>JBAMAV010001101.1:1200000-1889142 GCA_037043315.1 Amiota communis
ATCTCAAGGCTAGAACAGAATAGACCAGCTGAAGCTGAGTCTGAAGCACACAAAACATCAAATACAGCTGTTAGTATGTGTACGATAATGTGAAGCTGACTACGGCTCAAAAGATAAACAAAAATAGATGCATTTTTTTTTTCTTAGTAGAAGCATATTGATATGCTGCGTTCGCCAAATAAATCGCTTTATGTATATGCATATTTTAAAACGCTATCTAACTATGGTTGTCTAAAGCATTAAGAAAATTATAACTTCATATGTATGTACCAGATTTCTGCGAAAATTACTTTTTTATCGATTTCATCGTACACTAAATTTTTAGTGAATGGAATCAGTATTGAATAAACCATAATCATTCGTATGAATGTAAGTCGAATGAACGAACATGTTTACTCTCACTTAATTATAAAAGAAAACTCAACTTTGAATAAAATCAGTCTGAATAAAATCATAGTCATTGAAGTAATTGATGTTAAATCAACACTGAAATAAGTTCAGTGAAATCCTTTGAAATGGAAAAGCAAAATTGAGTAGTATAAAAATACCAGTAGAGAAGATTGATAAATACTTTAAGGAAGAAGTTGAATTAAGTGATGACTTTGATGTACTTAAATGGTGGAAATTAAATAACAAGTTTTATCCAAATTTATCTAAAAGTTGCACTGCAAATTCATTCAATTCCTGCCAGTAGTGCAGACGATGAACGGGTGATTTCATTGGCTGGCAACATATGTATTAACCGAAAAGAGAAACCGACTTGGGCCGAAATCTGTAGACAGCATATTACAATATTTTTGCATTCAAACTTTAAATATTTTGAGAATTAAATACATATCAACATTTATGGATTATTTATTATAAGTAAATATAAATTAAAATTTTTTTTCTTTATTTATGTTATTTTTCCTTTTTTTTACTACTCCATCATTTTTCTAAGTTGTATGTAAAAAAAAAAAAAAAATTATATATTTTGAAAATCTGAAATCATTTTGATTGTTTCTTTCTTTCTACTCGCTCTTTCTCTATTTCTTAATAAAATCATCATCAAAATAATCATTGGTGAATAAAGTTATTTTATTTGCCAAGATTTAACAATCCCTTCTGAGGCTGAACCTCTCATTCTGTTCACTTTTTACAAGCTTCGGCTTCAGCTTCAGACTCAGCTTTATCATTCTATTCCAGCCTTTACTCTTTATTTCTCAAAATGATAGTCACTTGGAGGCTAACAACAAAATGGTCATAGCTGAAAAAACACGATATTTGAGTTAAAGATGCAGAATTCTACGACATACTATCATGTTTTATACTGTGTCATTTCATGTCGTCTTCGCGTGAAAAGAGAATAATTCTTTTATAATTAGTCAATTTGTGAGTGCACTGAAAACTTTATATGTAATTTCTTCGAAATGCTTTTAGAATGTTTTTTGAGTTACGACCCATTTGTTGTTAGGGTGCCATATGAACGTATATCTGTACAATACGAGGAATGATACAAAGATTTCCACGACTAAAACTAATAACATTATCAATCGGTTAAAAGCAAAAACCAAGCAGAAAAAGCCTTGACAAGTTCTTCATTTCAAAGAAAACAAAGATTATGTAAGCCATTTTCAAAGCCATTTCACATATTAGGATACTTCTGTGTGGTTGACCAGTAATGTTACCAAAACTGCGGTATTAAAAAGGCTAACGATTGCTTCTAAATACTCAATTAGAACAAATTCCATTAGAAAACTAAATTTTCATCACTTCGACATTATAATGAATTAGACAGCTGAACACTTTTTGCTAGCATAATTGTAACTTTAACTTTTTACTGACCTTGTTTCACTTAAGCATTTCTTACTTCGGATACTACTAGAAAGACTTAACTATATATTTTTACTGGAAAATCCTCTAGACAAGTCATCACTGCTATTCGGCAGTAAATCATGTGGTTTGCTGTTCATAACAACATAATCCAGCTTCCACTAGGGCCATCTTAGCTCAGCTAACTTTAGGTTGAGTCTGTCAGTCCTTATTAACTTGTATTTACTGGTAACTTCCTTCTTAAATCAGTATAGATTAACTTAACATTTTCTCTAATTTAATTAATTATAAGTTTCTATCATTGCATGATGAAAAATAAAACAATATTACTTTTGTACTTACATATGGGCATTTCCACGATAGCGAACTTGACATTCTCAAGCCTTTAAATTAAAAAAAAAATTAGTAATACTTTAACCAAAATTTTTGTCTTGTTCTGTTGATTAGGGATTTCCAATATATTAGCAATAACCATGAGATGTAGAACGTTACAAAAAATGGAACTGTTTTTCAACTGCATCTAGAAAAATACAATAATCTGCAAATTACAACATAATATTGTATTTTAATGCGATTTATTGGTAGGTTGCACTTTGAAATATATGTATATGTAAATGCGTCACATATTTTATACTAATAGTCTACTATTGATGTATTGAAATTAGTATAAAATGCGCATGTAAATGATATGTGACTATTGATGTATTGAAATTAGTATGCATCTACCCTCAACGTTAGTCAAATCATTACATAATATTTCTGCATGCTCATTCACAGGAGCATGAAGAGTACGAGTGTAACATCTTAGGCATAGCCAAAGATAACCTTCTTTCTTTGGTCTATTATACTTCCCTTGTAAGCATTTCTTACGAATTGCTTGCGGTTACCCTGAGAAATGTACCTTGCTTAAAGAGGGAAAACAAAGTCCTACAAAGCTCAAGTTTAAAGAAATTTTTTATCTTTATTTATTTATCATAATGAAATCTAATATACAATAAAATACTAAACTTAATACAAATTTTAACGAGTGACTAGCTGATGGGGCCTTCTACTCGCGATTTAATGCTAATTTAAAGATTTAATATTCAGTAATTAGATTATAAGATTGGATTTTTTACAGAAATTATATATGTATGTTGGAAATATTTAAGAGTGAGGAAGTATTTAGAAGTTGGGATGGGGCTAGGTAACCAAAAAGGGAGACCCTTAAGCTGTCCAAATGTTTGCAAGAGTTCAGTATACGATTTGCTGTGAGATCGGCCCCGCAAAGAGGACATGGTGGACGAACTGAAGCTTTGAGTAGATGTTGGTGCATGATTTGGGTGTGTCCGATACGCAGACGAATGAAAACTGTGCATGCCCGTCTGGATGAGTTGGTAGGAAGACCGATTTTGTCGCAAGTTGGGTTGATGGTATACCGGTGGAGGAACTGTCCACATCCCGTCAACTTCTTTGTATGCAGATGACGACTAACCAGGTTTTGTAAATCTTTGGCGCTGGTTGGAGTGAAGCAGCCCGGCACGTCAGCCCTGCCGGATCGGCGCATTCATTTTCGCGAATACCTTTTTGGCTGGGAACCCAAAGAATGGTGATTTTGTTGTGGTGTTGCTTGCATAATTTCCGGATTTCCCGAATTGTGTGATCGTTATGCTCTCGATTTTGTGATGGACTGTCAGAACATATTGCAAATTTCCCGTTTTTTTATTGAAAATTAGCAGGCCTTTAATAAAGCAAAAGCTTCGGCGGTGAAGATCGAATTATATGATGGAAGAGAGCCCCAAACTATGATCGTTTCCAGATTGTCGACAACAGCGAATGCAGTAGAGTTTTGTGTTTTTGACCCATCCGTGTAGAGCTAATTTATATCCCCGAGCTTTTCTTTCAGGACTAGTAATCGTGCCAGATATTCGGAGCTGGTAGTATCGTTCTTGGCTGCTACATGCAGACTGATTCTGAGCCCAATCTAGCGTGGCCTTTATAAAGTTGCAAAGTTTTGTTGGTTGCAAATCTAGATCCGTACTATACATGACGCATCGTCTGATAGTAGAAACACATTTATAATGCCGCTTTTGTTTGAAGATGCCAACAAAGACCTTCGCTAGCAGTCGGTTGGATGTCGTGTAGAGCTTGGAAATTAGCTGTCTTGTTGTTTCCTCAATCCTTTCTTCAATGCTGGGTAGCCCGGCTTCCGCCAAGATACAGGAAGTGGGAGAAGTGTGGAAAGCGTTGATCGATCGTCGAACAGCTGCGTGATATGGTGAATGAATTAATTATATGGGACTTAGCACACCATCCAAAGATAGGGAGACCATAGTCGATTTTGAAGAGCATGAGGGCACGTGTGATGTTGACGAGGGTGTTTATATAGACATTGGCGTATTTCGAACCAAAAAATTTAATAATGTTTAGTCTAGATTCTAATTGCTTTCTTAAAATAATACAGTACTACTTAAAAAGTAGTTTGGAGTCAAAAGTTATCCCAAGTATTTTTAAGTGTTGAACAATGCATTTGCTGGTGAAGTAAATATCGGGAAAGTGACATCTGTGTTTCCGGCATATGTGCAACAGTTGGCATTTATCGATGGAGAAAGATGCTCTCGAGTAAGCTCCCCATGTTTCTAAATCATTTAATTTATTAAATTCATTCTTGACAGTATCAATGTTTTTAATATTAGTGAAGAAGATGGCGTCATCCGCGTAGATAGAAACGTTAATGATTTTATATCTGGAGAAAATAGAGTCAATTTGCTCAAACGCTATAGCAAATCATGTTAGAAATCAGAGAATATAGAAATTTATTTTTACTATTGTCAGTATTCAGTAAAACAATGAGATAATCAAGCACCTAAATTCACTGCGATAAATTTTCATGAACAAAGTTCATACAATATTTATATACATAAGTTGTGGAACGCTGCCTAGCGCTAACTCATCTGTTATTTCAGAGCCAAGAAACGTTATACTATATTTAATGGTACACTACACAAAAAACACGAATATTGTATAGGAAAAAAATTGTTCAATTCAAATATCTCAATAGACCTAATGATCTTAATCATTCTCACTGAAGCTTGTTAAAACTATAATAATTTAATTTAATTTTTAAAAACATTTACAAACAGAATTCTCCATTTCATTCCCATTCAGACCCAAATGGCTTCTCAAAACTTGCTTCACAATTTTGATACAAGCTCCAATCAATCCAATGGTGACCAACTTGATTCATTTGCTTATGATTTTTAGACTCCTTTAAGATAATGATGTTATAGAGAAATTCATATTTCTGCTCAAATGTAAAAAGCGACGATTTACCGGGACCATCGTAAAACTCTTTAGCTGTTAGTTTTTTAAAATCAATTAGAGCCATTAATTTCTTCACATAATTTGGCCAGAAAATTTCAGTATCAAATGATGTGTTTGGTTCCGTTTCTGGTTTTTCATTAATAGCCAGTTTTTGCACAAAATGGGTTTCAGAAAGAACCTCGCAATCTTCGCTTTCTTGGTGAAGCTGTGCAATATCATGAATACAATCAGTATAGTTATTCATTTTTAAGTACACTTCGACTAAAGTAAAACGAATTGATTCCGCAAGCAAATTTTTGGTCAAGGCAACGTACTGATAGTAAACATTTGGACTCAACTCATAGATACAATTATGTCTAAGATGTTTAGACCTTTTAATGCTCTAAAAGAGTTAGAAAATACTGCATAAGCAAATTCCAATAATATTAAATAGAGTTATACTTACGCAGGATACGCTCGCAATGAAGTCTTTATCACAGATGTCATATGCACACTGGAAGAGCAGCAGCAATTCAGGGATTTCCATACTAAGGGATCTATTAGTAAGTGTCCGTATACAATCGGTTGAGATCGAATTGACCAAATACTTATTACCAAAGTATATAAGTTTAATTAGAGTATCGTTACTATAATCGTTGAGTTCTTTTTTCTGAAATCCATAGACATAACTGCGAAATTTCTCAAACACATCTCGTTCAACGTCTTTGAGTGTAACCTCTCCAGTTTTCGACTCTTCGTAATGGTCACCATATAGCATACGCTCGAAAACCTCAGATGCACAACTAAGTATCAATTTATGGCACGAAAAACTTGTCTTGCCCAAATCATCTTCAACTATGAATTTACAATCGCTATGTCTCTCGCTTTTTGCTAAAAGCTTTAAAGAAGGGACCATCCTTAGTGTTTAAGAAAAGAGGAATGAAATTGATTGAACAAAGAAACTGCTTCTGACCATGTCTAGGGCACATGATACAATAAAAAAATTATTAAGTTCACTTACCACAAATCCATATCTCAAAAGGAGAAGAATAAATTACAAAAAAAAATTTATTTTTTGAAAACTATGAATGTTTTCTGTACAAATAGGATTTAGTTAATAAGATTACTTAGCATGGAAAGCTTGCTATGGTTTTATACAAATCCAAATTCAAATTAAGGTTCTTATTAAAAAAGTTATTTTATTTTTTGTTTTATCGAACCGAAATTTGGTCACTATAAGTGTCTGACGTGCATTCACCAACCGTGTAAATTTCAAGGTCCTAGGATTGTCTGCTAGGTCCACCTCATTCGGGACTACGCCCAGATAATATTATCTCATTACACCGGACTGGCATAACAATACGCCTATGTACAAAACCCTTAACTCCGTCACCTTTAATTACCCTACGGGACCATCTTTGGTTTATATTCCATTCACAGCAACTTCTTTGGTGCTCAACGTTTCTCAATTCTTGGAGTACCATTGCAATCAGATCCTTCACACTCCACACTTGCATCGATTGCAGCATATGCTTCAATATAATTTCTGGCGGCGGTCAGTCATGAGCTATTCCTGGGTTTCCTTCTCCCTTGTATACTTTGGGCAGTAAAAGAATAAATTTTTGCTGCAACTACCACAGAAAGAACAAGCTACTCCCATACTTATGAAGCAGCCGTGAGCCGTCAGGAACTGCATCAGATGAAAATTAGTTTCGCTATGTGCTCATTTCACACATTTTTGAACATTTCCAATTTGTCGGTTTGCCCAACTTTCTTTGACTGATGTATCCCAGCGATTTTGCCATTCGTCCAGACCCACTTGTCTTAACTGCCTTCAAATGTCATTCGCCGTCTTCATGTGACTATTGATGTATTGAAATTGGTATGAATACTGACTCTAGCCTTAACGTAAATTAAGTCGTTAATATAATATTTCTGCATTCTCATTCACATGAGCGTGAAAAATATTTTATCTGGTATTAATCTCTATCTCTATCTCTTCTCTATCTCTTCTCTATATATATCAAAATGAATCGCTAAAAGTGTTGGTCAGCGCCAAACTCGGGACTGCTGGGCCGATTTTGATGAAATTTTTTTTGTTGTACTTATTGGGTCAAGTGGATGGTTATAAGCTTGACCCGGTAGTTGGCGTAGTTTTGGAGATATAGAGTGTTTTTCACATTGCATATAAAACTCACAGACATATTTTGAAATCAATCAAGTCGCCTTTGTCAATATTAATATGTGATTCGTCTGATTTTCCAAAAGTAAAAAGAGAACAGTATCACGCAGTAACATCACGTCGGAAACGTAGCAAAGCACACCGGGTACGCTAGTACAATATCATATTAAAACAAAACCTTTGATTATTGACTTTTAAATTTTCAGTCCACCTTTTTGTGTAGATGCCCATGTACAATATAACAAACAATACATCAAAATTCCTGAACGATGAAAAACATAATAATTTAAAGAAATTTTACCTGATCAATTGATTTTCATTTTTGGTATTTCCATTATTTCAATATTACACGCAATTGCACTTAGGTTGAGTGCCCCAAATTTATGTGGTTTAGAGACCAGGGTCACTCAATACCTGTAAATGGGCCTTTTTCCCGTCAAAGACAGTTTACTGGATGGGCGCAGCAGTCAGCTTTGCTGAGCGAATTGCCGTGATGGAGCTGGAGGCACCAGTTATGACCCATCTTCTGAAAGATATCTGAGATAACTGAACAAGCCTTAAAGTTTATTCAATTAAATAAACTCTGATCACCAGCTAATGATCCTTTATTAGAAATATATAAAAATATAAGTGTGGGTTTATATTTGTTATTTATTGCATATATTTTTATTTGTCCATAGAATTGGATGATTTCATTGATTGCCGCCTATTAAAAATATTCTTCATAAGAGATAATCTTTGTTTTCGTTTTGAGTACAGACACTTACACTCTTGTATATTGTGTGTTGTGTATTTAGATACAAGATACAAATTGCAAAGTGCCGTTATTAGCACTTTTTGTAGAACGGTTGTTGTTGTTATTTTTGTTGAATTTTATTTTTGCTATGTTAACACAACAACAGCAACAACAATAGTAACAACAAAAACAAACATGTGCGTTATAAAAATTTCATGATATTTTTCTTTCCTTTATTTTTGTAGAAACTTTTTTCTTCATTTTCATTGCGAGCGTGCAAATGTTTGCGATTTCCGAGTTGATGTTGCCATATCTTTTTTTTATTTGTTATTATTATATAGTGTTGGATGTTGTTGTTGCTGATGTTCGTGGTGTTGCTTGTGTGACTTAAAGTTAACACAGTCAGCGTAAATGTTCAAATCAATTTTTGTTTGTCTTTTGTTCAAAAGTGCGCTCAATGCTTTTCACTCAAAGTATCTACGCTAAAAAACACACAAACACATTTACCATGCGTGTGTGTGTATGTGTATCTTTGTGTATAGCTCATGTTTAACAACATTTTTATGGTTTGGCACACACCCTTCATGACAGTCATCAGTTAACTTAAACTACATCCAGACATTCATTCATTCAGTCATTCATTCATTCATTCATATATGGCTGTATGTATGTGTATAAGTATGAAGCTGAGCTTAGGCTGTTTTGGGTTTTTATACAAAATACAATAAATACTTTCTTACTGCTTTGGCCATTTTACTCAGTTAAGTCTTTTATTACCTTATTTTGTTGCACACACAAAAAAAAAAAAAATAAAAACCAAGAAAAACATTGTCTCAGTTTGTTGCATGCTTCACTTTATTTACAAAAGTCGACTACAAATAACAAAACAGATTAATTACTTCGGTTTCAACGAAACCCACATGCCTTTCATATACTAAATATGATACTAGTAGGATAGTAAAGAAAATGTTAGAATTATAAAAAAATAGATATACACATGAGCTGTTATTTTTGGAAGTATGTAGTATAAGTCCATTTTTTCATTTTTCGAGATAAAAATATTGACAAACGTTAATCAATTCACCCGCAAAAAATTTGTTTCCCTTAGAATATAGGGTTCCATTGCAAAATAAGATCAGAAACGGCCTTTTTAAACGACGTTGTCGAGCCATTCTGAATCCCACGCTTGATGAGATTATCCAGCCAAATGATGACCAAGGCATACCACTCGTGAAAACCATATCAAGTGAAAGAGTGCTCGGTCCAAAGCCCAGACCTCAATCCTAGTGCAAACCTGGGGTCATTGAAGAAGGGCCGGCTTCCAAAATGCAATAGAGCGCCCAGTGTGGAAAATTAACTTTGAGGGAGAATACAGCACAAATGAAATAATATTCCCAGTGCCCATGTTCACAAATTGGTAGGAAATATACCTGAAAATGTGAACTGATACTATTGAAAACAAGTGATTTTGGACCAAACATAAAAAGAAAAAAAGAAAAATTGGTTTATGTTGAACAAAACGTGTATATTTGAATTAAAGCAGGTACTCTTCATTTTTAATTTTTATGATATTTTCCATTTTATTTTTTGATAAAATGACTTCAGGAATCTTTTACTTATGATCTAAAGAATATCTGGTATTTTATTCATAATTTTCTTTAAAGGCCTCCCACAAACCAAAATGTGTAACAGTCGTGATCATATACTTATTTTTACAGGCCACTGCATATCGGATTGTTCATGTTCTTTTGATTAGTTTCTGCGAAATTTGACCAAAATAGAAACTATTGTTTTTCGGGTATTTAATCTGTTAATATTACTCGATTAATTGAAGGACTGATAGAGTTTCGCATACAAAGGTTTAGAGCTGGGCTAGAAGGTAAAATTTGATTTTGAAATGTTTAAAAATCTATGGGTAGTTTTGATCCATGGTGTAACTAATAAGAAATGTATTATTGTACCATGGTTTTGATCGATGATTTACTGTCATTTCTCATTCTTAATCCCGCGTTCATACAACTTTCCATTCTTTTTTTTATGAAAAATCCTGTCACGGTTCACTGTTGTTAATGAGACCTTCAGAAACAAACGTGTACCATTTAAAAGGAGCGTCCTAGACTATAAGATGGATGTATGGTTGGTTGGTTGGTAAGTTTTTGTGCCAAATTTCAGCATAAAAACTTAGAGACCGTTTTCATAAATACCATTTGCCATATTTATTTTTATAAAATGGATTCTTCGATGGATGAATTCATGCGAACAACACGACAAAGTGATAATACTCAGCTACATAGTGTGATGCATGGAAGGTACATGTAAGAAAGCATTTGAGTGCAATAAAAAATATGGGCGGGTTCTCGGTCAACATTTAAGGTTACCTTAAACTCATGCGAAAAAGACAACGAATACAGGAAAAATAACGAAAGACCAAAGTTTAGTTGAATTCAGTTTAGTTCCAGCAAGGAAAGGAGGAAAAGAGGTAAAAAAAAACAAGGAAAAAACAACTTATGGATGGATCGAAGGTTGGTTAAAGTTGCGTTGACTAACTGTAAATTATACATTTCATAATTTCGCATGTATGGTATGTACTACTTTCCACTTGTCCACTCTCTTCTCATTCATCATTTCGGTTTAATTTCATTTCATTTTATTTAAGTTGAGTGCAGTTCAGTTTGGTTTGGTTTGGTTCGGTTCATTTTATGTTGTACCTTTTTCTTTCATTTTTTTGAATGATAATCGCATGTAATTGTGTTTTATCTACACCTTTCATCCTGACATGTGAACAAACAAACGCGCTTAACGCCATTCGGTGGATGAGGCACAGACGGCAGACGGTATGGCATGCAACCACATCAGATCGGATCAATTGCATGCACATGAAGGAGCAGTCGTTTGCTTTTGCTTGCTATGTTAGCTTGCTAAGTTGTTCTGTTGTTCCTTTAATGCGTCCTCGTCTTTGTCCTCGACGTTGACCAGTTTAGTTGATAATTTGTTTTGTCCGCCCTTCATTCCCAGCTCCCCACCCGTCCAACCTATTCCCATTCGCATTGGCACTCACATTTACCTTGACCAGGCAGCCAGGCTGAGCTCATTGCTGTCCATTCCCGTTTACATTCTCTGAGTCACGTGTACTTTTCGGGTTTGTGTGCGCTTCAATGGTTTTTGCAAGCGATTTGTTGCAAACGATAGGAAATTATGCGAACAACAAACGGTAAAACTGTTCTGTTCCTTCATAATGTGGGTTACTACGGTGAACGTTAAGAAGTCCAGGGTCCAGGGTCCGGCTAAGCTGCAAGCCAATACATACATGATGATGAATAGAATGAAGCCAACAGTTGGCGTTCAGTTCTGCTGACCACCGACCCAAGCTAAGTCAAATCGAATTGAGTTAACTTGGCTTGGCTCAAAATGGTTTGGCTTATTGTTGGGTTGGGTTTTATAGGAAGTAGAAGTAGGTATATGCGCTTCATTCGAGAGATATTGTATAAGCATGCAAACATGCAACTTCTGCAACAACCCTTTGCTGTTTGTCGTTGTTGTTGTTGTTGTTGTGTGCTGCCAAAGTGCAAAATTGTGCATTATAATCGAAAATAAACAAATAAATAAACGACATGAAATTTTATGCGCAAATTCACTTTAGCTACAATCTTTAGAATGGCTAACGAATGAATTGGGGTCTTTAGACAACTCAGCACAGTTCAATTAATTTATGGTTGCTGTTGTTGTTGTTGTTGTTGCTCTTGTTGTTATTATTGTTGTGATAACTCATGCGATTATCAATTTGACACCCGTACAACAAAAACAATAACAACAACATAATAATGATGATCATAATGACGATGATGATGTCTACGTTGTGTGTAGATATGATTATATTACTATATAGTATTAACATACTCATGTGTGGCACGGTAGCCAAGTCTTCGTCATCATCGACATTGTCATTGCAAATATTCCTTCCTTTTTTTTTCTCTATACAAGGGAATTATACAAGTGACTGACCATCATCACCATCACAATCACAATCACCATCAGCCATCATCACCACCACCAGCACAAATACTTGGGTCCCAAGTCCAAATTTATATTTTACAATACTATGTATATATGGTAGTATGTATAGTGTATTTTCATTTGGATTGGTTTGAATTGATGTTGTGTGTGAGTAATGTAAATGGGTGACTGACTAAAGAGTTTAGCAAGTCTTTAAATATAATTACTATAAGCACTGGACAAAGGTAATCGTCGAATATACACGTATCAATTAATGAATGAACGAACAACTACATTTTTGTCCGATGAGTTCAGTCACTTACCATCAAAACACAAAAAAAAAAACTAAAATGAAATTATGACATTAATGAAATTGAATACTTGAATGAAATAAAATATTTGCATTGCATATGAGTAACAATTTGAACTTGTTCATCAAAATACACTAGTAACAAATCACCTAAGCATTTTCAGAGTTTAGATTTTGTTCGTTCTTTCAAATAAAGTTCATTAAAATTTATTATTTGATTTTAATTTTTTATTAAGTCCTAAGAAAACAATAAGTAACTGCACCCAGACCTCGAGATACGATAAGAGTAAATTTAGATAAGAAAAATGAAATGGAACTTTATTAATTTAATTCATAAAACATAAGGTAAAGCAATTCATTTACACACATTAATAGAAGTCAAGTTCGCACTCTGAAGATAATAAATCCATTGGAGTAACTTTTTGAATAAATAACGGCTTGAACTAAATAAAAGTCACCACTTGCATTACCACCTAGAAGAAGAGTAAATCTGTCTTTATTAGCTTTAAATCCTGGTGCAGATTTTTCAGTTTTCGATATGAGTATAATTTTTGATAGGGCCAGGTTCCATCCACATTGAAAACTTGTTTTGTTAACCTTCGTTACTATTGCTTTTAGATGTGTTATTAAAGTATCCGCAGCGCCAGTATCAACGGTGGATATTGCAACATTGAGAAAAATGCTCTGTAGATTTGCGCGAGTTTTGAACCTCTCAAGCCAGCCATTAGTAGCTTAAAAATTTTCTTCTTTGTCAGCAACTCTACCATTTTTACTGTCGCTACACATGGATTTGTTTTTCACATCTTCATTCAAATAGAATGCAGGTACTCCATTTTAGTCATAAAACCACTCTTTCTACGAGTCATTGACTTCGCATCTAAATTTGTTAAAAGTTCTGACAATTGTTGCAGCCAGATCTAGTGCTTTTGCTATGCTTGCAGCCTTTTCTCCATTATCAAATCGTCGTTTCACGTTTCACAAAAAAAAGAGATTCACCGAAAACACACAAGCAAATATAATAACGGTACATATTAAAATGAACGCATATCGAAAAAAACAACAGCTCAAAATGAAAATCAGTCTAAATTCAGTAACGACGCAACTTCGACAAAACGTAAACCCAAACGAAGCAAAGCGGGGTCTGGATGTAAATATATCAAAACAGATACCGGGTTTTTTTTTTTTTGGCTACTGATAGTGATCCCCGGACAGTGTCAACAATTTTCCGAACCAGATAAATATTCTAGAACAGATGGAACATAGCCGTGAACACAGAGAAATCCATTTATGTAACTTTCACTATGAATCGCAAAAGCTGCCCTCCTACAAATCGAAATAAAGACATGATTCCGGAAAACACAACAGCGGAATATCTTCGATTAATACCCGAGATAACGCTAACTAGACAGCTTTACATAAAATATAAAAGCAAACAGATCAACCTAAAATTTTGAAAATGACATGGCTTTAAAACAAAAGTTGCAGCTAAGCCTGAAAAAACAAGCTATCTTCAAACCAGTCTTGGTTTTTGGAATATAGCTCTGGGGCACTGCCTCCAACTCAAACATTGAGATTCACCAAAGGTTTCAGTGAAAACTACTGTGTAGACTTGTTGTTGCACCCTGGTACGTGAAATACTCAGTTCTAAACAGAGATCTAAAGACACCCACGATCTGTGAAGAGATCGCATGAAAATCACTTTGATGTCAACTTGCTTGACAACAGCAAGCACACTCCATGGTTGAATCGGCTGCACTCACTTGATTTGACGCTCATAATTAAAGTAATACAAACATCATAAGAGTGTGGAATAAAATTCTGCTTACGAAAAATTGCAATTAAAATAATTGCTAAAAAAATCTATCAACAAAATCATATAGAAAACAAAAGAAACAGAAATTTTCCAACGCAAACAAAATAAAAAAAAATTTAATCATCAATATCCCCGTACGGTTTAGCAAATTCAGAGATAATTGTTAGCTCATCATGACATATTAGAAAAGAAGATTTGCCCAGAGACCATTTCAGGTCAAATTTTGCCTAACTTTGTGCCAGCATATATACAGAAATTTGTATAGGTTGTCAATACATCCTGTCTAATTGTACGAAATGTTTACTGTTTATCATATGATGAATATGCAGGAAACTAACTTACAGCTCAGGAATTATAAATGATAGCTCCAAAACTTATTACTTTTTAAGACAACGGGTATTACAACTAGAATCTTGCAAATCTACGGTGAGATCATTGCGATGAACCTCAAGTCATACTGCACATCATGGGAAGAATCTTCCAATTTCGTGTTTTTGTGTATATTAATTTTTTTTTTATGTACAATTAGATTTCATCTTAACTTTTTAAATTTGTTTAAAGTGTAAAATTCTCAAACATCTGCTTTATTAAATATTTCTTGTTGGTATAAATTTCATTTTTGCTAAGAAATTTGAAAATTTTTTTTTAAATATAAAGCGATGACAACAACAACAGCAATAACAGCAACTTTAATTATGCTGTCAAAGTATCTTAAGAAATACCTTCATCTTTCACCACAACCACCACAAAAAGATAAAAACAATGACAACAAAAACGCCAACCACAAGAAAGCAAACTATGAATGTCAAGTCAAGTGGTAAGAGAATGAATCTACAAGGAGGGGGTACTATAGCAACCGGACCATTGGATGAAGTGGGGGGAATCAGAGAAGTAAAATGTCAAAAGTATAATCACTTAATTACATTTGACATGACATGTTGACGGAATGACGAGTAAAATTTGTTGTTTCGTGTTGCTTTGGAAAGCATTAAAATGCATTTTTCTTCTTGAAATGAAAAGAAGCCACGAACGGACAAGGAAATGAAGAGAGACATTTAGATTCGCGATCACCATCATCACTTAATGTTGATGAAACTCTTTTCCTCGTGTTTGGTGGTCATTTGCATGGAAATGTAAGAAAATAAAGAAATAAAACGCAAAACACTTAAGAGCGTCTGATAGTTTTGATTATCAAAATTCCCTGCTGCTTTCTATTATTGAAAGAGTGTGGGTAAGCAGATAGAAGGTAGAAGATATAATCTCAAGAAACATTTAAAACTTAAAATAAATTATTATATTTGAAGCCAAAGGTTCGTGTGTTTGTAGGATGGAGGATTTGTGGGGTCTTAATCGAATTTTTATTCTCAAGGAAAGTTCGTATGAATAATGTGTACTTTATATCCTTTATTGGACACTAAGAAGCACATTTTTCAAAATATTCCTCCTGTATACACTAATTGTTTCCATATAAATAAAAAATTGGATGTTGCTTAAGCCATTTATCTCAAAAAATGGATATAATTTAAATATGTACATATATAAATTGAAATAATAATACACCAATTAAAAGAATAGATATGAATAAAAAACATCTAATTAAAATAATAGGTGCACTTGAAATATTGAGTGTGTGACTTTAATAATTTTGTATTGTAACGATTTAAAGACAGAACTGTAGGTGTTATCATAAAGAATGCAGTCTTGCAACACATTTACATACCAAAAAAGCATTTCCTTTTTTTTAACATTTATTTATTCGACTTAACGGATATAAAAAATGTATGTAAAGCCTAAAAATTACTTGCAGGGAAATATCTGGTTAATTTAGAATCGGACTCTACGTCCTGTTTGGCATCCGCGTACCCAAAGGTCATCAGAGTGAAGGCGCTTGAGCCTCCTCCTGGAGATATTGATAGCCAAAGCAGATGCTAGCCTAGTAATTATACCAAATTTAAGAAGACGTATTAACTTATAATGACAGTAAAAATTTACATGACCAAAATAAAAGATACACACGAAGATTTACGAATTTTTATAGTTAATTCAGTTTTTTATCGGAACATCTAAGGGCTCTTTATTTAGAATTAAAACACGATGAAGTAAGGTTGAGTTATCTTTCAAGATGAGTTGAAAGATTCACTGGGTATAATTAAGGAAAAATCTTTGGAAACTTTCTAAGGAAACATCGTGGTAGGCGATTAAGAGCAATGGCAACACTTGACTGCCGGATTGTAACGCTATTGAAATTGGATCAATGTAAATCGTCAATAGAGGTTTCAGCAGCGCTCCTTCTGTTCTTCGACGTCTGCAACTTGTTAATCTGTCAGGACGAATAGAATAGAAAAGTTCTTTTGATGATGAAATAAATCTTGTTGACGAGACTAAAAAGATCACAAAGATATTTTTATTTGGAAATGACTCTTAATGACTGTGAAAGAAATGTGAGACGTTCCAATTTTAAGTTCGATTTACAACATATATAAACTGTTAAATATTATGGTTTGTCTTGGAATGACTTTGATTCCACTGTTTAAATTATTAATAAAGTGGCAGCAGTGGAATACAAGAATATAATCATGTAACGCTATACTACTCGTACCAGATAGATAGATATATAGATAGATTCTTTCTTTATTTAAGGTTATAAATATTTTTTACAAATGTAAAGAACGTATGTTAATTGGCATGGCTACTTGCCATCTGCCTTGACATATATGTTTATACAAACTCGTAACATATACCGAAGAAAACATGCTTTTACTTTAGGTTTATCAACATGATCCAAAATCCACATTGAGGCTAGTTATAATGTAGGAGCAGGTAATATCGCTTCATTACCGTAATTGTTTTTTCGTAAAAACATTTTTTGTTGTTACGAGATTACACACAATTTGTTGGTGGGTATGCCAAAATTTGAAATAAGAAGAAGAAGAGATCGCCCTTTGTAAGTGACTTGTGCAACCTATATAATTTCAAATACCCCAAATACTGGAAAGACAGACAGACACAGAGTACAAAAAAATCAGACAAATGGAGCACTGTGTTCTCAAGCGGTACGTTCAAAAAGGTAAAAATGTGTGAAAACTCTTTTTCTTTTTAAGCGTACCACGAGATGTATTTAAAATATTGGCGACAAGATTCTGTTATATTTCTGAAAGAGGGTCAGATTGTGACATGTATACGCTTTTTTAAAAGGTTTGCAGGTTAAAAATTCTTT
Organism: Amiota communis; assembly: GCA_037043315.1. Classification (NCBI taxonomy): domain Eukaryota; kingdom Metazoa; phylum Arthropoda; class Insecta; order Diptera; family Drosophilidae; genus Amiota; species Amiota communis. Next base: position 1,217,346 of record JBAMAV010001101.1, read on the forward strand.
GAAGACCTCTTAAAAAATCTTCTTCTTCACTTGGCTTTGCAGAACTTATAGAACTGTATTTGTTTTAATTGATTGAAGTTGCATGGTATTTTTGTTATTATTTATTAGTGAAGTTAATCAATTTAACAAAAATTAAACTTAACTTAAGAGGACGAGCACTGGGTGCTATGGCCTTCGGCTCTGATATATTTCTAATTTTCATCAAATGTGTATATTTTTTATCCAGTTTGCTTACTTTTTTGGTGACGAAATCAAATATTTTCCTAACAAGAGCAAAGAACTAATAATAGTCAGTTTGTATGGCGCGTGTTACAAAGATCTTGTCAAATTCGACTTGTAGAGCGTATGGATTTTAAGCACACCCAATTCACATAAAAAGATAAGTAAAAAAATTGATTGAAAGCTATAATTTTGATCAAAAATTATATTGTAATAAAACTACATGTAAAAATGTAATAAATTCGAATGGAACTGGTCAAAATTTTTTGATATCATATAAGACGAGAGATGTTGTACTTATAAAGAGAAGGGGAAAAAATGGGTTCGATTATTCGTATTTATTATTAATGTATAATACCCTAAAGTCAGTTATACGAAATTAATCAATTTCACCATTTAAATTGATTTGAATACGTTTTTAATTCACACAGAGAGACGACACTCATTCACAGCGGCAACAACCACCGATTGGGATTGGAATTGGGATTGAGATTGGGATTGCTGAGACTCACCTCGCCTCGCCTCGTCTATCAATATTACGATTTACCTTCTCGTTTCGATATATTGTAGTTAGAGTGCCTGCCTCCTGTGTTTGATTGTCTGTCTGTCTGCCTGTCTGTCTGTCCCGCTTTAGTATACCCAGTACTCAGTCTGACTGTGTGGCATGGCTGGGCTTGGTGTAAAAACGATTCGTTAGTTCGTTCGTTATTGCAATGCGAGAGTCGCGTCACATTCATTGTAATGAGCATATGTCTCTTTAAATTAAAATCATTTAATTCATTTTTTCTCTTTATGCATTCGTAATGTGAAATTGAAAAAAAGGACGACAGAAAAAGGAAATTACTTGTGAAAAAAAGGGTTTTAAAAACGAAAATGAATTTATCGCGCTACGAACGCGCCAAAGTCGAAAACAATTTGCGCAGGCGCTTTGAACTGATGACATTAAATGATTATAAAAAATGGTATGAAAAAGGAATTTTCAAATAAAAAACAAAAGGTTTACAAAACACAAACAATAAAGGTTGGATGGAAGGACTAATGGACGGAATGAGCTCAGTGACGATGTCATTATGATTATTTAAATGTGATGCATTCGCATTGAACTACAAAAATAAAAAAACCAAACAAACAAAACAACAAGAACAATAATGTGTACTCGTATGTTATAATAAAAAAATAAATAATATAATAATAATAATAATAATAACGAGAAGAATAAAATCGACAGTTGGCAGCAGCACTTCCTCCTTGTAACTGGTTTTCGTCTATATCCCACATCGTCCTCATTTCGGTTGCCGCAAGATGTCATACACATTTCGAGTGTGTTGTCTCAACCCTTTTGCCACAACAACCTCATCGTAGTCATCCGCTCTTAGTCTCGGAGCACAACAGTGCTACGGCGTCATAATTAATAAGTGAAATCCCTTTTCAATTTGACGGAGTGCATTTGTCATTGCATTTAATTTGCACAAAATGTTACCTCCGCCACCGCCATCGTCCACCGACCTCCATCTATTCCATTATGCCAAAGCCGGAAATAAGAGTCGCCGTGTTGGCCATGGTCGACGAGGTGCGACGCTGCGGCAGTTTGGTTTTGGTCTTTGAGTATCAGAGAGAATTACCGCTTGGTGTCAAGAAAGGGCTGCAACCGTTTTTAGTTAATTTTTTCTTTTCGTTTTCCAAATAAATTGAGCTCGTTCGAATGAAATTGTTGTCTGAGGATGGCAGAAGGCAGAAACCAAAGAGCAAAAGTTGGTTAATTGATTTTCAAATTGCCACTGCACTGTGTTTTCAACAAAATGATTAAAGAAATTTTGTGCTGTTAGTAATTGTCATAAGTCGACAGTCAGATAATTTTAGGTGGGCCTGAGAAATAAATAATCAATCGAAAAATCATTCAAAATAATCAAGTTTGGCAAGAGTGAATAAGTTTTATAACTGTGACATAATGCATATAAAGCTTAGAGCCACTAAACGGAGACCCAAGATATCCAATGATAAGAATATGTGACCCACCTTATTCATGATAAAAAAAGTATGGTATAATTTTGAAATTCAAGTTAATCTCGATCTTAAATGTTTAAAGTCAATTTAGATTATTACAATTTCATCATATTATTTATTTGATTAACTCATATAATAAATAAACTCGTAATAATTGCTTTATAGTAGTTCTTATAAGCACAACACTACAATACCTTCTAGTAAGTTGTTGAAAAAATAATCGAAATGCAAGCCAAACCCGGAATGTGAGTAATAAAGTCGTAAACGTTATTTTATCTGAAGCAATTAAAATTTTGATTAGTCAAACAAATAAAATGATTAACTTTTAATTGATATAAAAATGGTTCTAACTATAAATCATGTAAAATGTCTACAAATCAAACAGTTTGTTTTAAATACAGTGGAAGAATGGTGTTGATTTAGATATAGGGGCTGCTTCAATGCCGCAATTGGGGAAAGCGACAATAATCTTTTATCAATAAACTGAGAAACAGTTTCAAATAGAATTATAGATCTTTGATAAGTAATTTGCCTTTTTGATTACAATAAATGTGACTTGTAAGGGCTAGTACTCAATATAGTAAAAGAAACCTGGGTAACATTTGTATATGAATCAAAATAGGTTACATGCTACCTAATGTTCGATTATAACGTATGAAGGATGAATGATATTCAAATATTGTTTATATTAATGGCCAGCATGCATAGCAATCTCCATAGACCTACCATGGTTACCTTAGAAATTGCGACTATTTATGAATTTATTTACTCTATCAGGTGTAATGTTCCATGTCTATGGAGGAGATATATGTAGGATGTTCCCAAAGAATGTGCATTGGTGGTTAAAAGCTTTTTTCTGCAGTATCAAGTGTTTGAAATGACAATTTTCTCAAGTAATGGAAATAATGGCCTATGAGATAACCAAGTACTTATCGTCGATTATTACTAACTCTACAGTCTATTAGTCTATTCACAGTGATTGAAAAATTTTAATTTTTAATTTTTGTTTTTTGTTTTGGTTATGCATGCACATAGAACGTCTTTGCTATACAATAATTAAGGTAGAACTATGTTTGGTCTAATCGAACCCGTATCATAGTTCAATGGTGGTGCATATGGTACAGAGCCGATCACGCGTCTCTCACAACGCAGGATTGAACCTCGATTAAGTTGAATGTATTTTTTTTTTTGCAAGTATAGAATTTTATCGATTCTTCGCTTTAAATAATTCAAGAAAAAGCTCTTCGACTCAACATTTGGTGACCTCGACGTGATGTGATCTACGGTCGATCGATCGTTTTCGCTAAAACTCGCTCCTGCAGGTACATTCGGCAACGTTTAAAGGACATTCGGTAGTTTAACTTGGTTCTTTAAACTGTTGGAAGACGAGGTTATCAATTCTTCGCTTTTAATAGTTCAAGAAAAAGCAATTGAACTCAACAAACAATTTGCAGTGTATGCACTCAATTCTTTCAGCTCCCTTTTTCTTTCCTGCTATGTCTTTTATTCAAATTTTAAGAAAAATATTAAATTTCAAAATTAACTTATAATTATCTTGTGCCATAATCAGCTGTTGGCGCTTGAAGAAAAGAAAAAAGAGGAAGACAGAAAAAAATCCCTAAAAACAAGTTAGCAGCACAGCTGCTTAAAAAGGTTAGTCTGATTAATAATCAGATTTTTAATCCACTTCTTTCTACATCAACAATCCCTCAATTACAACATTTTCCCTGTGGTTGTTGTAGAAATAATCACATTTTTCAGCTGATTATAATGAAGATTGCACTTTACAACACCATCAACAGAAGACATTTCATTTGAAAGTTGCTTCAAAATGTAATTATTGACATACCTTTACGACTAATTCCTTTGTTATGTGAAGTGTTTATAAGCTTAGATAGGATTAAATTTAGTTGTTTGCTTATTTTTCTAATTTAAATCATTAAATCAAAGACTCTAGAAGAATTATGTAGTCTTTAAATTTTAGGAGGACCTCATAAATACCCAAGTTGTTTGTGTGTAATAATCGAACTGCTTTTGTTTTACGATGCAATTAAATGATGAAATAATACAGAAAAAAAAGAACGTTAATTAAATTTTAACACAATACAGTTAAATGTATATAGATACAGCCATATTATACGTATGTGTGTGTTTTTATTTGATTGTCGAAGCAAATATTGTAAGTTAGCAGCAAGAGCAACATCAGCAGCAGTAGTACAATTGATAAAAATCGAATACAAAGCGCAAAGTAAATAGTAGTACACAAATTTTGGGTGGGTGATTGTTGACTTTTGCTTTGCAACATTGCAACTTTGCACATTGCTTATTGAAAAATGAAAGGCCAACGGAAGCGGATACACACAGCTGCCGGTGTTTGTATTTTAAATTGGCAGCGCTTAGCACATCCGTTTCAACAAACGAATCGAACGATCGCGCTTGCCTTTAGCCAATAATTGATTGCCTTAGCCAAGCCAAGCCGATTCAAGTTAAATCATGTTACATCCATAGAGTACCGTTAACAGTATTAGCCATTGATGTAAAACAACGCAACGAAACGCGACACAGCACGACACGATAGAACACGATGCTATACTATTGGCCAATTGATGCCAATTGGCAAAACCATTACTGCTATATGGAAGTCAATGGCAGCTGGTGGTTCAGCTAAGGGTATATGGGGCCTAAAAATGAGGAGAAGAGTTATGTTGAGTAGAGTAGAATGGAGAGAAGCAAAGCGCACTTTGCAATGATGAAATTTTCAATTTGGTCAGAACAAAAATGTGTTTGCGTATTAAATTTGCATGGAAATCTGTCTATATTGACTGAGAATGGCCAAAGTAAATGTTTGTTGGTCATTGCTCGCGTCGGACAAATGAATGCTTGAACGAGCTCCATCGTTGCCTCAGGGCCAATGTACCTCCGGCTATATGTACACATGTGTAGCTATAGCTGATGTGTTGCTGGCTTTTGGCATTTTAAATGCGTTTCTCAGTGGACGATTGGATTCGATTCGCTCTACTCTGCTCTGTTATCAGCAGCAGCGGCTTGTGACTGTCAATGTACTCCGATACGCTATCATCATCGATGGATTGCATTGCGCTTTGCTTTTCCCATTATCAGCATTGTCGGCCGGCCAGCAGTCGTGCCCCCTTGCAACAACCAGACACTCTGTACAGAAAGACAAACAGTCAAGCATTCATTCAGTCAGTCAGTTGCACTATTTGCAATCTCTTTATTTTTTATTTTTTTTTTTTCATACCCATTGGAGGAATATGTATATCTATGTATCTGTGCAGCTACTCTTAGAATGCAAAGTAAACATTTTACTTGATTCTATCTCTCTCTCCGCTCATCTATGTAGGCTGTTGATAAATTACAGGTCCATAGTCATACTACTTTCTGTTCATTTGTTCGTTCATTCGCGTCGTTTGCCATGTCATCAAACGTCAGACGATACGTAAACACGTTCCAAATTGATTATTTGCCTCTCTCAGAGAATTAAAATTAAGTCATTAAGTCTACTGAGCGAGTCCAGTCAATGTGCCGACAATGTCGAATTCAAACGCTCACACATTTCATTTCTTGGTCGAGTGTTTTAGCAGCGACTTAATTAAATAAGTTAATCAGTAGATACAGATACAGCATGATTTATGTACATATATTTGGATAAATGAACATTTGTATCTTATTGGCTTAAGGCAAAATTGAGACAGTTTTTAAGATGAATTTGTGTGTGGGAGATGATACATTTATTAATAGACCAATAGATCCGCAACGGTCACTCAATGTGTTTTTATATCATGAATTGTCGTGGTCCTAACTATTATATTTTAAGTAGAGAAATGTCTACCTAAGATATGAGTTTTTGAGTTATCAAATAGTAGTTTTAATTCAGTGGGAGTTTATGTAGCACGATTATTGGACACTACACACATTGGCATTTGCAGCTGGCTAAACAAAAGTATGACATTTTTATGTTATCACAAAATTTATTCCATTTAAATAATTACCATTCATACATTAAACAACGTTTAAACTTAAGGGAAGGTGGCATTTGAAAAACAATACTTTTTTAAAACTAACAGCTCAGACAGAAAGTGTTTCAATCAATCCTCGTATGCATAAAGCTAAAGAAGAACTTTATTCGAAGATCGTTTGAACAACTTTAACTGAGCAAAAGAAATAGACTCCTTGTGGGGGGAATTTCAATAGATGGGGCTCATAACCACAAAATTAAATACCATTTTTGCTGGAGAAAATAATTATAAAACATAAGCACATTTGGGGGCTCAAAATATCTGAGTATTTTTTAATCGTAATTATTTTTATGTGGCTTGTGGTCGTTATCACCATGTTGCCTATAAAAATATGCCTCAGACTCTGTAGCCAGTTCAGCGGGATAAATAGCATGGATAACATTTTAAAAGGTCACCGATCTTTCTATGAGCTTAAATTAATTATGACCTCACACTATTTATTATAAGTACAATAAGTCAAATACATTATGGATAAAATTAAAAACACAAAATATTATAAAAGAAAACCACAAATTAAATTAAGTAAAATAATTCATAATAATTCAATAAAATTTGTTATACATAATTTGATGTTTGACACGCGCAACAGTTTTCTGAATGTTTTAACAAATAAAAACACAAACCTACCTATACGAGTATATTGTATCTACCTTCCCAACTATTTATATCTCTACCTACCTGATTGTAGTAGAATAACAACATTTGTAGGTGGTACAATTGAATTTTAGCGAAAATTATTAAAAACACAAACCAATTTGTTGCAACAACAGTGTGCATGACTTTTATTACTACAAAAGCCAAACCTCAATATCATCTACATCCACAACTACCAACTTGAATTGAACAATGCAATTTATTCTTCATGGCAAATGTATGCAGCATGTGTTACTCATTCCTTTGCTAATATTGCAAATGTTGGTTGTTGCACTTAGTGACAGACTCTCTTTTGACTGTCGGTTGCCTGTGCTTTTGTTGAAATGTTGTTCGCGACAAATAGCTACAAATGCATCTAGATACATATATAACTTACATGGATTGATAGTTCCCTGAAAACAAGCATGATAGAGATAGAATTGCTCCATATGGCCATGGTGTATTGTCAAGTGTCATCTTCCTTAGTGTTTTTTTTTTTGTTTTTATCATCATCAACATCATCAATGACATCAACAACATCAATGAAGATGAAAAAGCATTGGAAATTTATTTGTTGTTATTGTTGGCTAGCCAAATATTAGCAAAACTGCAATTAAATGAACTGTCAGCAACCAGTCTGTCATACAAATACACATATGTATGTTATCATAGGGGTTGGATGTTGGCCTACAGGCCATGAAAGAGGACGTGAACGTGTCTAAATGTATTTGTGCATTGGAAATGAGTTCGAAATGAAATTCAATTAGCTTTTCGAAATCTATTTTGCGTGTGGTGAGCGACAACAACAAACAGTAGCAAACCAGATAATGTTAGATATTCATTCACCTAGGTTCAGACCCAAAACAAATACTTACTACAAACCCTCTTTAATTTCCATTGAACATGGACATTAGCATGCATCATCCGCGTGCATTTTGGTCAACAAAATTTGGTTTACAATTGAATTAGACGCAGTAGACCATATCGTTGTCCTTTGGGCTCTTTAAATCTCTCTCCCCTATCTTCACTTTCCCATATCTGTCTCTCCCTCTTCACTCATTCCATCCATCTCTTGCTTACTCTGTGAATCTCGTATCCTACAAACATCGTCATACTGTTGTCATCCCTCTTATGCGGTAAGCCGCATCAGTCGAGCATTGGTCAATGGGTTCATTGCTTCTCGCCAATAATATTAACTGCATTATTGAGTATTGCGGCCTGCCACAAACGTGTAATTGAATTCCTATCCTCCTCTCCTCTCCTCTCTCTCTCTCTACACTCCTGATCTATTGACTACTTATTTTGCTTTCGATTTGTATGAGCACATGAGCATGCATCCTTTTTCCGGTTACTTGCTCGAATTGCCGAAAATATTATAATAGCATTTTTGAATTTTATTGTTTACTTTGTTATTTACTCATAAAATATTGCTGTTTTTGGCAATTTTATTATTTTTGTTAAATTGTTTTAAGTGGTATTTATTGTATAGAGAATTTTAAGGAATTTTTTGTAAACTCATCAGACAACTTATCTACTTTATTCATTTATTAAATTATCATTATTTTTATTTGTGTTTTTGCGTATTACATAATTACAAATGATATGTAAACATATTTTGACAAACGTCATCACCGCAATCAATTTATTGTACAATAATTTACAAGTTTTGTTTATCAGTTTTTAATTCAAATCAACTAAATGCATTTTGTTTATGATTTTAAAATCAATTATTATTATTAACTATAATCAAAACTACTACTAAAAGAAAAAATAAATAATGAAATAATAATAATTCAATGTATTATATTATAATATACCATATACAATATAATACAATGAAATCATCTTTTATTTGCAATTAAATCATCATTTAAAATAAACTCCCGCTTTGACAATAAATTATACACTACAAAATTGCGAGCATTTTAGCATAATCACATGTTTGGAAACTCAATAGAAAGATAGAAAGATTCCGTCGTCGTCTAATTTTATGAAATTTATTACTATATTAAGCTAGATTTATCAGATTATTACTATAATATATTCTAGTACTTACTATAGTCAACATAAAAACTGACCACTTAAAGCAAATGATCATCTCCATAAACTAGATTTTTCTTTATCAACATTATGTTTTATGGAAATGTTTTAATTCATTATTGTAAGATATAGAAATGTAATTGAGTGAAGACATATTTTCAGTTCTACTCCGTTTTTTTTCATAGATATTAATAACTCCTTTGGTTAAAAGTTAGCAAAAAGTAGTTTGATATTGTCTAACAAGATTGGATAATTCGGATTATTACTTACTTTTGCATTTATACACAATACCATATCTTGTCAAAGCTGCCTATTCATGGAATTTAAGTTAAAGAATTATAATAAACGAATAGTTTTCATTAGACCTTTTAAATCAGAACATTCATTGTGTGCAGTGTATTTAATCTTTAGTTCAAACTGAAGTTAATGTCGTGATTAACTTTATATTTTCATAATTATGATTAATTTATTGCTTTATGAAATAGAACAATGGGATCGGAAACTGATAAGCACGTGTTAAGTTCAAAAAGTTCAGAAAGGAAGAGTTAGTTACATATGATTTCATTATTCTATTTTTATAATGAGTTTTATGGAACGAACACTTGCAATGACGACGGCACTTTTGTCTTTGAGATTATGTCTTTGATACATATTTACTATATACGAGCTTATAATAATATAAATTGATTTAATTATTTTTCTTTTTTTAAATGAGAATCATGTGATTTTCTTAATACAAGATAGTTTTGTGTTTATAGGGGCCAAGGGTTGATTGCAATTAATGAGAGATTGTAATTGAATCTATATTTTGTTGGATTTATCATGACACATATTTATTAAATTTCAAGAGAAATGAAATATCAAATTTTTGTGTATCTGTGGCAACAAGTCAAAAATAACTTATGTCGAAAACGCTTTTATTATTGACGGCTTCAAAACACGTGTTCGAAACACGAATTTTCGAAAAATACGATTTAAAAACATATTTATGTCATTTGTATCTGATATTAAAAACATTAAATAGGAATTATTTTACAAAAATGGGCAATATCTCAAAACATACATAAATTTTTCGACATAAGCTACTTTGGCTACTTGCCACAGATACTTAGTACTCATTTTTTGTAAAATTTAAAAGAGAAACTAATCATGGACAACTATCAATATTAAGTGCAAGACCGAATCGCTCTGAGAGGAGACAATGCTGGTGTGTGGTGGGATCAGAAGGATTTTGATTATTAGGAGCTTTTCAAGATTCCTGAATCCCTATATCAAACTTTCAAACGTTTGTTTGGGAATATATAATCACGTAATGCATGAAAAATAGTTCGAAAACCCTATGATGTATTGTACTCAGATATATGAAATGATTTACATTTTACCCTTAGACTACTCATACTTGTTTGTAATGGGTGCCTATTTACTATGATAGATTACATAAAAATGTAGAACTGTTCGACAGCTTCTACAATTTTATCAGTTATGGCATGCAAATTTAGATCAATCGGATCAATATACCTACAATTTACAATAGTTATCAGTTAGACACCCGATGTCTTCTTTATTTCCAAATATGATTTCGAATATTGATCATTCAATATTAAATTATAATTATTAATGTACATTAAGATGTTGTATAATATTATGAGAATCAGACACGTAAAAATAGGGTGGCATGACGGCAAAATATCACTGGCCCCCAGCTGGAAGGGGCCCCCGGCCCGTGAATATTTTGATCAATGCATAATTTTTTGACGTAGACAAATTTACATGTTTGCCATTTCATACTGATAAGGGTTATTTTAAAGGACTCAATGATCAATCTAAACGGTTTTTGATCGAAAACGGACACTGTAAACCTAAAGGCCCCATCTTAAGAGACAATGTCAATAAATCTTTCTTGGGAAAATATTATTTTATTGTTTCTAAGTCTTGGGTAAAACTAGAATGTACATGGCTGTTCTACTCACTATTGAATCCAAAGGCATATATTGTGAATCATGTTGGTTGTTCGCATATAGGCCACCTAAAGATATACAAAATGTTTGGAAGCCATAGAAAGACACGAGACATCGAAAAATTATTTCCATTTATTTATGGTATATCAACAATGGCAGTTATTTGGAACACTAAATGAAGAGGAAGAGTCTATAATCAAGAAATAGAAAGAAAGAAAGAACTTAAGGTTACTGTGTGATCGAAAAAGATGACAATGGAACTGCAAACTCGTACTTAAAGAGTCTTTTTTAGGATTTCATGAGGTTAAGGATCAAACTCACAAGGATATGGTGGTGCTAATAACATGAAAGCCACTTGTAGAGGAGTTCAGAAACTTATAAGGGATATTGAGCTCATAATTTACATTTGGTAGTTAATGATGCAGTAAAAGGGGTTATAGAAAAGCAAACATTTTTTGAAACTGTACCAAAAATTTATATTTTTTTTTGCGCACATTATTGTGACATAGTTTTATGACAAACAACGAAGGGGTGTGTATGGGGAATCTTCAAATTCGGTAGCACAAATTTTTATAATAAAACACCTAAAAACTTTTCACCTTTCAGATTTGCCGATCTTTTCTCGTTGTTTTTGCGTTGACACCGCAAACAATTAAAGTTTTTGTCATGTTGTCGAGTCTCGCTCAAGTTGAAAGCAGTGTTTTAAAAGAGCGTTTTTTAACATTATTCTGTTAAATGTATGTATTTAGTCTGCAAACTTCAGTTTATGCAGGGTTGTCAACTTAGAAGAAAAAGAAAATATATTGGAAATATTAAAAAAATTATAAATAAAGAATATAAATGGTATTTGCAAATGATTTTTGTTTAATAAGCAAAAATCAATCAATTGATTGCACAGTACCTTTCAGAATCGATAATATTGCACAAGAAAAAAACGTCTGGCATTAAAAAGAGATCAATATGATCACGCAATTATATCTACACAATTCTCTTTTAATATGTAATTTTATTTTTCTTCTAAAATTTGTAAGAGCAAACAACAAAATACAATTTCATCAATTTTACAGAGCGATAACAGTGTGAACAAGTTAACATTTCTTTATGCTAACAATCTGACACCTCCAGGTAGCAGATGTTAAAAAACAAACAGTTGTCAGCAGAAGAGCTTTTATTGTCAGCGCAAATAACCACTAACAGCCAAAAGACACTCTGTTAGGCGTTAACAGACTAACAATTTATTTGTCATAGCAGTGAGAATATAACTATTTTGTAAGAAGAGTCAATGGCACAAGCAGCTCGTGCTTTAAGTTATATATTAGTTATAGTGTTATTTGTAAATGTATTATAATTAATTCTAATAAATAAAAACAATTAAAACTTTGGTTGAGCTTCATTAAACTGAGGGAGGGCCCCGTCCGATGAATTTGCCTCGGGGCCCCAGCGGTGTAGTTATGCCCCTTATGAGAATGTACTTCAGTAGATTCAATTGATCACCATATCTACTGCAAAGAAAACGACTATTTTAAGACAGCTTTTTCGTAATATACGCTATATATTGATTTTGAAGAACCTACAATCGATTTTGCACACAACTTTTTCTTATCTGAAATGTCCGAAAACAATATATTATTAATATAGTGTGACATTAAAAAATTGGACCACATTACTATAGCCCATGACAAATCATTTAAAAATTATGTTTTGTAACTGAGTGGTAGTAAAGTTTCCCATTTGTTCCTTAAATTTACTATTACTATTTACTATATCCAATTTGAACTTAAGAAATCAAGGAAAATAATCATTATCCGAAATTGTTTTCATCTAGAATTTTGTTGTTATAATCAATTTGTGTAGTTGAATTGTTTAATGTTTTTATACATAGTAGTATGAACCCTTTCTTTTGTTGATACTTACAATACTTATGGGGGCATGTTCCATAATTTAGTTCAAAAAATTATGAATGTCTCAGCAGGCCTAAAAATTGGATGTAAAAAAAAAAAGAATAATAATAATTTTAAATATGAAATCAACCGCGGGGTGCTCCCTTTTTTGGCAAATTCATACACGCATGTGCTGCAACATCTACTAACCAACCTAGTCCACAATGGACAACAACCAACAATGATATCAACAAACAATGACTTCAAATGCAATTCAATTCAATTGCCTTGCATGGAGTGAAAGGCTTCAATCAAAAAAATATGTACGACTATGGTACAAGTCGAACTATGATACTAAGTTAGTAAAAGATCATGAGTACTAGGGGGAGTAACAGATCAAGGGGGTTAGAGATACTTTCATAGTTAGGTGAATGGAAAGGATGGGATGTGAAGCAGGCGGTGGAGAAGGAGGCAAAGGAGTTGTTTGTTACCGTGAATGGTTATAAAAAAAAAGGAAGGGGACACAAAATGGAACTGTGCATGCGCGACAGTGGCAATGCCAATGTTGGCACAAAAATGGTGGCGAATTTGTTGTTGCTATTGCTGTTCTTGTTGTTATTGTCAGTTCGCCTATAAGTCGTATAAGATTCTGTGTAACTGGGTATCTTTTGAGTTTGTTAGGTGGACGCTGTTTGTTAGTTTTTTCTTGTTTTTCTTCACCATTTTTTGTTTCTATTTTTTATTTGATTGTTGTTGCCTTTACTATTTGTTTTCTGTTTTTTTTTTTTTTGTTTTAAGTTCAATTTTAAGAAACAATGGCGACAGCTTGCAATCAACGGCAACAACAACAACAACAAAAAACAACTAGAACAACAACAATAACAACGACATCAACAGCAAACAATTGCAATAATAATACTAAAAACAACAACAACAACATTTTCAGCCAAATCAGCAAAAACTTCAAACAACTACAACAACAAGTAAACAACGTCATGTCATAGTCACGTCAATTTGGTGAAGGAAAAGCAAATCTCAGCATGAATCATACTTAGTACACTCACAAAATAAAATTACCAAAAAACCATTTTCTTCGATCCTACCGAATATTATACACCCCATACTAATAAATTAGGTTGATGTTAAAATTAAAACGGAATAGAAAAATTCATATTGAATTTTAAAATTCTTAGAAAATTTTACGTTTGGAACATCATTTCTTTTTTTTTTTTTAATTCCTTGATATAATGTACGAATACAAGATATCGCTCCTAATCGGAGCATAGGGCGGAAACATCATACATGGTAACTATTGCTATATGCTATTGCAAATAATGTATTAATCTAGTTGGATCTTTATAGTTTTCAAATTTGATCCAATTGATATAGTTAAGGGTTTCTTATTTTATAATGAAAGAGATGAGTTCAATAGGAGGTACTTCATGAAGTATTGGTTGACTCCTTTTATCAATGCTGATCATATCCATTTATATATACTTAATGCGTTACAAATATAATGTTAATGTTATACTACCATACACAATTACTGACTATAAAGACTATTGCACATTTCGAATATACTTACATACTATTGTATAGAAAAACAAAATATAATACAAAAAAATAATAATAATAAGAATAGGAAAAAATTAAAGTTTTTTTGAAAGAAAAAAATGTACTATACTCGTAATACTTATGTCCAAAATAGGGAGCGATGGAATTGTTGTAGTTGCAATGCAATTGCCTAATGGCATATGATTGTACGTGCATATTGCAGTACGTGTTCTGAATGCTGCGCCTTGTTAATACCACAGTTTCATCAATTGTAGGAGTACTACAACTTACTAGTCAATAGAAACTTGACATCGGATTTAACTTTTAACTAAATTGCATAGCCTTTGCTTAATCAGTCAGTTATGTCAGTCATCGGGTGTCATGCCATAAATATTTAAATCAATTTTTTTTATTTAGTCAGCACCGACAGGGCATCGATTGCCTTGCCCTGCCCCAAAGCCAAATTATTAATAGAATGTTTTCTTATAAATATCCAAAAAATAAAAAATAATCGACAAAATAAAATTTAAAATGAAAAACTTATGAAAATCTCACAGTTACCAGAAATGATTGCTCATATTATAAGTGCATAGTTATATTTTAAAATTAATTTCAGTCAGTTTCTAAAGATGAACACACCGATTTAATTAAATTTTGAAGGAACTAATGATCTGTGAGAGATAAATATAGATATATGCCTATGATTTATTTAAATGATTTTTATAAGCTCCGCACAATGCTAAAATGTTGTTAATGAAATTATCAATTTAAATTAATTAATTAAATTAAAATAATGAGTAGAACTACTTTTTTGATAATTAATTATTTAATTTGATTAAGTTTTCAAGTTATAGAAAATTTAGCTTATTTTCAAGTTATAGAATAATGAATGGTAAACAAAATAAGTTCAAGTTAGCGAGAAGTTCAAGTTGGTGGGTGGTCAAGTTAGCAAAAGTGGAGTATAGTATTCTTAATCAATAATCAAAATTTTTGATTATGATTTTTAATCATAAATCTTTAATTAGATTAACTTTTGTCCAACACTGCCTCCATACTGCGATTCTCAATCGAACTGTTGCACAATGCCTGGTCATAGATAGTCTACTTCCATCTCATGTTCTACTCTTTTAGTTGGAACATAAGTGTGGTGATGCCAAGATATACTATCGTTGCTTGATCTATTTGCTGGACTGTAAGGAAGCAAATCAAATGTGGCCCAATTGGATGTGCAACTGCTGATTTTTGATATTATCCGTGTGAAAGATTTTTAGTCTGTTTCTGTGCGTAGAACTCTACCAGTTTTTGGGCTATCAAGTTGAAATTTTACACAAAATAAAGTATTAAAAATGAATTTTTAATATACCCTGGCACTATTGTCGTACATTATAAAGCATATATCGAATAAATGTCATACAGACGTGCTCGACTTGACTTAAATTTTCGAAATCAATGTATCCAATCCAACTTTTCGCATATATTGAATAATTTATGTAGGAACAAATACCATAGTTTATATGCATGTACAATATAGGTAATAATTGATACTAAATTTTGTTCGGATTTTTGTTATTCTTTTTTCCGTGTTAGGAACTTATTGTTCAATCCCATGATTGCAAGGCATCGCGGCAGAAACGAATTTAGATAGACTTAGTGTTTTTCAGACTAAAATACTTAGGAAAATCATTGGCGCTCCTTGGTATATGCAGACCAGTGACTTTGAAATAGATTTGGGCATCCAGGAGATTGGTGACCAGATCCAGGCATAAACAAAAGCCATATATGTAGCTGCAGATTATCGATTCATCCTAACTATTTGGCCAGAAAACTTCAATGCGGTGTAAGAAGGAAGAGACTAAAACAATCTCATCCTAAAGATTTAAAAACAAAAATAATCTAATACTTAGAAGTTTATAAAATTAATTTGTATTTTATCTTATCTTGTAATACCAAATAGATGTACATAGCCTGAAAATATTATTATCATAGAACAGAGAATTGATCTTCATAGTGGGTATTGCTTGTATTGGAAGGATGTCGTTTTTATGACTTTCTTTATTGCTAAAAAAGTTAAATTATATTTTTGCTTACACGTATACTAATGTCTAAGTGTTTGCTTGTTGTTGCATCCATTTAATGGGTATAAATGGATGGTGGATAATTTTGTGTTTCGATCTTTTGTTTGAAAATTTGAGTCAAGTGAAAAGTTAATAATTTATAATCTGTATACTGCTATTAAAATCATTAAAGTAAATGAGATAGATAGATTTCAACCACAATCAGTTGTGCATCGGATGAAACCTTGTATCTGCTGTGCATCGAGGTTTAAACCCCAAGGATTTAAATTATTTTCTTTATTTCTTATTATTTCGCATTATATCAAATGTACTTTGTCAAGCCAAATTAAAATTTGACATTGGGATAAACATCGGCCCACGACCGAAGCATCGAACTTTCAACTCCTGTAACATCTGAGTTGAATTTTTATTAAAATAAAAATAAACTAAAAGGTGCCGACAAAAGCTCGGTATCTCCCACCACTGTATTTAGGTTAAGTTGCCTAGTTTTCCCACTTGTTAAATCTTTAGGTTAAGTTGCTTTTGTCCAGTAACAAAATACTAAATATAAAACTTTGCATGAATTGAAAATGAAAGGTATGAAAATCCTTGGTATACCATAGTTAACATAATACACATTATGTCTTGTTCTAATGTTTTATTGTTTACTAATTGCAAAATACAATATTCTGAGCTGTGAGGGTCATTTGATAGATGTTTTTATTATTTATCATACTTCGTAGTATGCCGCATGCGGATGTTGAATGTCAAAAGGTGACCGATGTGCGTTTCTTATGAAGAGTTATTTGTTCTTGAGTTGTTTCTTTCTACTGTATTTGTTGGATTGAGAACAGAACAAAAAAAAAACATTGCTTACCATGAAGTTGTTGAATTGAAGAGATAATGTGTGAGCATATCCGGCAATAATAAAAATAAAGACAACAACACCACCAACAACAGACAGATACTGTATCTGTGGCAGCAACATCAAAAGCAGTTAACTGCCAAATCAGCGTTACTTATTACCGATACCGCGTTGCAACAACACGAACAACAACAACAACAACAACAGCATCAAGAATAGTGTGCTAAGTTTTTTGCTATTAATTCTTTTGTTGTTGTTGCTACTGGTGCTGGTACTGGTACTGGTCATTGCTGGACTACTATATCTAAAACTCCAACTACAATAATAACAACAGCAGTAGCAGCAGCAACAACATCACTAGTAGTAACAACAAAAAGAATTTATGGTTTCCCTATTATGGCTTTGACATGCATTGAGAGAATTATTTTTAGATTTATTGATTACGCGAACCAAAAGCAGTCGATGATGATAATGATGATGATGATCATCATGATCATGATGGTGAATGTTGACCAATGTAAGAGCAACATAAGGCAAAAGTAAGGTGACCCATAGATGCAAAATATTATTGCACAATTGTCAATGATATGTAGTGAAATAAATTGTGCAATATCGTGTAAGTTGCTGTTGAGAGGTTCAAAGGAATCAGTCGAAATTGTGAAAGCGAATGAGAGAAGGCTCATTTTTGACTTAATCGACATGTCCTTTTCACAAAGAACTCTGTGTATCTTATACTCGTATGGACAATTTACATTGCATAACCATTTAGCCATTCAATCTGCAAAATGACTCAATATTTTTATGCAATATAACTACTTACCCAAGAACATTGTAAGTCTACTGTCCGCTTAACACTTCTTTATTCTTGTTGCAGCAGTTACTGGTTTTCCGATTTCTTATTGTCTTCTTGTAGTGGTTGTAATCATTGTTGGCTTTATTAAAATCTTTTCTAGATGAAGTAAACCTTTCATGTATCTTCTTTATACACGTATGTAGCTTCCAGTAGTTAGTAGACTTTATAGGGATGGATGATGACAAAAACAGGAAGGAGTAACTGCAGAAGCTAATTTCGCTACGCATCCTTGACGAGGAAATCGAAAAACAAAAGAAAATAAAATAAAATTGAAGCATCTTTAGCAATGCATAATTACAACAAGTAGGAGGTCAGCAACAAGTTGTTGCTATTGCTCCTCTTGCGGCTTCTGTTGCTGCTGTTGATCGCATCAGTTCGATTGTCCTTTTCAAGCATTGTTTACTTGTCCATATATATGTCGGTCTGTCTGTCTGTCTATTCGTCCAAATATTCTAGTATTCTAGGTTCTACTTGTGTAACCAATCTTGATCCGATTGTGTCTGCATATGCGCCAAATGGCGCTTGTTCTCGCTTCTGCTCAGCTCCATGCAGACACGACTCAGACCCAGCTTGGCTCCGTGCAACTTCCATTGCTTGATTCCCTCCATGGACTATGACTACGACGACGTCGTTGATCTTGATATTGTGTCATGATTTATTTTTAATAGTTTGCGCTTAATATGCGCCATAGTCGAGATTCAGTGTTCTGTCAGTTTTGCAAATGTTGTGTTCGAAGGGGCACGAGGATGAAAGGGTAGAGCTGAGCGTATTTTAACCTTGTAAACGATTTTACAAGTTTCTTTGCTTTTTGTTTCGTTCGCTTCTTGTGAATGTGGATGTGGAAGCAGCACAATCAGCAGCAGCAGCAGCAACATCGAAGCCACCATCAACATCAACAACAGCAACAATAATAAGACCAACAACAATATGATTGCCAGGTCTTTTACAGTCGGTGCGCGCCTCTATCGTCCCCCCGTCTGACTGACTGATTGTTAGCCCGACTACCTTCTTGACTAGGTTCTTGTACTCTCTGTGCATCTGTGCATCTATTGTATGTATGCATATATGCATGTGTCTATGCGATTGTGTACTGACCATGTGCAAAGTAATTGTTGCCAACACCTGCTTCTTTTGCGTCGGCGTTGGTGGTACATGTTTTCCTTTCTTTTTTCTTATTTTTGATTATTGCTTGTCTTTGTGGCAGAGACTCATGATTGTTATTCTTTTTTGCTGCTTCTCTTCTCTTCTCTTTTGTTCTGTTCTTGTCTTGTCTTTGTTATTATTATTGTGGTACATTGCCGCAGCAACCTTGGCTTACTCACCCATCGTTCATCGCTTACAGGATGCGCCAATTTCTGTATTTTATATGTTTCCAACTTACTTGTAGTCACTTCAAAGACACAAACAGCTTTATTGAAACTCGAATTGTATTTTATAAATTTGTTTTTATGGAATTTTTGCATTTTGTTTTTCTACCATTTTTTTTGTTCTTGTTCTTTATAGCCAATACTTATTTTCAACAATCCGAATAGAATTTAAATCATCATCTTACCACCAATTGTCAATGGGTCATAAACATTGTCATCATCTTAGCTTTGAGTTGCTATTAGTTTGCCATTAAATTAATACTAAATCACTCACAAAATCACATATAGATAACATATTACCGATGTAACTAACGATGACATCCTCAATATTATTTGTTGAATGTCAATGCATTGATGTCGTTGTTCATGTGTGTGTTAATATTGTAATATAATGGGTTGTTTGAAAAGTTATTGCGATTATCAGGTGACTGTATGTTATATTACATATTTAATGAGCATTATTTAAAGAAGTACTGACCAATTATAGTTAATATGTTATAAGAAAATATATATGTATGTATATACACAAAAGGTGATAAAGAAAAACTTAATTTTCTTTGTGTAATCAGTGAAGAATATTTAACTTTATTGCATTTGAAGAATCACCACCACTGAAACAGTTGTTTTTTTTATCTTTTATTGCGCCAATCAAATACTAAAGCACTTCTAAGCCATAGCACTTCTAAGTAGGTCTCATACATTGAGAGGGGAAGAATATATATTATTGGCACACTATTATTATTAAATTAATATAATTTAAGGATTAATGAGATCGTCGCAGATCACTAGGGTAAAGTCTTTTAAGACGTCTGCGACAGTTATGGTTGAGGAGTTCGTTGACAAATGGATTGACCTCAGCTGGTCATTATATCTGCTATGGAAGTGTGGCAGTTGATTTCCTCCCAAACTGAAGGCATCTGTAGATCATTGTGTAAAGTGTTATTTTTGAAGAACCATGGCACATTAGTTCTTTTCGGAAGTACTTTATTCTGGGCGACTTAACTCATTTTTAGGGTTCCGTACCCAAAGAGTGCCCTATTACTAAGCCTACGCAGTACGTCCAACCCTCCGTCAGTGAGTTCTATCTCATGAACCGTAAAAATTGATTTTATAGAGTGCGTAATTCAATTTCTGGTTTAACGATAAATAATAAAAAAAAAAAACAATAAAGATAAAAAATTAAAGTGGTCCCCATATTTATTCCTTTTCAACTCCTAGTTTGGAGCATAGGGATTCTCCATAGCGCACGATTTTGGGCTGTTATTTTAGCGCCATCCCATGTGGTATTGACATCAGCTATTTCCCACAATGTTGATCTTCTCCAGGTGTTTTTTGGCCGGCCGCGGCTTCTGCTTCCTTGTGGGTTCCAATCAATCGTCATTCTTGTGATGCGTGTGACCAATCCAGTGCCACTTCCTACGCTGTATCTGTTTCAGTATAGGCTCTTCATTTTTTAGACACCATAATGCCTCGTTGGAAATAGTGTTAGGCCAGAATATTCTGCATATGATCCTCAAACACTTGTTAACGAAAGCTTGAAGTCTCTGCGTGATGTAGTTCAAAACCAGCCATGTTTCGCTTCCGTATAGTAGCGTTGATTTCACACATGCGGAGAATATTCGCAATTTCGTGCGTCTGGAGATTTGGGAATCTGCCCAAACCGATTTTAACTGGCCAAATGCTGCTCTTGCTTTGCTCAACCTGCAGTAAGCATCCGCTTCAGCTCCTCCGTCTGTTGATATTGTGCAACCGAGGTAACAGAAGCTTTCTACGAAATCAATCGCACAGCCGTCAATCTTTATATGACTTGTTGTGGTCCCCATACAAACCCAAATTCAAATTAATGTTGTTATTCGAAATAGTTTTTGTTTTTTGTCGAAATGAAATTCGAACACTATAAGTGTCCCATATTCACAAACCATGTAAATTTTAAGATCCTAGCATTCCTAGGAAGGGTACCTCCCATACAAACCAAAATTCAAATAGATGTAGTACTAATATAGTATAGTTTGGTTTGAAAATTAGTAGATCTCATACAAGTTTTCTTCATTATGCATCTTCTACAAAAGCATGGCCCCAGCTAAACTCTACGCCATACAAATTTGGTTCATCACTACCGCATACAACATAAGAAACGTAAAGGCCCTTAAGACATAACACTGAGTCCTCATGGTTTTACCGCAATACTACCCCACATAGAGATCTCAAATTGCCTACAATATTTAATGAACTATATTTTCAAAGCAGTCATTACAATCAACAGCTTCACTCAAGATGCAACACAACGCAAACTTAAGAGGCTGCATAGAAACGATCTTCTCGAAAGAAATAGTTAAATTTACCATGTACATATGTAAGTATAATATTATTTATCATACAAATGTTCAAGTAATATCTATACATATATAAAATCGTAAATCTCTTTTTGTCTGTGCATTCTAATCTCAGAAACGACTTTTGCCGATTGAATGTGGTTGTCACTGGTGAATTGAAGCAAACTTCCTGTAACATATAGGGTTTCTTTAATCAAAATCAAAAGTTATTAATATTTAATTAAATTGTGAGTACTGCTGCCAACTTTTTGGGAAATGTTACCAACTTAATGTGGCTCTGTCGCATGTTAGCAACTCTATGAAACTCTATGCTTTAATCTATAATGGCTCTACATATAATTTCATATACAGAGAAGCATTACTGTTACTTACAAATTATTACACTAATAAAATTATATATTTCGTATACCACGCGTACCAAGTGTTGAAATAAATTGTTTTAAAATTAGCATAAATTATTTTTTTTTAACAATATTCAGCTGGGAGCAATGAGAATATTGTATTTTCATATTTAATCATGATGAAAATAATAAATTCACACTCCATGTCATTATTTCAATGAATTAACATCAACTGACTATTCATGTTGAAAAAATAATTAATTTGTTTACCACAATTTCATTGAACAATTTTGATATTAAAATCAATGACAAAATCAACAAAAAAATTCCAATTAAAATTACCAAGAATTTGGATGGTTCGAATACAATAATAAGAGTACTACCCATTTTTTTAAACTTTAATATAATAATTACATACACTAGATAGAAGTTGCTTAAAGAATATCCAGTGCGTAATACTTCCATTAAGATATTCTTGTTTGATAGATATGCTGCTCTGAAAATCTTGCATACATTCCTATTAACATCTAATACTATCTTCGAACGAGACAGCTAAGCAGTTCCGTAAATAGTATATCTTTGATCAGATTGTAGTATTAAATATATAGAACCGTACCTACGATGCTTCTTTTTAGAAGGTGTTGACAATCAGTACCAAATAGGTATTGTTATAAATCCCGAGTAGTTCAGTCAGGAAGGGTAAATATTACAATCACATCATGCGGCAATCTACTCATATATTTAGTAATTTACTAGAGTGTTTCTACACAATTTTGTAAATAAGACTAATTGAACTCCCGAAGTGATTAAATTGGTTTAAGTGCAAAGAAACATTCCATTGATGAGAATATCAACATTTATAGTACTACAAAAATTCTATAGTAAATTAAATAAAATCCTATCGTTGATAAAAGACTTACTACACTGTCACTCTCGGTATAAAGAATCTTTTTCAGATCATCGGGGGTAAAGAAATAAAGATATCAAGAGTGCACTAATAATAATGTGGTACTCCAGTATATAAATATATGCTAGTATACCATATAATTTGATCTATATATTTATGGATCTATTTTATGATCTCATAAATAATATTTATCATTTAATTTATGAATATAATGAAAGAAAACAAAATTGTTTGAATTGCATTGGGAAAAAGTAATGGAAAAATAATGGTGAGAGAGGAGGGGTGAATACTTAAAAGAATCTTCACATAAATTAATATGAAATTGAGATAAAAACAAAATGCAAGCACATGACAGTAACAATGTTTATCGCAATATTATTGTCAATGGAAAAGCTTCATGGATGGGAAAACCAACAACACCAAACCAACAAAAGCAAAACAACAACAAGATCACATTATGAAATTTTACGATCTCAATTAAATGTCAAATGAAATGCCAGAAAATTGCTATTTATTGCAAGTTGGGGGGGTAGAGAAGTTGGGGCTTGGTTGAAACGAGTCTAAAAGAGAACAGGCGATACGACACATGTTGTTCCATTTGAGCCGATTCATGGTGATCCGACATATATAGTAAGTACTACACTCACGGAGGATTATACGATTATTTTCTAACGATTTCTGTAATAAAATCAAAGACAAGCACAAGACTTTGACAAAGAGAGACAAAACGTCTCGCTCACACAAATGTTCAAATGGGGAGACACTTGGCTATCTGGCGACCCATGGACGGACGGACGGACACTTGGGTTATTTACGATCCGCACTGCGTGAAAATGGCATTAGTCGAAAGCTCAAATCAACGATCATGACAATTTCTTTACCATTTTTATTAATCTTCGTTTAGCAATTAACAATCAAAGCAACAAAATATCCATGTAACACAATGATATTCATGATGATGACGATGACGATGGTTGGCTCATTTTGGTTACGATTTGAAACGATTCCAATCGAATCCTTTTTCGTTTTCTTTTCCTTTTGTACTGTCATCTATCGTAAGTTGTGAAATTTAATATTTATGCATGTGCTTTATGTCCCAACAAAAAAAAAAAAAAAACAAAGAGACCCATAATCAGATCGCCAGCTTATGTGATATCGTTGTTTATTAGGGGCCTTTAGTTTAGTTTAGTTTAGGTTATTAAAAGATGCACAGAAATGCTGCAATAAAGAACTTTAAATACTGTAAAATCTACATTCGACTCTTGTTTCATTTGTGCACCACTTTTTCTGTTCCATTCATTGCTGCTTGTGTGCTTTGATCATTTATTTAACTGCTAATTTGTTGCATGTCGCTTGCATTTCCTTGCAGTTTCAGTACTCAAATATCGTTCAATGGTTCCAGAATTCAGCACTCTTCCTTTACAATTCTTGCGGTGTATTGAATTTCAAAGAACATAATTTGACTGCATTATGCGGGTTGAATGCAGCATCTCTTATTGCTGGTTTCCATTGATGTTGTGATGCAAAGGTGCATGCACACACATTGATTGGCTTTGAGCTGAGTCTTCTCATTGCTATCTGATCAGGGCTGCGGGCTCCACAATACCATATGTACAATGTATGTACGTGTCCTCATGTGTTGCATCAAATGCATTCATTACGTTCAGTACAATCCCTAAATTATATACTCACTCACGCACGCACTCATTCACTCACTCAATCTGTGGATGCAACTGGTGGCAGACAAAGCCAGTTAGGTCAAAATGAAAAATTAATGGTTTCTCTTTTTGAATTGGTAATTGAATAAGGTCAACTAGGATGTCTTAATGAAGTTCCACTCAGCAATTACAATTGAAATTGTACATATTTTGGCTTTTGCTTTTCCTCATCATATGCATCTCCTATATATATATATCTCATATATAAAATACATATATGTATGTATAGTATGGATATAGAAGACGAGACAGGAAAAACGTTCTATGACTATGACTATGAGTGTCATAGTCAAGTCTAAACGATGAAGCGATGACAGCATTTGGCGGCATTTATTGTGCATGAAACAAAAGCGATAGCACATAGATACATAGATACTTTATTTGTATAGAATGATATTGTTGTAGATGCAACAGTTGCAGCAACACGATGGAATAACAAAACGTTCTACAACGATGAGCTGTCGTCGATGTAAAGACCGAGATACTACTTAACTATGAAACGAATATAAAGTAAGGCATGGCACAATGGGACGGGATGAGATGGGGGGAGCAGGAGACCCTCCGACTATGCGACTATGGGCGTGTTTTTATGGACAGACAATGTTTATTTTACAATTCAATTGAAAGTTATTCAACTCACGAACTACTTAAGCCACAAAGAGAATAAAACTGCTCATTTCTATGGGGGCACAGTTACCGACTCCGACGATGACTATGGTAAAGACTAAGAACCTCGTCAACAACATCAACATCAACATCGCCATCAACATCAGCAACAATATTGCACACGTACGATTAAATTGTTGTTGCTTCTGCTTTTGTTGCTATTACTAAAGTTGTTTGCTGTTTGTTGTTTGTTGCTGTTGTTGGCAGTTGCAGTTATTCGTTCGCTACTGGGTATCTTCTATTTGATCATTTGTAAAGGCGAATTCGACAGATATGTCGTTGCTACTACTCGCATTTCTATGCCAAACTAAAAAGTAGTAGAAAAGTCAGCAGCAACGACATGACATCGATTTGCTATTGTGCATGTATGATACATACATACGAGTATGTGAATGTGTGTATTTGTGTGCTTCGAATGCAATTGCGCAGTTATTTTTGGCCAACTTACAATGACGACTAACAACTCCGATTTCAATGATAAAACCTAAAGAAAACAACAGCAAAACAACAAAAGGACAGCTAGCAGTCGACTTAAGTCAAAAACGCGCCGCAATGCAAAAGTTCAAAAGGGCTTTTCACATACACACACATTCATACCATACATATGTACAGATAGACAGACATATATATAGAGTTTTTATAAAACATGGCCTGACATCAGGAATAGCGGTCTCTTGATACTATTGTACTTATTTTGACAACAACTACTAGCTGTTGTTGTTGTGATCTTTTGATCAGTAGCAGCAGCAAAAACATGATTTCCTCAGCTTATTCCTTGTCCATCAGATGCATACGAAATTTTTCCAGATACTCAACGAAAAACTACTTAAAGGAATTTTCCAACAACTCAACAAATGAAGTTACTTACTTTGTTTTCATTTTAGACAAAAAAAAAATAAAAATATGTGTTTCATTTGCCATATAATTTACCGTTATTTTCGGTATGGTTCTTCATCTCATTGTTGTACGCTAGAGAAATGTCATTGTACTATGATAATCAAGTCAAATGTTATAGATGATACATACTTGCTGTATACTTTAATAAATAATATTAGTTCGCATATTTAAATCAGTTGAGTTTGAGTTGGGGGATAAAGAAAATTTATTATCTGTCGACGATATTAGCCATCTGTTAAGAGTAACTAAAATGAGCTTGAGTGGCATTCTCTCTCATTGAATTAAAGAACTGCTGTTTTGTGCGTAATTTATAAAACAATTGATATAAATAAATTAAAAATGTAAAAGTTATAATGAAAATATTCAATTACCTCTTCAGATTTTTATCAATTTTTTTCAGTGCTACATTGGAAGTTTTTAAATAAATATTTTTTTTCTGATAAAACTATAAATAAATATATGTATAATTAATGATATTTATTCAAAAATGAATTAAGAATTCATAAAAAAATTAAAAATAAATATTTTCAAGAGTTTTTTTGATCTCATTTGGCTCGTTCAGCAGAACTAATCGCTGACCTTTTTCCGATTACTTAGTAAGCGATGACTAATTTGACTTTTCCGAACGCAGTGCTGACTACTTTAAAATTAAGGCGTTGCAAAATCTCCGGCTTCGAAGTCTGACGCAATTTAATTTGCGGCTTGGGAGTGTTGAAAAGAAACGGCTGAAAAAGAGACAAGAATGGATGACAATCTTGCCTACAATTAAGATATTTTCCATTCCACTCATCTTTTAAACACATATTAACAACAAAAATAAATATTCCTAATCAAGTCTTGTCCTTGCACTTTGCTAATTCTACCTCCTACAATTTTAATCCACCCCCTAAAAATTTTCTTAACAATAACCTTTTTATTTATTTGTTTACAAACAAAACACAGCTCATTGAAGACCGCTGGCTTCAAGTAATCAAAGTATTTTTATGATAGATTTTTAGTCAGCGCAATCATTACATTGTGAATGATTTCATGAATTTGATAGTCACAGTGAACACCAATCGATTGGAAAAAGTCAGCGATTGGTTCTGCTGAACGCGCCCATTCTCTATACCTCAAACGGGAGATCGAAATAATACCAAATTCTCCATACAAGTAATTTATCATCATATTAACAAATGATATAAAAATAAAAAAAATTCGCACACCGGGGTCGAAAAGACTAATGGTGCATTTTTAAAAATTTCTTTTTATATCCATAAAACAAATCATTGAAATAAAACCAAAAAGAAATCATTTTACACAGAATTGATAATATCTCAAAGCTCAGATTTTCGACATAAGCTACTCTGACTCATTGCCACAGATATAATAATTATATAAAATTAAATTCAATTTACTTTGATGCGAAAATTTGTTACTCAAAATCAGAACAAAATCACATGTAGAATTTGAACTGTCAGTGCTACTAGGTATGGTTTACAGGTGAGCTCAGAAACTGATAGAGTATATTGACCAATTTTTCTTATGCTTTTTCATTAAAAAACTCTTGACACAATAGAAGACCAGGCCTTTATTCTAGCAGACAGAATCCATAATTTCAGGAAAAAGTGTGTTGGTTCGTGAGGTTCTTGCAGAAGTTTTAAACGGCTTGGCATCATTCATTAGTTTCTTAATAGTAAAAATAAGGGGCATTCACGCAACGTGACAAACTTGGCAAACTTGGTAAATTGGCAAAATCACAAGGAAAAATTTTTCAAATTTACGAAGTTTGTCGGACAATTTAATTCTTCAAACATGGCAAAGTAAGGACTGTCAACTGCGAATTTGTTGATTTTATGAGTGTGCAAGTGTGACCAACAGTGAAATGTTTTACCAATATAATTTAAATGACAATTGATTTACAAATATAAATAGAAGTACGAATAATACATCATTTGATGCAATTTTTGTACATATTTCAATAAATTTGATTTGCCGAGTACAAACACAATTAGTCGTTCACGCAATTCACATCATCCAATTAGTCAAAATTCCCATTTTTTTCCAACTAACGACTTATTTTATACTAGTTGTCCCCGCTCGCGTTGCTACGCTCTCGCTCATGGAATTTTGTCTTAAATTAGTAGCTGAATTAAATTCAGTTTTTATACTCTTCATTTTATTAAGGTATTGCTGAGGTTGCACTCGGGTCAACAAAAATAATGCATTTTAAATTTTTTGAATTTTAAATTAATTCATATTTTGTGGGTCAATTTTTATGAAATAAAGTCTATAAGGTGCTCCAAAAAAGATTCTTGTGTTTCAGTAATTTGATTTTGGATGGAATGAGTGCATTTTAATTGATACTTGTTCAATCAAAAAACAAACTGATCAAGTCCTCATTCAAAAATAAATTTCATATGAAAACTAGAAAACTAGATGCCACAATGTAAATAATTCTAGGATGATGATCTTATGATGTACTATATTTTAATGTTAAGTTCTTCTCTTGCTGTTGATCGCATCAGTTCTATTGACCTTTTTAAACATTGTTCACTTGCCTATGTGCCTGTCAGTCTGCCGGGAGAGAATATCTGTCTATTCGTTAAAATGTTATCATATTCTATGTTTAAATATATTAAATACAATATTATTCAAGTTGGATAAATCCTATGAATTTATTTGTAAAGAACAGTCTTGGTCTAAGGAACAACTTTGTTCTAAAAAATTATTGAAAAGAATGTATATAATTGAAATTTAACATGTTTAACTAAATGAACAGTATTACCTACTTTATGTACTATCAAATTAAGTCAAAATATGAATTTTGGTGATAGTATAGACCGATCCAGATCTGAGGTGATAACGAGAAATGTTTTATGTTCAAAAAATGGTTGATTGGCACTGAAAGATGTAAGATAATGTCATTTAGTTAAAAGTAGGATATTACAGCAAAATTATAATGTTTAACTGATAAATAATTCGATTGATTCAACTAACTGAAAATGTCACTTAGCAATTTATACACATTATTAAATCACATATTAATTAAATAAATCATTCAGAATATTCTCCTTTTTCCTTTTCCATTTCAGCATTATTTTTATCATTTTTCACATTTTATATTTTGAACACTTACTCGGGCTTATGTACAATTACTTACTACTAACTTGTATATGTTTGTATTATGTATATATTTTTATTAAATTAATGGTTCTCCTTTCCCTTTGGCACCTCCATCAACATAATTTTCATTTGCTGCTTGGCTTAAGTGAAAACACGTAGGTTTTTATTTTTTATTCTTTTCTTAAAATAGAGAAAAAATATGTTCATGCAAAAGTGGTCAGCGATTGTATGTATGAAAATTGAATTCTAAACAGGTCTTTGAGCTCTAAAGCACGCACACTCACCCACTCACACAATTGCAACGCGCTTTGTAGATACTATTGTACGTGTATTGTAGTAAGTATGGACGCGATATTAAAGTAGCAGCGTGACCAAATCAGATAAGAAAGTTGACACATTTTCACCATATATTTTGACATTTGACATTCCGAATTAGAAGCGGGTCGCCCGTCTTATATTCGAGCGGACCAACGTACTAAAGTCAAACAACAAATAAACCTACGGACAACAACTAAAACAGCAACAACAATGGAACATGCCACATTCATTCCGACATTCTAACATGAAGTGAATGAGCGGTTATTTGTTGGGATTTCGCATGTTTTGAATGACCAAACTGAGCGAAGGTGGTGGTTAGTGTAGATGGAAGCGACATGACACATAAAAATGTATTACTGAAAAGGGTAGCAAAAATATCTCAATGAAGGAAAATGTGTATGAGTTAACATATCCCACACTTTTAGCTCCATCATCATCAACACCACCACCATCACCATCACATCATGTTGCACAAGTCAAGTGGCAAAGGTTAGTGAACCTTCAATTATATGCTAAAATTATTGTAAAGCTTAAATGATGACACTGCATAATTAAATATCTTCTTAAGCACTTCTTCACTTGCCCCATGACACCCATCTATCTTTCATGCCATCCAACATCAACATCAACAACAACAACAACAGCAAAACGGGTAGAATCCATCTTTGTGTATTCTATTTTATGACTTCCTCCCGATTCACAATCGCGTAATTGTTGACAAATGTTTCTTTGTCTTTCACATTAAATAATATTAAAACCAAAAAACACAAAAAAAAAAAAGTTGAATTGAAATGAATTCATAAACTGGCGCCTCGACAATTTGTTTCGATTTTATGATCTATAAAAATTAATAAATTCTATTAACCGAAAAAAAGAGGAGGTGGGACCGGGGAGGTTCTATTCGATTGTTCTCCATTTCAACAAAAGACATGTGTAAACATAATTTCATAGTTTCAATTAATGATGTGTTGAAAACTGTTTTTTTTTTTTTTCTTTATCTTTTTTTATGGTTTTGCTGCCTCAGGGTGTTGTTTTGTTTATGTTATCAGTTAAAGTTATAGCAAGCACATGTGGAACCATGGACTACTTTTCCAGTTTCTAATTTATAATACGAGTATATTTGGTTTAATGCTACCAAGGGTTATTACAATACTTACTTAGCTGAGCTTCTGCTTTGGCATTTACTCGCCTAATTAGTTTGACATATGAATGTGTTTGATTGTAGTTTAAATTGGATCTATCTCAAGTACCCATACACTCCATTTGATATGCTTTTATCTTTTACAGCCTCTTACATACAATAACTTATTACTTGCTCTATGGTA
Source organism: Amiota communis (assembly GCA_037043315.1). Lineage (NCBI taxonomy): Eukaryota > Metazoa > Arthropoda > Insecta > Diptera > Drosophilidae > Amiota > Amiota communis. The sequence goes on from JBAMAV010001101.1 coordinate 1,248,420, forward strand.
AATGAGGTCAATCCACTTGGTAGATTAGTTTTTCAGCCCTTTTTGTCATTTTAATCTTCGAACTATGATAAATTGATACAACAAAATAGCTTGAATGCTCGGCTGATATACTTATAGTGGTTCTGGAATGGTTAAATATGCATACATAGGTTTATTCCTAACTAACATTACATAAAAGTAATAATCCATTAACATTTGTGTGAAGTGTATATAGATATGTACATCACATTTATCATATTCCCTCCCTTTGTTCATGATTTATGAATTGGTGGTACAATTAATTAGTATATTTGGATCATTAGGAACGATTCTCCCTATTTGTTAGTACTTCAATTGGGGAAAACTAAAATTCGTAAAGTAATTAATGTATTTTATTTTGTAGAGCATTCATTAGAGCATTCATTTTGACATAAATTTGTCTCAAACAGAAAAAATATTCCTCTAATTGTTGTTAATAGAATGATTATATAGAAGTACTGTGTGGATTTTAAAGGTTCTGCTGAACCTTATTATTAATTAGATAATACTACATTTCTATTTGTGTCTGGGAAGAAAAATTATCTACCATCTAGATATGTACGTATGCCATACATAAGATAAGGTAGAAGTGTAGTAATAGTAATGAAAACGGAAGTGTAATTATTCAAAACGTGCAACTTTCTGCCATGGCAGCAACACTAACAATTGTTGCTAACAACTAGCAATTGTTGTCGTTAGTTCAGTTGCATTGTTATTGTATCTGTTGCTGTTGCTTGTATTGCTACTGCAATGGCCAAGGCTCTAATTAGTTTTGCATTTTTCCAAGCAACAGCTGAGTGAGTTACGCTGTTGTCCCACCGCCACCGATTCTATTGGTATTATCTTACAATCGACCGACCAACACAAACTACATACTTAATACATTATACATACATTCATACTATGTACATACCTATGTCGTCAATGCATTGTTAATAATATTTCTATCTTAGTATGTAGTATACTAGTACAACAGACTACACTCGTATTGCTGTTGTTGCCATTCAAACGCATGACTTTGTTTTATCGATGACTTTGTATCTGAACCGAACAACCAACTGACTAACTATCAACTATTAACTGACTGACCGGCCGACCGAACGATCGACCGACCTTCCGCAACAATGGCATATAATTAGCAGTTTTTCTTTGTTGTTTTATCGAATACGTGAAATTATTGAACAATAGTATATCAAAAGAAATACTGAAATAAATTTTTGTATCTGCAGCTGACAATTGTTAGATTGGTAATAAGTATACTACAATATATGTACTACATATGGTGTGTATAGTAGTGCGAGTCGAGAGTGAGTAATTACACAGTGAGAATAATTTTGCTTGCTTGCTTGCCTTTTTTCTACAATATATAATTTTTCTATTTTTTAAATATTTAAAAGTTGTGATTGATAGTTTCATATCTTTTTATTATAAGTTTGTAGGCGTGTTTATATGCTACTATATGCAAAGAAGACTTCCTCCGATTATACGCAAACTAATTTCAATGTTCTCATAAACACACGTATGGCAATGGAATGGACCCTAGGTCCCCACCCCAGGGTTGGGTAGGGTAGGGTAGGGCTACTTTTTAAAACTACTCAATTGTAACTGATGAATGTCTATTGTGCGTTTGTTTGCTCCCCCTATTCGAAGTTGTTCTTACTACTACTATATGTGTTGTATGTGAGCAACAATGAAAAAGAAGGTGCGTTTGCATTCCTAATGAACATGCTACGCACTTCCGCTTACAACAAACTAAGTACCATGAATGATGGCCCATTTTGTATGACGTACGCGGTGTTGCCAACATGTCATGAACGGGGGCACCGACCGCGAGACTTGCCTCAATTTATTCTCTATATATTCTGCAATTACACTACTATGTTTATTGTTACTTAGATACATGCAGACACAATATTCGTACATATTAGATAGATTGAGCTAAAAGGAACATAGAACTTAGAAGATAACATTGAGACATCACTAATTTCAATGGAGACACTTCACTTAATTACGTACGATGCATATTTTTCTGAATTCACTGGATCAGCATCTACTCATCAGACTTCTTGTAACATTTTGCAGACTGCAATTAAATACGCTTCACCATTTACCCAGACCCTTTAATTTCTCCTTAATCGTACCCTAAGCCGCTTTAAGTGCAGTGTTTGCATCTAATTACATAAACTCCTTTATGCCGTGAGCCACATTTGTACAATCAGGTTTTGCAGCTTATGCAATTTGTTGCAAGTATGTTCGAAATCCGGAAAGAAAAAACGCACGCATACGTCGTACACATCTAATTGCTATATACTCGTATACGTGCCCCATTAAGTGGGCGAAACTGTGGGCAACACCTACATACTCGTATAGTATAGTACTCGAAATTCTATCAAGCAAATGGATTGAGTGTTGAAAGAAGCCATTTAAAGTGAGATATGAACTACTTATTTACATATCCAGACGATGTATTAACTTTATATTATGAAATTTCATAATTACTGTAATATCTTAAAGCAAATTAAAGTGTGAAGAACAATGTTTCGGCTATATTGCAGATACAATATTAATCTTGAATTAATACGACTTATAATTAATTCATACTACACCCTAGCACAAAAAAAAAAAAAAAAAAAAATGGGATTGTTACAAACGTTTCTGTGCTTGGCTTTGGATAAAATTTAAAAATCTTAATCCTAAAAAAAAAACTATAATTAAACGTTAAATCAAAAAGTAAGTATCCTATGACATTCAGTTACAACGTAGCATTCTACTGGTGAAAGAATTTTTAAAATAGGATAAGTCGTTTCGAAGATTACCCGTTGCATCAAAACAAACATTACCTCTTTATTATATTATTTAGTATTAAGTATATATATTAAGTAATAAGTATAGATTCGATTGAGAATAATGGTGATCACATAATAATAAATTATATTTAATTATTATTTTTTTACATTAAATAAGAACATTCATATGAAGTGTCATGCAAATTGTTTACGGCCGATTCCCCACTTTCCATCTATTTTGCATTGTCTAATAGGATGTTTCAACTCGTATTTGGGATTTTTCAACGAACTAAGTTGGCTGCTTTTATTTTCTTTACGATTGTTAATAGATCTCGATCACATCACTTTCTTCTTAAAACTTCAAAGTTGGTAACACGATCCGTCCATGGTATTGTTATGATTCTGCTAAGACGATTTGTATAATTCAAATGACTCAAGCTTGTTGATATCTGTATATATCCAATTTCAGAGTCTATGTTTCCATGGCAAAGAGGAGTATTCTCCCTATTCTAAAAATTATCATAATATTATCATGAAATTATCTTAAAAACTCGTTGAAAACAGCGCTGTTAAAAAAAACTGTTTTTGCAATAGTCTGTTAAAGTCAAATTGTCTGACCATAAAATTCAGCTTATCCAGGTATGTCAAATAAAAATATATAGTGGAAATATTAAATTTTATAAATAAAGAATTTAACAAAAAATTAAAATTGGTTTATTTAGGGATTCTACGATTAATTCTAACTATTTACAAATTTTTCCCGAAATCTGACTTTTTCCCCACAAGATGAAAAGTCTGATTTATTTGCAGATGCTTCTTCTTTACTATGTAAAAATATTGGTAAATCAATTGATGACACTTTTTTTTTTGAGAATCGATAATTTTGCTCAGAAATATTGGTACGTAAATCAATTGATGGTACAAACAAACAACTCAAAAATATTGTCCGGCTCTGGAAATGGATCTCTATGATCACCCAATGATTTTAACACATTTTTTTTTTCACAATTTTCATTTACTTCTAAAATTTCCGCGAGCAAACAACAAAACAGATTAGTACCATCAATTTTACAGGGCGATAACAGTGCGCTCAAATGATTAACATTTTTGTATGATTTTTTATGACTCGTCAGGTTTTCAAAAGTAATGATAATAAGATCTTTTCTTATTATAGCAAAAGGCATTAACAGCTATTTATGATACTTTTAGGCGTTAACAGCATCATAATTTTTATGATAATTTTGAGAAAATATAGCATTTTAGTGTAATAAGTACCGTTCTGTACTTGAGAAAAGTATTTCGGTCAGTCTCTATACGATATTTAATTTCTTTGAAGCAATCAAATTTTCATTGATAAGGCATCCAAGATACTTAAAATGTTTCACTCTTTCGATAGAAGTGTTGTTAACCATTAGGTACGTGTTACTATAAATGCTTTTCGGCACACAATCATTTACTTGATTTTATTGACATTTATTCGTAGGCCAAGCTCTTCGATACAAAAGTTTACTTTGTTAACTCGTTCTTGTAGACCTATTAATCTGTTAGTTAGAAGAGTGGTATAGTGTACATATGTGATATTGTTGACACTGATTGACGAATCTTGAAGATGCTTTCCGAGTATATGCTAAATTACAGGGATGACAGAATGTAACCAAGTTGCAGCTTGGCCATTGCTTCTTCGCATTTCCTATATATCTAAGACTAGTCTTCTCTAGTAACCCCTAGAAAGGAAGAGGTTCTGACTTTAAGATGTGAAAGGACTTGAGCTTTATTGATTGGTTTATATGGAAAATATAATTTCAATTGCCTAATTTAAAAAAAAAATAGTTATATTATTTAAGCATATTGAGGAGAAGGTTTGGTGCTATGTTGTATCAGATGGGGATGGAAGTATTCTGATGTAGTGTGGGGCATTCAAGAATGATGTATAAAATATAGTTTCGATAGCATTACATGAATGACAGACTGAGAGCTGCGGAAGTTTTGTTGGGGTGTGGCTATTCGTCGTCCCAGGTGAAGCCATATAAAATTTCATAACATCGAGTTGGGAAAGGAATCTTTTAACATGGATTTGGTTTAACATATAAGATTTTATTGTATTTTGACAGATATTTTTTGTTTTATTTTTATTTTTTGTTGTTTATTGTAATTTCATTATGTTAGGGAATGTAGCCAACCGGTATACTAGGTTTATATATACCAACTCCGCCCCTTTAAGAATAAATTAAATTTGTGACAATCTGTACAAAAACGGTCACTTGACATTTGAATTTCGTCTAGAGTGATAGTATACTTAAGTTAAATGTGAAGTTTCAGGGTAAATATAAAAATATTTCGATTGACCAAAGATGATTAGAACGTGCCAATAACCATTTGTAACTATTTGTCAAGGCTCGACTCGAACAACAATTTGAACATCTTTGATTTAATTAACGTTAGCACGTTGACCATTTCCGTGGCAAGTTAAAAAAAAAACGCAAAACACTGCAATATGGAGAGAACGTCAAAGGCAAACAAACGATCGATAGTCATCGTCATTGTCATTGCTGATGTTGCAGTTACTGTTGAAGTTGCTGTTGTTTTCATCGTAATATGGCGATGAATTCGCGAACGCGGCCAGATACCAAAATGAACAACAGATAGCAATGTTGGCAATGCCATTTAGACCATATTCCACGCCAGCAACAACAAGCAAAAAGTGTGCAGCCAACAGCAATAACAACAAGTGAAATAGTCATTACCATCATTAGTGTCCGCGCGATATCATTTTCATGTCTAAAATGGACTCGAGACGAAATTTCCGAGAAACACATTAACCAAACAGCAGTAGCAACAACATCTTCAATGACTTCAATAATAAGGAAGAACGATGGAAGGGGCATCGTGTGTTGGGGTTGTCTCGACTAGCGCAAATATGGTCTAATAATTCATGCAACATAATATAATTATGGTACGTTCGATTCTATACGGTTCGATTCGGTTTGGTTTGGTCCCATCGAGTTTGGCTTGGGATGGGCTGCATCATGCATACTGAGGTTGAGGTTGCTCTCCACGTCCACATCACTCGGATGCGGATACAGTATGAGTATATTGGTCCAAGCTTGGTCGGTAACTTGAAAAAAAAAAAAACAGAAAAAAAGGAAAAGCCTAAGGCCTGCTACTGTTTGTATCGGCAACTGTGTATCTTCTACATGTATCTACAATATACATACATATACACATATGTGTGTATGAACGTATCTATGGAGCTTTTGCAACAAATATGATTGATATCTAGTGGCTGGCATTCATCTTCACTTAGTTATGTCAGTCAGTTAGGCAGAGAAGTTCTCTTCAATAACAACAGGGAATTCAAGTATAAAAATGGAGCACATGACTCCAGATGAAATGATGAAATGCACATTTCCAGGAATGTTCAATGTGATGTTCGCGTGTGTGTGCTATAAGTATAAAGCACACTCTTTCTTTTTAAGCAGCTAAACTATTTTGTATCTGAGTGAGTATCAACGTAATATCTTTAGTGGTCGATCGAATGGCAATCGGTTAAAGGCTTTCTTTCTTTCTTTCTTTCTTCTCCAACAACAACTGACATACGCGGTATTCATAGATAGTTAGATGGATGGATGGTTGGATGGATGAACGGGCGTTTGTTTAACTGGGTAACTCGTTGGCTCGTTGCAACGCATGACTTGACTGGGCTCATTAGTTTGCAGCACTTCATTCCGTTTGCCTAAAATGGCAAAAAATCTATAGTTGATAAACGGCAAAAACCAAAGCGAAGTCATGTTGTTGATGTCATTGTCATTATTGTTGTGTTTTGTTGTGTTGTGTTGTTATTTGTTTGGTTAAAGTAAATTCAGTACAATAAATGTATCCAAGTATATACGAGTACGAGTCTACATATTGTATATATCTGTGTACATATATTCCTTATAATAAGCAGTCTTTGTTTAAGCTCATGAATGCAATGCAACATCGGTTAGCCTATTTGAGAGCTTAAGCTTAAGTAAAAGGTAGAGCTGAACGTATCTGCGTATTTATGCACATGGAGTCAATTTAATTACAACAAGTGTCAAATGATAACGCATTTGCGTGAATTGAGTTAATAGACACATTTTTAATAAACGAGACTATTAGGTATTTATACTCGTGATTGACCTAAGGCTGCTTTGATAATCATATAGGTACATATTATGTAAATAGTAATGAATCAGAGCAGGTAAAGTAAATACTGAATGTATCTAGAAATCAAAGTTAGTATATACAAAAACAATTGTTGCATGGACCATTTTTTTTTAGCTTTGTTCTATCCCTAGGCTAATAAGCAATAATTTAATTTAAATTTTCCGCATACAGAGAGGCCAAAATATCAAGACAATATTGACATCCAGTGAAATTTTAACTATGTACGAGGTATATCCTAAAAGTATTCAACCTCCGTCATAGCTACGCGCTAGGCTATTTGATCGATCGTAACTGTCTGCCTCATCAAGAACACACTACCTGTCACAAATACCGGCCAAATTTGTTACTTTGTGTAATGATCTTGCAATAAACTTCGCATTAAAATCGAAAAGAGTAATTGCTTATGATGAAAATATACTTTAATCATCGAATCATGTGAATTTTGTGTGTTCCCAAAATTGAAAACTCAAAAGGCAAAGGGATTTGATGTCATAAGGACAATTGAAAAGAATGTGATGAGTGCACTAAAGGGCATTCTACAAACTGAGTCCCATTACTGCTTCAGAATGTGGTAGCATGGAGTTGAATACTTTTGGGACACACCTTTTATGTATCTATGTATGTATGTATGCAAAATGCTAGTATTATAATTTTAGCCACGTTTCCATACTTCAGTTTGAGACTTTATGCCTTTGTGCCTTGTGTGCAACTTAATTTTTGCCATTTACCATCACCATCACCATCGCGCTGGTGCATTAATATGCGCTCAAAGTGTTGTGAATTACTGTAATTTTTTGTTGTTTGACTTTAATGGATCCAAGTAGCTAAGATTGGTAGACTAGTGAGTGGACTGGTGGAACATTCGACCAAGTTGCCACCTTCCATGTGCGTCGGTGTGTGGCAAGTGCATTGATGTACGCCAACATTTGATTCAATGTCGATAATTTACATTTTGTTCACCTTCAGCTTCTCCGTTCTGGTTCTGGTTTCGGTTTCGGATTCAGTTTTGCTTTATTCAATATGCACGATTTTACTATCTGAACAAAATCATCGTTCATCGTTGATCAACGTTTTGTTTCGCTTCTGTTTAGCTATTTTTATTAGTATTTTGTTGTGTGAGGTGTGAGGGAAGCTTCTTTTTACGGTCTTATTGGGTATTTCAAGGTGTTTTCAACTACCAAATGATGTCGATGCATATGCTGTTGCTGATGTTGATGCTGATGATGGTAGCTTCACTAGCTTTATAGTGCCGCTTTGTGCACCTTGCAGCAACATAAATTATTCTTTATATCGATGACTCATCGTTTAGTTTGATTTGTGTTTGACAAGATTATGCATTAATAGTACTATATACTATAAGAAAGATGTATTGTAGATAAATCTAAAATTTGGTTGAATATGATCTATCTATAAAATGCTAATTTAGTGTTTTAGTCATTAGCTAATTTTATGTTAAATCTGATTGACTTGAATTGATTCACTGTGAGTAATAGAAACATCTACAATATATTTTTATATCAGAACATAGTATTGTAGGCATTTGTGAAAGTGAAGGGAAGGAGATGTTAGAGGTACAAATATATTTTAGAATTGTGGTGATTTAAGAAAAAAGCAAGTTCGTAAAATCCAAACGGATCAACCGAAAATTCAGGAAATCTAAATCAAAGTATGCAAGAGAGAGAGTGCAGAGTTGCCATATACTTCAAAGAAATCATTAAGAAAATGAAGAAAGTAAATCTGTAAATCAATATAACTTTACCACATAGCAACTTTGCACGAGACATTATTTTGGAAACGGTTGAATTGCAAAACGCTGTCAAAGTTTTCTAACCGAATTCAAAAAATTCGTGTTGAAAGCGCTATCAAAAAGTTCAACACTTTTGCGTGTAAATGTGTAAAAATGATTAACTTTAATTCATTTCCAGAAAATATTGAAAAAAATCCTTCAGGATTCTCAAAATTTACCGAGTCAAGAAACGTTTCCTTCAATTCGATCCGCATGTGATGCAAAAGTAAGATGCATAACAAATTTATCTAGAATTAATAATAGAAAATCAACGACGGCATGCTTCACAATGTATGGCCACTGAAAGTGTCGAACAACGTGGGCAACGTTTAGGAGATCCAAAGCAACTACGATCAAAGCTATTATTAAACTTAGATACCTATACCGACTACCTGAAAGTTAACGTTTCGATTATGTACAATAGTTGGAATATTATATACACCCAGACCAAAAAAAAGGCGCATTCCAATTTTTTGATTTTTTGATTGTAGCCGTTATCAAGCATTCCTCTTTGTGATGATATTTCCAAATACAATAGAAAACGGAGTCTATTGTGATGCTAGAGGGTTCAATTACTGCGGAAAGTCAAATTTTTCAAGATGATTCCGCACCGTGTCATCGTGCTCCCTCATTTTCATACTCTTCACGACAGTCTCTAGTCCCTTAGTTTTTGAGCTAGAGAGCTGAAATTTTGCACATAGGTTTCTTTTTACCATACGCAGTTCATTTGTCGGAATCAGCCGAATCAGACCACTAGGGAGTACCACCCATACAAACCCGCATTTAAATTAGTGTTCTTATTAGAAAAGGTTTTTTGTTTTTTGACTTATCAAACTGAAATTTGGACAATATAAGTTTCTGATCCATATTCATCAACCATGTAAATTTCAAATTAAATGACAAACTTATAAATTTGTTGATACTCAAACTGTAACAGAGAGAATATAGTGATGCTAAGATAGGAAGGTTCGATGCAACCCGGAGGAGCGTGGCATAGTCTTATTTCTGATTTGAGTTCAATACAATATTTTTTAACGTTAGATAGCAAAACTGAAGGAAGATTTGTGCATAATTTCTTTGGATTGGCCGGGTAACCTTAATCCAATTGAATATGTTTGGGCCATGATGTCAGCCAAAATTCAAAAGAAGAAGCCGAACACAATGGATGAGTTAAACGAAAAGGCTTCAAAAAGTTTGGTTAAAAGACATTTCGGCGGAATATTTGAGTGTTTGATTTGTTTCTATGACCAAATAGGGTGAAAAGAGTTCTTAAAGCCAAGGGTGGCACTACAAAGTGTTACATTATTAAAAATAAACTTATTTGAATAAATCTAACAGAAAATTAATTCTTTATTTGAATATTTTATATTTTCTTTTTTATCAATGATCCATTTAAGAATGGTGACAATTTCGCAAAATGACAAAGTGAGAATTTTGTGGCCCCTAGCCTTAAACAATTAATATTTACTGCACTCGTTGGCAACCTCTAGTCTCAATTAGTGGTGAGCTAAACAGTGATTTCACAATCACAGTGAGAGCTGTGACTGCTCATTTAAAATCACAGTGGTTCTAAACTGTGATTGAGTCACAGTTTAGATTCAGTTCATCTAAATATGATTTGCAACTGTGATCCACTCACAGTTTAGAATCACTAATAAAAGAACATGTTAAAAAGCCCTAAAATGTAATCATAATTTTTATATGAATAATTTTTATATGAATCTGGCTAATAAGCAAAGCAACAAATTTGTTTAAAATGAAAGAAAAAAATTAAAGGAATGCGTTAAAAATATTTAATGTGATACTTATTTTAAAAAACCTTTTTTTATTTAATTATTTATTTAATAAATAACTTATTATATCAAATTATGAGCCAGCTTAAAAATTAAAAAAGCAATAGCATCGTAGGCCTTCAGCTCATTGGTATTAACAATGGATAAATGCACATGTTTTATTACTGTTATAATAAATAGTAATATAGTAATTTAATTACTTAAAAATGAATGAAGATGGTCATTATCCAATGTTTTTCAACAAAAACTCAAAATTTGAAAATTGTAAAAAATTATTATTATTATTATTATTAGTAATAATATACTCAAACACACACCAAACTTGTCAAAAATTATGAAAGAAATTATAGAAGCGTTCATATACATATACATATAAAAAAAAACCAATTTACGAAGAAAAAGTGATCACAGTTTAACTGAGCAACTTTGCCTAAACTGTGATTGGCAATCACAGTTTAGAGAGCAACTGAATCACAGCGAGTCACTGTGACTAGCGAGTCACTGTGACTAGCGAGTCACTGTGACTAGCGAGTCACAGCGAAAAACTCACCGTTTGCTCAAAAACGCTCATCACTAGTCTCAATGACTTACACGAGACCCGAGTTGGAATGGTGATCCTCTATTTATTTCGGGTTTTTTAGGACTCTATTTTGCTTGCGGCCCTGGACATTTACACAAGTTGCTTATTGAAGAACGTTCCTAAGATTATAAGTAAAATTAATTAAAGAGTCTTTGCAAGAAAACCAATCAGTTTTCATATCAAATTATTAAAGAAATCGTTTGTATGAGAATTATGTTAATGACTATTGAATAATAAAGAACCCATGCTTTGATAGATCAAGATTAAGTAAGGTAAATCGTTTTGAAAGGAAATTTCATAATTTAGTTACAATAAAATTATTGTATTATATAAGTATTGGTAGTCACTAAAAACGAGGTCCCAATTCCACAATTTGATTTTCTTGGGTTATTTATTCTTTAATTTTTATTGTATTTACTTATTAAACATATTTTGTAATAATTTTGTTTTAATTTTTATTTTATGTTGAAGTAATTTTTGCACCATTTGCTGTTATTTGCAATTAAAATGCAATTACAATCGATGCCTGGAAGGAAACGAAATGCATTTGAGCGTGTACACTTCAAATCCGATGAACTCAATGCCGGAACACATCCGGTTTAGTGGATCGTTTGTTGCATGCTTATGTGTAGCTGCTGTTGCACAGTTATATTTTTACTTGCAACTCTTTGAAAGTAAACCCTGTCCTCGTCCTCCCTCAATCATTATTTTGCACCATATCTTTATGTTTGGATGTTGGTTGTTGTTTGTTGGCTGTTGATGCGTTAATACGTTAATAAAGTGCATAAAACTGAGGCTTACATACTTTGTACTTTGTTAACTCTTTTTATTGCATTTTCTGTTTTGTTTATGTGTTTCCATTGTTGTTGCAGTTAACTCTTGTTATTTGTTGTTAACAACACTTAATCAAGGCGCTTGAAAACCACATAGAAATACTAAGTACTACGATCAACAACAATACCCAATACCAACAAACACTTGGAAGTGAATTAATAGAGCGTGGAAACCGTTGTGCAAACACATAATAATAAACATAATTAATACCCCAAGAAACGCATACACACTCCTATATAACATATAATACTTTCTAAGTTATAATGGTGCACACATGTATACTCTTACTTATCATATAATAAGTATATCCATATGTTGAACGTAGATAAAATCATTGATATTATTGCTAATCGCAAGGGAAGTTCAATAAGCCAGCGGAAAAAAAGACATGTAAGTTTACAAGTTTTGTTTTATTGTAAAACAACTGTTTCTTTGAGTAAAATACTCATTTTGTGCGTTTGTTAAATAATCTCATTGATCACTCAAATTATCGCACATAATGACTATAGACTGTGAAAGTATGTATTTCTTACAAGAAATCAAAATTACATATGTTATGTACTATATTGTTCAAATGAAGTACGACTTAAAAGTGACAAGAATAATGCTCTAAAAAGTCTTATTTTAAATGTATAAGTATATATCTAATTGTCATCCACTTCCATATACTCGCCTTTTCTATCTCCACCAATGTGATTGAGACCAAATCTCAGGCATCCTTTGTCACCAATAATATGGGTAGTAAACCGGCGGATATATCAGATCGGCACACCTATTTTTGTTTTTTATATGATGCCCACTTGATTCCTATTTGATGTTATCCTTGTTATATTTCTTAATTCACTCAAAAGTTTAAGCATATAATAAGCATTCGTTCCCATATAATACTATTACTTCTTAAAAAGGTAAGATAAGTTTCAAAAGCGATTTTTTCATGTTTTATATGAAACTTTACAACTACTGGTTGCTATTAATTTTATAGAGAAATGGTATTAAACCACCAAACTTAAAAAAAAAAAAAACTGATATTTTTTAGACGAAGGCCACGATCGAGTCTACAAATCCGAGAAAGCGGTAATCGATAAAGATATATACTTAGATTTTAATCATCTATAGAATCATTAGTTTGGGTATTTTATAACAACAGCTATTTCGTAAAGAGTCTTTAAAGAACCTTTGACAAAATTTTATCAAAAAATTTATATTCAAATTTGCCGGCTCGTCAGGTTTCAAATCACACAGTTTGTTGATATATTGAATTGAAAGTTAATCATAGATATAGCCATCTTTATTTTACCCCGTTTATGCGATAGTCGAAACGGATTTCACTGAGATCAGTTTGACTTAGAATGCATGCAGTTTTTCTATCGGTACTGGCAAACGGCTTTACTCGTGTTTCGTGTTTTTCGGAATATATTTGTATATACGAATCAAATTTGAATTTGATGAGTCAAAGCTATTCTTGGTATATGTATACTTCTTTGTCAGATTGTTCACCAGTGATGATTTTTGCCTTTATTATAATGAGTCTTACACAGTTATATATGTCTTCTGAGACATCCAAATTAAGTAACAGCATTCTTATCGATTTTTTTAATTTCAATTCGTGCGGTGAAATGTTGACACTGTTAAAAGTTCTGTTGCAAATTCAAGTGCTCCTTCAGGTTGGTCTTTCACCGTATCATGACTGTGATTTTGTACTCTCCGGGAAGCTTGATAATTATATCTTCGTTAATTTTTCAACATATTTTCTCATATATTTACTTTCTCTCTCTCTCTCTCTTTCTTGCACAACTTAATCTAAATTATTAGATTATTCGGCTATTCCTTTTAGCTTTTCAAAATCTTCTATTTTCTAAAGCCACCTTAGTATTAAAGCGTTTCCAAGGTACTTGTAATGTATACACAAAAAAAAAAAAAAATCAGGATAAGGATTATCCATTTGACATTTATTTTACAAAATCTGATTTTGCAAAAAAAACTTATTTTGAGCAGACAGCTACATATATTATATCTAATGCCCCAACACCAAAAAAGTCATTCTTAATAAGAAAGCAATGAAACCCTAAACAAAAATTGTTCTGAGTCAAGCCGATTTCAGTGAAATCGATATCGGATGTCGTTTAAACGGGGTATACATATATGTGATGAATCGATAATTCAAACTCAATTCAATGATTGTTGGTATTGTTTATGCTAATAGTCGGATATATGTATATGAAATGTGTGTCGCTAATATGAAGTTTTGGTGAAATCAAAATTAATTCATTTTGCCTTTTAACAAAATTGTTAAGATATAGAAATTTTGTACACAAAAATTTAAAATAAAATTGCAATTGGAAATAATGGAATATGTTAGCAGGATACTAAGATTCATTGCTGCTTGCCGTAACTTAAAAAAAAAAGCATTACATTATTCTCATTAACAAAAAACTCACAGACTCACTCGAGTTGCTTTCAACACATTAACCGAGAGGGTGCCACGATGAGGTTTTCTATTCTCAGCAGGATGCAACTGGGGGCTGGATATGACAAACAAAACGTACATTATTTTAAATAAAAGATTCCATTTGTTTTGTTTTGTTTGATTTTAGTTGGGTGTGCGTTTGGTATTTCAGTGTTCAGTATCCTGTATCCATTACATATACTCGTATGGGTAAGAGGGCATATTGATTATAATGCAATGTATGTTACAAACAGAAGTGCTTACATTCTTGATCATTATTACTATTACTGTCATGATATAAGTTCAACCCAGTAATTTTCACTTTTTTTGCGAAAAATGGGGGACTGACCCCGGTTTCCTAACGCTACAGTGCGTATACATATTGATCTCTTATTAGACCTGCAACCTGATATAGAATATGATACAATTGTGTTATATTTGTGTTGCTAAATTAATAATAAATTAAACACCATTATTATTGGCATATTATTTTTCATTCTCTTAGTTTTGACTAGTTTTGGGTATACAGGGGATCTAATAGTCAGGCCCACCCAACCAAAGAAGCCCTTACTAGCATTTCATAGAAAACCACATTCAAAATTTATTTACGATTTTTAAAGTCTTTGTGATATTTCCCCAACAACTCGATTTTGTGATGATTTTAAGCTTCACCAACAACAAAAACAACAAGAACAACAAGTATGACAAAAACCGTTAAGTTGAGCACTCTGAGGCAGATGCCACACGCCACAGGCAAAGCAGGCACAGCAAGTGGCCGTCTGTCATCGGCATCATCATCGTCGTCGTCGTCGTCGTCGTGGACGTCATGGTCGTCATCATCAATAGACAACAAATAAATAATGCAAACGGCAATTTGGTCAGAGGCTCACTTACATGTGCAATCGGAGTTCGGGCATACAAGTAGAGGGCGCTGGTGTGTGCATGTTTATCTTATGTGCAGTTTGCAATGTGCAACGTGCACCAGGCACCAGGCAGCAAGCAGCACATTTGCCTGCATCTTCCACTGACTCAAAGGAATGTTTCATGAATTTTAAATTGCGTTCCAAATTGCAAAAAGATTGATATCCAATCTCACGCAAAGCATCTCCAAAGCACCCCAATATGAAACAGAGAGGGAGAAAGTGTATGCCTGCCTGGCCATACCATGCCTTGCCATGGGTTAAGCCAAATATGTACAAGCTTACGATAGATAGATAGAAAGATGCTCTGTCAGGCAGTCTGTCAGTCAGTCAGTGAGTCATTTTGTGAGTCTGGTAGTCAGTCAAAGCCCATGTGGGCATATAAGTTTCCTATACACACTTTGAGACTATGCTCTTTCAGATCAACTCATTGCATTTTGATGCGTCGAAGTCGTCAGCATCAGCGTCGGCGTCAGTAAACATGCGACATCGCGTCTGCTTGGCCACTTTAATATGAAAAGTCAAGCCAAGCCAAGCTGGTCAGGCTAGGCCAGTTGAACAATCGTCAACAGACAGTTAGCCATCCAACCAACCAGCCAGATAGATAGATAGACAGACAGACAGACGCACACATTGATTGGTTTGATAGGATCGTAGTAGCAACAACAGCAGCAACCTTAAGTTCGATGAGGACGTTGTAATGGATGTGGAAGCTATGATATCCAGTGGGCAGGCAACGGCCATGGCATTGGCATTGGCAATATCAATGTTTGAATGTCATTGTGGCTGGTTAACTTCAGTTGGGTCTGAGTCTGGCTGCATGCACTTGCCGCAGGCTGTTTGTCGTCAATGTTACTGTTGCTGTTGCTCGTTATGTATGCCTTCCGTTTGCTCATTTTAAGCGTTGGAAAATTGTGATTTGTGACTTAATGTATTTATATAAGTTAACATGACTAAAATCGAACAAACCAACAAACAGACAAACAAACAGAGAGCCTGGTCAGTATATGGCGTGGATATGGCAAAGAAGTCTCGATGCTTTTGATAAGTGATGCAAGTAGATACATGTGCGTGTCTCTGTGTATCTCTCTGGAACAACAACACAAACAACAAACTAATTTTATATGTAAGTGGTGTAAATATAATTTTCTGGACGCTCTTGGTGCGGAAAGAATTAATTTGTAAATGTTTAACATCGCTTTGAATTAAAATTCCATTAAAGGCATCAAAGACATCATCAATACGAGTAAGTATGAAGTTGACTTTCCTGTCTGTCCAACAAGACGCTAATAGTCAACTTTGTTTGTGAACTTTAAGGTTTTATACAAATAATAAAAAAAAATAACATACATGTAAGTCTAGACGATTATTGGTAAGGCGCCGAATGAAATATCTTAATTTTCTTGTAATTTTACTTGTATCTGTGTAATTGTCGTAAATACATTAAACATGAAAACCTGAAACCTGAACCTTTGACTTACTCAAGTTTTATTTAAAAATATCACACAAGATTTTAACATGCAAAAAAATGATTCTATAAATAAATACAAATGTTTTTATAAAAAATATATAAATATTCACTATCTGAAATGAGAACATCAAAACAACTATGTACTTCGGGTTTCTTCATTAAAGTCGATCACATCAAAAACAAGGTTAGGTTAGGTTATGCAGGCTGCTCGCAATTACTCGCGAGTTCACCCAGAAGCCTGAAAGGCCCATTGTGATGCCTGATAAAAAAGGGATAAGAAAAATGCGGGATTAGGGGTAATCACACAACAGTCCAAGGTCGGTCTAGCTATCTCCCTCTATCTCCAAAACCAACCTGAGGAGTCCACGAACAGAGCCAGGTTCCCCAACGGACATTTTGCCAAACTACCCAACTCTTCGAAGAACGGCTTCCCGAGAAACCGGGTTCATTTACTTAGAAGAGCAGGGCAATCACAGAAGAAGTGTTGGATGCTCTCCGGCTCCTCCTCGTCCTCACAGCTACAATAGAAGTCATGGTATGGAACTTGCATCCTGTAGGCCACCAACCCGATGGTGCAGTGCCCCGTTATGACTCCTGTCAACGACCAATCCCTTTTCTTGATAAAGTGAAGGAGCTCGGAGGTTCTCATTGGTTGATAACAAGGCCAGAGTGTCCTTACGACAGTGCAGGCAGACTCATTTGCCCACTTCCTGCCTGCTAGATCTCTGTTTTTCATTTCCAGGCATGAGAGTTTATCCTGTAAGGGTCTGTAAACATCAGTGACTACTTGCCATCTCATTTCCTTCGATACCAGAGTGACCCAGTACCCAGATGAGTGTTATAGAGTGTTGCCGAGCCTGATTAAGATCAAAAACAATGAAAAGAATGATTTGATAGAAGAGTTAGAAAAAAAATATATCTGCACGATCAGGCAGGAAGAATATTATCCTCAACTCACCGAAGCTTTCATACATTTCACTCTCAATATTTGCATTTATGTATTGTCATTTCAAATAGATTGCTGATGTTTCGTTGAAATATTTTATTGTTTTAAATTTTGGATATGTCGTACAAATTGTCAATATAATACTTATTAAACATTAAGCGAATTTAGATTTTTATAAATGATTTTAAACTAACGAGGAATTGGACTTGGCATAGCGCAAATTACTTCATTGGCGCTCTGTGTGATTGGACAGGTTTGGTTTTCCCCATGAGACGATGCGGCTTTTTGCATTATGCCTTGTTTTTTAACCAAAGGGTCAGTAAGTACTAGCTGCTGCGGATGTTACAGTGAGCTTTCAGAGCAAAGTTTAGCACTGAAATGTTTGTATTGCTGGAATATAAGCAATTGATAAGTCCCATAAGTCCATACAGGTTTAAGTATTTGCTTATAAAAATATGCAGATAGCGCAGGACGCTATGAGTCATGCATATTTTTAAATTTTATTTGGTTTATTTAAGTACTATAAAGTTGGTTATGGAAAATTAAAAACAAAGTTAATCCTGACATTAAAATGGAATTTTGCATAAGAGAATTATTTTGTTCTTGGATAGACCAGTATGTTTTTATAAAATCTCCCGTGAGATGCAATGAAATAGTCCTGCCTAAGAAATTTGTCTGGAATCGAGAGATGCCCGCCTGGGAAAGATGACCGCGATTAGAGATTTTACTGTACCATACATATTATGGAGTAGCGCAAATTTTATAGAAATGTCATTTCTCGAGAAATGTTCTTTTTTCTATAGTTACCTATAACTAAAATCGCTTGTTCTATCAAAGTATTGTGCTAGGATTATAGAGGCTGCAAAAGTTATGTCAATTAATAGAAGAATATAGAATTTTTTGCTTCAATAACTAACAGGTATAATTTACAATCAAATTTATTAACATATTTACAGAGATTATGATCTCCGCGGCATGATTAAAAATAAATTAGAGTTAAAAAATTCTGAAAGAGAGTTGAACGCTTATAGTTTTTAACGTGAAAACATTTTTAAAATGGGTATACATGTCACAATATGACGCTCTTTCAGAATTTTACGAAAATTGTCGCCTTTCTTTTTAATATATCTAGTGACTCAAAGGCCGTTGTTCTGAAAATATAGTATGTGGTTCAGCGTATAAGAGGAATTTTGTCATGGTGCGCTTATATCAACAAGGGGGGAGGGACGTTCAAAAAGGTGACTAAAATTGAAAATTCACTTTTTTTTTGTAAGCGTATTGCTTGAGAAGGGATTGTTCTATTTGACTGATTTTTCTTTTGTTGTGTTCGTTATAGGCTAAAACTGTGAATCTGAATAAATACAAAAAATCGTATTGCTTGAGAAAGGTCTTCCCTATTTGGTTGTTTTTATTTTATTGCGGTCGTTATAGATCAATTAGAAGAATGTGAAAGAAAATTTTTGGAAAATCCACCGAGAAACTGGAAAATTTCGACTTATTGCATTATTATTATTTAGAAAAAATTGAAAAATTGAAACTGTTATAAAATGTAAGACGTGCAAGGGGAAGAAAAGGAAGAATGAAAGAATGAAATAGGTAAAGCAGACATAAGTTAAGGAGTATATGTGAGTATGTTTATGGGCAAGCATAGTATCCCTTGGTTGCTGTGCAAAGGGGGGAAAAGAAAAAAATGTAATAGTTAAAGCAGACATAAGTTCAGGCGTATGTGTGAGTGTGTGTATGGGCAATTTCAATGACCGCGTCGTTTACAAATTTCTTAAAGACTGTAAATTTTTCTTTTATTTTGATTTAAATAAATGTGTAATATTTTAATAAACTTTTAATATTTTAATAAATTCAATATTTTAATAAATATTTAAAAAACACATAAAGGTGATTCATGACCACACAGCACGACGAACGAAAGCACAATCAAATATGAAGCGAATAATAGTAGAAAAGAACAAAGCGAATAATAGTAGAAAGTGCAAAAAATGCTTGCACTCTCTGGCCGCTCCGTTAACAGCATAATTTTCCTTAAATATTTTATGTACTTTTTTTTATTATTATTTAGAAAATAAAATGTGAGTGAAACATACTAGACTAATAATAATGTAACTGCTATGTAAACAAAAGTTTTTGGATTATTTGATAGATTACAATACATTGTATGAAACAAAGACTATGAAATAAACATGACAGCACAAGTCGCCCACAAAGAGCGATCATCTTCCATACCAAATTCTGTGTAATCTCAAAATCACAATCAATCAAAATTACACACAACAACAACATACCCGCAATTACTACAGTTACATTTTCACTATTCTCTTCAATCATATGTGCTCATCAGGGCAAAAATTCCTTCCTTCTAATCGCATTACTTGAGAACGGCTTGCTCTATTTGGTTGAATATGTAATAAAATTTTTGGAAAATCCACCGGAAAAGTGGGAAATTTTGACATTTTATATTTAAGTCTGACCGGGACATGACTAGATTTAACCTATGCGTGTGACACGCAATTGACATGCAATACCTATCTCTCTCCCATCATTACCCTGCGTTATTAAATTTATTATAAATATTATAAATTTAAACAAGAAAAGTAACAAATAAAGTTAAGTTAATATTCATTAACAATAGATAGCTGTAAAATCATATTAATGTTCACAGGAAAACGATCGTTGCGTGGTTTAGAAGTTCTATGTATCCAAACAATTTGAATTCGACTTTGCTTTAAAGTACTACTTAATAATAATGCGTTTTCACGCAAAAACAATTACGGTAGTGTAGCGATAATACCTGCCTCGATTTTTTTATATTCTTTACCACTCCTAAATTGTGTATCTTTTATTTGAATCTTTGAATGGGATTAAACTATTGTTGGATTCGTTAAAATGGCATCATTATAATCATCAATTGATCCATAAACAAAAAATTCATGTTGAAATTCTTAATTATAAATATTTGATAAAAATCATTGCATTAAAGTTTTTTATTGGAAATTTTTAATTTTGTTTAATGTTAATGAATAAATTTTATGTGAAATACCTCGCGCATCTTCATTTTATCAATATGATTATATGAAGTGTTTGTCATTAATTAGCTGCAATTTTATTGAATATGCAAGCAAAGAGTGCAAACATTCAAGTAAAACGTACTTCAGAAAAAAAATCTAAACTCAAACCGAAATAACTAAAAATTATTAAGAAATTCTACACTTGAATTTATACTCGTACGAGTAAATGCAAAAGACAGCAGCAAACAAATGAAAGATACTCGCATGTATGCTAGATACATTAAATGGAGATAAACTCACGCATGTAAAAATGTTCCTATTAAAAAAGGATATCAAACGGCATGGCATCAAAGATGATGATGATGATATCCTGACAAGCCTCCTGCTAGGCAAGCACAAGTGCATGATACTTAAAAATGAATTTATGCTTCATGCATGATACCTCATCACACTCATACCCTCAATCATCGTCTATCTATGAGTGTGTACGAGTACATATGCATACCATATACCATATCTCCATATTTGTTGCTGTTGTTGTGGTTGTCATTATTAATATCGAAAATGGAGAATTTGTAGAATGTGTGGGTAGCCCTGAACGACGACAATGCAATCACACTCGCACTCGCACTCAACGCCTTAGTCATTGTAGTCATTCTCATTCTGAATCTCAAACTCAGTCTGATTCTCATCGTCGTCACCGCCGTCATCATCATCATTATCATCATGGTTGTGATTGTCGTGATATCAAGCATCACTTGCACAATGTAATGCTGAGTATAAGTGTCCCTACGTGCTCAAAAGCGCTTCATATTCATATTCATCTGTAACTGTTCGAGTAGGTGTGGTTGTATGTGGGCGTATGGTGTATGGCGTATGGATGCATCTTAGGAAACCTTAAACCTTATGAACGTGATGCATACGCGTACAATACTATATGATACGAGAGAGCTAAGTGTTTCACCATTACATTATATCCAAAGACATTGAAACGCCAGTCAACATGATTGTTGCCTATTCTATTCTATCCATTCCCATCTCAACTCATCCCATCCCATCCCATTCTACTATATTACATTATACTGTTCTATCGTATGTTGTACTTGTATTATCCTTTCGTTAGGGTTATACATTACGCCCGTCCAACCTCGTCCATTTTAAGAACAGAAAATTATTTAAAAAATACATCCAAAACCACCATGCAAGGGTAGAAAGTTTGTATTCATTATCATCGCCATCGCCATGGCCATCGCCACCATCTTAGCCTCGGCAATCTTAGCGAACCCTTTACTTTTTACTCTTATTCACTTTGTTGACTTTTCATTTTGTTGGCATTCGTTATTCACCGAATGTCATTCGCTGCATGTTTGTTTAGTTCAACGTTTCATATTGCAAACGAATACAGTACAAAAGAAGAGGGGGAATACAAAATAAAGTTTAAATAAAGTAAAAATACATACTTTGCTTTTTGCTTGTGCTTTAGGTACACGCTCGTGTGCAAAGTGGCGTATGAATAATTTAGCGAGTCATTAAAACAAGCACCAAATGTGCGAGTGCGAATCTTCCCTCAATAGAGAAACGAGAAAAAGTCTTTTCTATTTGAATTCAACATATACATATTCCATTCATTTCATCTTTCATTCATTCTTTTACTATTTCAACAATGATTTTCCTTCAATATTGAGATTCATTTGATTTTCTACAAAATAATTTCATATATGAGAAATTTTCTTTTCAAACGAGTGTATGAAATCAGCGAGAATCTTTTGAAACGATTTTTCTATACAAAATTCCATTGAATTGCTAAAAATTATACAAATAAATCGAAGAAAGTCTCCGTGAATAAAATTCAAGTATTCAAAGTTACACGTATTATGAATTTCCGTAAATGATTTCATGTCTGAGAAATACAATAGAATCACACCCATGAATATATGGAAAAAATTATTTCAAATTTTGAATCCTTTTTTGCATCCTGTTACGTATGGAAGATAAGATGACCACATCTGTTCATCGCACTTATTATATATGTTTAAGTAATAAATATGAATGACATAGACTGACAAATAAACAGGGCCATCCGACCACTTATCTGTCATCGTTTCTGTTTTGAGTCGATTATGGACTGAGACAAAGTCAGTTGTGTACGTGTTGACTCACGTGAATCCTTCACACCGAGTGAATCGTTCCTGTCTTTCGATGTAGTGAGTGGCTGTGATATTAATGCGGAAAATGGATTGTAATATCACTTGTTTTGGCAAAGGCAAAGAAAAAAGAAAATAATAAGAAAATAAAAAAGAACGACAGTGGTTGAAAGAGTGACTCAAGAAAAAGCCTACATTTACACATCAAATCAGTTCTATTAATCAAATTTTTCCGCCAAACAATTTCCAAAATTTCTTGCGGTTTAATATAAGTATATGAATTTACCGAGCTATTGGAATGAGGCGTTCATTGAAAATAAGGACACATTTATGCCCGGTACAGTTTCCGTAGAACAACGCTTATCCATTACGCTACGTTATTTGACAACAGGGAACTGGCTAAAAAATTTAAAATTCACCAGTGCGGTTTCTGCAGAATCAATAAGCAAAGTTTTCATTGAAACTTCATAACTGTATTAAAGGACTACATGAAGATAGAGCACACATATTCACCAATTTCATTGGTGCTACTTTTACTTCTTTTTATACTCTTCACGCTGTGAAAATTATTTTAAGTTTGTCATGAAGTTTATAACAAACAGAAGGAGACATCGAAGACCCCATAAAGTAGTATATATTGTATATTCTTGATTAGCTAAATGAGACGAGTTGATTTAGCCATGTCCGTATGTCCGTGTGTATGTTGGCAAACTACTCCCTCAGTTTTTTAGCTAGAGAGCTATGCACGAGGGTTTTTTAACCCTACGCTGCAAATTTGTTAGAATCAGATGAATCCGATCACTAGGACTTTGACACCTTTGACTTATTGAACTAAAATTTAGATAGATTCATAGATGCTTTCATTACATCATTGTAGGGCATCTTAAGCCCTATGGCTGAGAACTTAATTGACAAAGTGTTTGGAAAATCATAATTACATTTTTGTATGGAATCCTTAAACATTGCACTAATGTAAATCATAGCCTTCGATATCTGTTTTAAAAAAGAGTTAAATGACATTAAGTTTTTCTATATCAAAGGGTCTTATGTACTTAACTTCAATTACTAGCCCGGCGCACGTTGATTGATTTTAAAATTACATATGTCTCTAAGCATTGCGTAGCAATTGAAATACTTTTGAAAAATCGGACGAATCGATTGACAAAGGCGACTCGATTGATTTTAAAATATCGCACCAAATTTTACTGAAACACTCTCAAGACTATGCTAGAGATGCCCTTAAAATTTCATCAAAATCGGCTCAGCAGTTTCGGATTCCATAAGCGACATATATGAATATATATAAATACATTCAATTTTATATATAGAGACTAGTGAACCCGGCGTGCTTTGCTACGCTCTCGGTGTGATGTTAATGCGTGATGCAGTTTTCTTTTTAATTGCAGTACATTGCGCAGCAATTGAAATACTTTTGAAAATCAGAGGAATCAATTATTACTATTAACATAATTATCTGATATATTTGACAATAGCGACTTGATTGTTTCAAAATAAGTCGCTACGCTTAGTATCCAAAATTATATCCATCAATTTCAAGACAACAGCACTCCAATTTTGAGGAAATAAAGTGCGCCAAATTTAGCTTCTTGTGTTTTAATAATTTGATTTTGAATCGAATTAGCGACTAATTTAGTTGATATTTAAACAAAAAAAAAACATACTGACAAAGTCAACGATTATTATATGTATGGATAGATAGGTATAGAATTCTATTCTATATCTTATAGATATATATATATATAAGATAATCCGCAAGATCACAGATATACAAATATATATATATATATATATTTTTTTTTTTTTGATATGGCAAACAAAGAATAAGAACATGAAGGAGGAGAAATAATAGAAATAGAAGAAGAACTGGAAGAGCAAGCGGAATAGTCTAATTATACTGGACTCATTATCCCGGGGATATTAAGTGATTAGGTGTGGTAATTAGTGTCATGAGGTGCGTTTTGCTGACGGCAACTTATTGTTGTTTAAATTTTATCACATTAATATTCATATTTCTTTGATTTCAAATCTACGTTTCTATATTTTTACATTGCTTTTTAATTCTCCCTTATTTTAAACTACACAACAAAGTCTGTGTCATATAAAGGAGGTGTTTCATCAAAGTAGTTTCTAATATTGATAGAGTTTACGCATTAGTGGCGCCGCCATGTGATCAATTAAGACTTTAATTAGACCTCTCTCATATAAACCAATTATACTGTTCTTAAGTACGCTAACAGAATTTGACCAATAAGAGTAATTCTTTGATGAGTGAAGTCTTCGACTTGTGGATAGTCGTCAAATATTTTTAATTAAATAAATTGTTAATTGCTCATTTGTGTCACGTTCTCTTTTTTTTCAGAAGTATTGTGAAAAAATGATATTTGTCTATTTATAATACATGGTATAAAACACCACAGATGCAATTGGATTAATTCACCTTATAATTCATATATTTATTACCGAAATTTGTATGTCGATTTTAGTTGTTATGAGTAAATCTGTTTACATGGAATCGAGTCTTATTTATCTTAAATATTATTAAATTTATTGTATGGTTTGGTTGAATTGTTTGTTACTCAGTTGATTAATTAATTGTTATGACCAGGACACGTTACTATGATTTTGTCAATAATCGCATAATTTGGCAGACAACAAAATATGTGCGAAGTTGCCACTAAAGATTTCATGTTAAAAGTGTTCGCAATGTGCGTAATTAAGTTGCCAATAATAATTTAAACGGAAATCGAATGTCGTTTTTAATTAAAATACAACATACATACAAGACAACAGCTAAGTATTTATTGTAAAAAAAAAACAGGCTCATAGAAACGTAAACAACACCAAAAAACAAAATTCCAGACATTTTGCTATTTATTGCATATTTTTTCCATTACATATGTACATATTTAATTGAGAATTACAAACATATAGTATTGCATCTCATTAAAATAAAGGCGACTAATTCATGTTCAATGAGATACAACAAGCATATTAAAGTTGCTTAAAATATTCAGGATTGACTAAAATTCAAAAGATACACACATGTACGAGCAGCATCGTCAATTTGGCGCCAATCAAACTCATCCATACGAACATAATTATTTGCATCTTGGTGCACATGAAGTACGAGTATCTCGAACACATTTAGTTGATGATAACAGTAAAGATACACTTTAAACTTTTGCAAAATGCTTAACCACTGTGTAATGATGTTTGTAAATCATTACAGTGGATGAGAATTATTAAGGAATAAATAAAGACTATTCATCCATTCCTTAATCCGTCCGATTCAATGAGAGCTTACTAAATACAAATCACTCTTTGGGTCTAACTTCTGGAAGATGGCTTAATTAAGGAAAGGAATGTATGTATGTACGTATCAATAATAGTATGTATATTAAATCTCTTAAATGTTTCTTTCCTCCTCTGCGAGAAACTGTCAAGATGCTATTTGGTGCGGTTTTCAGATATAATGTTCTATCATTAAAGCAGTTTTAATAAGAAATAAATAGAAATCTGATGACACAAGACCTGGACATACATATGTGGCAATAGATTCCAACTAAATTCCAAACATAAAAAAATATTGTTGCTCAGAATAGTTCATATAATATTTAAGCGACTGCCGAAACGTTTTCCACTGACTCAGATCGTATGCATAAACACTCTTTCAGTGCTCTCTAAGCATGCGCAGCGACTTCAATAAACGCACATTTTAAACTCGTCAAATTACATGCTGAAAAATCATTGCAAAATGATATTGAAAATCAGGATACAATTTATTTTATTGATTTAAGTCAAGGCGATTGCAGGGAAAACAGTTTCAGCTGTCATATAAACGGTGTAATAATGAGCCGTAAATCGAAAAGGTGCCACAATTAGAGAAGAATTCATTATGGCGAACTGTTGTAAAACGACCGACGCTAGAATCGTGTATGGGTGTACTTTAGTCTAGTGTACTATATAGTTGCTATGAGAAGTGTATGTAAGCTATGATGAGGCCCAAAGGTAATGGCTTTTAAATAGATTTATCATACGAACTTTGTCTTTATTGCTTATTCTTGATATTCTTGTTAACTCAACTTAGAAATACATAACTGTTTAAAGAAGGAGCATCAGCAGCAACAGCAGCAGCAACATAAAATGGGAAAGAAGCAAAAGTATCGATTACGAATGGACGACGACAACGCAACAAGTTTAAAATGGAAAATAAAAAAAAAACAAAAAAAAACATACAAATTCTTTTTCCTCTCTTTTGATATTTTCTTTTTTGGTTGACGGTTTGCGTACATAATCTGGGCGTGGCAGCCTGACTGGTCTGGTTTGGTCTTGCCTGGTCTGGCCTCTCCTAGCCTGGATTGGTTTCGCCTGATCAAACTAAACGTGTTTAAACGGTTTGTTTTCATAGTCGTCATCATCATCCACATTGCCATCATCATCTTCATCATCATCAACATCAACATCGTCGTCGTCCATCTTCAATAAGTCAGTAAGTGGTGCAACAACAAAACCAACAGCTGCATCATCATCATCATTGTCACCATCATCACAATTGCCATCATCATCAATGTGGTCGTTGTTGTCGTCAACAATATTGTTGCTGCCCCGCCTCGTCACTACTGCTTATTAATTTTGTTTATGCTTAAAGCTCATTCACTCGATCGGTTCGTTTACAATGGCCGGGCAAACTCTAAACCTGGAAAAAGAAGTAAATGTTCCTAATATGCATTCATTGAAGAGAAGTAGAAATAAGTATCTTTCTCTTTGACTTTATAAAAGTGTTTGAGGTAAGCTGATTTGCGGTCATGTTTGTCATTCCATGGTCATGGCCATGGTCAAGAAACGGTGGGCAATGAAGACACCTCAGTGGCACAAACAGCAGCAGCAGCAGCAGTCAGTGGAAGTATGTATCTCCTGCAACTGCTATGCTAACGAAAGATCAGATTACCAAATCCAAGTCCTTTAAGTTGTAAACTTGCTCTTACTCTTGTTGGTGTATTTATTGTTGTCATGATTGAAACTGCAAATTTATGTTAGTTCTTTGGAATTATGATATTTTATTTTGTTTTGTTTGTCGAGAAGAAATTTAAAACGTTTTTAATTGGCGCCTACTCAATTCCAAACAAGTCGACTCCAACATACGAACGAATAAGCAAAAGATTTAGTCTCTGAATCTTAGCCATATGAAAACGTTATGCGATAGCAACCTTCTCTTTTTTTATTTTTAGCCAATTTTTACTTATTTTAGCCATTTGAGCATTGTAGAAAAGAGGGAGGGGAAAATGAATACTTAAAAAAATTGACTTTAACATGCATGAAACTTAATCCTTTGACTAATAAAATTTGAAATTTTATACAAAACAAAAACAAAACAATAAAATTATAAGAAAATGAATAAAAAATAAAAGAAATTAAAAGCATGTACACTGGATGGCAATAAATACCGCTAGACGCCTACAAGAAACGGTAACCTACCTGCAGCGGAGTCATTAGAAAGTCAAGCAACCAAAACTGGATCCTTCAATTTGCCACCCACTATGCTGTCGAAAAATACAATAAAAAAAAAACTAAAAATCGTTTAACTACTTTTTATTACCTTTTAATTTTTACTTTTTTTTATCCTTAAAGCCAGACAGGAAACTTATTGTTGTTGTATTTTTTTTTTTGCAACCTGTAATTTTTTATTGTATTATTTCGTTTGGCTTTATTACTCTGACATGTTTTGGTTCTCCTCCATCCATTGTATTAATGGTTTAGTATTTTGCTTTTCCCTATTGTATTGTGTTACTCCTTGTTGTTTGTTACTAATCCATCGCATTTTCTTGTTATCGCCATAATTAATCAGATTAATCCAACGAAAACTTGTAAGTTTAACATGTCCTCCTCCTGCTCCTCCTGAATCTAAAACGACTGTACGAGTATGAGCAAATGAAATTAAACTTGTAAAACATGAAAGCAAAGCTTAAATTGAGTTTAACTTGAAATAAATGGCAAAGTCTAGTCGTAATCAAAGATAAGCGAATTGCTCCCCAAAAAGTTAAACATGCAAAAATTTTACCAAAGAAATTGAAATGAACATAATAATAATACAATAACTTGTATTAAGTATATCAAATGGTAGAAATTTGTATGCATCAAATTGATAAAATGTAAGGAAATTGGAACAAGAAATTTAAACTTTTCTTAGTTGGATTTCTATTCACTTACTGCTGTGGTAAAGTGTATCAAGGAATCAATAAGAAAAAATCAACCCGAATTCAAATCGAAGAAAAGCAACCCCTCACATCTGCTGGTATTTATTTTTATATCAAGTGTCACATGTTGGACTCGCGCATACACCACACATGGGTGCGGATCCAAGGAAACCAACCAACGAACCAAACACCCACTTACCCAATCACTGATCTCCACCACCATCAATAGTGAAAGGAACAAAAAAATACTCAGAGAATTGCGTACGAAAGTGAAAGCACACACGCAACCATAACATAGAACGCCCGCCGACTATACCCATTTCAATTCATGGATGTTCACAGGTGGTGGTGTGGGGGTTCAACACATGTGCGACTTGTCGGCACGACTTTGATATTTAAGCATTTCCGCCATCTTGAGTCACACAAAAGAAAAAAAAATGTTTCAACTATGAAATTTTGCTCGCATTAACTTGGCAAAGAAAGAACGACGACGACGACGACAACAACGACAATCAACAAAGAGAAACATGTTGATGATGATGACATGGGAATAACACTAAATAATCATTGTCGCACTTCTGCTATTCTTTTCAATTTACACTTTTCTTTTTTTTCATTATTTTTCTTCAAAGAGTTCATACAACATTATGTTATAAATATAATATTCTTCCACATACTATAATACTTAGTACAATAGTTCGCTTCTTTGGCTTCACGAAAGCTCCATCAGAGCTCAGAGAATTCGGAGGAACTGATCCCAAACGTGTTTTATTTTCATTTTTGCCTTTGAAATTTAGACGCAGTTTTCTATTATTCTTTTCTTTGACTTTGTCGGCCAACATTTGCCGCCAGTTATATACATTTTGTGGAAAACTCTTTTAACAGTGAAATCCTTCACTTTTCATATTATTGTGTGTTACAATACTTGGTATTATTTTTCGCTTTGTTGTCATACTGAGTTTCTTTTAAGCGTACTTAGTTTTAGGGTAGATCCCCCATACCAAAAACAAGCCTTCTTAAGCCTTAGGCCTTCATACACACACTCACACACACACAATTTTTTGCCCTGATTTCTTAACGTTCAAAAATTTAATTCTTGGTTAACGACATATTCAAGTGAAAGTCCTATGAATCTCTTCCTTCCTCAATGTCCTGACGGAATTTCGCGTGTTTATTTGACATTTAGTTTTGTTGACATGTTGACACTCACACGACTTTCACGTCTGCATCTCAGACAACTAAGTATAAATACAAGCGGTTCGGACATGGCCAGTGATGCCGCTCCTTTCTCCTATACGTCGCGTCGCCTTCATTAGTTGACATTAGAGTTCTATTATTTTTAACGTTTGATTTTTATTGTTTTCGGTGTTTTCTGTAACTTTCTTCTCATTATTATTAATACTATTGTATTGTATATTTTTTGGAATTTTCGTAATTCATGTCACGTGACAAAATTATATAATTCTAATAAAACAAGGAAAACCTATCATTGTAATTATCCATGCCCGTCCCTCCGTCCGTACGTCCATCCATCCGACCATTCGTTTGTTTGTATTTCTATATATCAGCTGGATTTCACTAAGTTTCTTCTTTTTTCATTTACCTTACTTTTATGATCAAGCGGTGACCGTCAGAAGTTTGAAGTTTCCGGGAAATTTGGCGCCACTAATAAAATTTACATTTTTATATTCGTTAGTTTTATGGTTAAATTCCCTTTACTTTTGTATGAATTAAAAATTGGTTAATGCCAAGACTTTTAATGCAAGCAACTTGTCAAAGAACTACTTAACTCGTTATATTCTCTTGTATTAAAGTAAAATATACATTATTTTTTCCCTTTCACTGCAGTGTAAGTAGATAAGAATTATCGATTAGGCTTGATGTTTGTAACGCATAGCACCTAAGTCTGTAGCAAAGAAGAGATGTTACTGGATAACGTAAACAATTATAAAAAACCAGAAAGAAGGTTATCTTTGGCAATGCCAAAGTTGTAATACTCTTCATGCCACTGAGAATGAGCATGTAGAAATATTATATTAATTATTTTACTTACGTTTAGGGTAGAGTCAGTATTCATACTAATTTCAATAGACCATTACACTATTGGTGTATTGAGCACACATATCGGGAGCTGTAAAATCCAGTAATTCTAGGATCTTGATATTTACATCATTGGTGAATAAGGATTTGGCACTCATAGTGTCTAAATTTTTGTTCGATAGGACAAAAATCAATTCTTTATGATTATTTTTTCTAATAAGACATAATATTAATTTGAATTCGGGTTTATATGGGAGGTAAACATCCTAGTAATCCTATGATCTTGAAAAATATATGGTTGGTGAATATGGTTAAGACATTCTTAGTGTTCAAATTTCAGTCCGATTCCGACAAATGTGCAGCATCTGGTAATAGAGAACTTCGTGATAAATTTCAGCTGACGGACTATTTTGCATGCACACATACGGACAGATGAACATGGCTAAATCAACTCGTCTCATCGGGCTGATCAAGAATATTTATATTTTATGGGGTTTTCGATGTCTCCTTCTGTGTGTTACAAACTTCCTGCCAACTGATTACAATACTACTCTCTGCGTGAAGAGTATAATAAAAATTAAAGAAGTACCAATGAAGTTGGTAAATATGTGCACTTCATCTTAAAGTTCATGCATAACGTTGTCGTTTTCAGCTGAGAACGATAGAGACAACGAGTCTTTGTTTCATGAAGGTATGCTCATTATTCCAATAAGCTTCGCGAACTTAATTATCATGCTTCAGTGCACATCTCGCGTGAAGAGTATAAAAAGGCTTACATTTGCCTGAATAAAACTCAAAAATTCATCAGATTATAATTATTCCAATATAGTAGGCAATGGAATACTAATTAACAATAATTATGATTTTAACGAAAATTTAGTATGGGCACATCCTCTTCTAGTAATCGTGGCACTCTGGTTCCTTCTCATGATCTCTGTACGGCATTAAGACTTTGTGAAATCTCTAGCATTGTGGAAGAAAGTCAGTTAGTAGGTTCACCTTATTTCTTATAATATATGCATTTTAAACAATATTATTACTTAATTTATTAATTGCTAATTCAAGACGCGTTGAAAAGGTTGATTTCAGAACTGTCTGTCTGTGGCTTTGGGTCATGTGCCATTTTTGGGTCATGTTGTGTTTTATGTGAACCGTCATAACGTATTTTTGCCAAATTTTATTACAATGACTCAAAAATGAAGAGAAATACATACTAAAGAAAGTCAGATGAACGGAAATAACAGAATAATAAATTATTTCCCATGTCCTTTTGGGTTCTCCAATGCATGATACTATACATTACAGACTTACGACAGATGTATACACCTACTACTACTTATTTAAATTAGTGAAAGAGGTTGGTTTTTTCTAGTGTCAATTATAAATTTAATGATATTATTTTATTTTAATAATGTGCAATGGTTTTATTACTTAATACATACAAATTGTGCAAATCTTTGCGAAATTGGGTTTGGCAAAATTTAATTGTAACAATTTTACTAATTATTTAATAACAGCAAATAATTGCGGAATTCTATTAAAAGGCACCATTCGGAGGCATAACCCCATTGACCTCAGTAATGAACCCCACCCTAATAAAGCCCAACTTGAGTGTAAGAAATGAAAAAATAAAAAATATAATAAAATTGCAACAACACGAGCAACATACAACAGAAATACTAATTCGTTTTACACAAGATATCAACACCCACAATCACTGATGCCAGATACATACATATGTATGTACCTTTATATATAGTATATTTACATAGATATTACACTAAACAACATTATAAAAGTTCATGAAATATAAAAATATTTTTTTAATTCATAAAAAATAATAAGTTGGACGAATTTTATTTTCTTTATTGTCCTGAATTTGATTTTTATGAAAATATGCTTACATGGTTATAAAAAAATAATATTTATTATTTCTAAGCACATAAGAATTTGATATCACGTCGCCCTAACATCAGCGCCATCATGGTACCAACCATGTTCATTTCTGAATAAAAACTGTGAAACAAAAAATTAGGTAACCAATTCATAAGCATGATTGATTTTTAATAATCACAATCGATTCCCTTTGCGTAGCTGATCATGCAAAAATTTGTATTCTTTTCGCGCCTCTGCAATACAAATATTAGACTTACAGTACCGGGCGACCGAGCTTTGATCTGGCACAAAACAATTTTAATTAAATTTGAAAATGTAAAATTGTTATTTAAATTTAAGAAAAATGCATAGCAGGAAAGAAAATGGAACTGCAAAACCTATGTGCATACACAGCACATGACTGTTCCCGTTCATACATGACCAAAGTTTCTTCATTTATTCCTCACTTCCGCGATACACTTGACCGGAAATTACTCAATTTAACAACCATGCCATGTTTCATCTTACTTGCACACCTTGATATGGATTATTTGGATTTCTCGACTGTTCATCACCATAAAAGTAACCACAAAATTGAGATTATATTGCCCTTTAATAATGTTCTGGGATCTGAGATTGTAATAAGTTTAGTTTAGTTTACAATTGGAGAAAATAATTGTGGCATGTGCCAGAAATCTCTTTCAAACCCATAGCAACTTAATTGTAATTATCTGGTGCCAGAAATCTTCCGAAGTTTCTAAATACGGTTTGGTTAAATTGTCCCTTATTTGAAGTTATAAAATCAACAAAATACCAGCAACAGTAGCTTATTGTTTACTCGGTAATCTGCATTTAACGAATTCAACATTACAGATGTTTTAAGTATAAATTTGCATTTTAAGCATCTTTGTTAAAATCGTATAAAATGATTTTTATGTTGTTGAGTGTTATTTGCATCGAAGGCGCTGAAAGTGTTTTGTTGTTCTTTTGTATTTGTGTTTTTTATTTTGTATTTATTTAATTTTTTTCTTCAATTTTTGCTGTCGATTTTGTAGTGTTTACTTGAACAAACTGAAGGTTATCTAAGAATACAACAAAAAAAAAAAAAAAAACAACAAAATAAAAAAAAAACTCACTTGGCTTAAAGGAAAAGTCCAATAAGAATGAACTCATATAGATTTACCTAGTACTACTAGTAGAATGTCAAGTTGAGTCAAGTCGACTTGAGTTCGTAATCTTAAATGAGTTAAGTTGTGCAGTTTTTGCTCTTTTTTTTGTCGTTTTGAAACTGCAGCGAACTATGAGTTTGTTCGATGAAAAAGTATCTGTTTGTGTGTGTATATTTAGATAAAATATAATTAAGTTGTTTATTGTACACTATAGTCAGTATAGTCATTGTTGTTGCTGTTGTTGTGATATTCTAATCTGCGATTGTTAAGCTGAGTTAAGCTGAAAACAATTTATGCAATTAAAATTTTTATATGATATTTTTGTTGCTTTTCTTAAACGATTGATTATTTTGTTACTTAGAAAATTGTATTGGAAACTACTACTACTACCACTACAGCACCAGCAACAATACTAAATGTCATGGCATTTAGGAATGATATTAAAGAAAGACACATTAATGAAAACCAAATTGCAAATCTTGGCTAAAGCAATTGCCATTTAATAGAAACAACAATTCTCACACCGATTCTTAGACTGATGGACCGACAATCGAACGAAGACCATGAAAAGCTAATATATATGTATGTTTGTATGAGTATATACAATCAGAATCAGAAAAATCAAAGTCGAACTTCGACTTGAATACAACCAGTGAGTGAGTTAGTGAGTGAGTACTCGTACCGTTGTCGTTACAAACTCAAGTTCTCGAAAGCAACAACTTGGAAACAACTTTCATTTTGTGTTTGTTTGTTCATGTGCAAAACTATATATGTACTATATTATACCACTAACCAAACAACTATACAATCTATAGAGACCTCAAACCTCAGACCTCAAAAGCATTCCTCCTCCTTCTCCCCAAAAAGCCCACAGATGTTACATAAACACAACATTGATCGAAACCATTGATCATTCTAAGGGTGGGCGACCAAACCGGCAGGTGGTTCTTGTGGGGATGTAAAGAGTAGTATGGTATGTATAGTTGGTAATGAAGTGAAGTGAAACAATTCTGGCACTTGTACTAAGTTGTTCATAATCAGTCTGCAAATAAAATTATTGTCTTTAATTTACAATTCAAACAAATGGTGGAGTGGTGAGTTTGAGAATTAAGAATTGAGAGCGGGCTAAAACAAGAAAGACCGCGATTAGTAATTAAGTTGGAGTCGCATAATTAAATTAACGTCTTATTGACTTAGCGCCGGTCTTTGGCAGTGAATGAATAGTAACTAAACAAACTATCGAATGTTGGTTGTATAACACCAACAGAAACAGCACTAGCAACAGCACAAGCAACTAAATATTGTATGTGTATATAGTTGCCACTGTTAATACCTTGCACGGTAAGACGCTAACACATTCAACACTCACAGATTTACCACCCGTTCAACCACCTCCTAACCCACTCACCCACTCACCTACTCAGTCAGTGTCGAATCGAATCGAACTGGTCACTGATCTGGATTAAAAAGCAACGTTTCAAATACAACAAATATTGTACCATAGCAGACCAAGTTGTCGCTTAACACAATCACCACACACGTACATACTCACTGTAACAGAGACACACACACTCTCACATACATATGTAGATACACCGAAGCAAGCGAACCTATAGAGAATGTATGAAAGCGTGACAGGCATGAATTAACAATTTGAATTAATGTCAGTTACTCATGGCATGCGGCTTTAACTAAGCTCGATCGACTCATTTAAAACTTTGTTGCAGCAATTGCAGTTACCATCATATTGTACAATAAGTAGTACAAATGGTCAACACTAAGGGTATTTCATCATATAAAATTAGCAAATTCCCTTCAGTCACTAAAAACATATAACAAAGTATTTCTCTATGAATCTAAACCTGAAAAGAAATATTTAATTA
Organism: Amiota communis; assembly: GCA_037043315.1. Classification (NCBI taxonomy): domain Eukaryota; kingdom Metazoa; phylum Arthropoda; class Insecta; order Diptera; family Drosophilidae; genus Amiota; species Amiota communis. The sequence goes on from JBAMAV010001101.1 coordinate 1,284,534, forward strand.
AAAGATAGAATTAAGTTAGTAGTTTGTTTTTTTTGTTTATTATAGATTTTAACCAAAAAAAGATTGCAGTTGGTAATACTTAAAAATAGTAAATCGAAGATCTATGGAATAGTAAATTCCCTTCAGTCACCAAGCATTGTATACATCTTTATCTAAACCTGAACTGAGATACTCATTGTATTAAAAAATATAATAAGTTTTGCAGTTGGTTTGAATTCTATTGAACTGAAGATTTAGATCATTGTTACTTGCTGTTGGCAACACATACTTCAAAATATACCAGAGAAGATCTATGATAGATAATATTTCAAGTATTACCATTGTTGACTATTGAAATTTAGTATCTGTTGTTAGATGAAAACCAAAATCTGTTTCTTTAATTACGATAATGTTGCTGTGCGTTGTTGTTTATGTTGTTATAATGGCCGGGGGGCTGTAGCATGTACTGCTGAAGCCACGGGAGCTGCTGCATGTACATGTTGTTGTTCTTATTGTTATTGTTATTGTTGTTGCTGTGTTTATTTGTTGTCCCTTAATTGATATCATAGAATTCCCACCAGTCTTTGTCATAACCCTCCTGAACATGGTTTAGCAAAACTGAGCGGCGCTTCTGGCAATAATGAGATAAGTCGAGTACCTTTTGTTTGGTCTCATACAAATTAGCTACGGTAAGCTCACGTTCCAAGCATTCTGATATCTTTTCCGTAACGCTTTCCATATCACGCTGATTATCCTCAAATATAATCTTTTGATTATTTTGTTTCAGATAATAGGCAAAGACATAACTGTACATAAGGGTCTGACGGCATTGGCACAGTGTATCGACTGCATCCTTGAGGAACTGCACTTCGATCCAGGTCATTTCGTTCTGCATGTCTTCCATCTTTTGGCGAACACTAAGATATAGTGTATGTTCCAAGTCCATAGAGTGCATATGGTTCATATAACGATTGTAGTAATGAAGGTAACGTGCCATTGATGAGCGAAATTGTTCCTGAGCCGCACGTGCAGCACGTGACTCCTCTTCATTGTAACGATTGCAACTGTACCAAGAAGAGCCGTGTGGCTCCCACGATCCCAAACAGACCCAGCAGAAGTCATAACGGCAGTGAGGATTTTTGCAAACCATGTGATTGCAACCACCATCTTTCTCAATGGTAACCTTGCACTTGGGACACTCCTTGGTATTAGCAGCAATCCAGTTCGATGTATCTGAGTCTTCAAAGATCTTTTTCGACCACTTTTTGAGCCAAAAACAACTGACTGGTTCATGCCAATTCTCACCGCACATGAAGCAAAATTTGCGACCGCATTTACATACAACCGCACGACTCTCTGCCGAGCTTGCCTTGATCGCAAGGTTGCAGTTCGGTGCTGGACACCAACGCATCAGCGCATTACACTCAACGAAAGTGTTCGTGATCAGCTGTTCATACTTTGCGATTACCACTGGATCATCGACAAGACGCGCGAAGGACACATCATCGACAAAAATGTCGCAGTTTTGTGCAGGACATGTGATGTTCTGGGCAACACCCTCAGCACAAGTCTTATTGGCAAGGTACTGCTTCCAACAATCAAGACAGAAGATATGGCCACACCCTAGTCCGCGCAACTCTGTACTGTTACAAAAACAAATGTCGCAAGGCTCGGTGACTACCAAGGAACTCGATGACGGAAACTGTATTGACCCATCGTTGCGGAATGGATTAACAATACGCGACTTCTTAAAAAACTCCTCTGCGCAACTTTCGAAATATGCCTCGAAGACAGATTCCCTATCCCACTTGTAGTTATTCAATATGATACGCGTCACTTGCGGCGATAGATTCAGAACGTTGTTGACCTCATCGATAATATGACGCTGGTAAGTCATGATTTGTCCAGTAGTTAAGACAGTGTATTCAAAATCATCGAAGTCATGGTTACCTTTTGGTCGTTCTGGACTTACTATTTCGGTGCACGTATCCTCTTCGCTGTCGTCGATACCATAAAGGTTGTGAGAATGTCCTGAATCACCGTGGTCCTGGTCAGACTGATTGCCATCGGAATCCATTATGGTTTCTAGGTGGTCACTACCACTAGAAGTACCGTAAGTAACAACGAATTTTTGCACTTCCCTGCAAATAGTCTAGAAAATTCGAAAAAACGATGATTATTTTTTGTGTGTTAAACTTTTCAATTTTTGTTGTGGTTGCTTTCTTAAGATATTTAACAAAGAATATTATACAATTGTCTAAATACATAAGATGTGGACTTACTTTCTAAATATGGCACTTAGGTATTTTTTTTAACAGAGAAAAAGCCGAACGAATGTTTACTTGTGTAGTAGTTTTGTTAAAAAGAACTTATTGCAAAGTTAGGGCTGCCATAATGCAATTGAAAAAATATACTAAATTTCGCTCACATTTACCATTCTGATTTGATAATTTGGGCTCCATTCACAAGAAACATTTTTACTTACGTTTTATTAGGCTGTTCTCACACGATATTTTTGTTCCTTGTTTAATGTTTAAGAGTCCAATTCACTTTTGCAGTTCATTCGTAAAAATTGGAAATTTTATTTAGAGAGATCAATATGTAACGAGAAGTATATTCCTGAGAATACAAATTTGATATTTTATCCAAAACAACTAAGTTAATTTCAAATATTTAAAAACAATTTAAAATAGTTCTAAACTAAATTTGCCTTTTTAGTACAGTTTTTCGCCCTGCTGGGACTTCACTCAACGTGTATTTGGCTCGTGAAAGCTAATACCCTTTTTACACAGAGCAAAATGTGCACTTTGCCATTTTTCGACTATAACAATAAAAGACAAAATTTAAAAAGCGTACAAAATGTTGTAGCCGATGTGTTGCATTCTCAGCTGCATTATTAAAAAATTCAAATATAATGTTTGTCACTCTTCAGTAGCGTTGCCAAATTTTTGCCATTGTTACCAACATTTTAGGTGAGAAAACAACTGATGATGGAAGCAAATAATTGTTGTTATTTGATATTAGAAATTTTTTGTTAAAATTTTAATAGAAAAGGGAACTGCCAGAACAATGTGCATTAACTGCAAAATATTCTAAATCAAATATTTTTCACAAATTTTAAATTTTAACTTCTCAGAATTAGTCACAACATTCCATGTGCATGTTGGTTATACATAAACAAACAGTTGTTCAAAATGTAAAAACCTCTGTTTCGAGGCTTTCCAGTGCTGAGAATGGGCGAAAGACTGATTGTGCACTGAAAACAGCTGTTTTCGAACTAAAAAATAACTGTTTGGTGTTGTGGTGAATCACAAATACCTGTTTTTGTGAAAGGCAAATAGCATTGACATGCCATTTATTAACAGTTTTTAAACAAGGAGGAAAAACTTATTGAAAAGATAAAAAAATATAAATCGATGTCATTTTTGTATTACCAATATCAAAGCAAAACATATTTGTTTTATTTCACAACAGCTGTTTTTTGTCAACGCTGAGAAGCGTGAGAAGCTTGCTCTGTAACTTGAAGCGTTGGAAGCGTCGAAAGCCATTGAAAAGCATATGAAGCCGAAGCGTCCAAAGCTTGCTGTGTCGTAGGAACTTTACAATTGAATACGTTTAACTGTGTACTGAGGGCTGCCAACTTTGTATATTTATGATGAATTGGCCCAATCATAGGCATTATGTATTGCTTGTTTCCATTTGTAAATACAAAATACACTGGACAAAATACAGTCAATAATCAAAATATAGTGTTCATGCAATTGTGTATGATACACACGTTGAGTCAAAACCCCAAGTTTAAGGCAGGCCTTAGGCGATGCGCACACTGAAACTGATTGCTAAGCTTATTGCTGAAAGTGATAAACGTATTAAAAAAAAAGAGCTGATTTTTTTCAAGATGCGCACATGGTAGCTCATTGCTGAGAGATTGCAGAGCTGTTAATCGCAGGCATGCCAACTGAGGGTATAGGTAAGTTAGATTCGGAGAAAAATAAATATACATAGTCAAAAAAAAAAAACTCAATTTACGTCTTGGGTCATATAAAAAGTCACCGCTGTTTTTTTTTGCCACTAGATGGTGTTGGTGTCCACAGATCTGGCAACACTAATCTGATCGTGTCAAACGTCAACACGTGACAGGTCACATTTCAGGCTATGTTTTTGTAAAGACAGCTTACATAGATCGTGTTTAAAGTTATACTGATTTGAATATGAGTGAAATATTTAAAGAAATACACTATGTGATGCTTTTTTACCAAAAAAAAATTGGGAAAACGCTGCAAAAACATGCCGAAAAATTTGTGAAGTTTACGGTAAGAATGCTGTCAGCAAACGCCGGACCCAGGAGTAGTTTGATCGATTTCATTCCGGAAATTTCGATGTAAAAATTGCACCTCGTACTGGTCGGCCTGTCACTGAAAAAGTCTATGAAATATTGCAACAGATGGAGCAAGACCGGCACGGATGCTGTCAGGAGATAGCGGAGGCACTAAACATCAACCATTTAACAGTTTGGATTCATTTAAAAAGTGGAGGCTACTCAAAGAAGCTCGATGTTTGGGTGCCACATGAATTAACTCAAAGACATTTAATTGACCGTATAACTATCAGTAAAACGCTTCTGAAACGTAACGAAATGGAAGCATTTTTGAAGCGAATCATTACGGGATTGTAAAATGGATTAAATGCGAGAATATCCAACGCAAGCAATCATGGTCAAAGGCCGGTGACCTTCCACAACCGACTTTAAAGCCTGGATTGATGGTAAACAAGGTCATGTTGAGTGTTTGGTGGGATTGGAAGGGAATTGTCTATTATTGTCTATCTATACTGTCCACAACTCGACCGTTTGAATGAAGCAATCAAGAAAGAGCGACCAGAATTGGCCAACATATTTGATGACCCGGAACAAACTGACGGAGCTTGGTGGGGTAGTTTTGATGCATCCACCGTATAGCCCGGACCTTGCACCCTCTGACTACTACTTCTTTCGGTCTCTGCAAAACTTTCTTTGGCCAAGTTTTTCGCTGATAAACCACAGAAGTTCTTCACCGATGGAATTATGAAGCTACACGGAAAATGGCAAAAGGTCATAGATAATAATGGCCAATATGTACTTCATTGAAATTGATTTTGATATATATATTCGTATCTACACATGTTTTCCGAAAAAATACGATACCCGTTTATTATAAATTAATAAAAATTTCAAATGTAATTTCGTTTTCTTCTAATTCTGACTTATGTGTATGCCTTTAACTTTTCAGCTCGTAAGCAGGTGAAAAAATCAAACTTGTTTCATCGGTCAAACAGAGGTGATCTGATAAGCGGGCTGAAAAAACAGCAACTGGCTTCTGTGTGCGCAGTTTCGTTGGCTGAAGTAAGTTTGTTTCGTCAGCTGTTCATCAGCATCAGCTCAGAAATTAGCTTCTATGTGCGCGTCGCCTTATTGCAAAGTTCCCAATATCATTACATTGCACACTTAAATAGAGTTACAATTCAACCAGGCGACACCGGAGACATTATTCAATCTCATTTACCCTGTTGATAAGACAGCCGAAACGGTTTTCACTGAATTCAGCTTCACCCAGAATAGTTTTTGCTTAGGTATATATACTTGCAACGTCATTGTGCTCTTATTGAAAACGAATATGAGTTTGTACAAATTGCACATTGGTATGTTTATGCATGAGCTTTATTGATGAGTGTTTTTATGAAGAGCGTACGAAAAAGTGACCGAATAAGAGCTGATACACACACAAAGACATTGTAGGAATATTTTTTACCGAAGTACACTGCTAGACATTCACGACAGATTCGTGCTAGACAAATATTTTCAACTTCGTTCTATTGTGCATCGACTCGGCAAGCAAATTTCATTCAAATACAAAACACACGACGAAACCGAACAGAAACGTCGGTCGTTCGGCTAAAAACGTCGACAGCGTCTGTGGTACAACAGACGAAGCTACCCCGTAAGCGTCATAAGTTTCTTGCCGACAAGCATATGTCTTCGGCTTGTATTCTGTCGAAAAATATTTCTGTGTGAATGAGCTCTAACCACCCACCAGCCGAAGATGCTTTTCTCTCTCTGTCTCTTCGTGTGTGTCGTAGTTGTTGTTATTGCGAGTGAACATACAACGGAGCTCTCTTTCTCTATTTGCGTTTGTTGAGAAGGGAAGTGCGCGGGTCGTTGCTGTTGTTTGGTTTTGTGCACAACTTATCAACAACAACACACCCGCAACTATTACAGTTGCATTTTCGCTCTTCTCTTCAATCATATGTTCTCATGGAGTGAGCGAATTTCAATTATGCTTTTCATTTCTGTGTGCCCTACACGACGCCGATCTCGCATATTAATGTGTGCATGGCGCTGAGACTTTGCTGTTGTATGTCATATAAATCAATACGTTATTTAACCCCATTTTTTTAAATCTATAATTTACAAAATCATTGAGAAACTTATAATAAAGGAAAATAACTGTACCATACGGCAACACTACACAAAACAACATATTGCGAACAGCTGATTTTCAACACGTCTAGAATAATCTATGCATAAATTCGGTTCCCGAAGATAACGACGGGTTTGAAATGTGCACTTATTGAAGTCGCTTCGCGTGTTCAGAACGAACTGAAAGTGTGTTGATACATGCAATCTTAGTCAAGCTGATCTCAGTAAAAACCGTTTCGGGTGTCTTATACACGGGGTAATTGTTAAGTCTCGTTGTCAAATATTTCAGAATAAAAACAGAAACTGAAGCAGAACTGTTGTTTCTTTTGTTTCTGTTCTGATTTATTTTTCGGGTGTTTCGACATACTACAGAAACAGAAATAGTGGCAGAACTGTTGTTTATTACACTCGCCATTAACACGAAACAATTTTACTTACGTTTTATTAGGCTGTTCTCACACGATATTTTTGTTCCTTGTTTAATATTTAACCGTCCAATTCACTTTTGCAGTTCATTCGTAAAAATTTGAAATTTAATTTAGAGAGATCAATACGTAACGAGAAGTATATTCCTGAGAATACAAATTTGATGTTTTATCCAAAGAAACTCAGTAAATTTTTTATTTCAAATTTTTTCAAATTTTTAAAAACAAACTAAAATAGTTCTATACTAAACTACTCGTACATGTTTGCCTTTTTAGTAGAGTTGTGCGCGCGCTGTAGGGAGGGTCTTCACTTAAACGTGTATTTGGCATGTATATAAGTAGTTTAAACCGTTTTATTTTATACCGTAAGTATTTTATACCGTTAAAACTTACTTTATAAAGGTGTTTTTTTTTTAGAGATTCACAACTTTGAGTTGGCAACACTGAATTAATTGACAACCTATTTAACTGCTGATAGATAGCTTTTTGTTTAGTTAGGTTTGGCATTTCATTATGGAAAGACTTACACCGGAGCAACTCTTGCAAACTATTGAAATTTTTCATCAAAATAATGGTTCTGTTCGTCAAACTTATCGTGCACTTGGTCTATTTTATGGTAATCATAATCGTCCATCAGAGCGGCTAATTCGAATAGCTGTGGATCGTTTTCGCACCACGTTTACTCTTAATGATAATGTGCCTCCAGTAAGACACCGAAAAGTGCGCACCGATCAAGTTGTAGCCGCTGAAGAAGAAGAAGACCCAAATCATTCAATTAGCCGCCGTTTTCAGCAAATGGAAGATTTTACGAAAGGATCTTTGCTTTAGAGCTTTCAAGATTCAACTTGTGCAGGAATTAAAGTTAAACGAACATCGCATGCGCCGCCCATTCGGCCAATGGGCTGAAGCAGAAATTGATATTGATTTTGACTTTCAATACAAAATGTTGTTCAGCAATGAAACTCATTTTTGGTGTAATAGGTACATAAATAAGCAAAATTGTCGCATTTGGAGTGAAAATTATCCACAAGCTGTTGTCGAAACACCATTGGTTGGTTTGTTACCGTGGCTGACACGTATAGTCCACTACGAGCCACAATTAGCACTAGAGTGCCGTTTTGACACCACTTCCTCGCCGAATGCATTAAATCCAACCCGTCGAACTTAGGTATTTTAGAAGATCACCCAGACATGTGACTGAACAGTCCGAGAGGTTGTTCATGATGTGTTTGTCCAGAAACTTATTTCTAGTCTTTGCCAGGGCTGGGCATTGACATAGAAAGTGGGTGAGTAACTCCTCTTTCTCTAAGTTTCCACAGCTTCTACAATGGCTTTTGAACGGAATACGCAGTCTCTCCGCGTGAGTCCCTACACACCAGTGAGCAGTAAAAAGAGCTGTGGGCCTTGCTGTATCTGAGCGTCTTCTATTGATGGGTCTAAGCTACCTATTCTCTTTGTAACTAGGCCAGGTAGCATGTGCCACTCTGTAGGATTCAAGATTTTCCACTGTCTGTTTGCCTGTTGATGAAAATGCAGGACGTTGCTCTTCTTGACAACCGCTTGGGGATGCCACAGAGGCTTTCCTAGTCCATAACTCTATATTGGATTTCCAACTGAGTTTTGCATCCAGCATAACTCCCAGGTTTTTGGTCTTATCAGAAAGGTGAAGCTGTTGTCCATTCAGAAAAGAAATACGGAAAGTCGGTATTTTAGTCTTCGTTGTGAAAAGCACCAGTTCCGTCTTGCTCGGGTTAACGTTTAGACCACATCCTGTGGCCCACTTTAACAGTTTCCCCAGAGCTCCTTGCATGATGATACTTATCACACAAGGAAACATCCCTGATACCATAATCACAACGTCTTCCGAATAAGCGACTACCCTTACCCCCGTCTCCTCTAATACGTTTGGATGTTGTCTGTGACTAACAGCCACAGCAGTGGAGTGATTACCCCGCAATGTGGTGTCCCTCTGCTGACATACCTTATGAAAATCAAGTTCCCTAACTCTGACTGTACTGTTCTAGTTCTTAGCATGTTTACTATCCATTTCCTAATGTCACCTTCTACGCCAATTCTAGCTAGAGAATCCTGGATAGTACATGTGCTAACATTATTGAAAGCACCCTCTATATCTAAGAAGGCTACAAGAAAATATTGTTTGTAGTAAATCGCCCTCTCTGCCGTACGGACTACCTCATGTTGAGCCGATTTCGTGGATCTACCCATGAGATACGCGTGAGATGGGAAATTTATCAATAATGATTGGAGATGGAGCTCCAATACCCTTTCCATCGTCTTTAAGAGGAACGATGTTAGGCTGATTCGCCTTAAATCTTTTGCGGACTCATGACCAATTTTCCCTGCCTTTGGTATGAAGACTACCTTGACTTTTGAACCCCATCAATGCCAGGCGATTTAGGGCGAAAAAGTATTGATTGAGTGAGTGATCTTCTGCTCTGTAAAGATCGAAACAACGTCTTGTGAAGCCGTAACCGTACGGGTACACTTAGATGTCACATCTTAACAGTCAGGGAAGTGTATTTTAAGTAGGAGGTCAAGTGTCAGCAGATGATTCTGTCCATGTTCCATTTTCTTTTTTCAGGAAAGAGAGCAGAACCTTTCCCAGTCTTGCTGAGACAGAAGTAGACTCGATCGACTCACAAAATTCCTTCCAGCCTTTATTTTTGGCGTTCCTGCTTTTTTGTAAGTCTTGAGACAGTCTTTGTATACTTGCCAGCGAAACACCATTACATCCACAAAAATTCACTGTTTGGTGCGCTTTATGGGCCGGCGGAGTCATTGGTTCATATGTCTTCCAAAACGGTGATGGCCAGAATGTTACTGTCAACTGTGAACGATACAGAGACATGATTAGAAGTTTATTCGTACCTCAATTAGGTGACATTAATCTTGCTATCATGTGGTTCCAACAGTGTGGCTCCGTCCACATGCGCACGCCACAATTGATTTACGTAAAGAAACTTTTGATGAACTGATAATTTCACGTAATGGTCCTATTAATTGGTCACCAAGATCGTGTGATTTAATTTCTTTGGGGTTATGTAAAGTCACTTGCCTACGCCGATAAACCAGAGACAATTGAACACCTGGAAATCAACAATCGAAGAGTCATTGGCGAAATACGGCCGCAAATGCTGCGAAAAATGTGTGAAAATTGAAGTTCCAGATTGCGCCTTGTACGCACCAGCCGTGGCAACAACATGGACGTAATCTTATTTAAGCATTAATGTCATAAAATTATCTATCCAATAAAGTCAGCTTAATTGATATTAAAAATATTTTTCTTTGTTGTATTTTAATTTAAAGTTGTGTAACTCTAAAAAAAACACCCTTTATAAAAAATAATTTACACGATGCCGTAAACTAATAGCCTTTCTACAGTGAGTACACAAGCAGCATTCTGTGTTCTAACGACAACAATAACAGTAAACACGAACGAAATTTGTTGTTGTTGTAGCAGTCAGAACACAGAGTTTTACTTGTGTTCTCGATGAATCCAACAGAACCAACTTTTAAGGCTGGTCACTCTAAATCAGCGCTGCTTACTTATTGCCTCTTTCGGTCATGGAATCACTAAACTGCTAATGATGGCACAAAAAATTTTTAATAGCCATTCTACAGTGAGTAAAAAGTTGAGAGTTCTGATTTTGCGTCCACAGTGTGCACTGATGTGTTCCGGTGAGATCTGGACAGCTGTTTTTTTCTAACTATATAATTAAACGGCAAACTTTGAATTTGTGAGTCCGTTCCTACTTAAACCACTGAACATATTTTGACAAAAAAAAAATACCAATTGAAATGTATTTATAGAAATTTTTATCAAATTAGGGCCAGAGGATTAGGCGTAAAAAGGTGTTAAAAATAACCGCTTCATGACAACAATAACAACACAAAGCCGTTGATGTGTGCGTGTGTGCGCGCAATAGAATGGGAGAATAGAGAGATTTGTGTGCCTGTCTCTTCAGTTCTATTGCTGTACGCTCATTGGTTGTGTGTAGCCGTGTTATAGAGTTTTCGCAAAGAAAACTGTTTATAGAGAAGCTATTGAAGCTTTTTCTAGAATGCAGTCGATTGTGTCGACCAGGGGCTCCTCCAGTTTTATTACAATTTAAAAAAAAAATGTACAATTTGGATTTTACTTAAAGATGTTTTGTGTCATCATCATCTGTTTAATGATTCCAATGCCGGAAAACGGCAAAAAGTAGGAAGCGCTACTGTAGGGAGACGAGCCTTAAAAGTGGGTGCAAGTTGGGTTCATCGAGAAGACAAAACAAAACTATTTGTTTCTTGTCCACTATATTGATGATGAATGCAAAATACTCTAAATTATAATTTTATACTAAACTACTCGGTCATGTTTGCCTTTTTGGTATATTTTCATGCTGTAGCCAAACATAGTGTAAATCAGGCATTATTGCAAAGTTTCCAATATTCCAGCATTTCATACTTGAACAGAGTTACCATTCAACCAGAATTTTGTTATTATTTGAGATTAACAAGAAAAAGGCATAAACCACTGTTACTGTAGTCCGATAGACATGTAGAAAACGGGGAAGCCCCATAATAGGCATCATACAAGGTGCAGCTGACATTGACACGGTATAACCCACACATAACATACTTATATTCACTAATACAATCAAGCCGATGCAAGCATCAACTGCAACGTTTATGTGGCCTCCAAGAATAGTTTGAAAAGAAATGTTGTAATTTTTAAGGTAAATAAAAAACCATGGTGTTTGTATAATAGAATCTAGAATAGATATTCCTGATTGCATTTAAATATGAAATCATTTCTAATTTGCATGTCTCCAGTGTGTTCACAGCACTTTGAGAATATTTCATTTAATTTCATTCATTTCAAGTGGCTTAGTTTTTGTAGTTTCTTTGCTAACTAAAATTTGGTAAAAACAATCCAAAGGGTTTCTTAATAAGAATTTTTTGTCATAATGAGTATTTCAACTGAATCATTGCATCTTGTTAGGCGGCACCGAAGGCGTTGGCTTGGTACTGACTTTTATTGTTGACAATGAAAATATTCATTAGCACATGAGAACGTCGGAGCGTCATCGGTGTGGGTATATAAAATTAAATGCATTTTTGTTGGTGATATTGAAAGGAGTGCAGTGTGCATTCAAAAATAAGTGACAGAATTTTTAATCTTGCTTAAGCTTTTACACGTCTAACGAATCCTTTGTTTTTGCATTTTTTTGTTTTTTATCCCTTTTGATGGTAAAGAAATTGCAAAAACCAAACAAACTGTGCACAGAAATGTGAAAAAAATAAAAGAAATAGCAATTCAAAGAAACATAGATTAGGAGAAGGGGAGACTATAGGATAGGAAAGAAGAGGTGAATGTGAGATCAAAGTTGGTTGATATGTTAAGGATACACACATAAATATACATATTTATATACACACTCACCAGCAAAAGAAGGGTGAAGATACGAAAAACAGTCGTTGCATATGCTTATAGGGGATTATGAACAGTGCCAAGGACATGCAAATAATGAGTTCATGCAATTGCTTTCATTTTTTATTTGAATATACATTTTTTTAAATTTGTTTTTCTATTTATCACTTCAAGGCGAACACGTGCACACTGATAAAAATTAAGTTACTACTATATAGATAGGTTTCTTGAAAATCGAATCTGAATTTATTCTTATTTAGATGATTATGTACTTAAAAAAAGATATTAGATCCAACATCCAACGCCAGCAACATCATGGTCCCGCTTGCTGGATTGCCATTTTGGTTTGGTTATTTGGTTAGAGGGTACACTAGGCTGAAAAACCCTGAGTCGGTGGTAGGATCTCTAATGTCATGAGCAGTCCAAACCAGGCATCACCATGGGCCATAAGGCTTCTGGGTGAACTCTCCGCCTGTGGTTTGTCCATCATATTCTCGAAACTTATGTTTTGGGTGTAGCTGCGACCATTGAAATTTGTAGAAATAAGAGTGAAATCAGAGACTCCCATCACATCCATTCATTGTTCAATATGCTTTTATATATGTAAGTACATACATAGTACACTGAAAGTAATCACTCAAAAATATAATGTAAATGCATTCAAAATCCAAAGCTTTGAACCTAAAAAAACTGAAGTGAAGTGAAAAGAAAAGAAAGAAAACGTAAAGCAAGATTCATTTATGGTGGCACTCCAACCCTTTTAGGCGCATTGAAACAAAGAAATGTCTCAAGTGGAATATGCATAGAGCTCACTCACATGCTCGCTAACATACAATATTTAATAAAAGTGAACAAGGATAATGACATGGAATGGGTAATGAGTGAACATAATGCATGCAGCTGAATCATTGTAAGTAGTATGATGCATCAGCAAACATTAATACGTACTACTCGCCATATTTGCCATATTCGCATATGCAGAATTGTAGAACCCACCACCAACACCATCACCAGCACCACTACCACCACTATCATCATCATCATCATCACCACTTTGAGGCTTTTATTTAAAACAAAGAAAAATCTCACATTGCCGTCGCCAACAAACCAAAAAATAAAAAAAACACAATAATAAGGATAACAACAAAACATGAAATGCAGCCAGCAAAACAACAATAATAAAGTACCAAAAGACGTCAAACATCAGCACAGAGACCAAAAATCCTTTTCATCGTATTTTCTGCTATTTTTATTTCTTTTTGCGTCATTCAAGTTTGCTAAATTACAAGAAATCCTTTCTTTTGCGTGAATGCTTTCAAATAGCAAAGGACCAAAGGAAAAAAAAATACTCACAGAGAATTGAGAGTAAGAAAAAATGTGAAATCTGCACAAAAACCGGCAAATGCGGAAAAGGAAATAATTTGACCATTTTGCAAGACTGCAACAGAATGAAAAAATGAATGAAAGAAAAATTGTATGTAGTGACAAAGGCCCCCCTGAGTTTGGTTCATTCTCAAGTAAAATTCGGTCGGAAAAATAATGGTACAATATACATACAAATGTATATACTTTTTATAGGAAAAAATATTAAAATTTCTATTGCGTTGAAAGGGTTTGTTAAAAATTTAACGGCCAAACTTAAGAGGTTACAATATATGCGAAATGAAAGAGAGAGTTTCTTTCTGGGATAACCGCATTGCTATTAAGTTCAAATTACGATTCAATTGATAAAGTAAGATAAAACATATGCGTTGATAGTTTCAACATTTCACAAATACATAAATAGGCTAAGATATGATGGGATAGGACAAACAGGCTGCTGTCCATAGAGGAAACGGGTGTTATTTATGAAGTGCAGGTAATGACATAAGAAGTGTTAGATGCTTTCTGGCATTTCTTCATTTCAACATCAGAAGTTTTGGGGCGCAACTTGCATCCTTTGAGTCAAAAGCCATATGTTGAAGTGATCACTGTATGACTGCTGATTTCCACGGCACAAACATTAGTAATAACGAGCGAAGCTAGCAATTCCCAAAATGCTCAGTATACTTGTCCGCTATCTACATTACCTGGATGGCCAAGTTCCCAAATAAAAGCAATTAAATGCTGCTGGATTTGATAGTACCTCTACCTGCATTAAGGAATATATTGCATTTGCATACTCGAAAAACTTTTGATAAAATGAATAAGCAAATTCGCTTTTTCTCATTTCTCACAAAACTTTCATATTCCCATTTTTTCCATTGTAATTTTCTTTTTGTAATTTACCTTAAAATTGTTGTAGAAAAGATTCAAATTGATCTTGTGGACAAACAAGTGACGCCAACAAAGCATGTCAGTATGTTTAAAATACTTTGAAAAAGTTTGTAACACTTGTTTGTTGGATACGACCAAATTCCATAGATGGCGACTAAAAAAACATTATTTTCATGAATTTCATACATGTAGCCACCATGTCCAGAGGCTTTTGTCTGTTTGTTCTATGGCAACACTTGGGGTCGATGGTCATTTTGATTGTTGCAAGAGTTACTGTGAATCGTATAGTATTTTAAATTGAAAGTCAATGAGAAGCACTCACATGGCTTCCTAATGGAATGTTTTAGAAATTTTTTTATACATACGTGCAGCTGTTGCATGTGCGATTTACTAAGTAGACAAAATCACAAGTAGTCATGTTGACCAATTGAACTTAGAATGAATGAAAAAGTCAAGTGAGAAAATGTGGGAGACTCTTTTATTATCTATTACCTTACTTCGTTATCTCTTAATTGTCATTGTTGCCTCAGACTTTGCCTTGTTAATATTTCAATGATTATTTTAATAGCTATTTTACTGAATGATGATTGTCGCTATTTCAATTTTGAACTAAATAGCAACTAGGCAACACAGAACGCCTTCATTTTACAATTCAAATTAAAGATGCTTAGTAAAAATATATGTGTGCTTAACAAACTGAAGTATACAGTACACTTTCCATACGAAACGCGAACTGTATCGATGAGATAGAAAAATAACATTTACAAAATTTTATTATCATTATTACTTATTATACGAGGATGGGTCAATAAGTCCTTAGAAAATCCAACAGATAGCGCGACTATTACTGTAAACGGTCTGTTTTCATGCTGGTTCACTACCGTCTAAGTATGCTGTGAAGTTTCAGCCAGATTGGTTGAGTTGTTGTGTGTTTCTCGTGCATTGAAGAAAAACAATTAGTTTGTTTACAAAAATGGAGAAAATTGAGTTTAGATCTGTTATTAAACATTTTCATATAAAAGGCTTAACAGCAAAGGAAATAAAAAATGAGTTGGATTTAGTTCACGGCATATCTGCCCCTTCACTTGCAACTATTTATAACTGGTTAAATGAATTTAAACGTGGTCGTACATCAACAAAGGAAGAACCACTCTCAGGACGTCCTGTAGAGGTGACTACGCCAGAAATGATCAATAAAATCCATGATATGGTGTTAAGTGATCGATGATTAAAGTTGAGTGAGATAGTTGAGGTTACAGGGATATCAAAAGGTAGCGTCATTTCTATTTGACATGAAAAATTGTGTATGAAAAAGATTTCGGCAAGATGGGTGCCACAGTCGACAATAAACGCAATAGGGTGGTTGCCTCTAAAGTTCTGTTGTCGCTCATGCAACTTAATCCGAATGAGTTTTTTCGTCGGTTTGTGACTGTAGATGAAACATGGATTCACCACTACACTCCCGAAACGAAAGAACAAACAAAACAGTGGATTTCGAAAGGCGACCCATGTCCAAAGAAACCGAAAACCGTAACATCAGCTGGTAAGGTTATGGCTACTGTTTTTTGGGATGCACGTGGAATTATTTTCGTTGACTATTTGGAAAAAGGAAAAACAATAACAGGGGAGAATTATGCATCTTTATTGGACCAGCTAATAGAAAAATTGAAAAAAACGGCCTCATTTAAACAGAAAAAAATTCTCTTTCATCAGGAAAATGCCCGCGTTCACACATGTTTACGATCAATGGCTAAAATTGAAGAATTAAAGTTCGAATTGGTCGACCACCCACCGTATTCGCCAGATTTAGCTCCCAGTGACCTTTTCCTTTTCCCAAACCTGAAAAAATGGCTCAGTGGACAACGTTTTTTTTTTTTTTTTCAAATGAAGAAGTGTTCTATCAAACAAATGCTTTTTTTGAGAACATTCCAAAATCTTATTTTTTTGACTGGTTAAAAAATTTAGAGAAACGTCTAAGTGTATAGAGCTCCAAGGACATTATGTTGAAAAATAAAAAAAAATTTACCAAAAAAAAAATTGTTTTAATGCTTTTTTCTAAGGACTTATTGACCCACTCTCGTAGATTACAGTACTTAAATAAATCAAAATTTTAATGAAGTGTTTTTTGTTTTGGTTACACATGCGCATGGAAAAATGTTTGTAACTGAGAAAATTTAAAATGCAAAATTTATGAAAACTAAGTAATTTAGAACAATTTGCAGTGTATGCTCTTAGTTATTTCAGTTCCCTTTTTCTTTCCTGATATCGTACTCTAACTACAAAAGGGCATTTGAGTTATTGATGCAAAAATATTCGTTAAATCATGTATTTTATTAAAAATATTGTGTAAGAAAAATTTTACAATTTCAAATTTAATTAAAAAATTAATTATTATTTTATTCCATCATAAGCCAATTTGTCTTAAAATATATAGTTAAGTATCTGTCAATATCAATAATGAAAACAAATTATTTCTGAAGGAAATGAGAGGTATTCATCATTGAATTATGATATATTTATTTTCATACTATATTTTCAGAATATATTAAAACATTTAGCATTTAGCTATTAGATTTGCCCACGGAGCATTTAGATCAACTCCTATAAATAACATGCTTTTCAATACCTGTAAAAAAATTCGTTACTGCTATGCTTATAAGACTAATAGTCCTCTCAAATGACTCACCTTTATCAATACCGATCAAAAAGATTTCAAATTAAAAAAAAACCAACGCCTAAATTTCCTTCCTCTATACATCATTTCCTGCAGCTTATCACAAACCTAGGGCTTCCAACTAAACCACTAGTGTTCTTCAAACAATCTGTACACTCCCATGAATTCATATACATATACAAACGGTTTCAAATCGGATTGCGGCTCATCATTTAGTTTAGTAAAGAATGGTGCAAATAAGAAATTTCTCTTACCTCAGTACAGCACAACTTTTTCAACCGAAATCATTGCCATCCATGTTGGTGGGAGAAAAAAGAAGAAGAATACAGACAAAAATCACATAAAAACTTGGCAGCACTGTCCAAAAATCTTGCAGCCCTGGAGAACAAGTTGGCAGCACAGTTGTTTAATAGTCGATTTAGACAGGCCCTGCATCACGATGATACGCTTTGGTGTTTAGACAAGCCATTTCGTATCATTTAAAACTGTTTTTTGTTTTGAATGTGCATAAGAAGAAGAGAACGTTTGTTGAATTGAGAGACAGTTAATAAGAAAAATAATAAAAAACATTTTTAAAATGGAAAATATGTTATTTAAAAGAATTATTAATAATTGCAAGCACGCTGGTACGTTTAAATACAAATTTAAAACACAAAAAGAGAGGAAGACTGACAATATCTAACCGGAAATGGCAAAACACTTGGCCACACTATCAGACATTTCCCAGCCCTGGTCTGCATCAAAGACGCATCAATGCATGATGCGACACAGACTCGTGTCACATTCTACAAAAACAACCCCTGAATGACGTAATTTTCCTTGTGGTTGTTGTCGATTGTGATGCGAGTCATTGGTCGCATCATGAGAGACTCGCGTCATGGCCCTGTCTAAAACGGCTATAAAAAGGTGATTCTGATTAATAATAAGATTTTTCATCCAGTTTTTCCCACAACAACAACAACCTCTAATTTTTTAAGCATTGTAAATAACATAGGCTATTAGTCAATTACACGATCAACTTAATTTCAACTAATTACTAACTATTTAAAGGAATTGGATTAATCCACACTTATCTTGTACGAGTACTCGTACAAATCATAGGAGTACTACATGTGAGCTTTGTGTGTTGTTAAGATATTGCGAGCACACCCACTAACTGAGTATCTTAGCGCGACTTGGAATGTCATCCGAATATTTTAGTTCAGTTGTTGAAAAATAAAAATCGTTGAATTGGCATTTAAAAACTCGTTGAGTTCAATATTGCGCTGGCGTTGATAGAAATCAACACAATTCATTGGCATCTCAGAAATGCGGTTGCAAGTTGCAAAATTAATGTCGCTGTTGCTTTTAACTGACGTTGCCCATTTACAAAAACAAATTAGGCTTTGCTTGTATCATCAACAGATCTTAAAATTTGCAATTACATACACTATGTACATATTGTACTAAGAGTATGTATGTACTTTTGATTTGCTGCGTCTTGTTATCCAATTAATTGTTTTCTTGTAGGTGTCTCTGAGTTCTGAGCAAAATTTATTAAAACATGACTTTGATAGTCTTTACAGGAGGGTGGGGCTACCGTTTGGCCAGCTGAGCTAATCTGAAGATAGTAGTTGAGAGTAGCATCATTGTCATATTGCCATGTGTCGTGTCTTGATTTCACTTGATTTGAAAGTCTTCAATTGATTTCAATTGAGTTGTGTTGGTTGGTTGAGTTTTTAGAGTCAATTTCATCAGCATGTCGGGCAATAAACGCCCGCACGCTCCATGGACTTGGGCGATAATTTAGTTTATGAATGAAACACGTGCATAATCAAGACGATGGCAGACATAAAAAGAATCAAATGCCAACAAAATCATATATTCGTAACTATAAGATACTTGTACACAAATAAGCGACTGACTGCCTTCTCAGGCGCAATTCACTTTAGCGACATTCGACATTAGACAAGCGAAGACTCAACACAACACAGATGCAGATGCAGCTGCAGTCATTAGACATTCAGATCATCACAAGCAGCAGCAAGTGGTCACACAATATCACTTTCGTACTATGGAATAGTAAGGTACACTGGACCGTTTATCAGTGGCGCTTCAGATGGATTCAATGACGTTGGCGGTAGTGGTGGTGGTGGCAGCATCGCCTGCTGTTTGCTGTCATCATATCAACGCAATTTACAAAGAAATATTGCGAATTATTGCCTGAGCAAAGGCATACAGACTGAGAGAGACTGTAACTACGTTTATGTATTTGTACATATGTACATTGATCATCATCAGCATCATCATTACTATGAACATTTTAAATTTAAGCTACTTTGCAATATGCGCTTTAACATGATCATGCTCATATATTTGCTGGATTTGTTGTTATTTGCGTTTAAAATATGCGCCTTAGCAAAGTCATCAACTACAGTAAAGTGCCTCATAAATTCATGTCGCTGATTGTGATAGTTCAAATTGTTGTTGCTGTTTCTACATCTCATACTGCTATAGCAACAGCTGCACTTGATTTCAAAACCAAAACCAAAACCTAAAGCCACTTGTAAGAGCAACAGCAACATCTAACAAACAGTGGCATTCACTGTACACAGCAAAATTCTTTATGGGTTCCTTGGTATCTCAACCAACTTCGGTGATGATTTGGCTTACGTTATTGTTATTTTTATTATTATTACGAGTATTAGTGGTTGTAGTGCTGGTGAACAAGTGCAACATATTGTCTCTTACATCTTACATTTGGTTTCACTAATATTTATTTTGACAATCTCGGTTAGTCACTCAATTGGTCAATAAAAATTGCAGATAGCATATTAATAAATGGACTGACACTGAGTGTAAAAGATATGTAGTACTTGCGAACAGAGATATGTATTTATGTATTATGATATATTTACAATATGTAAGAAATTTGAAAGTACTTAGTCATGCATGGATATCTTGAAAGTTGAGCGAAAGTTGCTATATGTATGTTGGTGCAAGTAAATAAAATGACTTAAAAGAAACATCAAAGAAATATCAATTATTGTAAAGTACTAAAATCAACACTTATGATGGCAAAGCAATAAAAACTTCAATTAACAGAAAACTGTGTAGAGCATTAACTTCAGGTCACCGAAAGTTTCACATGCACCTTTCACGCGGATTTTTGTATATATTGTCTTTTCAAATAGAACGAAGTTTTGCTTACTGTACCTTCAAATCAAGTTAATTTTAATTGTTGTAGGGTAAGGACAAATTGAATAAAGACAATCATGATTTTGAATCCCAGTCTACCTCTTCAAATAATTGGAAGTATCCAATATCTATCATATATCTTAAACACTAAGAGACTTATTTGTGGACAATCTGACAGTCATGGATCAACAAAATCTCTTTGTCACGCTGATATGTCATACTGAAGATCTTTGTATCTTGGTCTATAAGATTTAATGACACGCTTACATATTGATGCTGCTCACTTAATGTAAGTTGTACTGTATTAACATAGTTTAGCATTACTAACTCAACCAAGGGTACCGCAACTCACAATTGATGCTAGGCGTTGATGCAAATTCTTAATTTGTGTTCTTATACTGACAATTATGAGTTCAGTCCGTTCATCTGCCTGTTCAAGTCTGATTTGTTTCAGAGTAAGAGGAATCAAAGAGGTCCAAATGTCAAGGGATTCATAGCCTCTGGGCCTAGAAAGCATCCAAGTCTTGAGAAAAGGGCATCGAAGCGCTGAGGCAACCACATTCAAGTTGAGATGAAGAATTAAAACCAAGTTAATTTAAAAAACCAGTCCAGTGAGAGTCGGACTCGCACACGAAGGGTTCCGTACCACCGCACAAGGTTTTGACAATATCTATGCAAATTCGTTGGACGTAATGCTTGTACCTCTGTCTGAAGTAATTTAAAATTAAGTAATTTGTTGTTGTTGCAAAAGTGAAATATTTATCATCCAAAAAAATGTACGGGAGGTTCCCTTCCTATGAATCCTAGGATCTTATTTATAGTCCTAATTTCAGTTCGATATGATATGAAACAAAAAGTTTGTCTAATAAGAACAATAAAATAAATTTGGGTTAGTATGGGGACCCCTCTATGTTTTTAACATTATTTTATTTTTATTATTTGTCGTTATACACGCAATTTAACTACAAAGTCTGCGAATTTCAAATCTATACCTATTACTGTTCATGAGATACAGACGGACGGACGGCGGAAGCTTAGTAATAGGGTCCCGCTAGCACCCTTTGGGTACGGAACCCTAAAAAACGACTCAATCGAGATATATGTTATACTGATGTTTCCCTGATAGTAACAGTAATAAATGAAAAGCATTAAATTTTCTACTCCTCTATGGAGATTGCTTTATCTGCACATAAGGAGAGAAAGACCTTCTAATTGAATAAGGCCATTTGACTTTGAACTCGCGTCCATACGTTGTACAGCTGGAAAGTAATGTGTTCACTAAGTTTCTCCAAGTTCAGTTTACTTAAATAAAAATTATGGTTAACTCACTTCAATACTTCAATCACTCGTTCAACCTTTTGGAATGTTATCACATTGACCTGTAATAAGAAAATAGCATGTTACGCCTATTTTCAACACTTGCCACACTTGCCACACAATGTAATGCCGAAGATTGACTGACGTTTCGAAAGTGCGCAAATATTTACAACAAGATCATCACATGAAGTCTCTTCAACGCCTCCAATAGGTACGAACATTGGTTATAAGAATTACTACCAATACTGGCTTTATTGAACTGCAAGCATGTCGGGAATTGAGTTCAGCCAACGTGCAACATTTTTGATGCAATAAAATTTAATTGGAAACTTCATCACGGGTGCTAAAATTCACACAAAGAAAACATTTAGCTATTTTCTTATCTTTATTTTGCTTGGCAAGTTTTATACGAAAATTGTTAAGATTCAGATACATTTCTGTACCAAGTACTATGGTTGGTAATAACATTAATACACTACAATACAAAAGATCCGACAGCTCATGAGCTTACGAGCACAGAGAGATCTGACTTGGTATGAATTATACCCGGAACGCGAGGCAACAGCCTCGAACGAGAAGTGTTAAATCGTAAATCTTAGTGCACCTGATTCTTTTGTTTGCCTTCAATTGTGATTTGAGTATAGCATTACTTTCCTTACGGCATTTTACGATAAATGTAGTCTGTATCTTTTGTGCTTCACTTTCCAATACTCGTACTCTCCATTCCATCTCTCTCTACCATATTTATTGCTATTTATTTATTGTTTTTGGTGCAATTTCATTCTTTCTCTTTTTCCTTGTCTGCTTCAATGTATTTTCATTATTCACCTCTTTGGCTAGCAGGGAAAACTTGTTACAAGTTGATCTTGCTGTTTGATGATGATGATGGTGTTATTCGAACGTGAAAAGTATAACATGAAATTGGATTGATTTATGATATAATTACTTCATCTTTGTTTCTTTCCCTCTTCATCATTGCAACACAATGCGCGCAAATGCATTTTCAACTACGTATACATAAGCCTTTCAAAATATTACAACAAAAGAATGGCCTAAAGTGTTTAAAAAAGCGTCATTAAGATGCACAGATTAAGCACTTTGCTCACTTCAAGAAATTCTGGACTTAATAATAAAATAACTTCTTAGATAAAATTCTTCAAAGAAGTCAATAAAGATTGAAATAACCAAGACAAATCGAATTGCATTCTATATCGCCCCAAGTAAGAAAAAAAAAACCTTTTTTATTGTGATTATATGAAATACTACAATACATTTAATATATTGTATGATGCAGAAAAATAAGCCAAATTGACTTGAACTATAGTGTCATTTAGTATTTGAACTTTACAAGTATCTCAAATACTAATCAGTAAGACAAATTGTAAAAAAGTCAAAATCAACCACAGGTACGAGAGTTAAGTAAGAGACACTGAGATGATCAATTTGAATTTTTAGAGAATATATATCTCTATATAGTGTATATATATATATATATATATACTATTATATAAAATTGCTTATATGGGCTTTGTATGTAACGCTTTCACGCTAACTATACTGAATTAATTCTAATAATTTCTTATTTAAAATCCTACAATTGTGCTAAGGAATCGAGTGGCTTGCTTATTTTTCGGATCGGACCGACTGTTGCCGAGAAATTGGTGAGTAAAATTTTGCATTTAAAGCCAAGAGACATATTTTCAAATGAATCAAGTCGTCTATGACAAACATATGCGACAATTATGTCAATATTAATATTTAATTTGTCTGATTTTTCAATGCGCAATATACTACAATTAAAAAGGGAACAGCATCACGCACTAACATCACGTGGGGGGCGTAGCGTAGCAAGCCGGGTTCTCTAGTATCAAATAAAGCAGTAATCGTTTAATATACTCATGTATTGAAACTCCTTTACCTAGATACGATAGTGTTTGTGTTGTGCGAATAAAGCAGTAAGATGAGAGTAAGGATAATAATTAAGTTTATCCATGTCCATTGTAATCTTTTTTTTTTTTTTTGTTTTGCACACAAGGAGGTAAAAATATTCCTAAAATACACATAACCCATGTCACAAGTTATGTCTGATTCATTAGCCTACCGACCAAAAAAACCATCTATCGCCTCAAATCCCGTTTAATCCCTACATCAACGCCAAATCACTCCTTCCTAGGGAGGGATACCATGTTCAATTCAGCAGATGCCAATGTTCGCTCATACATTCGAGCATCCTTCATTATGTTGGCAATATCTGCAGAGAAGAATGCCCAGTCATCCACAAATGTTTTCATACGCCTTACGAACTCCTGTGAGCTACTTGTAGATCTGAGCACGCATACATTCTTTTACGCTCCGAATCGGCGGCACTTATGAAAAAGAAGCTCCGAAACCTCAACAACATCTCTGCAAATACCACAGCGCAGCGTGCCCAAACCTGTGAAGATACTGCCTGTAATATCCATGGCCAGTTACGAATTGAGTAAATTCAAACCCCACGTCACCAGAACGACGCTTAAGCCAATCTGTAATATCTGGGATAAGCTGGTGTAGCCTGTATGGCTCTGCCCTACTCCACCTGTGCTGCCATATATTCAGGGTTTTTGTTCTTAATCTCATCCGTATCTACTACCTTGGAAGATGCTCGCGCAAGGTACTCGTTCTTGGCAGCCAGGGCATCCTGAAAAATTGGAAGCCTGTCTGCACGTACACCCGGGTACTCTCGGGTCCATTGTGATCTTTCAAAAAGTGTGGGGGTGGTGTTTTGGTGATTGTGTAGCTGTAATTTGTTTTATTTTCCCTCTACCTTCAATGGCAAGCTTACTAAACTGCTCAGATTTTCGAATAAAGGCTTCCGAGAAAACGCGACCGTTTTTCATTAAGCGCAGATCGGTCTCATAGAAATTTTGGACACTTTCTGTGCTACGACCTGCCATTGAAGTATATTTCTTTCGATCAACTAAAATCTAACCTTTTAACTCACCTTAATACTTAGCATTCTATTAACCGATCAACTTAATCTCATTCGCTTTTTTTTTTTTTGGTAATTTTAATTTATAATTATTAGTTATACGTAATCGCTAATGTTTCTTATTGGTACAACCCTATGTTTAAGTATTAAATTTAATTTTATAGACATTTTCTGGCAAGTCTCAGCCATTGTTAAACTTAGTTTATAAAATTAAAGGAAACTAATTTCTAGTCACATCATTCACAGAAGATCTATTTATATAACCGACAAAAAGGTTATTTATCAAATTTGGGTAAATTTGGTGTTTTATTATTTTGGCAGGCAATGACACCAGTCAGACACTAGTCAGATTTCATTGAGTTTAATTTGGTGTGCTCACGTTTGCGCAGGAAATAATCCACCTCTACTCTCAAAAAAAAAAAACCAAATAAAAGAACCAATCAAAAAGCGAATAAAAAAAGGGTTTGGTTTTTCTTTTTTAATTTTTTAAGTTTACCGCCAACGCTACCGTTGCTAAGACCCCTGACCCCTGGTCTCTGGCCCGGACACCATAGCCATGCTTGAAACTGAAACTAATATATTATTTTGATTGATTGATTGATCGCGCCGACTATTTTGTAAGGAAATTTGTAAGCGACACAAATTCAAAAGACGTGGTCTGAGGCGCCTAAGATACAGAAAATTCAACACGTTGTGGTTCAAAGGTGCCAACGATTTTATACAATGTATTGGTAATTTACACTAATAAGTGATCATTTGATATTGCCGACAATGGGGGAATTAGGCAGAACTGGGCAACTCATTTGATTTTTTTTATTTTAGTATTTGTTGCGATGTTGAAACATTGTTGCCAGAACAGTTGACACAGTAAGGTGGTGAGTGTATTAGAGTTAGTGGTAGAAGAGTATGGAGCAGAGATGTAGCACACTCTCACATTGATATACATATAAAATGTATTGTATGTGTACGAGTAAGGGTGGGAGAGAGGGAAGAATGAAGTGATTGTGTTCCATGTGCAATTTTGCATACTTCAGCAAACGCGTCATATTTTCGAGTGGTTTCGCTAACATGCCAAGGGGACTTGAGTTGCTTACAAGTGGATCCTTAAAGAGCATTTTAGAGCTGAGTCCCAGTCAGCCAGGCCAGGGCAGGCTATGGCAGGACAAGCCGAATCAAGCCAGCAGGCAAGCAAGTAAGCAAACAAGGCATACAACAAGCAACAAGATGAGGACACTAACGATTATGAGAATTGGAATGGGAATGAAAATGAGTAAAATGATGATGATGATGATGATGATGAGGACAATGTTGAATGTTGAGTAGGATTTTGCTTTGCTGGCGAACCGACCGATGCCGAACTAAACTCAGGACCACCACTTTGTTGAATGCTTAAAAATCCATTAAACAGCAAAATATTTGTTGAGCTCCTTTTAAAGCTTTAACGTGAAGCGCTGTCGACATTTGCACAGCTGTCGCGGAAAATAATAACCACCGAAAGACCGAACTCCATTGCACGCATTGCATTTCCGCTTCCGGTTGTTACATACTCTTCTTCACACACACACACACACACATTGAATTGACTCACATCCGGTTTTGGGTTGGCAATTGACAACACTTTTGGTTAAACCACAAACATTAACAACGCGTGATGCATCATTGACATCATTTACAATATATTCTCTCAATCGTTCATTCATTCAATCATTGATTTCCATTTGCCTTTTTTTTTCGCCCATTTTTGCATTCATTTATTGAGCATAAAATGTTTTGCGGTCTTTTTAATAAAATAATTAATTTCAATGTAAATATTTATAAAGAAAGCAACAGCAACTCAAACAGAAACCGAAACAACAAAAACAAAATGAAAATGAAAATTATGCCGCATAATTGATTTATTCGATTGAACAGACAAACAGATACAAAACCCATAAAGAACAACACCAAAATAGCCAAAGAGCCCAAGTGCAAAAGGAGCCTATCTGATGGATTTTTTCTTTATTTGTATTTTTGTTATTATTACATTTGGTAATTCATAAATGAAATAATGATGTAATGATATAATATAATGGAATCCAATAAATAAATATATTAAATGCTTTTATTATATTACAACACAAGTCTGTACGTATACAAAAATTATTGAATTGCATTTATTTGATTGAAACGAAATTCAATTTTCAGCTCAATCTGTCGCTTATGAGGCTTAATAATTATAAAAATATACAAAACATACTACTGTAATAAATGCTAATAAAATTATTTTGTAATTTTCAAAGAAATTTCTTTTGATTTCATTGAATATTTTAAACCATTCACACAATTGGGAATATTCAGAAAAACTTAAACAAACTTTACTATGGCAATTCCCATTATCAGTTATGAAAAAATTTGACATCTCTAGGTTTGTCAGGATGCTGGTCTCTATTCCAGTAATTAGCTGAATTGTGATACATTATGTAATCGATCTCATATCTTGATTTTTTTTTTTTTTTTGTATTGCTGGATCGCAAGGAGGTGGGAATTTAAAGATACGGTTGCCATATTAACCGCATAAGAACTAAACCCACCCCTGCATTACGTCAACCACTCTCCCCGCGGAACTGTTGCTAGATATTACTTCGCTGTTCGGTCAACAAACTTTACTATCTGCTACAATGTCTGCAAATTTCGTCTATCTTTCTCTAGCTGGATAGCTGTCACACGTTCACAAAGCAAGTTCCAGTTGGATCAAGATGCTAACATGAACTTCAATGTACTCTCTGGTTCATGTGGTTGGTCTACTGGAACAGGAAGCCATTGGAAAACTACGTACTCAGCTTAGATTCTTCACATCGTGGACACCTTGGTGTGTTGTAGTGCCCAAACCAGTACAGGTATCCGGCATGTCCAGACAAGAACTAGTTTAATTGGTAGTTGGTTTCGCCGTTCTTCCTGCCCAACCATTTCGCAATGTCCTGTATAAGCCTGAAGATCCATCTACCATTCACAGCTTTTTTTCATCTATGCTGCTCGTCTCGTAAAGTCTGCGCATTTCGTCAGCCAATATATCGATTGGGATCATTTCCGCTAGCAGCAATGCCGCATCATCCGAGATAGGTCAAAAACACGATACCGTTCTCCGCGCTGAGATATGTCTCTTTCTATTTGTTGATATTGTAGAATTCTAATTATGTGTTAAAGATACAAAATGTGGAAATATTAAGATGATTGTATTTAACGTAACAAACTTATTATAATGGCAATAATGATGGAGTTGTTGGTGAAATAAAATAAAATAAAATAAAATAAAATAAAATAAAATAAAAGAAAATAAAAGAAAATAAAGTAAAAGAATACAATGCCACACTAATCGAATATCATCGCAAGTTAAACTGATTTTCAGTATAGATTTTAAATTCTAAAACTTCACTTGGATGTCATACAATTTCCCTGTAATGTTAGACAAAGTTTAGTATAATACGAGCATTACAGGATAGTTAGACTATGTTCTTCAAAAAAAAAAAAAAACAAAACATAAATGGTTAGTCGAAGAGGTAAGTGCTAGAAATCTGCGGTGGTTTTAAAGCGGAGTGTACTCGATATCACCCAAAAAACTATAGGTGGGCCAAATGTTCGAATGAACGGCTGATTGAAAAGTGTTTGCGTTTGGTGTGATTGGCAAAGTTACAAGTTCATTTAATTCAATTGATTTCATTTTTGTCTATGATAGACTTCAGTTTACTTTACGCTTTTTTTCAGCAGTAAAATGTCGGCAGTTCCCTGAAGGAAAATGCAACGAAATGCCAACAAGCAAAGCACCATCTGAAAGTAGTTTGATAAATTTGGCTTTTGGCAAATAACACAGGCCTGCGAAATTTGACCTTTTTTCAGTTACAAGAACCTGTAGTACTAATTCTCGTAGATTTTTGCGCGCTGAACACGAATTTGATGTCCAAAATGGTCCATCACGTCAGGATTTTGAGTAATTCAAGGTCAAATGTCCCAAAAATGGCTATTTTGGCCACTTTTGGGAATTTTTTCTGGGATATCAAAATTTTTTCTTTAATTTTCCAAAGCTCTATCATAACTTCTTTAAAAATAATCGTAAATTAATTTTCAAAAATGGGTTTTGAAGCTGAGAATACGCACTATATGATTCATGTTCAGCGCGCAAAAACCTACGAGAATTAGTACCACAGGTTCTTGTAACAAAATCTCGCAGGCCTGTGTAATTGAACGTATTAAAATTTTTAGTGTTCAAGAGACTCATGTAATTTAATCTAAAGAGAACTTGAATTTTATTGCCTAAAAGTCTGTTCATGGCTTAACTCGCCCTTGACATGTAGTCAAACAGAATGACCCACGTATATGTGGTAAATATTGTTAACCATAACGATTTATGTTTTTTACCCTATATGGATGTGTGTATAAATATACTACATATAAGTAAGAGCATATGAATTTCAATAAAAATCTTTAGTATGAGTTTCTATAAAAGAATTTAAGCTAATTAAAATGATTTATTTATACACAGAAAGAATACATAAAATGAGGAAAATGTCTCTAACTTCATAATCGTCCGTTGGCAAATGACAAAAGTTATGATATATTTAATTGCCATACTCACTCGAATAACATCAGCATTCAGCAACAAAAACGACACAATCACACCAATTGTTGCAAGAAGAACGCTTGCTATGAGGACGTGCAGCACGTGACTTATGAGACACACTAAGGCATTGAGCGACCGACACCAATATGAGGTTAAGAGGAAGAGTAAAGCAACAAAACGCCTTCAATTGTTGGCACATGCAACATTTAAACATAATACATACAACACCAACATCAACAGCAACAACAACAGCATTACGCGAATCAGCAACAGCAACATCAACAATAGCAACAAAAGCAATTGCAACAAAAATGGTGATGACGACGGCATCATCGCATTCATTAACAACTGTCAGCATGGAAGCACTTGGCTCGCGTTTACAATTTGCACCTTTTTAATTAACGTGATTGCACCAAACACTTACACATACTCGCTCACACTAGATCATATATACATTCTCCCCACACACACACACACACACATAAATACAAACATAGATACACGTATTCATGCATAACAAGGAGATGATCTATGAGAAACGTGATGCTTTGTTGGCAGTTGCTTTTTTTTGTCTATCAGGGTCGGAGGTAGGCTGGAGACTGGTATCAAATACTGGGTACTGGGTACCTAGGACTTATGGTAGCTTCATGTCTCAAGTACACGATATTCTGTTTGCCACATACATACCATACTACCTAATGTTCTTAGTTTTCATGCATTTGGCTTAACTGATGTTTGTACATATGTATGTATGTAAGTATATATGCGTAGCAAATTCCACCTTGGGCCCTTCAAACAGTTCAATGTTGCTTGCCACCATGAACATGTGCCAAGTGTTTCATCTAGAATGGTGCACCAACTCTGTCAAAGACTTCTTCATTTTTAATATTTTTTGTTTTATGTTGTTTTTCAGTTATTTTGCATGCCTGTTTTCTTGTATTTTGTGTTTTGTACTTTGTATATCATAAAACGAAAGTCTTCAGAATACATTTGCGTTTGCATTTCCAGCTCAATGACGTCATACAATGTCACTGACTGCTGTCAGTCAAAAAATATAAATATCTCACTAGTGGGGAGGTAAAATATACCATGGTACTTCATGTTTACGCAGCACTTCATACTCATGCATCATCATAATAGGCAGCTTTGTTATTCTTTGCCTTTAATGGGGGTTGCTGATATACGAGCTATGCACCTTAATGAAAATTTACAAGATTCTTTAACGATATGAAAAATTAAACAGAAAAAATGAAATGAAATGAACTGAAATAGCTATGCCATGAAAATCTTAAACATTAGGAAGTCTTGAAGATTTGCTGTCTAATGATATACAAATACAAGAAAAATTTACCCAATCGAAACTGTCTTGAAACTCTTGCCTTAATACGGCTCTGGTTTGCTTTAAAATTTTATCATAATTAAAAGTGTACCATGATGAAAACGGTTCTAGTTATTGATATTTATATATCATTTTGTTTAAACTCGCAACCAAATTTTTATTTCTTTTACCACAATCTCAATAAAAACCAACATTGACAATATTGTTACAAATTTCCAATTTGTCTAACTGTTTTAAAATTTTTTACCTGTCATTGACTTCTCATTTGTAATTTTTTTCTCTTCTTCTCTCTTAATTCAACTGCTCTACACCAAGGCTACCTGCATTATTAAAGTGCTGCTAAGGTGTCCTGGAAATGATCGATAGTTATCGATCAATCTTGTAACATTGCCCCCTCTTCAGACTTGTGGCTCCTGACCGAGATCATATTCCGTGCCCCGATGTAATTGGACAGACTATTAACATGTACCACCTTCGTTCACAGCATTCAGACTCAGGATAAGTTCTTGAATTTCCGGACCATGTGGTGGTCCATACAGCAACTCACACGGCAGTCTTATTTCTCGACCCATAAAAAGCATTGCTGGGGTGTTACCTGTTGACTCATGAACAGCTAAACGATAAGCCCACAAAGCCAAGGCTAATAGCTGGTCCCACTCACCTTGATTTCTAACCACGAATTTTGCAAGGTAGTCCAACAAAGTCCTGTAAAAGCTTTCAACCATCCCATCAGACTGGAGATGTAATGGCGTCGTTGTGACTTTGCCTCCAATCTAATAGCTACACTGAGAACATCATCCAAACATTTTGGTCAACTGGCAACAACTAGATTTTGAATTGAAGTTTCACGCAAATTGTTGTGTCAATATGTCAATATGGATGATCGTCGTGGCATGGTGAGGCTCTTTACGGATGCCCGTTCGAAATAATCAATTATTTTGAACCCCACATCTGACACCAATGTAACAAATTTCCAATTTGTCTGACAGTTTTAAAATTACACAAACTAGAAATCTGCTGTCAGTTGGCGAGCGGCTTCCAATTGGTGTGGTGTGAGGGTGACAGGGTGGTTATCCAACGGCTACAGGCAATGCAAAACACCCAAAACTTCTATCTTTGTTCTCGTCCAAAAGTCCAATATGGAGTTTTTTTCCCTTAGTCCAGTTAA
This sequence comes from Amiota communis, assembly GCA_037043315.1. Classification (NCBI taxonomy): domain Eukaryota; kingdom Metazoa; phylum Arthropoda; class Insecta; order Diptera; family Drosophilidae; genus Amiota; species Amiota communis. Next base: position 1,316,319 of record JBAMAV010001101.1, read on the forward strand.
TTTCCTTTTCAATGTCATTGACTTCTCATATGTAATTGTTTCCTCTTCTTCTCTCCTAATTTAGCTGTTCCACACCAGGGCTACCTGCATTTATTAAAGTGCTGTCGAGGTGTCCCGGAAATGATTATCGATCAATTTTTGTAACAATATTTTGGAAATTCATTTATTTACTATAAATATTCTATATCATCTTTTCTAACTAGAAATTTTAAGTCCAACCAGCATCCTGTTGTCAAAAATACGTCGGTCGATCGATCAATAAGTCCTTAGAAAAGATAGAACAACAATTTTGTTTTCGAAATTTTCTTTTTATATGTCAATTTAAGCTCCTTGTAGGTCTATACTCCTTCCTAATTTCTTTTCCATTTTTTTAAACCGTCAAAAGAATAGGATTTCGGAAGTTCCTCACAATATGCGTTTGACCTCTTCGTTCGACGTGAGACGTCGTTTACCAAGCAATTTTTATAAATTTGGAAATGTAATGAAGTCACCAGGGGTTAAATCTGGTTAATAATATGGCTGTTATATAATAAACATTTTAAATAAAAGTGTTTAATCACCGCACGTAGCTAACTTTTTGCATTTTTCCCAATGCTTTAATTGACAATAAAAATAAAACCACGTGGTCGATATTAATGAGACTTAAACAGCTTATTAGTGATGGAATAAACTTCAAAAAATAAAGTATCGATGCTGAAAGCTCGATCTATCGGATTTTCTAAAGACTTATTAATCGCCCCACTTAGATTCGTAAGTAAAGACGGCATAACACTGGAAATGAAGTTGTATGCTCAACAAGTAAATTTCAACATGAATTCCAACTTAACTTATTTGATCTTGACCAAAAAAAAGGATTCAATAAAATACTCATAATGAGGCTGGTAAAGTGAAATTCTTCACCAAAGAGTTTACAGATTAATTAGCTTAGATATAACCATTGAAATAAATAATGCAAATCAAAATTTAATGATACTCTATAAATTCCTTTATGAATATAAAATAGTATACTCGTATAATGAAAATTATGCCTTACATTTTTGAAAAGGAATTCCATAGTACAAATAATTTCTTATTTTATCTTAATTTTTTATGATACAAAAACGTATTAATCCGAAGTTGATTAAAATCTCTTATGGGTTTATTAATTTTTATGACTGCATTAACTCAAATTTTATGTTTTTTAATATACAATTAATACGTGTGTCTTACTTAAGAAACGACCGACCAAGATAATATTAAATTAAAAATAGTAATACAATTTAGAGCGAAATAGAAAGTAGACGAATTATGATAGAAAAATACTTACATTCAAGTTGTATTACTAGTTAAGCTATTAAACAAAAATTGCATTTTTATGAATATTATTGTACATACAATATTATTATTATTATAGTTCCATTTTTCCATATTCTCTTTTCTTTTCGTTGTGCCCCAGTCAAGAGGCAGTATCTACAGTATGGTAAACCGAGTGTGCTGAGTGCAAGTTATCACTTCTGAAGCACAGATATCGATGCAACACTTGTAACTGGCGGTGGCGCTACACGACATTGTGCCAAGTGCCAATCTAAAATAACAAAATGAATAAATAACTACAGACAGAATATTAATTTTGGTTCTATCGAATACCATTGTAGATACCCTTTATGTAAGCAATGCAAGGTACAATACAAATGGTTACACACGAATGATTCTTAATAAATATTATAAGTTAAAATAATAAATTCTTTTTAATCAAAATTATTCTATCAAAAATTGAATCTCTTAATCTTTATAAGCCATCGGACTGATTTGTTGAATTTATATTATAGTATTGTATTAAATTTCAATTGTATGCTTCCCTAGGAAGCTAAACCGAATACTAAACTGATTCATTTGAAAAATTCAGTACAATAGCTCAGAAACTGAGATATTCATTTACATTGTGTAGTGTCTTCAATATGTTACAAACATCATAATAAACTTATTACATTACTATGTGTGAAAGGTATAGAAAAGCTATGTCTATATAGTAAGTATATACTCACACTGGAGCTCACACTTGAACACAGCGTTTACAGATTTGTTTAACTGCCCACTGACAAGCAGAAATTGAATGCGGCACAGAAATTGAATGCAACTCAATTCATTAACAACAACATAGTGAAGCGATTAAATCTGTTCGAGTTTCGGTTTCTCTCTGTTTATTTATTTTTGGATTAAAAATATGTATAGTTTTTTTTTTTTTTTTTGTTTTTTTAACTTATTTTTCATAAGTTTACTTACGCTTGTAGTCGGCAGCCAGTAGCTAGGCTGCGTTGCGCATACGCCGCGTACGCCGAGTAGGCTGAGCCACGCCAAATCAACCAACGCAACGTAATCTCTTGACAATTTATTGGTATTTTTATGTAAATTATGTTATTTCAATAAAAATGCATTACATTTTTTTGTCTTTTCTATCGGCGGTTTTTTTTTTTCTTTATTTTTGTTTTTTTCTCTCTCATAAGTTTATTTGCCACTTGACTTTATCTTGTATGAAAAGTGGCTCGATCGCGATTGGGAAGGCTCAGTTGATTTTTTATTTGGAGTACATATTCATTCATTTTAATTGATTCTTAATGGAATGAGAAAATATACGAGTATATGGAAAAAAAAACTAAAAAACAAACATATTTCTTATCACAATTACCGATTTATGAAATGTTAATTATAGCACTTTTTGTGATACGATCTTGAACTGGACTTAATGGCATTATTTTTCAACTATGAGCGCTATTCATATACTACTTCTAATATTCATAACATTGTTGATTTCATTAAAATTCATTACGGTACTATTTTATTAGTAGTTTTCATATATAGTACTTTAAATTAATAATAATAAATCGAAAAATAAGAACAAAAACAATTAAAAATTTCATATACCATATTGAAAAATGCAATTAAAATTCTCTTAAGGCATTGAGTGCATGAGTTGTGTCCTTGGGAAATATTCGTACATATTCATATAGTCATAGTCATAGTATGTTCTAGTGATTATAATGAAATTGCGGTCGAAGACAGACATTTCCATCACTAAAAAGAGACACTTGTACATACAGCGGCACACACAAGTTGTATTAACATCATGTTGAAACTAGAGATGAGCTAAACAATGATTTCAAAATCACAGTGATTCTAAACTGTGACTGAGTCACAGTCGTTTAAAGGGAGAGACACAGTTTTCTCTGTTTAAACTGTGATTGGTAATCATAGTTTAGGAAGCAACTGAATCAAAGTTTCAAGTGTCTCTCCCTTCAAATGACTGTGACTCAATCACAGTTTAGAATCACTATGTCACTGTTTAGCTCATGTCTAGTTGAAACTGAAAAATAATAAAATTAAAAATAGATTAATGAAAAATAGGTGAAAAGTTCTTAGTATGTAAAAAAATTTTCTTCCTTATTCCCCAGAATGAAGATGTTGATTCAGTATAGTGTCTATCAGAAAAACTATCAATCTGATAACTGACCAAGAAAACAATCATGCAGATTGATACGCAATGTTGTTGCAGAATCTATATTTTAAGACTGGTGGGAGCAGGACGGTTATCAATGCCTAGCCAATTCTATGCGTTCACATTAAAAGATGACAATAAAATAATTGTTCTCCCTAAAACAAGTTACCTTCGATCACCTATGTTTTTACCAAACATTTCACCATTCTATACCATCTCTGCAATACATGAACTGTTAACACATTATGTCTCCAGCTCGCATTGCTCAGAGTTTTTATATTCTTTACACTTAGTACACTTAGCATTACCAATGTGTAGTGATGTCCCTGAACGACTCATTACAAAGGACATTGGAACTTAATATGTACATTAACTTCTATTCATCTTCACGCATTCTCTTTCCAAATGAAAAAAATTAAACAATAATATTATGCAACAACAATGATATTTAGGTGAACTTTGTGTGGGGGCACCACTTCCTTTAGTCGAAGAATTCTGCTACATACCAGCTACTTGTGACATAAAAAAGTGTCTTTGATGGAAAGAGCAGAAGTGGCTTAATTGATTCTCCTCATCTTGCTGATCATTTTCATATAAAGCTTTGAAGGGGTCTCAGGCACATGGAGCTTCAAATGTGAAGTCAAAGTGAAAAGTTATGTTAAGGGTACATAAATATAAAAATCGCCTTAACTAAACTCGGTACCCATAGATGCAGCACATCATACTACATCATTTCGTCTCTAGTCAGGCGCAATCAGACACAAATCCAAAAATCCATACTCTGCAAACTACATCAGACTATAGTGGAAAAGAAAACAAACCTTCAGATATGAGACATTTCTCCATGCATTTTAATAATAAAATGAAAAAATTGAAATACCATAAAACTCGCCACACACCACACACAACAACATGAAGAAATGCAAGGCAAAGTGAAGGATATCAAAAAAGATTGTAATGTGTACGCGACATTTTCTCTGTTTGTGTCCTTACATTACTCGCGCTTTTTTGGGTTTTGTTTTCCACAAATCCTGTCCCAACCAGACGCGGTTTCGCTCCTCCTTTTCTTTGTTATTATAAAAAGAAAATGAGGAGAATTAAAAAAGAAGACAATAAAAAAGAATATTGTATGCATTTCGTGAGTATATTAAATATAATGCAAGCTTTGCATATAAATATTTTTATTGCAACAACAACAAATACAACTAGAATACTTGCACCACTTAAGAAGAGTATATATTTGCAAAAATATCTCAAATTGTAAAAACTAAAAAATTTTATTTAAATGTCACACGGTGAAAGTGTTAACAAAAATACCCTATAGAACTGGGTCTATTTATCATCGAAGTTGTCTGAGAAAAGTCAGGGAAAAAAATGAAATTATTTTTCCTAAATAAGTGCGTGAATTAAAAAAAAAATAATGACCACTGATACTTCTCTCATATAAGAATTCATGCCCGTCAGACAAGGACAAATATAGCTTATGGTGTACAGAACCAACCAACTACTCTCTAGTAAGTGTTCGATAAATGTTCCATAAATAATAACTCCAATCATGAAAAGAATTCCATGTTCTCTTAATCCGTTGTAAACACTATTAGAAAGAAATAATTCCTCTTGAGTTATCACGGTAGACTATTATTACTTGGATCTAAAGATCTGGGTACATGGTTCTGTTACTTATAGTAAGCTTGCCTTCAGCATAGTCATAAATAATATTTAAGAGTTGTTATTGTATGTAGAAAGAGTTCTGCCAAAATCTGTCTGCTCAGTTTTCTGTCCAAGATCAGCCACAGTTATATACCAGTAGTTTCCGAGCGAACTAGACTACTCGTCATTTGCCACAGTGTCTCATCGCTTCAGCCAAAGTTCCTGCATGGAATTCTGATGCTACATGTTCAATAAAGTAAAACGAAAATATCATTTGAGATTAGGCAAGTAGGGTAATCCACATATGTATGTAGTAGCTGGCAAATGCTGAATTTTAGTAAATAATATTTATGATGTTAACATATTGTTGTGAATTTCAGTTTTTAATTTATTTTAATAAGAATAGTTTCACTGCTAACATGTACCAGACGGACACAAGCTTCCAGAAAATGACACCATTATTTCATTACTTCTTCTTGCCATCCATGTGTTCATTCCAGGAATTCGAATCGTAGCGCTCAGCACCTTAGCAACACTTGCCAATCGATACTTTTTGTCGTAACAATATTTAATAGTAGCTAAAAAAAAATACCTCCTTGACTAAATAATATTTAGTCGTACACATTTTTTAAAAGATAAATTTAAATTTCTAATATCTCGCTATTTATTTAATTTTTATTCATTTTGGATTAGTGCCTTTTTTTAATGATTTGAAATAGAATCTATGGAGTAGAACCTTCTCAGTTTTTGCTTTTTCGAAACATGTATTTGACTGTGACCTATTTTTCATTTTTCAAAGGTGAATAAAACAAAAATGGTGATGTGATACAGCAATGTTATCTTTGGAATATGGAGGCTCTAATCTAAAGATTCTATATTGAATAACATGATTTTTAAAGGCTGTGTTATTATGATTTATTTCTCTATTGCAATATTTAGAAAGTTTCTATCTTTGAAGCTATTAGAAAAAAGCGAGCAGTCAGTAACTGTCAATTCAATAATGTATGTACTGGTTCACGTACATGTAAATGAAGTTTATGAGTTCAAAATAATAGTTATTTGTCTCACCGTGTATGTGGGAATAAAATACATATGTCAATTGAATAAAAAGTCTTGTAAGGCCTGTCGGTAATCGCTATTGTTCGTTTGCTTTTATAGAAGGCAATCTATATGAATGATATCGCATTTTACCAATAAAATTGGGCTATCACATACTGACTTTTTCGGAACATTTACTATTTTTTATAACAATGCAGAAACTAATATATGAAATTGTATTAAAAGCGCAGTACGTCTATTGAAACATACATAAAAATCTACCATCAACACTCCACACATATGAAATTCAACATTTGTTATGTTTTCCTACATTTACGCTTTTTTGCATGTTCTTATAATGCCCATCATTCCTACTCATATAATAATTAATTAACCAAGAACTAAATCGTTGAACTAGTTTCTTTTTTACTTCTGGATTTTTATAATGTTTTTGATATATTATTAGATTCTTAGGAACGATAAGTAGGTATGTTTATAATAAATTATACATTAACAACAAATTGAGTTATCTTAATTATTTCTGACTCAGGGAATCAAAATGTGATTTCCAGTAAGTTTTTTGACTTCTTAAGATTTCCATTACTTGTATCTAAAGATCCCACAGAATGGTAGTGATTTTACGTGCCTTGTAACATCAATTAACTTACACATAATCTTTGCGGTATCTCAGAAGTAAGAGTGCAAAGCTTAGCCCCACAGCTGAATTCCAAAGATTTAATCTATAAGTCCAGTCAATTAATCAATGTTACTCATGATATTATATTGCTAACGGTTGTGTTTCAAGGTAATTATTTTGTCCAGGATATAAGTTCCGATTAATTGGCTCTGAAGAAAGAGGCTAGAGGACCATTTACATGCCCAAAAGAGAATGTGGAGTAAGCGAAAATCGCAGCATTTAATGTTCCATCCCTTCCAGAATAGAAAGCTTGCACTACCATAGAGTTGACATATCATAGAAAATATCATATGAGGCTAGGAATGCAGTATCATCAGCCTAGGTGGTATCTAGCAGTTAAAAAACATATGCAATTATTTCAACTTTTGACTTATTCACTTAAAAGTAGTCGAACATACGAGTTTATACATAAGTTCTTTGACCTATAATAATCAATGAAATTCTATTTTAAAGTATAGAAATACAATATAATTTTTGTATTTGTTGCGCAACGACATCTATTGTTACACAACAAAAACCAACAATCGCATTGTAATACAAAACTACCCTTAAAAATGCACCCCTATTTTCAGAATCAATTGGTGTTTGTATCTGCTTATGACAATTTCAAATTTGTATAACAGTTAATTGAAGCAATGAATATTTTCATCATATTTATGAACCCAAAACTTTCCCTACAAATATCGTAGTAGTAACTTCAAGAAAATAAGAGTCAGACTGACTGTAATCATGAGATTCTCACGTTCACAACAATTTGGGGCGAAACACAAACAAATACTAGAGATCTAATTTAATGACATGAATCGGACGGAGTGGAAGTCGAAAGCGAAGTTGAAGCCGCCAACGATGGAGCTCATGAAACAGCTGCATGTGCTTCGCATTGTTGCCAACAGATGGATGTTGATGATGATGATGAAGAAGAAATTTGCTGTTAATTCACGTATTAACCTTTTGACATTTTGCGCATTGAAGCAACGCCAAAAAATACCAGTATCAAAGGCAGAGCTGAATCAAGGCGAACGACCGTTGCAGCAGCAACACTTTTTCTCTAACAACGAATTAAGGAAGCAAAACAAAGCCCACAACTTATGCGAAACTGTGTCACGGGTGCGATGTGAAGCGATGTGGATGTGGATGGCATACATGGCCCCAGACGACGCCAATGACGCCAATGACGATGTATCACAAATTCCATGATCGGGCGGTGATGTTCAACAGGGCGTTCCTTAGTGGCATTGCAAGCCATACTTGTATGCAGACAAACTTACAGTCATAAGTACAATCATACATGGATCCATGGATGCATATATGCTTCAGGATGAGGCAAACGAATTACTGCAACATTCGAGTGTATGGAGTGTGTTGAGTTTTGTTGTTGCTCGATGACTTTCAATTAAATCAATATTCATCGTTTAGGCAAACACAAACCGCTCCAATGCTCTTAAGGCAGACATACTCGTACAAAGTATTGTTGTAGTATCTTGTAGTCAACGTCTTTGTCTAAGCCTTGATTAGAGTTGTAGCGACGCGACGAGGCAGAATCATGGGAAAATGTGCAATTTTGGCCAAAAAATAAATGAGCTGCACCAGCATCTGCAACAGCAACAGCAGCGGCAACAACAGTAGGCCAAACCATCCGTGGTTTGCTTCTTTCGATTGTGCCACACGGTTGTGTGGCATTGCGCAAATTTTTGTGCCAACGAGTCGACAAAGTTGCAACGTGTTGCACCATGTTGCACCGAAATATCGACATTCAGTTCATTCAGTGACTTTCACAAAATAAAAATAATTAATGTTTGGCCATAATCGAAGACACCTTCAGATTCACATCTATCTGCCGGTCTGTCTGTCCATCTGTCTGTCTACCTATCTATCTGTTGTCGATGCCACCATTCGAGGTGGCAAGTGCAGCTTGCGGCCATGCAAATGAGGCATTTTGTCTTATTGCACACAGTTTGTTTCGCATAGTTTGTTTTTGGCCTCTTATTTTTTGTAGGGTGTTGCCAACAAAATGTTTTCGGGGTGGCAAGATTTTAAATTGACTTTTGGCTATTTCGATTAAACTCTTCTCAATCCATAGGTGGTCGCATACATTTTAGAGGGGAGAGGAATTTTAAAATGAAATTTGTCAGATCGTTGCTTAACGTTGGGTGCATCATTGATCTAAGTTTAAAAATTTGAAATTTACTCGTATCTATAACAATTTACGAGTTTAAAAAAAAAACCAACAAATCAAACTTTCAGAATTCTTTACTTTTTTTAAAGACCCATTAAGAATATGAGATTTTAATTGATATAATGCAGCCGGTTGCTTGTTATAACGAAACACCTGCATATATTGTCAATCTTGAACAGATAAATAGATACAAAACTGCTCTATTATTAACTAATCCACAATCAGTAAAAAACAAATTGATTTTTTTTTTTGACTATACAAATTTACTTAAAATATAACCACCAATTGCATAACTTTTTCAATTACTTCGGTGGCATGGGGCAGCAAAACTAAATACGAAGACAGAGAAAATACGTAAAGGAACTTTTTTCGATTGGTCTACCCTAGGGTCAGGGACTTAATAAATTCCTTTTTTTATGATATGAAAAAAACAATAAAATTACCATTGTCTACTAAGCTTTACGCAGACGAACTGAAATATTACAAAACTTAGAGCAACTATGGTATGTGAAGATTTCAGAAACATGGATGGACTACAGTTGAGAAAATTTTGAAGGCTTATTTACTATTATAATGGCGTGCTGACAATATTGTATACGTATACGGAACGAGAATTGAAATGAAACTTGCTGAAGTTTTTGAAGAATTGGTAAGTTTTCGGTATCTGGAAGAGGTGACTACTGTAAAATATTTTTTCTTTATTAAATAATTGCAAAAGAGCATAAAATATGTATATGGATATAGAATAGTAATGTGAGGTATAGTGTATTATTAACTCGATCTTCAGTTTGGAAGGTCGTTAGGCGTTAATCGGCGTCGACTCACGCCATGGGTGAGGGCTGTCGCCAGGCGGTTTGGGTGATTTTGCTCTCTGTCTCTAACGATGACGTTTACAGTTCTGAAGGACCTCGTCACGCACCGTGGGCATCTTAAAGTCTTTGTGCAAAATGCTGTTGCGCACAAACTAAGGAGCTCCAGATAAACGGCGAAGTGCCTTGTTTGACAAGCTTGAACTCGGTAAATATTTGCGGTACCCTATAAAAGAAATTAAAAGAAAAAAATCATTCATTTCGGTATAGGAAGATATGTAAATAATTATTAGAATATTTTTCTGATACTTTGCATAACATAAAAAATATTTTGGTATGGCAACAAATTTGATTTGGTTGAAAAATTAAGAGAAAATCGATGCAATATAAAAACAATTGGAGGTACAAAGGGATGCATGCTCCGGTCAACTAAAGTTAAGATTCTCTCTTATTATACATCTGTGGCAATAAGTCAAAGTAGCTTAAATCGGAAAAATCTATATTTTGAGGTATTGCCCATTTTGTGTAAAATAATTCCTGTTTGGTCTTATTTCAATGTTTTTAATCTCAAATACATTAAAGTAAAAAGATAGAACTGTGTTTCTAAACAGTGTTTTCTGAACATTCTTTAGTCGAAATACGCGTTTTGACGCAGTTAATAATGATAGCGTTCAAACTCAATTTTAGACTTAAGCTACTTTGACTTATTGGCTCAGATATGTACATATATATATATATATAAAGTCCAACTTCAGTAACTCTCACTTTTATAACTTGAATTTCTATAACTCAAACAAAATTGAGTTACAGTAGCATTAAGACGAATGTTTTCGGGTAAATCCCAGATTATGTAGAACATTTTCTTTTGCAAAAGCATGTGATGTGACGTCTGTCAAGTATCAAACAATAGAAATTTGCTTAAGACGCAAATATTAATTTTGATTGTTTTCTAAATGGATCAATGAAGATGACTTAACCATCCACTATAACTTGATGTGGCCAATTAGATTTGCACAAGCTTTTTTCAGATGACGCTATTATTGCACGAGCAAATTCAACTTTAAGTACCATGAAAGATGATGACGACGGTGCGGACAATTTTAAATTCATATTAATAATTGAATAGTAATACAACTGACCATCATTATAAAGCATTAAACAAATTAGAATCTCTTTTCAATAAAACTAACAAAAATTATGTACCATAAACGTTCAAACACAAATTACTGAATATTTAAAGAAATTTTAACTAAGAAAGTTGACATTGATACCTGTACAGACTTATCGCTAAATACCATAGGTTTAATGGAGTTAATATATATCAAAGACTCCATAAATCGATTTTTATTTTTGTGCTTTATGGTGATTCAAGTTATGGAAGTTTGACTGTACAACACATAAATGAAAAATCAATCAACTGATGGATTATAACTAAATTATTTTGTAGTTATATAGTTATGTGTATGAAGATATATTTTGGTTATTCATAAATTATTATTATTATTTTTTATTACATACTTTTAATTTTATTATATTTCATGATTTTTTTGTTTTTTCATAAAACATTCAAAAGCTACTGTTTATAATCATTGACTTCACCAGTCTTTCAATTCTCAATTCAGTCAATCGCCACTTAAGCCAATATGCTCTCTAAATTAATATGGTATTATTTTAAATGCCATAAAGGCAACAACAGTAACCATTATAGCAAGTAAATAAAACAAATGCAACAAATAGTAAAAATACATTGGCTAAAAAAGCATAAAATAAACGTCAATAAACGACAAAAGACAACGCCAAGCATTAATGCTAGTAAAATAATAATAAACTTCAATTGATTAGATCGAAAGCCAATACTCGTAAGTAGTATTCCGTAGGGTAGTTCCAAGTGTAAGTCTAAGTAAAATACCAATTGAGTAAGTGAATGAGTGAGTTTTGATTGTTGGTATCTATTGCGTGTGTGTATTGTGTCTATTGAGTTTTTGTCTCCGCACCCAGAAAGTTCCAAAATAAACTAAAGAATATGAACGAATAAACGCCCTGCCACATCCATAACTTATGGCAAAATTTCAGCTGCTATCGATGTAAAAAACAACGCTAATTTTGGCTTTACCAAAGCTTACATACACTTCAAATAAATTCTTCCATTATTTACAGATACTTCTAACAGTATTATCAATGTACAATTGTGTACTCTTTTGATGAATTGTTTAATTCAATGAACCTAATCTACTCCATCGACTTCTGGAAGATCCTATGCTAAATTACAACTTTCTAAGTGAATAACTTGGATATCATGTACGATATTATTTTATAAGGTGTCAAGTGCAAAACTTTCTATGAAAAAAAGTTGAAGGTCGGGTGTAATCTTTCCAATATTGGACCTCAGATCAGGTTCTTTTCGTTAAATATTATTTTAATTTTTTAATGCACATTGAACTATTTTATAAGATCGATCGATATGTGTTTTATATGAAAGATATTGGTAGCTGCAAAATTTGATCTGATGGTACAAAATATTCTATTCAAAATTTTAAAAGGAAATGATGGACTATTAATCGTAGATCTGAGCATGTTTATTATGCCAATTACAATACAATATTATTGTACTATAGTTTTGTGAAGTGTATAACAAAAGTGAAATGCTGTACTGGAGTACTATTGTAGTAGATTAAGTATCTATCTAATGATTCCAATAAGCACACCCCATGTGTGAGCGAATGAGTCAACCCACTCGGGCACTGTAAGCGAGCGATTTGACTTTAATTAATGCATTCAAAGCATTTATGTAAATTGCGGGAAATAATTTATCACCCATTCAGTCAGTCAAACAAGCAGAACAAATGAACAAATGAACCAACGTTGGAACAATCAAACGATCGATTGAACTATTGAGTGAATGAACAATTGAGTATTTAAATATAGGAACGACTGACTGACTGACTAACTGACTCACTAACTGACTGACTTAACTGACTGAATGTAATTGAGTGAGTTAGTGGAAAAACTGAGTAATAAGCACAATCAACATTTAACTGAGTAAGTGTTATTCATACTATCCTCGAATTGCTCGCTTCCATCAACCATTAGAACAGTGGTTCTCCCTGTGGATCCACAGTGCCATTAACAGGGGGTTCCCCAAAATAATTTAGATATTATCTTTCCATCCCCAAATATTTACAAATAATACAAAACAATTTAAAAGGAAAAGGTTTGTTCTTTCCATCGGTCACATTATCGGCATTAAGTTCTTGTTCTTTAATATGTCATATCAAAACAATGCGACAATTTTTTCAGCCTCAATAAACATTTTTGAACAGAATTTTATTGGGTCTGGCATATGAGTTTAATGGACCATATTTTACGTAGATAGAGTCTGAAAAAGAAGTTTTTGAAAAAGGAGTCTGCGGACTACTTAAGTTTAAGAACCGCTGAACTAGAACATTTTCTTGAATGATTTCCTCATTTATTCAATCAATCAATTCAAATATGATTTGTTCCTATTTGTTCAATATTTTTTTATGAATATTGCTCATCGTCGTCACTATTGTTAGCGTTGTCTATTCCGATTCGCTATGGATCAATTTGTACATCTACTTAAGTACAATACATATACATATTGACTACATTTGATTTGCCCCTTCGTCGTTCAGTCAGTGACACCCACGCATTTAGGGCGTTGTTTACACGATTTCCTTTTGTTTTCGAATGATATCGCGATTGCAATTGCGTTTGCGTTTGAGCATTACATAATTACCATTGTAGTACTTAGTTTATATTGTAAATTGTTGCGGAAAATCGTAAATTGCATTTTTTGTTGCTATTAAAAATGTTCTTATTTTGTTATTAGAATTCTTTACGCTTGCATTGAGCTCAAGGTCCATTGTATTTCTTTATGTTTTAAATATTCGTATATGTATTTTCAAATTTACAACTTCATGCATATAATATCATGTACATGTGTTAATATATGTAAGTAAATACATTTTAAAAATGCATTTAATTGGAATAAAAATAATTAAAATACAATTACATATTTTTAATTTAAAGAATATTTCAAATTGAAAACTTGAATAAAAATTAATGGAAATATTTGTAATACATACATACATATATGGTAAATAAGATAATCTCTGTGATTTAATTAAATTCTTTTAGGTTAAATTATTTTTGTAATTTTCAAATCTTTTGTATCAGATAATTGTTCTTGTAATATATGTGTAAGTGAAATATTTTTAGTAAAGTAAACAAAAACTTATCATATTTCATGTTCTTTTCACTAGGCCGTTGGTGTATAAGTATGTCTTTATGGAAATATCATTAATCAGGTTACTTGAAGTCTTTATAGTTAAAATTTAAACAAATCTACTTAACAATTTTTTAATTTTTAGTCTTTACACTTTGTGATAATAATAACATGAGCAGAAGGATGAAGGATGGTATGGCCAACATAAAATACAAACTAGATCTGACAGAATCAAAACACCAAATTCTAAAAATTAGTATTTTATTTAGTTTTAGAGAAACAAGTTCCCAAGGGGACAAATGGGCCGACAATTTATGTCATCATACATTTATGTGAATACAATATATGAGCCGTTTATTTTGAAAGTGGCATAAGTCATTTTTTCAAAAAAATCAAGTTAGAGATAACATTCCATGCAAATTAACGAGATCTTTTCTGTTAAAAAATATTCCAGTGAATATGTTAAATACTATGGGAATGTTGTTCGAGAGAAGTTTTGCTAGTTAACAAACAAATTGCATGGATTAGTGGAAAAGAGAAAGAACTCATGTTTTACTTCTAATTTATTTTATATATTTAAAATATATACTCAATACATTATTAAGGAGAAAAGAAATAATGGTAAAAAATATACTGGATACTTTTCACATCTCGTGCTTGCCTTTTTTTTTTTTTTGCCTGGAAAATCTGAAAATTCCAGAAGAAAAATGGAAGAATTTCTAATAAATGCTGTCAAAGATCATATTCAAAGCATCGTTGCCTTTACTAGCCACTACACAAGGTGTCATAATTCTCATAGAAAATATTTATGTCCACATCTAAATATTAGGAAAATGTAAAAGCTCTATCTGGAAAAGTGTAAAATTATAAACAATAACATGTTAACGAGTGGGTGTACAGGAAATGATTCAAATTTGACTTCAATTTGCATTTTCATTAACTTAGAAAAGATACATGACAAAAATGCGATATTTTTTAAGCTAAAGATTGAAACATGTGAGGGGGAATGTGGAAAACATCAATTAAAGCTTCAACATGAGTTACTTGTTTGAAAATTTGCTTATCATTTTTGTATTTTATGAACATTAAAATAAAAATTCTTGAAATCCTTTATATTAAATACATGATATAAATTATTATTATGACATATGGAATTTACTCATCAATCTTCTTAAATCACTGTCAAAATCAAAACACCACTTCAATAAAACACGTCGGATCCAATTAACATAAGTCAGTAATTATTCAAAACTGCTTATTTTGAAAGTGGCCTAAATCACTTTCCGTAATGAAAAATTGTGACTTTTCAATTACTATACGAAATAATTTATACTACGACAATTCTAAGTATCCTCTGATAACAAATGCAAGTAAATCTTCCCCAAAGTTGCCATCAATATTTTTAAACGTGTTAAAACTTATGCCACTTTCAAAATAAACGGCTCATATATTTCGTATATGTAAGTATGTATACTTTGTTAAGTCTTAGTCCATGAACTATCCAATCAACTTAATATGGACATTATAACTTCGCTTTTATCAAATACTCGTAATATCAATCAAACTGCAAACATCATGAGTACAAATCATTGTAAGTAAATGCCTTTAAGTATTTTAAAATCAAATTTATTGTTACATGTCTAGGGAAAAAAGTCACTTCAAGATCCCATTTTTTAAAATTGAGATGATTACAATTTTTTCTATATGCATAAAAAAGACGAGCGAATAAATAATTATATACTCGTATTAAAGATAAACATACTATAATACCAGGAACCAATTATTTTAATAATGATTATTTCTCACTATTGAGATTACATGTACTATTGTAAAATTCTCTGTTAACCTAATAGATTAACAAACAGAATATAAATGAAAATTATAAAGGGTTTTCACGCGAATGCATAAACCTCATAAACATATAAACTCAAAAAATTATAAGTTCGCTTTCGTGAGAGACCCGAATTTGGTTTGCACCTCATAAATCACACAAGTTAGTTGTTCTCGTATTCAGAACTCAATGTAAACAATCAAAATGAAACCAAACAATTGAAAATACCGAAAACCTTTTTTTTTTTTTTTTATATAAATTAGTTGAATGTCAAACAACCGGATGGGTTTTTATACATTTGTTTCTTCAAATTTAAGACATTTGCGTGAGCTTAGATAAACATGACATCTAATTATTATTAAGATCTCCTACTGAGGAGATCGTTGGGATGAAGTCAACCGACAGCGAATTGTGTTGCGTGTAAGACATCTTGCCAGAGGATTCGGTGGTTTAGCAAACGATCATTGTATCGGCTGCTACAAAAAATGTTTTTCCTCAATCAACGTAGGCATCTTAAGGTCACGGTGTAGTATGCTGTTTCTAACATACCATGGTGCACCAGTTATGCGTCGTAGGGCTTTGTTTTGAGTTGCTTGCAATTTTTTGATGATGCATGGTGCTGCAGTCCCAAATTTTTGAATGCCGTATCGCCAAACTGAGGCCACAACTTGTTTATTAATCATCAACTTGTTGTTTAGTGACAGTTTACTTTTCGCTCGCAGAAGCCAGTCCAATTTCTTCATCTTTTGATAGCAGCATGCAGTGACTGTCTTCACATGAGTGCGCCTAGTAAGGCGTTTATCCAGGTTCAGACCTAGGTTTCGAATATGATCCACCCAATGAATGATTCTAGAGTCATACGAAGCCGAAAAAAAGTGAAAAAAGAAATTTGATTGAATTAACTGCAGAAATCGCACTAATTTACTTATTAATCGTACTTTGATTTGCTGTCAATCATTTGTTTTTTAAATTAAATTGGTAAAATGTTTCACTTTTGCCAGACAATTAATTACCACTGTGGGAACACTAATTTTTTTATGAGGATGTCAGTATCAATCGTCTAAGCAATTTATAAGAAACCACAAATTTTTTTTTATATGCAATAACTGTCAGTTATTTTATGAGCTTATAAATTGTTGAGGTTTGCGCATTATCGTGAATACCCACATAATTAAATAGAAATTAATAATAAAAATGTCTAGAAAAGAAAACCTTTCATGTTCTGCAGCAGTGTTGACATTAATCAATTAATTTTTTAAACAACTAATCCATTTGACTAAATTAATCATTAAATCATGACTAAATTATAAAGCAAAATTTTTGATTATGATTGTTAATGGATTAATTTGATAAATTTTTCAAATTATGGAACATTTAGCTTTTGTTCAAGTAAAAAAAAATGTTGAAGTTAGCAAGTAATAGAGTGTAGTTACAAGTTTTTTATTATAATTTTTAATCATAAATCATTTATCGTTAATAAGATTAACTTTTGGCCAACACTGTTCAGCAGCTTATCTATCTTGTATCTTTAAAAAAGAAAATAACTATTAGGCTATAATCTATATCTATATATATATAAAATCGTAAGCCTTTTTCTGTCTGTGCAGGCTAATCTCAGAAACGGCTTAACCTATTTGAATGCGCTGGTGTATTGTAGCAAGTTTTCTGTAACATTTAGCATTTATTTTATTGAAATCGACATACCAAATCAAAAGATATTCATATTTTTAGTTCAGCAACATTAAACAGCTGATGATTAGGAAAAAAATTAACAAAATAGGGGCTATTACAAACATTTTTCATATACCCCACTCGTACGAGTTCGTGGGCACCAGCTAGTACTCTCTATTTATTTGATTAAAATCTTAATCAAACTCAAAAGAGTATCGAAATTAACTGCAATAAAAGGCAATAAATCCGTCATTTTATGAGTTCTATTATGAACAGCACTTATAAACACAATGTATCTGTGATATTTGTGTGATGTGCAAGGCTTAAGATAATAAAAAGTATACTAATAAATCGAATTATGTTCAAATGAATGAAAAAGTCAAAGGAAATGGGTTTGATTAAGCAATTTCAAAACTTTGTTGTGGCCAATTAATTTTAGTGTACTTATGCGATCGCCAATCATCATAGGCGAATGGATACACTATCATGCAGACAGATAGACGACAGACAAACTACTTATGTATCTATGGACAATACTTGTATATTTATGTAGATATCGCAACAGCAGTAGATGCATTGCTGAGATACGTGCAAGGCTGAATTTTTACATTATTTTTATGAATTTGTATACACTTCATTTACTTTAGTGCAAATGTATTCTCACTTTAGTGTGATGTTTTGTGACACTTAGGACAGGTTAGGATGTGGTAGGAAAGGAGAGGAGAGGATGTCTGCTCTTAGCTTTAGTGTTTACCTTCGAACTTGCTGACATTGGAGAGTATACTTAAGTCTAGCTTAAGCAACCACAGGCTTCACTTTCAAGGTCCTTACATCTTTTGAGCTCCCCTAACATATTTAGGTGGCAATCTAACCTGAAGACTTTGAAACACATGAAGCCGTGCATTGAGGATTTCATAAAGTGTGAATTGTCATGACAGTAGCCAATGTAAATCCCATTTAATTTTTTATATACTTGTATTTTTGAAATGTATGTATAATATTGGATCAAATGATGATCCTAAAACCACTAAGTTCTATTACATACTATAGTTATGACCATTGGTGATAATGTATTAAATTATTTATGTGAAGTGTATTTAGATTTTGATATGACTGAAGTTGAAGTCAGTCTTTTATCTACTTTTTCCATGTACACCTAACTATGCGCAAACACTTGCCCAAAGCATTGACCACGATGACGATGACGACGGGTTAAAGGTCAATAATTTTTTATTAACCTCATGTTTCTATGGCTGCCAATAGAGATGACGGCATCGACCGTCTAAGCTGTACGTTGTTGTACTATACTGCATAAGCCATGGTAACACTGGTCACGCTAATACCGGTCAATAGGTCAAACATGAACTGTCAAAATGGCCACAAATCTTCAACAAAGAATAAGTGGGAGAAGCCTAACAACAACCACAGCAACAACAAAAGCAACAGAAACAGAAACAGAAACAAATCATTACAATCTTAGTAGAAGATGCAGTTAAGATACGCCACAGATCTCAGCCGCATCGCGTATTAACAAATTTCGTATTATTTTTGTAAGCTTGCAGCAGGTACTGACTGAACTAAAATGAAAGTTAACGATGCGACTATATACTACAAGTATTTGGCAAGTTGCAGCTTTTTGTTGGAATGAAACCATTATCATTGAGAGTTGATCTAGGTGCAGATCAAATAGATTTGTTGCAAACCATTGCTAACGAATCAGCAAGCATTCGGTCATAATTCAAATGGTCAAGTGTGGCCAAAACCAATGACCAATTCAACCTACTGCACCTTCCTGCAAAGCCCACAGTCATCTCGTTAAGGTATTTTCATTTTTCTTGAAAATTGGCTGTATTTCATGGCTGATTTTCATGCATCTTATGATTCTCGCAGACAGTCTAGGCCGCCCCATTTTGTACTAATCTCTGACATTAGTTGAAAGCTTTGATTTGAAAATTATTGCTTGGTCAACTTAGTCCACTAAGTCCAGTCTTCATTCAGTCTATTATAGTAAGTACTACGGAAGTCTGTCTTAACTACAATACAGAAATGTTTCATTGGGTGAAAATAAGTTGTAGGTGTTCGTTACTTAACGCTCAAAGCGCTAAAATGAAAATCAAAAGAAATACAAAATTTAAAAAAATTAATAAATTATTATATTTTGGCACTGATTTTATACACTTCATACAATGGAAGTTCTCACTTCAGTCTGATATTTGCAACACATAGAATATTGCTTCGGATGCCCCACAAAGTATAAACAGGAATCGTCTGTGTCATTAGATTTTTAACCCTACAGTCTTTGAAATTTTTCCACATGGTCTATAGATCATTTGTCCGAGAAGTCGTGATCATTCATGATATTCATCAGATATATCTTTATTATTCATGGACATATTTATATTTGACTAGCAATAGTTTTCTTTTAATTTTTGTTCTTAATAGATGATGTTTCTGCTACATAGTATCTTGTATCCGAAGCCCCACAAAAGATACCCATATACGAGTTTATTGGTAGGATCACGAGCATCATGAGCATCATAATCGTCTGTGTCACTAGAAATGTAGTCTTATTGTCTTTGAAATTTTGTGCATGATCTGCTTTTATAGCATTCGCGTTTCAATATAGTCAATAGAAGTATAGTTAGATTTTATTCACAGACTTATCAGTTGACTTGACTATAGATATTCTTAAATAACTATCTAGTACCTACTTATTAAAAACATTCAAAATCAAGAACCCTTCTCATGTTATGTGAAGTGTATATAAGCTCTGGTGAGACCAAAGTTACTGTGTGTTGTTTTACTATTTTTTGTTTATTGTCTTTAATTCGTTTGGACCGTTATGGCCAACACTATGATCTATTGACTTGGCCGATAATTTATATTTTTGTCGAATGTTTTTCGACATAATTTGTGCTTGAAATGTCGAGACTTTCCAGCCTCTCTCCCTTTTGCCCATACCAAACGAGTAGATCACCGGCATTGATATGAGTTCGCGATAAGCGAAACTTAAGTGTTTACTATATACGAGTATATTTTATTTATATCTACATTACTCTCTCGTCTCTCGTCATAGCTTTAAGCCATGTTTGGCAAATGAAAAATCTTTAAAGAGATACAAACAAAAAAAAAACTGTGCAAGATGCCATGGCATATTTCTGGCCAAGATCGACAACAAGAGATTTTGCTTTGGTTTATGGCAAGGGATGTCGTGGCCGCGGTTTTCCTGATAAAGTTGTAGACGTTTGGTAAATTGATTTTATGGCAACAAACTGTAAAAACAAAAAAAACAAAAAATTGTTTAAGTGTCGCTGTGAGGCATATTTAGTCAGTTTGAGTTGAGATCTTTTGTATTAGATTTCATGCCTTTGGTGCTTGTGCCATTGTTGCTATTCTTAAGCAGCGGAAGAAGGCGTCACTGCCATATTGTTGTTTTTCTATTTCTGAAAAGTAAATGGAAAATTATTATTGTATTATAGGCATTATGTTGCAGTTGTTACATTTGGTACTTACACTTTTGTATTACATACATAGTAGTATAACAAATATCAAGTATTTCTTGCACACATTTTAAAGAATTAAAAAGTCAGTATGTTAGATTTTTTTTTAAAAAGCATGAATGAAATACTCGTACTTTAAAAAAAAGTCTTCTTTTTGGATTTACAATTTAATTAACATATGATTATTATTATTTTAAAGATGTCACTCAAAGCTGTGTGCTGAACGGAACAGATCCCACTCTTATTTATAAGACTGTCATAGATATTCGTATATTGCGATTATTAATTTCATTCACTTTCTTATAAAAATATCAGCAGTTGTGGAAGGTACTTGATTATCGCTTTATACTTGAGAGAAGCACGTTTAATATAGAACCGTTAGAACTACTTTAAAGAAAGGTTTAACCCATAACTATTGAGGACTTGTCGAATGCATTGAGTATATATTAATAAGTTCAAAGCAGCGGTTCCTAAACTTACATATGGAGTCTGCAAACCCCCTCTGAATCACTTTTTTTTTCATAACCAGCTTGCCAACTTCAGTCATTAAATGTTGTTCTTAATCATTCACATATCCGCAGTTTATATTTCTAAACTTATTCCCAATCCCAATTATTGGATACCCAAAGACTATGCAAATGATGTAAATTTGTGAATTTTACTAATATTAATAACTTCTAAATTCAATTTGAAAACATATTTATAGATCCATGGATCAAAAATAAAATACAATATATGTATGTTAAGTGATTATTAAAACAACTTCTTATCTGTGATGTTAAAGACAAAAGAAGTGTGTATGTGGCTTATTGTGCGTGTGTGTGTTAAAATACAATACATAAAATCAGAAATCATCTAACATAAAAGCTTTAACCTTTTGTTTTTTTTTTTTTTAATTTCAACACTTGTATGCTCATGGATGAAGTTTGCTAATCTTGCCAAGAAATCAAATGTTTAGCCCCCGGGGCAATCGAAGTATGTAATTATTTAACACATGTTTTTTACAACAATTGGGCCATAATTTTAGACCCAAAGTGTAATCAGGCAAGGCGCGGGCTTAGACTTCCAGCAATCAACAGCAACATGCTAGCTGTGCGCCATTCATGGCCATGATAACACGTTTAGACAATGATTACAGCTTGTTACTGCTACTGATGGTAGTCAAAGCCAAAGTCAACTAGTCACACAGGCACAGACCGACCAACACAAACATGACACTAATAAACACAAGCACAACCAGCTAAATCATCACTAGTCTTGACCAAGACATAATGACGACGACGACAACGATGGCGATGATGATGATGATGACCACTATGACGACAAGGTTGGATTTGATTGATTCGCTCATCTACTAGTCAATTTCAGCATCAACTTCAAGTGGAATTGGCTGAAAGCATCACATTATTGAAATAATAACGAAAATCGTTTTAAGCTACTGTTTGTATACACAAATGTTCGATTAACATCTATATTTTTTACTAGAAATATCGATTTAGTCTTCTTCCGCTCTCTCAGGTCATTTAAGAATACTAAAAATATAATACTGGTTCACTTTAATTATATAGCATTTGTATTCATACGAGTACTTTCAGTGTAATTCAACTGTTCATTTATCTGTTCCTGACTTCAAGTTCAATCTTAACTACATAAGTTGAGTTCAACTAAACATGCATGTCTTAGTTAGTTTACTTTTGTCTTCAATGATATAGAAGCATCTCAGGCGGTAGACGTGAAGTCATCCAATATATTGCAATCCACTGCAATGCAATGAATTATCTCAAACATGTCTAAATTCCTTAGCTATAGTTATGTAATGCCAGCATCTAAGTATAGTAATTTTGTTAAGATAATGGGATGGATATAGTATTGAAAGTAGTTAAAGCAAGACAAGTAGGAAACCAAAACTAGTTAACTACTGCTTTTGACTTATCAACCTCTCCTTATTTTTATTTTTTTATTTTTTTTTTTTTTTTTTTTCATTTAATCTGACGTATCTATAAGAATAAGAATGAGTGTCTTATTGTAGCAAAAACAATAGAATTTTTACTTTGCCACTTAACCGTTTCTTGTTAACTTAATTGTGATTTCCTTTCCTTTTTTTATTGATTAGTACATACTACATTTCAAATATGTGAAGCGCAATTCTATCATTGGGTTTACATACTAGGTTATGCTCCACATAATGCCTCATTTGCATTGCTCATAGCTTCAGTGTATGCATTTGACCTTACCGGCATGAGAGACCCACCCTAACAATAACCTAAGCTACAGCCGGCTTCGGTGTCAGAGTTTTTACACAAAGAGTATAAAACATATGGAGTGACAAGTCGGTAGAGCTCTTCTTCTTATGTTAAATTGTGGCATAGCCAACAACAAAGTGTATGTATAAGAACAAAATTACACACTTTATTGTTGGGTTTCAAAATAAGGAGAAACTCCGCATAAATTGAGCCATTTGTCCACTCTATATGTTTTATTCTCTTTGCTTTTAACCTTTTGAGTCCCTTCACTAAGGCAAGGTGGCAGGAGAGTTAAGGTATTAAAAAAATGTATTTCATTTCCCTATTATTTGAATTGAATTCTCTTATTATTATTATTTTTTTTTTTTTTTTGAATACATCCAGAGAAATCGGCGAACTGCGTTTTTACCCTAAGAAGTGGCACTTGTCTAGTTGTCTACTATGACTCCAGAATCATTCCGCAGGTGGACCAAGTTCGTTACTTTCGGAACTAAGTTTATTGATAAAGTTGCTTTAGTTTTAATCTCCTTACAACTTTTAAAATAACTATGTATCAAATTTTAGCTGTTAAATAGAAATCTACATACGATTGAGCTTAGCATATTACAACTAAGAGTTCTAATGCTATTTTAAATAATATTACTATTCTTAATTTATTTTGACATCATCAGATATATTAGATTGAGGAAAAATACGCGGCCTACTTGTTTAGGTAAGTTTATTACATTAAGTGTTGTCCATTTTGATCGACCACCTTCTGCCATTATTCCATCAATGTAGAATTTCTGGGGGTTCTCATCAAAAAACTACGACGAGTGATTTTTACATGCCTGTGTTATAGCCCATTTTATGCAGTGGTCGGAACAAATGATAATCTGACAGTGCAATGTCAGGACTGTGCGGTGGATGTATCAAAACTTCCCAACCAAGGTGTTTTAATTTTTGTCGTCAAAGATGTTTGTGGTCATGATGAAACAAGACACCTTTTCTGTTGGTCAATTTTAACCTATTTTTTCAATTTCTTGCTTCAACCGCATCAATTGTTGTTCGCATCAATCGCTTAGCCAAAACGTACTGTTTTCAACCCACCACACACAGCATCACCTTCTTTGGCGTCAATCCTTGTTTTCCTACTGTTTGTGCAGCTTCATCTCGATTCGAACAAGACCGCTTTCCCAATACAGTCTCGTATGTTATCCATTTTTCATCATCCACTAAAAAATGTTCGCTTTCGTTCCGTTTCAACAGCGATTAACATGCGGAAATTCGGTCAATTAAATTTTTTTTCACTTAATTCATATTAGCTTCTTTTTGAAACCCGCTCATTGCAATTGGCAATGTTTTGTTATCAATGTTAAGTTCTTTAGCAATATCATGATTACTTATATGACGGATTTGCTTAACTTTTTTCATGATTTCATTGACTTTCCCAGTGATAGGCTGGCTTGGTGCATCTTTCACATAAAGATTTGCGTAACGAAAGTGAGGGAACCATTTCTTGGCAGTGGTTTTCAATAGAGCACCTTCATCATAAATGGCACAATGATAGTAAAATTGTAAAACGTATCGAATTTTTTTTTTTCCACATGTTCACTCATTTTGTCTTTCTAAGAACTTTTTATAAAACTAACCAATCCCAATAAAATACATCAATGATTAACTGATTCGACAGCTGTTATACAAAAAAAGAGTTGCTAGATGGAAATGTTTGAAAACTATGGCACTTCAAAGTCAAGTGAACAGAAAAAGGCCGCGTATTTTTTCCTCAACCTAATACTTATTTATAATTACAAAATGTAGTTCAAGAGCATAGTAGTAAATGGAATAATGAGCAAAAGAATAAGTAAAGCTATGGTTGAAAATTTTAAAATAAACGTTAAAAATCAGAGCTAGGCATATATCTTAAAATCGTTGAAGAATGGCAAATAAAAATTAACAAACAGAAAAGTTCTCTAATCTCTCTAAAAAACATTAGAATTTCTCATATTTCTTGACGAATCTTATATTTTTGTTCACCTAGGCAAACATATTGAAGCGAAGGCTTCTTTGGCTAATTAGCTCCGGATCTGGTCTCAGCCTTAAGTCGAGAATCTTTCAATAAAATCAAATCCATTCACAGGCGTTCCGTGCTCTATATTCTAACCATCTTCTTTCTTCTTTAAAGTGATTTTTGTACAGGGGACTAGCTGTTTTATGAGTGGGATTAGTTGCATACTATTAGTCTTTACCAAATTTTAGTCCGATGGCACGAAGAATCAGAGTATAGCATATGTTAAAACGGACCTAATCTATACTCCTTATTACGGTAATCATTTCCATATAAGTATATTTTATGAGGTCACCAGCGTTCGTTACAAACTTCAAGGCAAAACGATTATATGTGTTAATAATATCGCCTTCTTACACATTTCAATTTTGTTTAGTTGGTTAGTTTGTTATTAATCCATAGGCTTGTCACAACAAAGCTTTTAACCTAACCTCAACTCAGGTGCAGTAAAAAAAAACCAGTATCACCACAAAAAACTCATCCATTTTGTGGTGACAAGAAAATTATTTTAGTCTAATAATAATATGAGTTATTTTCATATTTTTATGAGCATCATACATTGTCAACACATTAGCCAAAAGTCACTCAGCGATACACAGAGTCAAAGTGAAAGCCTTATTCATGTGTTATTCATACATTTTCTTATTATTGCATTATTACCTAAAGTCTTGGACTTAAACAATTTCCTTATTTTGTTTTCTTCATAAATTATACCACAACAGTATGTTTCTGGTTTAACGCCTCCTCCGTCCCTGCCTAACAACGCGCCCAGGAGTTAATTAATTTTTGGTTTTTATGACGTTTAGCACTAAAATTAGCTAAGTCTTGAATAGTCTACGTCTTCGTTTACCACTAATATGTAACTACATTCCACACCCCGTTCTTGACAAATCTTAACAACTGGGGACAGTTCAATTTGGATAAAACTTAATTGTTGCTTTGACTCCACTAAACTTAGACTTAAGTAAATGTGTAACTAGACGAAAAAACAAGAAAAACCAATAAAAGGAAAGCCAGACAAGATCATTAATTACACTTCACCGAAGCTTATGTACCTTTCAGATATAAATTTTTCTATATAGTGAGTTAATTTTCTTTTTAAATTGATTTCTATTGTGTTGTAGTAAGTAATATAGAACTATAGCAACAACAATCATCAATTAAAATGCATTTTGTAAGGTAGCGGACAATATTTTCCAGTAATCAGAGAACTCTGATTTAAATATACCAACTGCATCTGACAATGAAACAAGAACAGATTGACAGACATAGCTGAAATCAATTTTTTTCGTCACACTGATATCAGTGTGTACTCAATATGTATACTCAATTGAGTCTCCGTGAACGGTTTTATGCGTTACAAACATCCAGCCAAAATGATAATACCTGTTCTCACTAGAGTGAAAGGTATAACAACAAAATCCAAACAAATCGATGTGTGTTGCGAACCTCTTTCGAATGGCTCAGATACGAGTATGCGTAGCAACAATTTTATGGTTATATCCTACGCAGTTTTTCTAAGCAATTTGCTTTTGTCGCTGTAATGGCATTGTTGGTGCTGTTGCATGTTGCATGTTTCATGCCGTTTTGCCATATCTTAGACCGTGTTAACAGCTTTGTCAAGGAGTGTTAAATTTTTATTGCTTACCTTTAGTTGTTGCAGTTTTTGTTTGCGGATTTTTTTCGTGTAGTCCAAAAACAGCTTAAAATTTTATTCAATAGACAGAAATCGGAGGCGTTAGTTAAAGTCAAGTAACGTGTAAATTATTAATTGTTTTCAATAATTTTCTGTAATTTTCCACATTTCATTAATTCGGTTAGTCTAAATTTATGACTGAAGTTCTTTTAATAACCGCGAACAAAACAATGATATCTTTAATCCTACTTACCATAATTGATATAAATTATTTCTTAATTTACTTCATTTTAAATGCTTTATTACTGAAATGTTTCTTTGCTTATAGCCTCCCTTAGTTATGTTCATCATCACGTGCTAATACAATATTATTTTATTATTTATTTACTATAGTTATTAACCCATATAATATTATTGCAGTTTACAAGTATTTAAATTTTCATAGAGTAAAGGGAAATGTGGATATTGTTATGTCGCCTAAGAGCACATCGAAGATCCCGGTCTACTGAAGAAAACACAAGTTTTTCGGCGAAATTTAATTTTATTTATCAACATATAGTCTCCTTCAAAAGCGATACCAATCATTTCAACGCTTTTCTAGACATTTCGATACCTTTTTTAAAGCACGATTTATCTCTGACCTCAAAATAGGTCTGCTAACAGATATGTCACTGGGGGTCAAAGCTGATCCAGTTAGGCCATGTGGAGCAATGCGCTATGTGACTGTCTTGCCTTTTTGCATCGGTAGTCGATAAACCAGAATTCCGTTCGCACGCCAAAATGACGGACGCCATAACCTTGTTGCAATTTGTGGCCGACTTCGTAAACACCCCTTTCATACGCCAAAATAAAGCCTACAGCGTTCGTTAGACTATCTTTAGAGTGTCAGCTAGTCGTCATCAGACTTCACGTTCGTACCCAGTTTGGTCAAAATGATTTTGTGCGACTTTGGCTGCTTCATATATACGTATTCCGGAATAGCCACGTCTTTTAGGCGACCAGAGCAGTAGCGCATCATCGGTGTCCGTACGATCACGTTTAAACTGAGCAAACCAGTCAATAATGGTCGATTTTCCTGGTGCAGATTCCGGATAACACTTATCAAGCCATGCTTTCGTTTCAATAGCATTTTTTTCACATCAAAAAAGGAATGTTTAAACACACGGAATTCATTTTTATCCTTTGTTTTGAAAATAAGGACAGTTGCTTCACTAAAAAATCTGTATCTTTTCAAGGAATTTTCAGACTGTCATGAAATTTTTATAAGATAAGATAAGATTATACATAATTAACAGGTGCGCAAACTGGATATTTCATCTAGTTAGTGATAAATGTAATATAAACAAGTTTATTACTTTTTTTTTTTGGTAGATCTACGGAATTCGTACTAAAACAAATATAAACTAAACTTATATTCTATTTTATATATATATAGATGGAAGGTTTTTGCTTACCCTATTTTTCTTACAAAAAACATACCTTTAACGTAACAATAACTATTATATTAATCAATCTTCTTAGTTGTTAAGATAATTTTAGTAGCTAAAATCTATATCCAATTACGATGCACGAATTTATTATCTGTTGACCTAGCCATGAAAGTTAGTCTGAAATCATAAATATCATAATTTTGTAATTCAGGCATTATTTTTAAATTTCAGTACAAACAACTGTTTAATGCAAATTATGATCCCCATGAACCATACTTTCGTATTTATTTTTAACATATTGTATGAACCGAACTCACAAATTTCTTAATCACCAAATCACGACTTATATAGCTTTTTGTAAAAAATACTATGGTTAATTTTCTAGATTACTTTCGTTCTCTTCCGAGTCTTCATCCGACGGTTGTTGTACATTTCCAATTTGTTGATGTTACTCTACGAAAAATTTTTGTTATCTGACTCACAATATACAAGCCATAAGTCTCCTGGAGCTACACTTATAGGGCCATCAAGGTTAAGCGATCGCGTAGTTGAAGAACTAGTACTAGCAGATCCATGTTAGGTATTTTCCTGTGTGCTCTTTTTTTATCTCTCCCCACAGAACTGTTAATGACTAGTTGTTCAGAATATTTATATCTCTGAGAGCTACACGAATGGTTTTGTTGTCTTGATGTACGTTCTCGTCCTCCAGTCCCGCCACGTTGAGATGTATCAGGAGCGCCCCTCTTACTCAAAGCCTGCCGTTTACTTTTCTTAACTTTTCGCTTATAGCTGGTAACTGGTTGTCTGTTGTCTCTCATGGATTTCTCGACGTGGTGTACACCGCGGTCTAGCCCGGAAATATGGTACCTGATTACATAATTCTCATCCCCGACTGCCGCCCCGTCGAGGAGTCAAAGGAACCTTCCTCATACGCAAAACTTTTCGGTTACTCCTGTTACCTCGTCTCAACCACCTATTTTCTGGTTCTTCGTTTTGACGCCTAGGTGTACTCCGTGACCTTGTTTGTTGATGTTCTACCACATTGTGACGTTTTCGTCCTCGTGTGTTGCCACGCCGAACTGAGACGCTCCTAGTTCTCAATGGATGTGTATTACGTCGTCGAGCAATGTTTTGCTGTTCTTGTTTAAATATAATATAACTGGCACAGTTTGAACAACCCCTGGGAGATTCCACTTCTTCTGCACGCTCGCTTGTATAATTTATTCGCATTTGCTTTTTCGGTCTGTTTGAACCAACCTCAAGTTGCCTTCCGCTTTTTTGCCTTGATTTTTTTAGAAGTGTTTTTTATACACACAAAAATTTTACGACCTTCTTGATGCCGCCTGAAAGTAACAATGAAAACTTCAGAACTTTTTAAAAACAACAACATTTTTTTTTATATTATTTTTTGTAATGATTTTTATACTCTTCACGCAGTGCATAGTTTGTAATACACAAAAGGAGACATCGTTTACAAAGTATATACATATTCTTAATCAGCTCGATAATTTAGTATTGGCCATCTGTCCGTCTGTATCTATGCAAAGTAGTCCCTCAATTTTTGAGCTAGAGAGGTTTCATTTTACCATTCGCTGAAATTTGTCGGATTTTTTCTGGATTTAATTTGGGTTTCTATGGGAGTTACCCCTCCTGGTAACCCTAGGATTATGAAATTTACATGGTTGGTGGTTAAACTTATAATTTCAAAATTTCAGTTCGATACGTAAATAACAAGAAACTTTTTCTAATAAGAACATTAATTTAAAAGGAGGTTTGTATGGGAGGTAACCCCCGATTCGGCTGATTCCGACAAATGTGCAGCGTATGGTAAAAAGAAACCTATGTGCAGCTCTCTAGCTCAAAAACTGAGGGACTAGTTTTGATACAAACGGACATGGCTAAATCAACTCGTCTCATCGAGCTGATCACAAATATATATACTTTATGTGGTCTACGATGTCTCCTTCTGTGTGTTACAAACTTCATGACAAACTTATAATACTATTCATCCCGTGAAGAGTATAATTAATGTTCTTATTAGAAAAACTTTTTTGTTTTTAGTCTTATCGAACTGAAATTTGGACACTATGAGTGTCTGATCCATATTCATTTACCAAACAACTAATTCATAGGCTTAGCCAAAGATAACCTTCTTTCTGGTTTTTTGATTTAATTTAATTTAACATTTCGTTAGACTTCCACGTTTAGAACACATTGGAAGATTTACAGTGTGCAATCAGAAGCAGGAAATGCTAGCCGCATCCCTATCAACGAACTAGAAAACTGATCTGTCTGAATTAAACTGATTATTGAAACCAAACGGATGGAAAGGAAAGAAGAACTCTCTTAATAAAAATCAAGTCCTCTAAGTAGAAATTGAAAATTAATCCTACGCTTTTGAATATTGTATATCGACATTTTGTAAGCAATGATCAGTACTAAAATAATTCTGTTATACAATAACAACACTGATCTAATATACTTGATTTTCTATTCTTCACATTTGTGTTTACATTTCTTATTGTATTATACCTTAGAAAAGAGAAAAACCACACCCTGGAGCTAGTAGTATATGCTAATAAGTAGTATAAGCAAATCAACACTTTTAAAAACTTATAACATGTGACAACAATAAATCTATTGAGTAATTTATAGCGTATTTGCAAAATCCACAACAGCAACAACAACAACAACAACAACAACAACTTAATGTTCAGCACTTTGGCATTATCTTTTTATAAAGATCCTTGTAAGAAGATAATTGCAACTAATCTGATATTTTAATGATTCTCATAAGCATATACACGCATATGTAGTATGTACCTACACACCTTGCAGATACTCATACTCGTTGTACTCGCACTAACATAAGAAGTTAGATAAAAAGATATAAAGTGTCTAAATCGATGTTATCCGTTGTTTGGATGTTGCTGTTGTTGTTGTTAACTCAACGTCGTGCCAATTAATGGCAACCAATAAACTTAAACTGGACACACAAACACTATAATATATTGTAGTATGTTATAATAACGATCCCAACAAAAATGCATTTGCTTTGCTATTTAATGCCAATAAATCTAAGATATTTTTATTATTATTTTTCACTATTTTCATATTTTGCATTAAAAGAAGTTTCTTTGCATTTTTCAACTCATCCAACTCATCAGCAATTATTGGATGTTAGGATGATGGTGGTGGTGTTGGTGCTGGATAAGTTGCTTGTCATCAAAGGCTGAAGTAGCAACAGCCTTTGGTGTTATTATTGTATTATTGTTGTCATCATCGTTGTCATGTAATAAGTTTTATACAAAATTGATGCTGCAATTACGATGCTGTGTGTGGATAAAATGCCACCAACTAAGCAGAACCAACAACAATCGATGCTATCACATTGATAAAAGAGCCTTTGGCTAGCTAAGCTGCAGATGCAACAACCATTTGCCATTTGGCCACTGCACTCAAAAGTACTCAACAATGACTAGATGGAGATGTAGTGAAGTGCAGTGGATGAAGCAGATGGACAGAGGCTGAAGATACTTGTTGTCTATGGGTGTTAAATAAATAAGTAAGTACTCGTATGTGTAGAAGATAAAAACTCATTAGTGCCATTTGACCTGATGAATGTGCATTAATATTGTTGTCGAATCGATCAGCAATAGGAAAAACAATTAAACTTTATGTGCTGATTGAATTCGTTTTGGCTTAAAGCCAATAAAAAAAAAAACAGCTAAAAAAGCAGGAGAACAAGTTGGAGTAAATTTGACATTGTTGCCACAAAATGTTGACCCAACAACAATGCTGCAATTTGCCGATTCCCGTAACGATTTTTTGTTATTCTGATGCAGTGGTTGGTGTTGACGCTGGTGCAAGTGTGAAAACAATTTTCGATGCGGCACATTTTCAACGCTAAACTAAATTTTCATTAAAATTTTCCATAGATTCTCAAGTATTTTCTATGAGTATCTAAGCGCCGGATCTGAACTAATCGAGAGTTGTGAGTTGTGTTGCACCACTAGCATCAGATGTCGCTACGGTTAAATTGATTCAGACGAGAAATGTTGTCAAGATATGCCCCCGGTTAAGGTTTGTTAATCCATGCGATTGAGTTTGATCGGGCCAAAAGCTCTGAGGTGCGAAATGTGCAGTGTAAGATGCGAGATGCAAATGATGTGATCATTGTGGCAAAAGCACTAATAACTGAAACACATACATACCACCAAAAGAGACTAAAGAGTGAAGAAGATGGTGTATGGGCATATATCTATGTAACTGTATGAATGTTTGTGTAATCAGCGCGTTGCTATGCAAATATGTTGCATGCATAAATTAACAGGAAAAAATCTGCGATTACTGTTGGTGTTTATGTTGGTGGTGATGTCGATGTTGATGTTGGTGTTGATGTTGTTGATGTTGATGTTGCCAGCAAAATGTTCTGTCAACGACCGCATGCACCTCGTATTGATTTGACACTTCATGCGCGTTGACTTTGTGGGCGCGGTAAATGTTGCGGCAGCAGCTACACTTAACCATATGTCAGTCATTTTGAGTCGGACGGACACATTGACTGACTGACAGTCACACATTTGGTAAATCTATAATGTTATTGCTATCATTGTTGTTGCTGTTGTTATTGCTTTTGCTATGATTGTCAACATACGAATTCGTTTTACTATCTTCGCTCGATTATCGTGATATTTTTCGATATTTCGTGTATGTGTATGTCTGTAGAAGGCATTAACAGATTTTTCCTAACAAATCTTATTTGGCCAAAACCGAATTCTATTGAAATATTGAAAACAGATTAGTTGTTGATATTTAGTTTTTTTTTTTTTGCTTTGCTTAAATTTGTTAAATGTCAAATTCAGCATATTTGAAAGCGTTAAATGATCGCTCATTTCATCATGATTCATATAATTATAGAATCATGCATCAAACACCTCTCAAGTTACTAATGTATATGATGGAAATTAACAACAAAATCAGAAGGAAAATCAAGCGATTTAACCATGTGTACCCAGTTATTTCTATGCAATCCGTGATTACCAAGTGATTTCTACCAAGTAGCTATGTATGTAAGTAAGTATGTATATGTTTGAAAATCAATTAACTGTAGAGGTAAAATATTTTTCATTGCTCTTCCACTCTTTGTTGAGCCAACGGGCACCATTAAAAGTCACAAAATTATTAGACTACAGGCAAAAATACAAAAAATGTTTTATTCGCGTAGTCAGGGAAAATCTAAGGATTCTCTGGTGTCAGATATCAAGAAAAAAAAGTCCCTCAAAAACAGTGAACTGTTCGATTTGTGAATTGGCCCTTAAAAATGTAATTTTTGATTAATTTTCAAACGTCAATAAAAAATGTGGCGTGATACAGCGAAACGAATGTCATATTTGGAATCAGGTTCTAATCTATAGATGCTATATAAAAAAAGGAAAAAAGTCATATTTTGCAGGCCTGTGTAATTTAAATCTCTACAAAAAAAAAAAATATATATATAATAATTACTTTCAGGGAGGTGAATTTGCATCTACACAAAACATTATAAACTAATATAAAATTTTTCCGTAGGGAAAAAAGTAATGTGCCTCACCTATATAAGAACACTATTGAAGTAAAACTGCTGACTGATACTACGTTTATAAGACGCCCGAAACGGTTTGCACTTAGGTCAGCCTGTCTCAGAACAGTTTTTATTTAGTTATTTATGCGTGCGACGTCTTGTGCTCTTGTTAAAAACGTATATGTATTTCTTAAAGTTGACATATGCATAGAATATGATGTAGCTCACCTCTCAAAATAAGGTTTTTTTTTAAATTGCATTGTACAAGATGTAATAATGTAATGCAATGTAAAATGTTTTTTTTTGATTTTTAGTAACATTTTGTAATGATTTTTAAGTCTATAATTCCCATAATTATTGAGAAAATGATAATAAAGGAAAATAACTGCACCATATGGCAACACTGCACAAACCAACATTTTGGGAACAGCTGATTTTCAACACGTCTGCAATAAGCATTGCATTTATAAGACACATACATACGGTTCGAGAAAATAACGATGGGTTTAAAATGTGCGCTTGTTAACATCGCTTCGCGTGTTAAAACCGAACTGAAAATCAATTTATGCTTGTGTGCCGACCTAAGTGGTATTAGTGAAATCAAATTTTCCTTTGTGAAATTTTTATAATTCTTTGGGAAAATCTACAACTTTAGTGATATTTTATAAACCAAGATTAAGAATTGTAGTTGCTTCAGATGAATATAAATAAAAGTGTTTTGTGAATAACAGCGGTTGACAGTGTTGTGTGCTACAATCACAATGGCATATTTCTCCTACTTTATCTACAAGTACTGTACTGTATCATTTGTACTGTGGTATATAGCCACACCGCCAGATCGAAAATTTTTTCGCTTTCTTGTATCAAACTCTTTGAAATTATATAAACCAGACAAAGCGTTCACAATCAGCAAATCAGCATTTTTAGATATACAGATATACGAGGGCAATGAGTACCCGTGTTTGACGATAGGGGACGTTCCTGAGTGAAGTTAGTATTATAATCGTGTGCTGCCATCTATCAGACGACGCTAATACAAATTTCAGACTGATTGATAGGTTAGTTTCGATTTGGCAACCATCCGAGTCAGACGTGTGTCGTGATTTCGCTAAGTAATTCGCTTTTTGTTTTTGGGTGGGAAAAAATGCTGTTTATGGGGGACACGTCGCCATCCATGACCACAGTTAGATATTGGTTCAACGAATTTAAACGTGGGCGAACATCCGTTTTTGATGAGGAGCGACCAGGACGCCCGACATACGTGGTTACCGAGGAAATGAATGAACCTCCCTCGTACATTCTACATAATTTTATTGTTTATTTATTTATTTTATATTTATAAAAAATGCGGTTTTAAATGCATCTGTTGTTGAATACGCAGATGCAATTGCTTAAGCCACTTCGTTTTACCCAGCTGTATGTGAGGCATTGGTTCAACTATTCCAGCAACAACATGTAGCATTGAACGCACATTTAGCACGTTACGACGTGTCAAGACGTGGAATCGCTCAACGTTGAGAGGCGCGAGGCTAAGCGGCCTGTGCATGCTCATTGTTAACAGGAAAAGAGTAGAGGAGGATACTGAATTTATTGACAAGTTGATGAACAAATTTGGACAAAAACTTACACGCCTTCAGTTTTTATTCAAACAATAACTTAATAAAAATGATTTGATTTCTATGTATATTCTTCTCAGACAGGGGTGAGCAAGTGCACCCCCTTGCACCCTGCTGAAGAATTATAACGTAATGTGAAAGTGGTGTCGTCCTTATTGTACAATAATATAAGACCGTACATTAGTACAAGTACTCCAAAATGTAAGTTTAATTCATGCGATACATTCAAGATGTTTTAGTTTTTAGTGAAACTGTTGTTGAAGGATAGTTTAGTTGAAAACTTGTATATGATATTTCAAAGATTTTTCGTTGTAAAAAGGTTAAATGCAGACAATACTCTGATACTCGTATCTGTAACATGTGGTAAATGTTAAATATTAAAACCAAGTGTCAAAGTGACTTCTATGTCACAGTTTTATGACCATTTCAAACAATAAGTTTTTTATCTACTAAACACAACTCAATAGAAGAAGACGCCACAACTTAACAATCAAGCATCCAAATTGCCCAAGTTGGCAATCAATCAAAAATTATTGTTAGCTGTGATTTGTGAGTTGTTTATTCTTCGTGTCTCATTGTTGCTGTTGTCATTTTTTATATTAGTTGCTATTGTGCTTTTTTTATGTTTCGTTTAGTTGTTAGTCAGTAGGTTAACATCAAACATCAATAGGAAAAAAAAAATGCTGTTGGGGTTTTAGTTTTTGTTTCTTTAGTTTTTCCTATGTTTTTGTGTTGAGTAAATAATGTAGATAAACATGTTGCTGCAATACCAACAGAAATAGCAACAGCAACATCATCGTCATCGTCATTGTCAACATTTTTTGTGCAGCAAAATCTGCTTGTTTGTCTATTTGACTGCCTGGTTGTCTGTTTGTATGTCCGTCTGTCAGTCTGTCAGTCAGTCTTTGAGGCATTTGCATTCCATGTGTTTTTCCTTTTTCAATAAAATATTTTGTTGTTGCCACACGCAGCTAGACACGCATGCGCACTTGTTGGCAATTTATTAAAGTGCCAACGACAATTTGAGTTAAAGCAAAAACACGAACACACTCAAAATATCAAGATTGCATATGTTAAAGATATTGAAATAAGGAGAAAGAGAGAAATAAAGAAATAGAATTGAAAAGATACTAAACACAAGTCACTTATGCAACAACATACTCGTACAACAAATACAATAGTATAAGTATTGTGAAGTAAAGTTAAGTTAAGAAAAACGAAGTGAAGTGAAGTGAAGTGAATCGACTGGCATCGAATCGAATCGCAATGAAAATGAATCGATACGAACAAGTGCAATCAGTTACATTTGTTGCAATCTCAATGGAACATGATTTTTGTTTTTGTTTTCGTCTTTTTGTTGTTGTTGTTGTTTCCTAATTCAAACTTCGTTGAGTATGAGTTTGTTGTTTGATCGTGTATGCTTCACGCAAATGTCAGCAACAAGTAAAGTGGCAACACTAACAACATAACAACACTAACAATACTGGCAACATGCAACTGAATCATCATCAACATCATCAGAATGCTTATCATGATCAACATCAGCATCATCATCATCATTATCATCATCAGCACCTTACACTGGAGCGACGATTGCAGCCAATGAATGTCAAACATATTGGACTGCAACGCAAATGTCACAGAATGACAGCAACATAAGTTCGTTCGTTCGCTCATTCATTTGTTGCAATTCCAAAAGATGTTAATGCTGTTCAATATGTTGTTGCTATTACTGCATGTTGCATGTTGTTGCTGCATATGTTGCATGTGGTGATTGGCACACTCAAATACTCAATCACTCAATATATTGTTGATCTTTTTTTTTTGTTTGTTTTGGAATAATTTTGTCGACTTTTTTTCATCATTTTTATGCGACAAATTAGGAAAATGCGTTCGCAATGTTTCTGTTTTTCTTTTTTTATATTGTTGTTCACATGTTTATTTATTGTTGTTGATGTTGCTGATGTTGTTGTTGGTGCATTTTGTATCTGTGGCATGTCTTCAATTGCTGTAAGTGGCGAAAAGTGGAGAATGCAATGAAATTGTCTCGTAATGATTTGTTGCTAGTATTTTCGATGACAGTCACTTTTAGCAATTGACAGTTTAAAATGGTCAAAAGAGAGAGGGAGATTGTAAGCGAGGGTCTTTGAAACAACTTTTACCCATCTCTGGTCAGTTTTGAAATGATTTGCAATTTATTTATGCCACATAATGAAAGCAATTTGCATACATCACCATTTCCAATCGAAATACTGAAAACATACAAATACTTATTTTTTGATATGAAAAAGAAAATGTGCCACATCTTCTTTGAAAAGGAACAGAAAATAAAAACATCATGAGAATGGAAAAGTGTTGCTTGGAAAAGAAAGTATTATGTGTATTGAATTGTAGGAAATTTGACACATTATAAACTATGGTGTAAGTCCCACCTAAATACAAACTAATACAATAGAATCTTTTATTCGCCGACTATGAAAGTGCATTTGGTGATTACGAAGCTTAAAGCAATCTTGACAACCCTGACGGGACCACCAGTGTTCACTTAGTAGAGTAGACCTGCTGTTATTGCAGCTTCAGTTTTTGCTTGACTATCACCAATATGACGTTGTAGGTTCCATTGCTTTGATTGAAGTTGATGATACCGTTAGGAAAAGCGCTATGTCGCCTCTCTGATTTGGAGGTTGGCTAGGCTGTCAAGGCAGATGTTATTGAAACAGGTAACACAAGTGTCGAAATCAGAACT
Source organism: Amiota communis (assembly GCA_037043315.1). Lineage (NCBI taxonomy): Eukaryota > Metazoa > Arthropoda > Insecta > Diptera > Drosophilidae > Amiota > Amiota communis. The sequence continues at coordinate 1,354,690 of JBAMAV010001101.1, forward strand.
GGTAGCGTAATTGGCAAGGTAACTTGATAGTTGTAACTCAATGTATGTGAAGAGGTCCCTCTGTATGCTTGGGCAGGAAATATTTTAAGATATGAGCAATATCTACTATAACATAACAAAAATTGTTCAGATTTTGAGCTTTTACTGTCGTTTACTTTATTATAAAAGTTGTTGATAAGCCACAATATATATATCGTAATAAAGAATTGAATGAATATATGATCACCCATGGAGAGTTTTTTATAAAATATGTAGTGTCTGAATAGTTCAATATAATGAACATATGATATGATGCTATCCAAATCTATTGACTTAACCTGATTGATGTATTATTTGGATAAAGAAAAAGTCAAATTGCTTTGTAATAAAGTTAAACAAATATGACTTTCTGATTTTTTCAGTTTCTTCTTTTTAAATAACAATGACATGAGATTTCGAAGTGTTTGAAATTCTTGCATGTAAAATGTGAAATTTCGGTCATTTTCTTGTTTACAAAGGCAAAACTTGTAAATCCACAAGATGTCTTTCAGTTTGGGGCCAAACGCAACGTGCCTCGAAGTTCTTTTGCATCACTCCAATAGTCAATTTTGTCGGGATATTAAAAAATGTCTCGAGCAAAAGGTTTTGAATGTTAGAAACATGAAACAATTAAGCGTGAATAACTTTTTTAAGTGAAAGGTTTGATAACAATGACTGAGTGTAACTAAGCTAAGTTATATAATAAATATTATTAATTACTATAAATCTATGACGTAGATCCGGAGGATGGAGCCTTTTAAGCCTTCTTGGGCAATCAGTCGTAATAAGAGCCGTAGCGAGAGGATTGATATGCGTATGTAGGAACTAGTGTGGTGATTAATAAACTTTTTGAAGGATGCCAAGGTCACGGTGTAATAGTACCCGCTTAACATACCAAATAGCACCCATAATGTGCAGGAGGGCTTTATTCTGCATAGCCTGAACTCTGTTTATTATGGTATTAGCAGCTAGTCCCCAAAGCTGGATGCCGTACGTATTAGATGGTATAACTATGGCCTTATACTCATATAGCGTAGCCTTGGCAGCAATTGAAAGTGCTTCCGGGTCGAATAAGCCAACATAATTTTAATAACTTGCTTTTACAACTGCAACTGCATTGACATGTTTAGGCTACGTTAGTCGGCGATCCAAGTTCATGTCCAAGTATTTTACTGATAATTTTTGGGAGATTGTAATGCCGTTCAAAATAACTGTGAATAGTTGCACTATTATCATTATACTAATGTTCCATCGTCTGGACCAAGTTTCGAAATGAATATACTTACTAAGAAACAAAAATTGTCAACTGTCATTTGTGTGATCATTTAATATTTGCACTTAACCTTTAAAGGCTAAGGTAAGCAACAGTTTTCTTCATGTTTGCTAAATATAAGAGGCTGTTGAAACAAATTAAATGAACACTAGTGGCACAGCCTTTTATCGGAACAGACTAATTTTTGAGGTTTTATTTTAGAATTGGTCTTTAATTACTCAATGAATGATTAGATAAGAGTTCTTTGTAGGATATTGGGTTAATCCTTATCAAAGATGCATGGAATTGTTTCAAAATTCCTTAAATGTACAATACAATAGAAAACATAAATAGTATCAATTGAATTAAATACTTGGTTTTGTAATTTAGTGTTTCTGTAAACATATTCACCTATGTAGATATGTTTTTTTGTGTTTCAAAACATGCCACACCAGACAGTTACAGTTCATTTGTGCCACATTATGCTGCAACAAATGTCATTTAAACAAAAAACATGTTAATTTAAAAATCGCGTTAAACAAAACTGAACAAAAACAATTGCAATTGCAATTACAATAGCAACAATAAAAAAAATTGAATTTATCAAAACAAAAGAAAAAAACCATTGTATTGTAACTAAAGACAAAGTCAAAATAGTTAGAATGATATAGTAAGAGATAAAGAATGACACAGAGGCAAGGAGGAATGTGTGGAGGAAGGAACAAAAAATCGACACTCCACTCGACGAGATCACAAGTCACGATAATGATAAATCGCATTGAAACATTTCGGTGCCACAAAAGGTCGAGGGTGGGTCATATTTGTATCGTATAGTAAATCCACCACTCCTCCGCCACTCCACTCGAGCTCACTCAATGACGGGCAGCAGCCACAAAAAAAAAAGTTGCTCAGTAGCAAATAGCAAAAAAATTTATTTACTCATTGTACAATAAAGAAATAAATAACAAACTCAAATAAGGCAAAAGCCAAAGGAAGAGAGCAAAAAACCAAAAAACAAAAATCAAGAACTGCGAAAAAAAGGCAAAAATAAAAAACGTGTCACAGTTCGTGAAATAACAATAGTTCACAATCTGCCTGCGGCTGGAAGATCAACTCAACTCAACTCAACTCAGCTCAGCTCGATTCGAATCGAATTGAATCGACTCGACTAGACAAAACTATACTCAACATAACTGACTTGACTTGACTTGACTGAATTGAAGTGCCTCGTTTCGGATCGCTTGAGCTTAGCTTGGTTTACAATCAGAGATCTGTATCTCAATGAGTTGACGATTGAGTTGGCGCTGCTGCATTTTTCTATTTTATCTTTTTTGTAAGATCCCCCCCTCTGTCTTGATATAACTTGATGCCCCAAGGCAAATAGACGAACGGGCGTTTTGTCAGCTGCTTGGCTTCTGTTCTCTGAAAGCGAATTTGGCTTAGTTTTTGCTTTTGTTATTTTTGCCTGTATATGAATGTTGTTTATTATTATTGACAGTGGCACCAAGTAGCGTTGTTTGTTTTATATTTACACACTTCATATTGATAAATATGTACGTATTACTATAACTTTGACCTGATGATTGTCATACGTTGAACCGGGAATCATGACAGACCTCAGTTTATTAGATTTTCAATTGAAGTTTTGAACCACATGGTCGGTCCTCTAAGTATTTTCTACTGACCGATTTTAAACACAAGATAAAATAGCAACAGTACACAAAATTTTAGAAAATTTGTGATCTTCTTTTTACACGACTATTTTTTATATTTTTGTATTCCAAAATTGTATCAATCAAAGCACCATGCGATTACTTGACAAGAACATCAAGAACCCACATGATGATATATTATACATCTTAGTATAATTGACTTCATTATACTTATTTGATGAAGTGTGTGAAAAATTCCAAAAAGTTAAATACTTATCAGAAGCGTATGTAAGCTTAAGTGAAACTAAATTCGATGATTTTTTTTTTATTTCTTATTAACTGAGATTTTATTTTATAGTAAATGTTTTTTATTTTTATTTTAGTTTATTTTATTTATTTATGCATAAATTATTAATATTTATTTTATTGGGTTTTGTTAAAAAGGTCAATCAGTTTGTCACGTTTGACCCAGTTGATTTCGGCGATTTTATGACCACATTTGATATGGTATTTTTTCTTATAGATTCCCAAAATAAAAATTTAAATATTACCACAAGCTAAAAGTGAAAAAAGTTAAGAGATTCAATAAGTGGGAAAGGGTTTCATTATGTAAAACTGGAAAAAATGTTGTTCAGATTAAAAAGAAGTCTTCTTATATATGAGCCTTTTATTTGGAAAGTGGCATAAGTCTCTTTGATTTTTTAATAGAGATGTTTAAGAGTTTGCGGTTTAACATGGTTGAAAATATTGATGCCAACTTGCTTGAAGATTTTCTTGAATTTGTTACCTTTCAACATCAACATATTGATAACAATTTTTTTTTTCTAAAATGAAAGATACCGTTAATTTGTAAGCAACGTTATCAATAATTAATTTTTTTTTTTTACATATATGATAGATTCACAGATGCTTACATTATATCATTATAGGACAACTTAAGCCCTCAATCCTATGGCTGAGAACCTTATGGTAAAATATGACAAAGTAATTGGAAAACCATAATTACATTTTTGTATGGAATCCTTAACCATTGCACTTAAGCCTAAGTTTTAAGCCTGTTAAAAAAAGAGTGCCTTTTTTTCTATATATACGGGGCTTATATACTTAACTTCAATATTTAAATAAGTAGTCTACTATTCATTTACTCTCATAAAAGCTCTCTTTCCACGGAGTGAATAGTATTATAAGTTTGTAACACACAGAAGGAGACATCGCAGACCATATAAAGTATATATATTGAAATTGTGCACATAGGTTTCTTTTTATCATACGCTGCACATTTGTCGGAATCAGCCGAATCGGACCACTAGGAAGCGTAATTCCCATACAAGCCCAAATTAAAATTATTGTTCTTATTAGAAAAGCTGAATGGTGCCACTCAAACTGATACTCAAACGGTAACAGAGAGAATATAGAGATGCTAAGGAAGGAAGCATATCTAATTTGTCGTCGTTGTGTTGGATGCAACCCGTGCAAATACGCTGGTCATTAATAAAATATTTCTGCATGCTCATTCACAGGAGCGTGAAGAGGATTACATCTTTGGCATAGCCAAAGATAACTTTTTTTCTGGTTTTGTTTCAAGTTTTTTTATTTTTGTTTTATTAAGATCATTTTATTTAATTACTAGAAGATTAGCCTTCAACCAAACTAATAACTACTCTAAATATTATTGAAGGGTTATCGAAACAGTCAGAATGAGAGTATTATTATAATTTACTTAAGCTAGTGAACCCTACATGATGGCGGTGCGTTGAATTGTTTGTTCTATTATAAACAGTACAAGTATATATCGTCGTCGGTTTGACGGTGTAGAAGGTGATTTCTACAGTGCCATCTAGTGGCGAGTTTCAACAAATTATTTTGCAGAGAAACCTTCTCCATGAAAAAATACATGCATTTGCAACTGTCCATCAAATGGTTTCGGAGTTTATTTTATATATATAGAAGAAGATGTAGTAATTGATCAAACGTCAGTGGCAGCATACTACTTGACTGATCCTCCCTTATTGTTTTATATTATACTGTATAGAATAATCTCAATTATACAGCGAATGGAGTATTGACTAATTCTTTGTTCACGTTTTTTCTTTAAGTTTTATAAACCTAGTTATAATTATGCTTCTAATGTATTTAATTAAAATTTGTTTATTAGGCTTAGGAAAATCTTTAGATGTGAGGCATTATTATTCTATTTCATTTAAGGTCTAGTTTTTAAGATTTTTTATAACTGTTTTCTGAAAAAATAAAGGCAATCTATTATCGTTATTATCGTTATCTTCTTTTCTTATGTCAATTATATTAGTGCACCAAGTCCGCTTCGCTTATAACGAAACAAATGCCTTGTTAAAATGCATTCGTGCAAGACTCTGGTACCAACTTATCCATTTAATCATACCATTATTTTGCTTAGGTGTAGATCCCATTTAAGCTTAGCCTTAGCTACAAGTTTAACTTCAACTTCGTATGTATATTTTAGTGCATCACAATTGCCACAAAGGTCATCAGAATTGCACAAATGTAATTTGTCAATTTCATAATTCGCGCTGCATGTGAAAAAATATTCATTTCTTTGCATTTTCATTTGCCATGCTCACTCATTTGTGATGAACCTGCTCTAAGCAAGACCAATTTTTATTTTAGCCAAGTTAAGCTAAGTCAAGCCATGCCATGCCTTGCTGCATGCAGTATTTCCATGTGGGCCACATGAGCCACACGAGACGATGCAACGACCAAGCTTACCGACCAATATATACTATAATAAAACAAATTTTCTTCAATTTTCCGTGAAGAATTTTCATACTTGGAAAACATAATATTAACTAACCGCAAACATTTGCACACACTGAATTTAATGGTGGCCACCAGCAATGCGGGATATGTGAGTATATACCTACTATTGTATTTGCACCTCATAGAAAACTGTAGTGAACTCCATTATCAAATATGTGAAAAATTTCCAATGAGCAACAAAAAACATACAAAACATAAAAATAGCAATAAATATTTTGATTTTTAAATCTTGGAACCAAATCGACCTTTTGTATTGTTTTGTTTTTCTATTTTAACTTGAGTTAACTTAGCTTAGCTGTGGTACTTGGTGCTGGTACTGCACTTGTAATGTACTGAATACTTACTTACCATCGAGTATAGGATGTTGTTTTTGTCTTCAGAAGGCAAAAGGAAAGCCATTAGAATACGACGACAACAAATCATCTCCATTAACCCGAAGCCCAACTGAAGGCGCAATCATGGAACGTGCATCTGTAAAACACGCGAGCTCAGCTCGAACTTGAATCGGCTCTTGGCTCTCAAGTCAAGCTTAACTAACTCTTTAGTTGAAGCCAAAAAGTCAATATTAAGTGTGGTCTAGACAAAACAATTTCCCAAAAACCTTTACCAACAACTGCAACACCAATAATATTGTATGGACTTACTTATAAACATTCTTGGTTAACTATAGAAGTATACTACAGGTACAGAGCATACTGAGGTGGTAAAATTGGTGTCACTTGTCACGTAGAACGTTAATTGTAGAGCGGAAATGCTTCGTACGTGGATGTTGGTTGATTCTTATTGTCGTAAATGTTGTTCTTGTGGTTCCTATACACACATACCATTATATTTAAGATTGCTGCAGTCAAACCTATGTTGTGGATGTTGCATCATTCTTATTTACAATAGTATTGTAGTATTCGTTAGAAAATTGTATAATTTACGTCGTCGCTCACCTTTTTGGGCAAACGTCGTCAACTTCATGTTCAAGTCTTGTTTTGAAAATTGAAAAATTAAATCAAGATACAAAAGTGAAACATGTCACGAAATGTCTATTTTACTTTCGTTGATTTTGTTATTGTTTTTCTTGTTGACAGCTCAAAGTGTTTCAAGGAAAACCCATTAGAAGTTCTTTGTCTAATAATATGTACAATATATGTACTTATTTACATGCAACATGTAGTTAGGTATTGTTAAGACAACAAATATTTCAAAGCCAAGTGAATGAATATACTACAATAGTACACTATAAACCAAATTAGACTTGGAGTTTATCAGAAGGGATCAATGCTAAATAAAAGAACAAACTTTTGAGATGCTATTTCACCATTTCAAAGTTTAATAGAAAAGATAGGAAAATATTCAGATAGTTATCAAGCAAATTGTTAAGGTCTTAAGTTAAATATTAAAGAAACACATATGTAGATTTTGTACCTGTGATCGTGGCCGTTTAATTGAAGTAAAAAACAATGTAGATAAGCAGACAGACATACCGATATGAATGACCTTCTCAATAATGATAATATTAATGTATTTTTGTATAAAGAATTCGCAGTAAGCTATTCAGACTACTAAAATATTAGATACCGAAAAATATTATTGTTTATGGTCATGCCAATATTAAATAAATAAAAAGAACATGTATACGAGTATATTTATGAAAATGATCATGGATGACCGGACCAAGGCTCTTTAAGAGTAAACTTCTTGTTTTTTTAACACTGATTTTCTTACTCTCTTTCATTGTCTAAAGTTTTTCCGCATGAGATCTTTAAAATCTACTTTTGGCATTTACGAACGTCTAATACAATTGAATTTTTGCCAATTCAATTATTCCGTTTCTCACTGAAGGTTTCACTTTGAAAATTAATGGTAACAGTTATTTGCGAACTATGCATAATATCGATAAAAAAAATTATTAAAATTTAACTTTACATCTTATACTCTGTTTGTATGATGATTAAATATCATTTAACTGAAATCTGTTCGCCTTAATCGCCTTATTCTCCAAATTATTACAAAGAATTATGATTCTGTTAACGTCTAACAGTATCATAAATGGTTGAGAATAGGGCGATAAGAACTTTTTTCTTCTTTTTTTGTGTTAAGTGTAACTAGATTTTTAACAATATTATAAAGAAAGATTAGGTACAAAAACAGCATTTTGTGTATGCGTTTATGGAGAATATTTAATAGAATGGATCATCACATAATCGGGGTCTAATACACAAATATTAAACAATACATAATACCTTTTTCTTATACATATGTATTTGTATTTCTTAAAAATATTGACTAAAGCAATTCAAGAAATCTTATGTTAGTCAAGATGCACATTAAATCGTTTTATCATTCAGATTCTTCAATTAATTTATTTTTTTTATGTTCTCAGCATCTTTTAATCTATATCTATCTATATACACATTAAACATTTTTTAACAATAAAAATATGGTGTCTCAACAAGAGTGCACTATTTAATTTAAAAATAAAGACAAGTATTTTTGAGTTGTGATATTTTTATGGCATTATAAAGTAGACATGTTCCGATTAAGTATGGAATAAAATGTAGAGAGCTCAAATAGGAATACAGTATGATATTATGATTAAGACACTAATGTTTATAAAAGGATTATAAATATATTAAATTTCTGGAAATAAACATATTAAAAATATATATACAGCAAATGACCCCACATGTCGATCAGATCCATACCGTCCAGTTAAGGCCACAAGAATTCAGTTATCATGTTCCTGTAACAAATGCCGTTTACAGGCACTGCAATTCCGGCTTCATTTTCAAAAAGTAAGGCTCAATCACGCTGCCTGACCAAATTTTACACCAGACAGTTACTCGTTGCGGATGCATTTATTTCTCATTGGTCACGTGTGGACTTTCTGAGCCCCATATACGATAATTTTGTTTATCCGCGCACTCTTTTTGACACGCCAGATATAAGAAATAATATGAAGAATTTGATATCAAGATAAAACAGTATTTTAATCTAGCTAGTTGGAAAGCAGTCAGTCAGTCCCGGCGGCCTTAAAAGTTTATTGTAACATAAAAGTTATTAAAAATAGCAAAAAGATCGTCTTTCTTAACCTAGAAATTTTTTTTTAAGGAAGACGTAAAACATCATAATATGGGGATGGTATCCGCGAAGAAGGATATTCATTTAAGAATACCATAAGTCCATTAAGTACATAAGTTTAAGAATCTCTGCAAAGAGTATAATATGAATAAGTATATTTATATTGGAAAGGACTTATAGTACAAATTAACAAATTAAATTCAATCATTTCATAAAAGCAGATGTACAGTAAAACAGATATCTGAAACTCAAAACAAAGAATGATACTTGAATGTTTATTATTAGCAGACACATAACTTTATATGACTAGTATCTCCTATACATGTACGAGTAGATCAAACAACTGGCGGATCAGACGAAAGACGATGAACAGTTGCAATTTCATTGGATTTTGCTGCAGGCATTGAACGATTGAAACGAATAATAATAACAGCAACAACAATCAACTCAACTCGATTCAATTCAAAAGATACATAGATACACCATACTAAGCCGACTCTTGTGACTATTTCTACATTTGAATGCGATTGCAAATGTGGCAGGCGCCCACGCTCCTTTTTTACCATGAATGCGGCAATCCAAACCGATCTGCCTCTTGGTGTAGCGTCAATCGCCTCATGGTGTTGGAACTTAGAGTATAGAAGTCTTTAGTGCGCTCGGTAAGATGCAAGATTGTTATTTTGATTGCTTTGCATGGCTTCAAGCCTACGGCGTTCCATGTGTGTACTTTTGAGATAGAGAGTCGCACGCGTGGTTCAAGATACGAAAACATATGAGTAGGAAACTGCAATATCTATCGGTAGCCAGCACATTCGCATTCGCATTCGAGTATCTGTGTCAGTAACGGCGTAAATTCCTTTGCCCATCAGCTGTGTGCACTAAAGCTCAGTGACAACACTTCCACTTTTGTTGTTAGTTAGTGTTGCTTGCGCAAACTCTTGCCTCAACTGGCGTGTCCAGCATACACAGATGCTCGTCTGACAGCTGCTGTTGCTGTTGCTATTACTATCGCTTGATGCTTTAGTAAGTCTTAAGTATAGGTATATACTAGTTGTTATTGTTATTGTTCGGATTGGCCAATTCCATGTAAAGTTGACTTCTTTCTTTTTGTTGGATTTTTTTGACTTGAGTCTCAGTCTGAGAGTTGCAATGACAACGCATGTGCAAATGCTTATGAAATGAATGTCATTCGTTTAGACATCTTATGTTGGTGGCTGATCGGACGGACGGATGCATAGACAGTTGGACAGATGAACATTTGAACTGTCAGCTTTATTGCTAGCTATGTATGCCGTTTGGCGCGACTGTGACAACCGTCAAAGACCTCAGAAATTATGACCAACATAAATGTTTAAGCAACAAACTAAAAACAATTCAATTATACAAATGCAAATGTAGATAACGAAAATTGGACAATTAAACATGCTCGCTTTGTTGTTTTGTATATTGTATCTTTTGAAATCAGTGACATGTTGCAATGTTAGGGCATTTTACTAATATTTTACACCTGGCAAACTTTAATACCAAGTACATCAAACTAAGTATATTGTACAATATAAATACATAAATGATTTGTGACTGTCACTATGTTCAGAAGATGTGTTCAGTTTAAATCAACTTGTGATTTCCTTTCAGATTATGATTTTAATAGGTTTTTACTCAGAGAGTATTTGATGTGAGTACGCCAGAAATTGAAAAATTATCCTGTAAATAAGTTTTTTCATTCGCCTATCTTACTGTTTTCTAAAGTGGGCGATATAATTTTTTTTTTTTCAAAGTCGTAATAAGCTTGGGAGTCCATGGTCTTTCTCATAGGCGCATTCTCCTGACAGCAGCTTGGCAAATTGCCAGGACCCCAAACGCAAGCCAAAACACTAAAACAAAAAATAGATCGAGAATATAGAATACTACAATTGTTTTCATGGGCTAGCTTGATACTTTGTGTTAGATGGCCCGAAATACCATTTTCCCACAGTTATGGAAGACCAAGTGTATGGATATAATAACATCATGAAAATTTAACTGGTTTTCTTCTAACACATACCATTTAGAGTACCATCAATAGATGCAATACATAAAAGTGAATGTATGTATGACCCTTATCGATTCCGAAACTGCTTGACCGATTTTCAGGGGAACTCAAGCATAGTACACCAGGCCCGGTGTCGCACGGCCAAACGAATCTTTCCTTGAACTTGAGTGAAACAAATAAATTTCAATACGATCATATTTAAAAAAAAAAATTTAAACTTTATCCACCAATTTTTTAGAAATCATTCAACATTTCGAGATAAATATGTTCATTAAGCAATTGCATACTCATAAACTGGCGAAGATCAATAAATCCTGAACAAAATTCTAAACTTTTAATGTAAAATTTCGCTCTCCTGCACTAACTTTGCATTCAGTGATATGTGTGGTGGGAATTGGACTTTTGCTACTATATAAACCAACTTTCAGAAGTAAGAATAGTCCACCAATTTTAAAGATGACCATATGAAACGTTATGCATACTGCCACTTTACTCATAGATTACTGTAACACATCGTCACATATTTACAAACTCAATTTTCTGTCTAAAACAAGATTTTATCTTGCACAAATATTATAAAATCTTCTATCATCAGATTTCCATGTTTCTAATATTGTTTTTATAAATTTTACATTGTAATTCCATGTAAATTTTAAATTTTTGGTTTTTTGCATTTTTTCAAATGCCATAAATTACTTTCAAAAAATGTTTTTAATTAACATCTGCACCTTGTTAGCATCTGCAAGGCAACCTAACATTGCTTGACATTAAAACGAAGTCCAAAAAAATTTAGGTGACCAAAAGAAACTGAGTACTCGTATAATAAATTTGTGTGCATTTTGAATGAGAACCTCGTTAGAATAAAATCTTATAAAATAAAGTAGCAAATAACTTGAGAATATTTTTGTAATAAAAAATTGTGTGAAAAATTGCATAAAGAAAAACAAAAATGTGGCAGCCACTTGTACGAACGAACTGAACTCCAGCTAAAAATAAGACACTCAACTGCGGTTTTCCTGGTCAGGTCCAACATGCCTTCGGTCGAATTGAACAGGCACAAAAGCCAGCCCAGCCGGCTTGTAGATAGTTAATTTTTTATAGCCAACAGCCGTTGCAGCCACAATAGAAACTTCAAATTCAACTCAGAGTTGGTGTTTGTATTCACATTTGTGCAATACTACTGCATGACCTGTCGCGGCACGTCGTTCGACTATGGTATAGGCAAGCCAGGTGCAAGAATCTGCATTATTTTTAGACAACGAACTTTTCGTGGTGCTATTATTTTCCAGAGGTGTTTGTAACACATGAGAGCTAATATTTTGTTATACATTGATATTGAGGGTTAAGTGTGATGATTTTGATAATTTTAGCAATTTACCAATGTGTACAAATAAGACTAAGATATCAAATCATTCAAAAGATGTCACTTTTATCAATATAAAAATTATAACACATATTCATTCAATTTTTAAATGTAATGTCTTATCTAGTATGCCCATAAGGTCTAGTGGGAAATATATATATTTAAATAAATTTCCATACAAAGAAAATCATCAAATAATTTTATATGAATGCAAAAATGTATTGTACTATATATGAGAAAAGTATGTAATGTTCGATAAAATCGAACTGTAAACACTTAGAAAAAAGAAACTTAAGATGACAAATACACTCCTGTAATATTGTACTATGTGCTTTCCCCTCCAACTGGTTGTCCACCTCTGGACCGAAGACAATGCAGCGAGTCAAATTGCAAGCGATAATTAATTTTGACCATATTGAATGTGAACGATTATTTGTGTTCGATATTTTGGTATTTTCAAAATCCGGTCCAATTATTCACAAGAATTTTCAAAGCAACAATTCCATCAATTCTCATCGTCGTCGTTATTTTTTTTTTTTTTTTTAGCCTAACTCGGCTTATACTTACATAGTAATTCGTTGCCAACCATGCCATTTGCCAACAGTAAACATTAAATTGGCATTGGGAATATTACGAAATTGATGCAGTTTTGTTGTTCGAGAAACCTAAGAGAATTACAGCCAAGGCAGCTGTTGATCAGTTGAGTCAGACAGCAAAATTATACATTCCAATAATAAGTACAAATCAAATACTTTAAACTTTCTATTTTTTAAGCCTAAGAGGCATTTTTTATCGTGCACTAATAGAGTAAAGAAATGATGTCTCGGAGGTATGATTTAATTATTAGATATTAAAAACAAAATCCATTAAAAACAAAAAGTCATCTTTTGTTATGAATATGTTATTATTATTTTCAAAATTCTTAAGGGCTTACTTACTCACACTAATATAAGCAGATATAATCGTTTTGGTTAGCTAAGGAACTATGCATCGTAGACCCCATGAAATATATATAAAAATTATCCAATTAACAAGGAAAATCAATCATCCAGGACCGTCTGTTTATCCGTACATATGGAATCTAAGATTTTATTAGCTAACAAGCTGAAATTTAGTAAAAGATACCAGATTTTCGTAGGCAGAATCAGAGTTCTCCGATTACTGAAAGGATGAAAATTGCTTATAAATCATGACATTGATTGATTTAGTCAAATGCATTGTAAACATCGGTAGTTCTATCTTGTTATGTATTACTTAGTTTTAATTTGTTACCTCACTTCTAAATGTCTCAAACTAAGCTAATCGCTTTCAGGTGCAGTTCGTTCTTTAACGACTTATGGTAAAACAATTTGTGTTTTGTTTAACTTTGTGTCTACAGTTGGTGCCAAATGCATAATAAAGAGTAACGTATTTGACATTTAACAAGATACAAATGCAAAACAAACCAAGCCAAGCCAAAACAAAACCGCATGGCATGATTGGTAAGTATGAAAACATTGTCGACCATTGGTGTTTTGATAATTGGTAAACTTCAGTTGAACCCGAAAAAGTCATCATCGGCCTGAAGGCAGTTTGGCAAATTGTCGCGGTAAGCAGCAACTGTTGCATGTTTCATAAAATATTGCAATACTTAGTGCATCTAGTCAAAGACTAACAAATGGCAAATTGTAGGTAGCGGAAAGGTAAGTTCAGTGGGTAGCAATAAATAAATAAACAATATTGTTTTGTGGGGGAACAAGGAGGAATTGAAAATTATCAAAAGAAAAAAAATAAGTGCCATATGTTCCTTAGATCATTAGGAAAAAAAATCAACAAAGCTTCTCTAGTGAAAAAGATTAAAGGAGAGGCATTAAAAAATAGAAACTAAGTCACAAAGTTCATCTAAGATGTTTTGTAAGCTACCTGCTTACTAATGACCACAAGTTGACTACACTGAACAACATCTTCCTGGATAATTCTTTTTCATTGGAAGTAGGGAGATTTATCCACAAAATCGTTTGAAGAATATACATTGAGACCCACTCTTTTTGTCTTGTAACATAGTCGACTGGACATGGTGATTCCAAATCTTCCACTATATATGAAGTAGTTAATAAATTAATGACTTAATGAATAAATTGAGTGTGAGTACATGTAATTCGGACATTAATTGTTATTTCGAGGCGTTATACATTTCTTTGATTAGTTTCGCTTACAGAATTTTGGATTTGAGTTTTAGGTGTGGGCGGCTTATGAGCCTATTCATATCATTTTGACTTATTTGATTTTCCTTACACTTACCTACCATTGTACCATACATTGTACAATATTGTAAATAGTTGCCAACAAAATAAACTAAAAATTTTTTGAATTATGTTTTGTTGTTTTTGCCAAATGTTTTTATTGTTGTTGATGTTGTTGTTTTGCTTGTACGAGTAGTTGCTGCCGCGCATGCGCCACTTTGCATAACAAACGACTTTATTAATTTTCAAATTATCCAAAGTCAGAGGCCGTGGCGGATTTTCCTTAGCTCTAGCTGATTGTTTATTTTTGTTGTTCAATTCAAGATACTTTGTAGTTGTTGTTGTTGTTGTTTTTGCGAAAAAAAGCATAAGATTTTTGTGGGCGTTAATACTTTGATATAAAAGTTAATAAGAAACAAACAAAATAAAAATTATGAAAACTGTGAGAAAAACACATTTATGGCATAAATGCCGAAGTCAATGTGGGAAGTTCTGGTGTGGAAAAATGTCTTTGGGTTTTATCGTATTATTGTTGTTATTGTATCTTATTGAGTAAACAACATTTACTATTACCAAAAGGCTTGTACAACTCTTTATTATGAAATTCTATAGACATCAAAAAAATTCTATGTACGAGTATATGACATGAACATCATTCAATATTGTGATATGTTGCTTTAAATCTGTTTTAACAATATTTGTAAATCTTGATGCTTATGTTCGTTTCTTCATTTAAATACGAAAATCCATTGACTTTTCAGAAAAGTTATTTGGTGTCTTTCAATAGATGGCGTTGTTCGCATCAAGTAAATATTTGCGAACGTTTTGTTGTTGAACTTTATCCTATGCAGCAAAGTTGAGACAATTCGGCCGAGTTTTGTGCTTTGTGAAGAATATCTCGCAGCTTGTTGCCTTAAAACTCAGTAGACTGACAAAAACTGAAGTTATAGAAAAGTTGTGTAATAACTTTATCAAAAAACGCCAGTGCTAAAAATAATATGACCTTGTTTTCACGTAGCCTTTCTGCGACTCTCTCTCGCTTTTTTGTGTGTTCATGCGAAGAAGATGCTGATTGTACCAGCAACAATTCGCAGTTCAACCGACGTTTTTCTTTGTCTTATTTTGCGTCATTCGTGTTTGTTCATAATTTTTTGGCTTGCGTAGAGTGAGGATACATGCAAATGCATGCAAAATGAAAATATAGCGGCGAATATGATAAAATTGGCCTAAGACAGAACACAAAGTAACATATATAAAGAAGATTATTAAAATAAGTAGTAGCTAGCGTTCAAATACTGAGAGCAATCAACGAATGGCTTTACCAAAGAAGAATCAACGACCCGAGCAGCTGAGCATGATGCTGAGTGAAAACAAGGTCTATGCCCAAACTTCTTCAATAGTGGAGTGTTTCCTTTCATGACAAGATTCTCACAAAAAGTTGTTTATAGTTATACTGGGGCCCATACATTATGCAGCTTGTACAATCAAAGATCAACTTTTTGATTTTTCATACAATTGAGCCATGACCCTTCCCCGCTCACGTTGTGAGACTCAACAATAAAATGAAATTGTACAATCAATCGCATAATTTTTGGGACGCATAAAGACTAATACCAAGTATAAACGGATATAGTTAGACAAATTCATTTCCTCGTGATACTCATTTCCATTCCTATTTGTTGCATTTGACTACAATCGTTCTGTATATCACAGACATACTGTTAGTCAAACAAACTTAGTAAATACTTTAAGTCTGACTGGCATCGTATATTGAAAACCAAATTATTCGTCTTATAAAGTATGTAGGTTTAGTGTATACTATAGGATTGACTCACTCGATAGTCGGTCCCATCTTATCATGGTAAAGAATGGTATGGTAACCTTATGTTCAGTTTTTGCGAAGAAACAAGCAACTTTTTGCTTCGAAGTGCTTTTTAGTTTTGAGCTCAAACGCATGAACCTGTCACAATTTTAAAAATGTCTTTTGAAGCACCACTGCAGTATTTCTTCAACTTTTACGTATAACAATTAACAATTTTACTTATAACAATTGACAAAAGATTCCTGAGCAATAGCCAAATTACGCGATATCTTAACAAAGAACAAATTTTCTTGACATCCAAATCTGTACAATGCAATATTGAATATACACTGGTGCCTATGGATACATAATTCATACGACAAGTCCTTAAGACGATCTTGTAATATCAGCTAATTTTGGACGACCGTCAGTGAGTGAATGGAGCCCAGTAAATCTTTCAATGGTTCTTCATCGCCAAACATCCAAGTACCAAATTACGTAGAACTTTGTAAAAAATAATTACATGAAAACGTTAATTTTTCAAGTTGCTGCAAAAAACAAATTCCCTCGTTTGTCAAAACGATCTATTATTATTTTTATGCAAAAAATGTCAAACTTCACAATACAAATGTCAGATTTAATCTGGCAACATCATTCCCGCAATATAAATGGTAGTTCACGTATAGATTTCTAAGTTTTTAAATAATCTTGATGGTTATTGACAATTTTAAACTTTTACGAAACCAAGAAAATTTCACCTTAAGTCATAATATACTAAGTATATTTGTGTAGAACATTATGATAACCGTTTACAATCTAATATGTCATTCCAATCATTTACAAACCAAAATAATCATTCAATAATGATTTATTTATAATATATGACGACGATGGAGACACAACTCTTCCATCTGAATCATTATCTTTCGTTTGTTATTATTATCATAATGCTAATTTCTCTATTATCTTCTTGTGGCATTTTGTAATATTACGAGTTTGTAAATTTCAGTTGATTTGATGAAAAGAGGAAACAAGGAAACACAAAGAAAAACGTGAAAGCAGCCAACAATAAATCACACAATTAAAATCCAATCAAGCAATGACATTTGTTCGAAGCATTAATAAGTAATATTGCATGATGTCGTTGTTCAAATCTTAAAAGATACAATGATGTTTGATAAAAAACAAAGATTAGAATATGCAAAAGCTTAGTCTCACCAAATCCTATATACTCTTCATATAAGTTATGATTTTATTTAATGCATGATTATATTATAAATACGACTATTTCTATTTTGAATAATCTCTAAGAATTAAAATTATATGTTTTATACTTATATACATAGTGGAATGATGAATTCTCGAGGGCGCAAGGTGTCGTATGCAATAATGACCAATGAGCTTGGGCTTATTTTCGAACTGAGCGATTAGTTGGAATTTTATGGTTTGTTGAAAAGACAGAGGGTTCAGTTAGAAGAGAAACAATGACAAACATCTGATTTAAATGAAAATACTTTTCACAATAGTGTGAAGTGTATAAAAATGTACATAGATATGTGAATGCATATACATATGTATATACATACATACATGTACGTTGACAACATGTTTAAACGTTTTTTGCGGTTTGCTGGATCTACTTCAAAGGCAATTTATGTGCATTCATACATACTTGTACATATTGTAGATACTTATAGCAGATACTTATACGTCGAGTATACTACAAGCAAACAACAATAAAAGCAACAATTTCAACAACTGCATAATTCAAAAATTATGGCCCATTATGAAAGACATTGTTGCATTGTTTCTTACCTCTCTCACCCTGATGGCAAATGCCATTGTTAGCGACAACTCTACCATAGACCCACTCTCCCACCGTCATGGATCCCTCATCATCTTAAAACTCTTTCGTGGTGCGAAATTGTGAAAATTGGAAGCCACACGCATACACAACACAAAACTATTGAAATAAGGAGCCTGTGGATGGAATTAAAAGATAAAAATCCCAAGTGAATGGCAAGAAAATTATTTTAAGTTATTTGTTGATCGTTTTCAAATTGTTTCATTGTAATGTATCTGCAAAATACAATAAACATACACTTCACATCTATCCATGCACTGAGACCTTTCTTTTGTCATTTATTTTGTTAATATTTAATGTTGCAGGTGAATTTGTACAATAATTTCTTAAATTGCAATCACATTTCAATTAGTTATTTTGTATGAGTCTGGTATTTTATTTTTTTTTTAATGAAGTCTATTGAAGACGTGAAGTTTATAAAAATTACTGCAATGTATGCATGCACATATCTCCTTGTAGTACCGGACTCATATAATGCAAACTTAACTCTTTCAAAAAAGAGCTGGCCATTACCAATAATTTCATTTAAGCTAATAAATCCCAATCGATAGAAGACTTATATTTAAGTAAAACACCTTTATATGATTCAAATCAAAGGATTCAATTCAAAATGAATTCTTATAAAATAAACTATTGTGTGTTATCATACTATGGTACTGGAACTGAGTTCAACATAAAACCCTTTCACCCCATTAGTATTTTCATAAGAGCAAAATCAAAATCGAAATACACTCAAAACCAAATCGTGGAATAAAAATTAATTGCAATCGATAAATTACAAAAAATTGTTTCTTATTTTTACCATTTCAATGGATTTTTCTTTTCTTTTTTTTTGAAAAAATCCTATCGCTTGCAATAAATCATGGAAAAATAGCCAAAAGGCGCTTAAATTATTTTTGTTTTTTGTTTTTTGTATTTTTGTTGCATTTTTGGCTTGGCTAGTTTTGTGCTGAATAAGTAGTGACTGACAACTGGAACTCGGACTTGATGGAAACAAAGATTTGGTTCAAGTAGTATGAGACTGAATGAGGATACTAAGAGTCGCACTAACTGAGGAAACAAAACGTAAACGTGAAATCGAAGCTGAACAAATCAAATACTAATTTAAATTAAACTAATTTTCAAACAAAAAAACTCATTTCGCATTCAAGATAACAACGAGGAAACCAAGAAAATGATAATACACAAAGCCATGGATTTCGGTTTTACCAAAATATGAAATACCTTTCATATGGACAATTAAGAAAAAATTGAGAAAACTAAATAGTTGGAAAATAAAAACATTTATAAAAAAATAATTTATACATTAAATGACAAATAGAAATTGCAAATAAAATTTCAAAAGTTGTGGTAACTTCAAACCAATAATTTCTCAGGACACTGTGCGAAAATAAAGACAATCTTTGATAGAATAAATATCACTACTTCAGAATATTGTGAACCAGTTTCTGGCATTAATTCTGGTGTGAACGGTACACATATTTCTACCAGCCTGCAATCTGAGTCGAAAATACAGTTTTTGTGATTATTGCTACGAAAACTGCACGCAGTGCATATTGGAGCACACGTTCCTTGTTTGGACCCCTTTAATTGTATAACTTTATTTTACGGACGGCCGTACAGCGTACGTTAGCACCCTTTAGGTACGAAGCTCTAATAAGAACTCAATCCGCCACCAATACTATATGGTGTTACATACCTTCGGACAAAATGAATATACTAATTCCCTTTGTGCAAAACAATAAGATAAATTTCATTTTGTTTTTCTAATTTTCATCATGATGTTGGTCAATATACTTCTACTAAATAAAAACAACAAAATATTCGACTGGTCGTAAGCAAATCTTTTGGCAGTTTTTAATCAAGAAAATCACAAACCGAAATTTAATTTTATTTTCCACCTACTGGCAAAATCAATTTAGTTCGTGTGGCACGTGCTCCAAATAAACTAAAATTAGATAAAAATTGCATTTGTATAGCATTCCAACTAGTGTGGAGAAGTATTAACACTTTGCCTTGATGCTTGTAACACAGAGAACAATGCAATTGGAGACCCCCATGGCTTCCAATATAACAAGCTGAAATTTGGTAAGGAAACGAAAGTAATAATATCAAAACAAGGTGATAACTCAATACCAACATTTTTTAAGACAAATAACTCGAATTTAATCGTATATTCTAACATTGTGGTGTGAAAGGTATGTAAGCTTCGGTTAGACAGAGTTAAAACTGCACAATGTTTTAATAGATCGTAAAGAAACCGACATTCGCCCCCACAACAAATCTAAATAACGTTGAATGACTAAATGACTGTCTGGCCGACTAAAGGAGAAACAGACAATTTGACTGACGAAGGTCTGTCAAAATGCCGACTATTATTTAGTTGAGACCCCCAAAGGCAACTTGTAGCAGTAAAGAAAAGATTAGTGCCCATTAAAAGTAGAACGAATCGAATGACCGAATGATTGGTCGTTCGTTCGGTCAGCCAAACAGACAAACAGACAGGCGTCAGTCAGTTAGTCATTTACTCATTTGAATTAAAATCTAACTTTGAACAAAAGTTCCCAGTGACAACAATGACGGCAAAGTTATTAAATTTGACCATGTATTATTTTATTGTAATACTTACATATACAAACTAAGAAAAGTAGTTTACCACACATACAATTTCAGTAGCCAAGTTCAAAGCTCAGCTACTCATTTTTATTCAAAATACATATGAACATTCTTTAATTCTTATTACTTCTTAATTTTTTTTTTTTCTTTTTTTTCAGTTAGAAAGTTGAAAGAGGAATAACTTCAGTCCAATTTTCAAATACATAATCTACGATCAGTCAAGTACGTCCGATCATATCAGCATTCTTCTCATAAAGAGACTGCAACCCCCGTATTGTGGTGGTGGCTGCCTTGCGATAACACAACTGTTTCGCTAAAGATGAAAAACGTTACATTGAATTTAACAGGATTCCAGGAACAAAATAACTGTAATATTGGTTTATCTTAAGATCAGCTAACTTTAAGATTATTTAACTATAAATTGTTACCAATTTTAATTAAGAGGGAAAGGCCAACGGGGTAGTTCTCGCTGGTGATTTCTTATACTTTTAGAACTTAGCTGACCTTAAGTTGTACAACATATTTCGGCTAAATTATTGGATTTTGTCAGTAAGTATCTATAAAAAAAGAGGTTTGTAGCACATACCATTTAAAATTTACGACATTAAAGTGCAATCTATATGTACATCTATGGTATGTCTGACCGAAACTGTTTGTCCGATTTTGTTGGCCGCTCCTTTGAAGTTTGGTATGGATGGGACACGTGGACTTAATTTAAATATTTACAAACAAACACAAATTCAATGAAAGGTTTGGTTGGCAATGCGACAACTGCTCGGGTTTACTATCCAATTTCTCAACAATTATTTATTATTTTTTATTTCAGAAAATTTCAAGAACAACTTATTCTCACTATATTTTATGCATATGGTAACTCTGCAACAAAATTTTCTCATCTGACAACCATGACAAGTGCCATCCTACTTGCTCACCTTGATTTGGATTTTCCTTTTTGGGTTTTCCCAATTTTTTTTCTTAAACCATAATTAGGCGAACACAACAAACAGCAAACATGAAAATCGGCCATATCCGCGACGCATCAATTATATATTTATATATAAGATTGTTTTTTTTTCCTACATGTTATAGACATTTTTTTATTTTTCGCACAATGTGATTAAAAAATTAAATGATATATGTTAAGTATATAAACTTTGGTAAAACTTAAGTCAAACATTTGCAGATGAGCCTTGAAATGCATACATACGAGTACACAAGCAATTACATTGTATACACAATGAAGTAAGACTATATACAATAATTAAATCATAGAATTCTTTATAAGTATTAAGGTAATCGCCACTGAAATCTTCAAATGCAATTGAAAAATTCACGCCTATTTCGCGTGATTGGTGTTCAGCAATCTATTTCAGTATCACCGATATTTAACTCAAGGCGATAATTTGGTATTTTACTCGAATAATTTAATATGTATTGTATATTAAATAATGCATTGAAAATAAAATATTATCTGGGTGGATTCAGATTTAAACTTATAATATTATATGTACATAAATCAGACTACATACACGTATCATGCAATACTAAGTCTTTTCAGTTGTAGAAAGTTTAATTTTTTTTTTTGTTGAACATCATGAACTTAGCCAGTATTTCGCCGGCGGTGCAAGTCAGGAATTTCCTGTTGATGAATAACTCAACACTTAACATTTAGTACATAGTACGTATGACCGTATTAAATATGAATATACTTATGTATAGTAAACATAAATCCGATTTTTTTCTAAATATTTTTTTATTTATTATTAGGTTTTTTCTTATGAGGTTTCTTAATTATTACTAATAATAGACAGGACTACTGAATTGTTTTTAGTTACAATACTAAAAGTAAAAGCCATTATTCGTTGTTATTTAGGAGGAGGCTTCGATTTAAAGACTTCTATGAATATTTCTCTTGTCATCATCCACAGACTGCAAAATAATATAATTCAAAATATATTACGTGTTTTTCTGGAGACTTTTAAGACTATTTCTGTATATTTTTTTTTTGTTATTATTCCATCTTAAATTTCGATTACAGTTTACGATCTTACAAAATATTGGTACGATAACTCATAGCGATCTGCAGGTTAGCAAGGTGTAAGGAGCAGCGACCTCCTGGAAAAAGGAGGAAGACGACAGGTATTAAGGCATAGGAAAGATAAAAAAAATTTGTTGTGAAACATTGGGAAAGATGAGGATTGTCTGGATCAATGGAAGCTGGTGTAAATGTTAATCCAAAATGTATTGTATTAAATTTCGTAAACTAAAATAAAGTAAAGTCAACTAATGTTATATCACATAGCATGATGAATCGAATTCATTATGTAAAGTGAATGTAATCTTCGGAGAAACTAAAATTAGTTGTTTTTGTTCTTATTGTTGCCGTTTTTATTTATTGTATAATTTATAACATTGCATTCGCTACAAGCACATAAATTATAGTCACCGTTAATTAAATTTAGAACAAATATCATTCATTAGCTCAGTTTATTTATTGAATATAAAATATTTGGCTGCACTTACTCGCACTCAATCATACGAGTATAGTCCAATGAATCAGTGGTTTAGTCGCTAACCAACTATTGTAAGACACAAAGTGTTTACACACATATTCCCCTATGTATGTAGAATACATGAATGTATTTTTGATTTCTATAAGTGTTTGACGTATGTGGAATCTGTGGGCAATTATAATGAATTATTTGGACACTTTAAGATGGCAAAACGATAGAAAAGATGGTGAAGAAGCAGCAACGAAAATCGCCAAGTAAAATGAACTTAAAAATATTTAAGAACGGGAGCTTTAATCAAGTTGTATCGACTATTGGATACTCAATATCTATTTGGACTATGTGTAAAAAGTTTTACACATTTAAGTGAGAATTATCGATGTGTTCCCTGATATGAAATAGTTAGTCCCCATAAAAAATTGACTTTAAAGTTGCGGTTTCAAATGATTCATTTGATTTCTCTTTTTCATCATTAGACATTTGTTGATCAATGTGGTTTTTAGAAGTGCTTTGCACTCTTCGAATTGTTTTATTAATGATACACTGTGCAATATCATATAGTACAGCATCAGTGCAATCATACATTTTTAAGTACATCTATCTAACACAGAGTCATGGTACAATAATACAAGGTACCGCCACTAGGGCCTTTTACTCTCTTGAAATTTACTCACTCTCAATTGTTGACGTCATTCACATATTAGTGTATAGAATGCTGAAATAATGCATTAAGTGTTGAACATGTTTTGAAAATGCATTGAAAATTGAAGAATTTGAAGAATTTCGCATGCATTTTGAAATTAAGTTTAACACTAAATGCATTATTTCAGCGTTCTATACACTGATATCCTTCAAATTCTTCAATTTTCAATGCATTTTCAAATCATGTTCAACACTTAATGCATTAATTCAGCGTTATATACACTGATATGCGAATGACGTCAAAAATTGAGAACGACACATAACTGTAAACTAATGGCGCCACCTCTATTTCTTACACCATGACACTGAGTCAAATATGTGTCTAATTGATGCAACCATAGAATTATGTGTGATTCTACAACAACAACAACAAAGAAATGGGCAGAACATTGTCGCAACCTTTAGAATGGTCAGTCTGCAGCAGTGTTAGAAAGTGTTGGCCATTGTTACCAACTTTTTGTCATTGTACATTACACAAAAAACACAATAATTGTACTGGAAAATTTGTTCATTTCAAATCCCTCAACAGACTTAATGATCTTAATGCCATCATTGTCACTGAAGCTTGTTAAAGCTATAATAATTTTATTTAATTTAATTTTTAAAAACATTCACAAACATAATTCAATGGTAAGTATTCTTACATACAATCCCAATCATACCCACCAAATGGTATATCATCAATTCGTGCGTCTACATTGTAATACGTTTTCCAATTGAAAAAGTGGTCATCACTTTGATTGATTTGTTCATAAGTTTTAAAATTCTTTAAGTTAATGATCATATAGAGAAATTCATATTTCTGCTCAAATGTCAAAAGCGACGATTTACCGGGACCATTGTAGAATTCTTTAGTTGTTAATTTTTTAAAATCAATAAGAGCCAATAAATTCTTCACATAATTTGGCCAGAAAACATCAGTATCAAATGATGTGTTTGGTTCCGTTTCTGGTTTTTCATTAATATCCAGTTTTTCCGCATTATCGGTTTCCGAAAGTACCTCGCAATCATCGGATTCTTGATGCAGCTGTGCTATATCATTAGTTGAATCAGTGTAGTCATGCATTTTTAAGTACACTTCGATTAAATGAAAACGAGTTGATTCTGCAAGCAAGTTTTTGGTCAATGCAATGTACTGATAGTAAATATTTGGACTCAACTCATAGATACAATTATGTCTAAGATGTTTAGACCTTTTAATGCTCTAAAAGAGTTAGAAAATACTGCATAAGCAAATTCCAATAATATTAAATAGAGTTATACTTACGCAGGATACGCTCGCAATGAAGTCTTTATCACAGATGTCATATGCACACTGGAAGAGCAGCAGCAATTCAGGGATTTCCATAGAAAGGGATCTATTAGTAAGTGTCTGTATACAATCGGTTGAGATCGAATTGACCAAATACTTATTACCAAAGTATATAAGTTTAATCAGAGTATCGTTACTATAATCGTTGAGTTCCTTTTTCTGAAATCCATAGACATAACTACGAAATTTCTCAAACACATCTCGTTCAACGTCGTTGAGTGTAACCTCTCCAGTTTTCGACTCCTCAAACTGGCCACCATATAGCATACGCTCGAAGACTTCAGATGCACAACTGAGTATCAATTTATGGCACGAAAAACTTGTCTTGCCCAAATCATCTTCAACTATGAATTTACAATCGCTATATCTCTCGCTTTTTGCTAAAAGCTTTAAAGATGGGGCCATCCTAAGAGTTTCAGAAAAGAGGGAAGAAAGTGATTGAACAACGAAACTGTTTGTGACCGTATCTAGGTCACATTATATTGGGTATAGAAGTAAGTTTTAAAGGATTTTTATCTCGATTGCATTGAAAGTATTGCCCATCGCTAGCTATGACTTTTCCCCACCAAGTATCAAGCCAATTTTGTATACCTTCAAATAAAGTGAAGTGTATTCCCTTTAGAGAGATAGCATCGACCGGAACAAATGGTAGTTTGATTGTGTAAGGTCGTGTGTGAGTTAGGACTTCCCATCGGGTACCATCGAGATAGGTTTTGACCACGTTTACGACATGCGGCCGAGCATTGTCATAGTGAAAGCCATTAAGGCTCATGTTTGGCTGCCCATTCCGCCCGTTTTTCCGGAATTTGAGTTCTTGAGGCACCCATTTTCCGACTCTCGGGACCATACCAATGGCATTCAACCGCATTTAACAGCTTGTTAAGTCACACCTAACGTTGCCGCAAGTTCTTCTTGGGTTTGGCACGGATGTTCGTCCAAGATTTCCTCCAATTCGGCGTCTACAAACGTTGGTGGCATTCCTTAGCGCTCCTTGGCAGTTGTGTCAAAATCACCGCTTTTGAAACGTCGGAATCAGTACTCTCAGGTTGAAATTGATGGAGCATGCTCTCCGTAAGCCTCACACAGCAGCCGACAACTTTCTGTTGCACTTTTCTTCAGATGGAAGCAAAATACCAATGCTTCCCGCGAATAGAGTTTTGTAGGCATAAAAACGGACACACCATACTTATCGAACGAAAAAAATATGTTCTTGACACTTATGGTGGATGGATAAAATTTATTTTAAAATCTGGTAAAATGTTGAAGCTTTCACATAAAGCTGGTTCCAACATGGTCCGGTATGCTTAAACAGTACTGGTGCCCTTTGTTGGCAATCCTTTAACACTTATTGTATACCCAATAAAAAAGAAATTAAGAGGTTCACTTACCACAAATCCATATCTGAACAAAAAGGATGAATAAATTACAAAAAAGAATTTATTTTTTAAAATCTATGAATGTGTACTGGCAAGTAGTATTTAGTTAATGTATTTACTTAGCATGGAAAGCTTGCTATGTTTTTTTTTTCTACGTCAATTGAAAAATATAAACTCAACTATCAAACTAAACAATTGATTAATGATGAATTTAATTTAAGTTGAAAAGTATCTAAACTCCTTAGTTATTGGTCGCCACAGGTCATACATAGATCATATTGTGTTGTAATAGGGAAGCTCTTAACATAATGTTATCGGCAGCTGAGAATGCATTCGGCTCCACTAAGCGTATGTGTATGTTTATTCCGCTTAATAATGTTCAGAATTCAATCGGTCTATTTCCATTTATTTTCAGTTGAAAGTGCATGAGGTATACTTATAGTAACGAGGCTGAACATTAAACACGCATGCTCATGGCTCGTTGTCGACTCTACTACATGCTTAGAGAATAGCGTGTTCCACTCATATTCCAATTCAAATAAGGAGCGTGAGAAACAATACATCCACAGATCATATTGTAGTAAGTACCAAGCACATGAAGCCGACTTGAGCTGAGCTTTGGCCCCCGCTTCAAATTCTTACAATTTTTACTTTGACGATTTGGCGGTACAGCGTTTTTCTTGTTATTGCAATACTATACTGAATATACTACATATTTGTTTGTATTAGCATACTCACAACAATATATGTATGTAGATAAAAATAAACGACAAAATTATGCAATACGATAACTTACAATAAAGCGACTATAAACAAACGAAGAATGATGCGAAAAATGTTGCTGCAGGTGTTAAATTTATAATGATGTTAACAATTTTATTAGCCAAAAACAAACACAAAAAATATTGTATACAATATGCAAAATAATATTGCATACTTTTCATGTTCACCGGCAAGTTTCGACATGTAAATCTTGTTCATTACAGTCGAAGGTTAATTAAATTTATGTTGAGTAAACGATATTATGTTAAGTATCATTATGCCGTGATGTGTGTGTGTAAAAATTTAATGTTACAGTGGATGAAAACTATGAAAACTTTTATGAAAATATCGGACTTAAGTTTTTCAAAAATATTTCCAATCAATTGGAACATAAGCTGTCACAAAGAAGTCCTAACAACTGATAAGAGATATTATACAAGTGACACTTGAACGTAACGATGAGCATTGATTAATCCATCTCTAACTGTAACAACAAATATGCAATATTTGAATACAATGCGTTACATAAGATTATTTTGGCAAAACTCTTCTACCATAGATGAAATTTTATCAAACCATTACTATTGATACATTGATGTTGCTAAAAACTTATTCTTCAAACCGTTCGTTCTTTCGTTCGCGCCTTCAATCATTTATTCATTCTTTAGTTTTTCATTCGTTTTTCGATAGTTTTACCTTTGAGAATTCATGTTTCAAGGTTGCCCAATTAAAAGTGACATTTTCCAACATAATGTGCTTCATTTAACATGTTTTATTGCACAACTTGGTCATTATGCAGTTACTATCAATCTTGTTATTTTTATTGTTACTTTGCCGTCACAAACTACTGTACTTGAAGTACTTATGAGTAATTCATACACTTGGCGTAGGTTTGAATTGTTTATGTTGCAATTATTGTTATCGCTCTCATGACAATAGACATTTCATTCAACATTCGATATAAACAATTCAATTCTATATAATTGCACATATACACATAAACAGTTGGACCTCTATAGTCCTTGTTGTCCAGGACCGAGCTCAGTACGGAAAGTAAGAGATTATATATACATTATTATATTTATTTTTCAGTAGAACATATGGATTTACATCTATAAACATATATATTTATGTAGATTTTATTCAATTTAACAAAGAAAAACGTTTATTTAAAAATTCTATTGTATTGTAGTATATGTACATACATATATCATCTATAAGGTAATCTGTTAATTAATGTCTTTAATGAGTTCGTATGAGATACATTCGTATTTTCCAGGCTGTAAAATACCAAGACAATTGTTGTGTTTTAACAACCTTAACAAAACACTACTAGTTTCTGAGAAACAGTGCTCGATATTTTCGAAATTCCTCCGTCTGATTCATCGGGATTTAACTCATGTATTGATATGCACATAATAAAAATAAATCAATAAACAAATGAATGAAATCACAGATTATAGAGGAAAATCACTGATTGGAATAAAATTAATCAGTCAGCATTCTAGTAAATAGATGAAGATCAGGAAAATCGAGGTTCAACTGTATATGGTATATTGTAATAATGATAATGCTAAATACATACAAACATATAAAGCATAGAGTCTTGATGATTGTTAGTGATTGCATTGGTTACAAAGAACTTCAAGCTCACAACAGAAATGATAACCAAAAAGAAGGATAACATGCCAAAGTTGTTATACTCTTCACGCTCCTCCGGGTTGCATCCAACCTTCCTTCCTAAGCATCACTACAATATATTCTCTCTGTTACAATTTGAGTATCAACAACAGTTTGAGTATCAAATATGAGCACAGTTTGAGTGGCACTTTTATTGTTACAAAAAATAATAATAAAAAATATACGATCTTCAAATGAAGCTAATGACGATGGAGCGTCTGTCGCCAAAAGACCTAGGATTGAATTGCATCGAGTTGACGGTTAACCGTGTATGAGCTCCAGGTTTCACCACAACGAAAAATGTTTACCCACAGCTAGCAGTCATGTTGGAAAAGAACAATGACGATGAGGAAGATAGAAGTGAAATCATTGATAAATGAATATAATATACCCAAAACCAGCTTCCACCAAACGAAGACCCTTTAATACGGTGGAAATATAACAACAAATTTCAAGCTTTTTTCCCATCGTACCTGCTTATTTATCGTTACGAACCATTGAGAAATCAGTGAGAAACCGACAAAGCTGCAAAATTATTGTTTATTAAGAAGAACTTGCCTCTTATCAATTTTGATTATCAATAGTTACTTTTATACTCCATATATGTATTGTTTCTAGTATAAACTTTGTAACTTTTTAACCCACCGTTAACACCCGCTTCCTTGGAGTTCAAACTCTGGACTTCTGCCTCCGCCTCCGCGAGGCGTTTCAACCCTAATTTGAGAATACGAGTACCAATAATCATTTGTAGAAGGCGCTAAATATGTGCCAAAACGTCATGTGGCCAATTTCTCTTTGACCGTATACACAAGGTCATATTGATTAGACTTGTATTTAGGATAGAGTTAGCTATACGACCCAGTAATCCTAGAATCTTGAAATTTACATGGTTGATGAATATAGGTCAAACACTTATAGTGTCCAAATTTCGTTAAGACAATAAACTAAAAAATTTTTCTAATAAAACCATTAAATTCAGTTTGGTTTTCAACCTCAACAGCAACAGCGGCAGCATAGCATTTTTTTTAATTTTTCGTTGCTATCACTGTGCTGCCTTGCTGCATACATACGACCGTGTAGTAGTATTGAGTTATTTTATTATTGCTGTCGCTGTGCTGCTGAATATCTAACGAAATGCAAATTAATCAATCAGCCAATCTGTAGCTTATTTATTTTTAATAATTGTTTGATGGCTTCCCTTAAGTTATTACAAATTTTGATGCCTTATCATTATAAATGTTATTATATGTAAGTAACATCAGTATAACAAATGCTTATTGACTCCACGAGTGCAATATATATTTTCAAACAAGATTTGGCTCAATCATGGGTCCCGCCAAGATTACTTTCAGGGAGGTTCATCTGCATCTACACATTACATTATTAACTAATATTAAATATAGAATTATACATGTATGTTATGTAGAAAAAAACGAAATGTGCCTCACCTACAGGGGCGTAAGTAGAGTGAAACACTACCCAAACCACCACACTCTTACGATACTAGTGAGTCAATATGGCTGATACACATTCGAGAAAGGTGATAGT
This sequence comes from Amiota communis, assembly GCA_037043315.1. Lineage (NCBI taxonomy): Eukaryota > Metazoa > Arthropoda > Insecta > Diptera > Drosophilidae > Amiota > Amiota communis. The sequence goes on from JBAMAV010001101.1 coordinate 1,385,265, forward strand.
TCCTACTATTGCAACTGAACTATTCCCAATAGTGCAAAACTTATGTTTTCACATAATTATGTGAAGTATGTAAGCTTCGATAAGACAGCAGTAACAATTTTTTTCTTGTTCCAAACTTTATCCATTCCAACATAAACCAGTACGACAAAACAATAATATTGATGCTGAATATATGAATCGACCATTAAAAAAAATTCCGCTGCTGCCATAGGCGTTCTCAGCTTTTAGTTTAGGGGACACGAATCAGGAATTTCATGTTGGAGGAGGCAATTCAAGAATTTTCTTTTGATAAATAAATCAAGAAATAACTTTATTTTTAGTACTCAGATCTTCGGCACAAGTAGCTACAGTCTTGGTTTGTGGGGTAGAAGCTGAACTTCACCGTCAATCCCCTCTTTGCGCCTATGACTGCAGTTGGTGGTAATTGTAATGCTGAGTAATAAAATATTGAAATTGCTACAGAAAAAATGTTTCTGTTGCACTATTTTTTCCAACTGCTGTTTTTTAACCACACACAAGATCTCTTCCTTCTCTTCCCTCCTCTGAAAAACTTCTTTTAATTTAAAACACATGAAAATTTAATTAAGCCACCATAATCGTAAAAGCACAAGAATTTGACATGTTATAACTAAAAGTTATTTATCAGAAGATTTAATGATAAATTTTAATAACTTTATTAGTTAAAACGTAACCTTATTTTAATGGTATATCGATCGGTAATGTTGTCAATTAATAGCCACAATACGAGGTTATTCTCATGAATATCATACCACATTTTAGTAAACTTTAAACAAAATACAAATTTTCTAAGAAATTACAATATACAATACTTATGTCTTAGGAATAAGCTCTAGTATAAACATCTTTTGTATATTAATTTATTTTAACATTAATCGCAATTGGAACTCACCTTGGGTTATATTTGTCGCCAGTATATTTTGATGACTTTGAAGCTGCTGATCATAACAGCTGCTGTGTAATTGGATGTCATCAAGTACTGTTTGCATCTATAGATCTCTATGTAGGGTAGTATTGCGAACAAAACAGGGTCTGATCCGTCAAAGGTTTTTGCCATGGCAAGCCTGTACCTTCCTTATTTTAATTTTTTTTAATTATTTATTTATTTTCCGTTAATTAAGGGACATTATGCTCTATAATGCGTTTATTTTTGCATAAAAATATCGACAGATTTTTACATTACTAAAAACATTTTTTTTAACTTAGTGACTCAGGCTGGATAGCCGCCTAGTGCGTCTAATGCATTGTCTACATTGTTAGGGTAAAGTCAAAATGTAGCCTACGTGTTGAGGTTGTATTGGTCAAGCGATTCTTTTGTGCCATCAGACGGTCGTTACATCGGCTAGTGTAAAAGGCGATCTGGTCCTCAACTTACGGCAGGTCTCTATGCAGGGTTGAGTTCCTAACATACCGAGGGCATTTTGTCATAAGGTGATTTGTCCTGTTATGCAAGTCATGTACCTCTTCCGTTTGTCCTGTTCTGCAAGTCATGTACCTCTTCCGTTGGGATTTAGCAGCGGTGCCCCATGTATGGATACCGTATCTCTATACAGGCCAATAATTTTGGCGTAGACTGTGCGCTCATTCCGAAAGGAAGCATATTATGTACTTTCCTAATGTTATAAGTGGCCGCAAATATGTATACACTATTTGCTTGTAAATCAATCTTTCATTTGACAAGGAAAGTTTACTGGTTGATGGCAGCTGGCAATCTAATTTCCACATCTTTGTATTGAAACATGCCTTGAAAGACATGCACACTAGCCGAGTTGCATGTCCAGGAATAGACCGAGGTACCGGACTTGGTCCACCTACTAAATGATCTTTAAACCATATTTGAATAAATGAAAGCTAATATTCTCTAGTAACAAACACACAACTTTGTCAAAGATGAAAAAAGAAGAACGTTACAGAAATAGTTTTAATGATATTATCACTTGGACGTTAATTCTAAATCCCAGCATTCGTTGTCTGTTTTGATTTAAAAACTGCTTCCAAAGTTTAATCTACCAATTAACCATCCTAGGAGTGTGATATCAGAACACCCTCTCTAAGTGGTTGCTTACATCATATTAGGAACACATTGTCCGACCAACAGCTGTGAGACTTGATTGACGCACCTCAAGTATCTAGTCGGGTAAGGAACTTTCTTAATTCAAAATCTTTTTTATATAAAAAAAAAAAAAAAAAAACAATTGAAACTGAAAATATCTTTCATTCAAAGAAGTTTGTACTTATATTCAGATCAATGCTCCTCATGTGCTCGGATTTTCCCGCATTGCATTGTCTGTCAGGACGTTAGATTAACATGTGGCTATTATCTGTTTAATTTGTGTTGCAGGATCAAGAGTTCAAGGAACGCTCAAAAAGAAACATCCAAACATCCACTGTTTCGAACAATGCAAAATTCTCTTGAAGCGTCATAGGTATAGTATAGATGTATAAATCTAAATTAAATAAATCATATACATTATTTTATAACCACACTTTGCAATTCTAGTTCATATGCTACATCTTCATTACCTGCATAATTCTGTTGGATTCAAATTTGTCATTAGCTCGTCCACGGTCCACTTGATAATATTGTATAAAAGGTAAGCTTTAACATACCTGCTTTATCGATCGATTATACTTTTAACGGTGTACTTATGAACAAATCCTTCGAGTATGCAAGCATCTTTGTGTGTACAAGTCTATCAGCTTCGTTAATATTTGTTTTCAGCTATTTACATACTACAATACAAGCAACAATAAAAATAAGAGTCTTATCAAATTGTTTGCACATTTCAGTTTAGTGGACAATAAGTGGAACTGTAACAAAGTTCATACACGATCAAACAATGTTTCATAAAACACAAAAATGTTCTTTTAATTTTGAATTCATAAGTATTTTTTTTTATTTTGTTTTCGTAAAAAAGAAAGGAACTGTTATGGTATAATGATTTTATGACTCCAACCAAGTAGCGCTCTAATGATATAAATGACTTATAATTTGATGTTAAGATATTCAGAACATGTTCTTAACACTGCTTCTTGTAAACTTAAAATGAAAAACTTAATAGAATCAATGAATTATTAATCTTGCAATTGATGGAAAATTTGATAATAATAATCGCAGAATCTTAAGATCGCATACTTTCATCCATAATTATCATCGCATCAATAAACTGTTAAACTCGCTATTGATGGAAAGTTCTAGTAAACGAGACATATTCCTCTATATCCTTTTTTTGTTGGCGGTATATTTCTCTCCACTTGCGCTGATTCTCCAAATTTATCCAGTTTACCAATACGACACCAGCAGCTTCACTATTGCCATCAGATTCAGTTGTGCTTTTAACATCGTCTGAAGCAATAGAATTTTTGTAAATGCATTTAGATTCTTCCTGCTCTTCCTCATCATCACTCTCTTCACCGCTTTCATCGCTGCTAATAAAAGCTTCAAAATTATTGTTATCGACATCATTTTCATCATTGTCGACCTCGGCATCGGTATCGGCCTCGTCTTCTTCTTCGTATTCTTCAGTTCCATAGTTGTTATCAATGTCACTTAAATAAGTATCAGATTCATCGTGTTGCTCCACATCCGATGTATCTATACCCGAGGAGCAGCTGGTTGGTTGTTCATCGAAGCCACTAGAAATGGTGCCGTCAAAAGGAATTTCTGGTGAATATGTGCGATTAGATGGTACAGAAACACGCGATGATTGATTGCTGCTAATGGAAATAGCATCAGCTTCAGCACCAATTTCACCACCACCACCATCTCCACCAACAACATAGCCGCGTATAATATTTGGGACAATAAACGGCGCAATATCCAACTGAACGAAGTCAAACAAAATATATTAAATCATATAAATTCTTTCATACATTCATTTATTTACCTGCGGTCCTACATTGACTGATAGTTTTCTCTGTTTTTCACGCAGTTCTTCCTCATCTGGCATAGCACGAACATCTGCCACCAGCGATGTAAAATGTTTTGTCTCTTCGTTAATACTTTCACTTGGTAAAACACTAGCAGCACTAAGTGATTCCACAACAGAGCTGGTATTGTTTAGTGCATCTTTTGCTGTACTTGTAGTAGCAGAGTGTCTTTCATCTGGCAATTTATTTGACACATCACCCAATACAATACGCTTAGTCTGTAATTCATAATCAGCCTTTGGTTTTATCATTTTATCTGCATCAGCATCAGGAGCATTTTTAAGTATATTTGTTTTCATTTCTGCATGTTCTTCGAAAATATAATCCATCTACAAGACTTAAGAATTGATTAAAAGTTCAAAAAAACGTATTTATGAAAGAAGTCTACCTTTAATATGTTTGATTCCATAATGCATATTTGCTTAATATCATCGATTAAATTATTCTCGATTTCCTTAATCTCTGTTTGGCCCTAAAGTGAAACAAAAAACTCATTCCATGAAATTAAACTAGACAAATTCATGACTACTTACATTGGTGGCTACATCAGTGTTGTTATTACAGCCATGTTTCAGTACTTCAACTGTAACCTTTGTGGCATTTAATTCTTTTGTTGGTGGCTGGCATTAAATTATAAAAAATAAATAATAATTAAAAACAGAGAAAAGGTTATCATTGGCTATGCCAAATTTAAGTTGGAAAAGACACAAAACAAAAAAGTTTTTCAAAATAAGAACATTAATTTTAATTTGGGTTTATATGGGAGGATCTTGAAACATACACTGTTGGTGAGTTTGGATCAGAAACTTATAGTGTCCAAATTTCAGTTTGATTAGTCAAAAAACACAAAAGTTTTTCTAAGAAGAACAACAATGTGAATTTGGGTTTATATGGAAGGTACCCCTCCAGGTAGCCCTAGGATCTTGCGGTTTACACTGTTGGTGAGTATGGATCAGAAACTTATAGTGTCCAAATTTCAGTTTGATTAGTTAAAAAACACAAAAGTTTTTCTAAGAAGAACAACAATGTGAATTTGGGTTTATATGGAAGGTACCCCTCCAGGTAGCCCTAGGATCTTGCGGTTTACACTGTTGGTGAGTATGGATCAGAAACTTATAGTGTCCAAATTTCAGTTTGATTAGTCAAAAATACAAAAAAGTTTTTCATATAAGAACATTAATTTGAATTTAGGTTTGTGTGGGAGGTACCCTTCCTAGTGGTCCGATTCGAATGATTCCGACAAATGTTAAGCGTATGGTTAAAAGAAACCTATTTGTCAAAAACTGAGGGACTAGTTTGCATACATAGAGACGGAAGTGGCTAAAACAACTCGTCTCATCGAGCTGAACAAGAATATGTATAATTTATGGGGTCTACGATGTCTACTTCTGTGTGTTACAAACTTCATGACAAACTTATAATAATAGTATAATGAATACGTAATAATTCTAGTATGACTTACCTCTCCTTGAGCACCATTATCATTGTCAGCATTCTCATCACCATCGCTATCAATATCATCGGTGTCATTATCTAAGGATTGTTTGATTTTCAACTTCTCATCACAACTCTCTGCAGACTGCAATAAAATAAATTGTAATGAAATTATTAAAGTTATTACAAACTCATAACTTACATTGCCTTCAGCATCACCATCATCTTCATCATTATCATCACTATCATCATAATCAATTATTGATGAAATAATTATTTTTGAATTTTTTCCATTAATTGGAACCTGATTTAAAATAATAAAAAAAATTAATGATTTATAAATTTACAATATATATAACATACATTAGATGTGGTGGCGGCGGTTGCAGGAACTTCTACATAATCATCTTTATAAAAAAAAGTGTCTTTTAATATATCCAGAGGGTCTAATGCGTCCAAATCTGGCTTGATCAAATATAACAAATAAGACCCTTCCCTTTGATATTCACTCAATTTCCTACAGAAATCCTTACCGATTTGATTATAAATTTCAAGTTCTTTCTTGAACATGTCCTCATCTGTATCACTATTTTGAATTCTGTCATTTCTACGAGTCTTTCGGATCTCTGCAAATGAATTCTTATTAATACTTTCATTATCCTGCATTTCATCATCCCATTTACTAATGCTAAGTTCATATTCCGGCGAGATCTCCTCCCCTTCTGTATCACAAGTCTCAAGCATACTTCTGATTATTTTTCGTAACAATTTGATTATTTCATCTTTGGACTTTACATGTAGATTCTCATAATCGATGTACACAGACTTTTTTTGCTCCCCTAAATGAAAACGGGTATGGTAAATACTCAGCGCCTCTTTGACATTAGTCAAAAGTTCAACATTTGATAAGTCTTGCAGTTTCTTCTCTAAATCGAAATTCTTCACCCAGTTTAATTTCGTTGCGTGCTCGGTTTTTGCATAATAATTGAAGTCTCTTGATTTGAAGGATTTTACTGAATCAATACAACTGCTCATTTTCGACAATGTCCCATTATCAATTACTCCATTATTACAATCAGATGAAAGGATTTTCAACATAACACTTTCCTCCCCATTAACTTCGTCGTCATCATCGATTTCAGACAACACTTTCAGTTCCCTATTACAGTCTTTGTCTTTGTATTCATCTTCTTCAAATTGATTTGATTTGATACCATGTGGCACATCATCACCACCATCAAACATATGTTTTTCATGTTCTATATGATTTAGGCTATCGGATTTAATGCTGCTTGCATCATCGATGGTATTCGATATGGCCAAATGTTGTGTTGAACTTTGGAGTGATTCTCCAGTGGCAAGTATGGGAGTATTAAGTTGTTCTTGTTTACTTTCAACATCGACACTCAATAATTGTTCATCGATGTTCATATTTGTGCTATCTACACTATAAGTGTGCGTATCGATTGAGACATCGGCACTAGCCAATGGCGCTTTACTTTTGGAAACCATTTCATCAACTTCGGTCATTAGTTCCGCTTCGATAAAATATGAAAATTTATATTCCGAAAAATTCCAAAGATCCACATTCAAGCGTTCCTCTTTTTTTGGAAATTCATACACATTCATTGGGGAGCCAATACTGGCTACCATTGCCTTGAACTGTTCGTTTTGTTTTTGTGAAGCCAGCAAATTGATGGCAAGTCCTTGTGTACCAAAGCGACCAGCACGTCCAATACGATGTAGATAGGTAACAACATCGTTAGGCTGTTCCAAATTTATTACAAGATTCACAAACTCCGAATCAATCCCACGTCCCATTACGTCCGTAGCGACCATAATACGTGTTTCAAACTTCCGGAATTTATGGAAAGTCTCTAGACGGCAACTTTGTTTCTGAGCTCCCGAAATAAGTTCGCATGGCCAACCATCCTTCTTTAAATAATTACAATAGGAGTCAGCACGCAATTGTGTACCCGCAAATATTATGCACTGCTTAAAGCTTAAGGACTCAAAGATCTGACGAACAGCGTCTAGTTTTGCACGCATCTCCAGCATGCTGTTTTTCTGTTCTTCAATTATGTAAACAAATTGCCGGATGCCCACCAACACAGAGTTTCGATCATTGGTCGAGATGAGCAACGGTTGCTTCATAATCTTGCTAAGCTGCGTATCGAGGTCATTGGGGAATGTTGCACTACAAGCAATGGTTTGATGATTCGCCGGTAGACTCTCCTTTATGCGAAGCACACTATCACGAAATGAATCTGTGTATAGTTTATCGGCTTCATCGAGAACAAAGAGCGATATGTGAGCAGTATTGAGCACATTGTTTTCTATGAGATGCAAAATACGGCCTGGTGTACCAATGACAGCTTTGACGCCTCGCAATCGAAGTCGATCAGCTGTTACATCCATGCCACCAATGCAACAAACAGTCTTTAATGGCACTGAACGACCGATGATTTGAATTGTGTCCTCGACTTGAACAGCAATCTCCCGTGTTGGTGCCAAAACAAGCGCTTGCGGAACTTGCGAGTTGCCTAAGCACGTTTGCAATACGGCAACTGTAAAAATCAGCGTTTTGCCAGTACCGCTCTTTGACTGCACGACAAGATCTATAAAGCAAAGTAAATTAATATTAGTATTCATAACATACGAAACACATGTCTACCAATTCCGGCTGTTGCTAAAGGAATTGCTGTAGCCTGAATGACTGTCGGATACACAAACTTGTTCGATTTCAGTCCGCGTTTTATATGTGCATGCAATGGCATGTTTTCAAATGGAATCACATGCTTCAGCTGGATGTCTTCGCTGCGCTTGCAAGAGCGTAAATCGTGCGCAATTGCGCATGCCATATTGATCTGAATAAAAACTTATTTAAACACAATTAATTTTAAACAATTCCAGCAAACAATCGTTTTGCGTATTTGTAGCATTAGCGAGCGTCAATTTCTGTATTAGGGTGCAGTGGTGACTGACCGTTCGCCCAATATTTATCGGTATCGGTACAAGCAATTGTGTATAACGAAACAAAAAGACAACGCCGATATTTATATTTATTTATATTGTTTTATATTTACATAAAATCACTTATTCAATTATTTAAATGCCATGCTATTAGTTTAATATTTGCAGGTATAACCGCAGCCTAAAGAAAATCAAATTGGTTCGATATACACACGCTAAGTAATCGAAAATGGACAATCGTTCAACAATCGAATCGTTTGTGTGTACTTATCGAAATAGTCGAACAATAGATGACGCTAAAGAGTTTCAGTTGAATTTGAAATGAATTTATTATTTACAAATATTTTCCAAAATGAGTCGTAATACTGACAAATTTTAATTAATTTATTTATGTTTAAAATAATTATTTTCTTAGTACAACATTTCTGCAGGCATTTAACTAATAATTATTACAATTATTTTATTGGTTTAATTAATTTTATAAATGAGAAATCTTCGAATACATTTAATCGGTTTCAAAATTATTCATATTAAGGTGTAACTTATTTATAATAAATACAATAATTTTATATGTAAGTTACTTACAGAAATCTTATTTTTTGAGATCGCTCTCGGAATTGGAACACATAAGAAATGTAGTTCTTCAATGTAGCGACATGTACAATTTACAAATCGATGATGTCAAAACTTCAGTCTTCGCATACCAACCAACCATTTGAAAGTGATCCTTCTTATTTGACTTTATATTCTTAAGATTCAGTTGAAACAGTATCTCCGAATTTTCTTTTTTTTTTGTTTGTACAGATACTTTAAATCATCATACTTATCTAAGATAGGCTAAGCAAATTTTTACTTTAATAAATTATCTGTCAGTTTATTTTTCGAAATCAATTCAAGTTTTATAAAAAAAAACAAAATGCAAATTACTAAATCCAAAATTTGTATAATATTCTTTTTGCTAACGTTGTTGTATCTTTGCGCACGTCTAAGACCTATTGTTAGCGCAAATGTTGCACTCAATTCAAAGTATCCTGCAGTAGCCAAAGATGTCGTACTAATTGTTGGATATGAATATGATACCTGTATGATGGTCCAGGCGATCCTCAGCTCAGCAGTTGCTACATTTGGCATAAGCCGGTGGTGGAGTAAAAACAAGATGCAGAAAGAGACTACTAAAACGTTACACAGAAGTGATGTTATCAAATATCATTTAATGCGGAAACTATTATCAAAAAACAATTTTATTAAAAACCACTGGGACGCTTTAATCATTACACCATGGATTTTCACCGTTCTGTTAAGTACCATTGTTAATTATATAACATTGGTTCTGGTTCTCCAATATTTCTGCGAATCCTATCATCAAGTGTTTACCGTGTATATTCGATTGCAATGCCTTTTCCTGAAGAACGTTTTTTATGCTGGCACAAAACATCTGAGTCAATTATGTGGCATATTGACGGAGGTATCACCAAATGATAATTTTGTAACTGTCACAATATAGCATGCACATACAATATAAAAAAAAACAACATTGGATTTCTGAGGAAAGCGAGTATTTTTGAAAAGAATGCAGTTATTTAAATCAATCAATAAAAATATTTGGGAATTTCTTTAATCTCTAATAATATATTTATCGAGTATACAGAAGTATTTATTGATTAGGAAGATGATCTACTATTATTTCTCTTCTTGCCCTTTGCTACAATATCGTATAAAAAAGGAAATCTATTTCTACTTGGAAACATATGGTTAAATCAGTAGCAGACTGTAAGTACCCGACTTTACCAACCTTATAAAGTTTAAAAATTGACGACACTACATTGCTTAGTAATTGTTTAGCAGGCATCATTACTGAACGCTTTCAGTGAATTTGTAAACATTAAAGAAGTCATCGTTACGTGAGAGGCCTCAGTCCAACCAATGTCAAAATTATCTGAAACTTTGGACTTCGTATGTAGTATTGTGTAAGATTTGCTAACAATGCAAAGGTGGAGTCTGCGGTTAATATCTATTTTGAGGAGCTCGACGATTCTCCCTTTAAACAGGCTGTCGAAGCTATTGAACTCCGTTGGGAAAAGTGAATTGAGTTAGAATGAGGCTATATAGAGAAATAAAGATAATTTTTCCAAAATTGTGTTTTCTTTGTTAGGTTGGGTACTTCTGTACAGTTGTGGTAATTTAAGGTCTCTTCTAAAAAGAATAAAATAACAAAAATGAATTTTGGTTAAACAAAAAATAAGCAGTAATTGAAGGCCCAGGTTCTAACTCTCTCTGGTCACGACTCCTACAAAAACCCATTTTACTAAGAATGAGTGTCTGTTTTGGATGTTGTAGTAAATAAAGTAGTCACGAAGGACAAATCTAGGCAGAACACATTCATAAGAGTATTGCACTTCAGGTGTGTGAAATCAGCAGATACTGCTTAGAAACCAGCTATTATACTGGTAAACCGGAGATGGTCACATTTGCCCATTTGATTGCCACTGAGGAAAGAAGACCAAGCAGGGATAACATACTTTAGAAAATTACATGTTCAGCTTTCTAATCATCGACCTCATGTCTTTAAACTCAACAAATGCCTTCTTACCATTAAGTAGTTTTTTTTGTCGTTCAGCATGATTTTAAATATATCTTGTATTAAAACTGCATGATCGTTAATGATGAAAGTCTTAGCCAGATTTATTGTCATCATAATTGTCCTTTCATATGGCACCGTTACTGGTAGTGAGCATCGCTGCTGCATCTTTTTCGGAAGACTGCAAATCCTTAGCAACTGGAGAAAGAAGAGCCAGAAACCTACAGGAACAGCTTAAACTCTTTCCACAGGTTACGAGGATTACTACAAGATATTGAAATTGTGTCGCTTTACAACGATCCGAGAAAAGTTGAGCGATCTCAAGTTTTATTTGAGCCTAGGTTATTATCACTTGCGTTGGCAATATGGACCAGATCACTCTCCTATTGTAGTATCATTGAGGAATAAAACCGGCTTAATAAACGATTTACAGTTTACAGTTGCAAAAAGGTAGTACAATAGTAATGTCATTCATGAGATTTATCTAAGTAGCGAAATTTTCATTCGTCTTAATTCAACTATATCTGCGACTATTGCAACTCAACAGCATGTCCCTAAGGTAATGCAATAATTGGTAGAGTGCGAACACGCCAGTTAGGAAATTTTATGGCTAATGAAAAAGGGCGACAATGTGTCGTTGTATTGTAACAGACCGCGATTATGCGCAATATGGGAAGCAGCACAGAAACTCATATCTTACGGGACCTCCAAGGGTGTGGTACAGACAAAGCTCTTACCAACCATCTTGATGCACATGGAACAGAACCAGATTAATGTTCCAAGTTTCTGTTCTATATCGGCACGGTAGCATCTGCTCTCTTCAGAAAAAGGAGAATTGTATGTGTTGGGCCCCACGGCTAAGTTGAGCGATCAATCAGTCGACTGTCGTCGGATAATTTCGAGAGGAAGAACCCACCACTTGTGCATATCAGTAGAACTGGTATATATTGGTGTATAATGTGATGTATAATCTGTAAAAATTGCTAATTGTTGGCAAATAGACAAAAGTATGAAGATAGTTTGCTTGACTCCATTAAAGTTCAAATCGAATTTTTCATTTTAACAATTTATTGACGACATTAAGAAATTTATTTTGCACACACCCTTGAAATAAGTATATCTATTAACAAATATTTTCTTTTATAAATTTTCTGTCAGTTTTTTTTCTCGAAATTAAATCAAAAATGCAAATTATTTTAACTAAATCCAAAATTATTTTTATATTTCTAACTCTGACTTTGTTGTATCTTTGCGCACGTCTACGACCTATTGTTAGCGCTAATGTTGTACTCAATTCGAAATACTCAGCAGTAGCCAAAGATGTCCAACTGAATGTTAGATATGAATTCGATGACTCCATACTGGTAAGGGCGATGCTCAGCTCAGCGGTCGCTACATTTGGTATTAGCCGGTGGTGGAGTAAAAACGGGACACAGGAGCAGACTACTAAAAGATCACACAGAAGTGATGCCGTCAGTTATAATTCATTGCGGAAACTATTAAATCAAACAAATTTTTTAAAAAACAATTGGCACTCGTTAATCATCATGCCATGGTTATTGACATTTCTGATTAGTTTAACGGCAAATTACATAATGCTGGTGTTGGTGCTCCAATACTTTTGCGAATCCTATTTTCAAATATTTACCGTATACATTCGATTGCACTGCCTTTTCCTGAAGAACGTTTTTAATGCCGGCGCAGAACATCTGAGTCAATTATGTGGTATATTGACGGAGGTGTCACCATATGACTTTGATTCAGTAATGGTATGACAAATACTGCAATTCTAATAGTAAAACATAGTCAAATGATGGTTTTCTGAGGATCGAAAAGAATACAATTATGTAAATGAATTAATAAAAATATTTTGGAATTTCCTTTATTCAGAACATATATTTTCATTATTTTGCTTCTGCGAAAAGTTTCAATAAAAAAAAAACCAATGCCATGCTGCCCTTGTGCTGTTGAAATATGCGCAGCCAAAAGAACAGCACAGCATCACCAAACAAAAAATTCAGCGGTGCTGTTACTGTTTTGTTGTTACGTGCACAGCAAACCAATAGTAAAAATTTCTTTAAAACGAAAAGATACGTTCGCAGCACAGCAGCATCACATTTTTCGATGCTGTTGCCAATATGCTGCCAGCTAATAGCACATCAATGTATTTAGAGCAGCCGGATGAACGTCGGCTTTTGTTGATAGTGATCGTTTACTCATGTGTAGGGATCAGGACTGTTCATGAATGAACAAGGACTACAACCATACTTAGTTTGGAACTGTAAAACTGAGAAGGCAGGCTGTTAATCTTTAAATCATACACTTGCAGATTACATTTCTTCCGTCTTATATTACATTTTGCGTTGCTGGTTGCCCTTTGTCTTGCATATTGTGCTTATGCTCATTTTAAGTCCATAGTCTGGTATTTTATTACTTTGCTGCGCTGCTTCCCACTTAGATTCTTAGAAGCTAATGTTTCGCCTATTTATGGTAATGAAAGAAATATTATTAAACTATACTTACTGCCATTTTTCTGTAAGCATTTACAGAATTATATCATTTCCCCGTATTAGTCATATATCATAGATACATATAAGTAGTTATAGATTAGATAAAAAATATTTAAAAAAAAGGAGTGAAAATGAACGGGGACACCTGTAATCCATTATTTTTTTTTTTTTGTTGTGGATAGGGCTCCAAAAATGCCTTAGCATCGTCTAGGGTAACGTCGTCTATCAAGAGCATCTAGCATTTTACACTATTAAAGGCGTTTTTGATATCGTTTGTTGCCACTAGTACTTTTGTTCTTGAAAATTGGTTTATGTTTCGTGCTAATTGTGCACTTTTTATTACCTCTTCGACAGCTCCAATTGTTGATTTGCTGCTCTGAACTCATGCTGTCTTTTCGACAGGCCACGTTAATCATTTATTGCCGCAGAGACGCAAGGTTTCACCATATTTTCGACGAGTTTCCCTGCTGTGTACCTGCAATCTATTCAACACAACGCCCTTCGTACAGTGGACTGGCGATACTATACCCTTTATATCTATATAATACAATTAATGTAATGTACAATACATTTTAATATAACCAATATATTAATTTAATTAATTTCTTAATTTCTTTTTTTGTAACCTAATAATAATTATATACTCTTAGCGAAGCAGATATATAGTTTCAGATTATAAAGAAGAAGAACTTAATCAAGGGAAGTCAGACAATGATTATTCATGGAGTAATTTTTTCATATTTATTTGATACGTGTACCTTTTCACTATTATATCTAGTAGTCATTTGAAAAAAATCATCTAATTTGTTTTTATGCTTTTTGTCAAACGAAGCCTTTCGAAAAAAAACAAAAATCATTCGTGCAAATTATTTAACGTATCAAAAAACTGAAACCCGACTTGCTTCTGGAACAAAATACGCATAAGTCGTTACGTTCTAGTTATATATATATTTTTTAATTGAGTTTTCGCTGTATCGCGATTTTATAAATTATTTGTAAAATTAGAAGGTAAAAATGTTGCTACGCCGTCAATCATGGCGTTACATGAGAGCGTTGACCGTGATATTCAAGCCGAGCGGTATTCTCAATTCAAATCGTTATTATTCGAGCGAAGCCAAAGGTGGTAAGGGTATTGTAATTGGTTTGTATGAGAAGGAGAGTGGTAAGGGACCACGACTGACTGCAACCGGTGAAAAAGTTGATGATCGCGTAGGAGGAAAACTAAGCGAATTAATAGAAGAATGCAGGATCACTGGTCGTTTGGGTCGTGGACGGGTCTTTAATAATCTCGATAAAGAGTTTCGCTCGATAGCCGTAGTGGGTCTGGGGCTGGAAGGCATCGCATTCAATGAACTGGAATTTATTGACGAAGGTATGGAGAATGTGCGTGTTGCTGCGGGCATTGGCGCAAAATCGCTGCAAGATCAAGGTGTCACCGATCTGCATGTCGATCATATGGACTATCCCGAGCAGGCTGCCGAGGGTGCAGCATTGGCAATTTGGCGTTTTGAGGAAAATGTCAGTAAAAAAGATCGATCTGTTATACCTAAGTTGGAGCTGCATGGTTCGCCTGATGTAGACTCTTGGACACGTGGTCTCTTTAAGGCGGAGGCGCAAAATTTAGCGCGCCGCCTAAGCGATGCACCAGCTAATTGCATGACACCGACAATGTTTGCTCAGGCCACTGTGGATGCACTATGCCCCTGCGGCATTACAGTCGAGGTGCGTACTATGGAATGGATTGAGAATCAACGCTTGCATTCATTTTTAATGATTGCCAAGGGTTCCTGTGAGCCACCTGTTCTATTGGAGATCGCGTATTGTGGCACCAATCCGGAAGACAAACCTATATTGTTCCTAGCACAAGGCTTAACATTTAATAGCGGGGGTATCAATTTGAAGGCAGCCAAGGGGATGGATGAGGAACGTGCAGATTGTGGGGGCGCTGCAGCAGTTGTTGCTACAATGCGTGCAGCAGCCGCGCTTTCGTTACCCATCAATGTAACGGCCATTGTGCCATTGTGTGAGAATCTACCGTCGGGCATGTCTTGTAAACCAGGAGATATTATAACACTACTTAATAGTCGCACGATGTCAATTCGCGATGTCGAACGTGCCGGAGTTGTAACCCTGGCTGATCCATTATTATATGGCCAGACCATGTACAAGCCACGATTGGTTATTGATATTGGTACATTCTGTGTTGGCGTTAAGAATGCCCTTGGAGGTGGCGCAACTGGCGTTTGGTCTAATTCGCATTATATATGGAAACAATTGCAACGTGCTGGCTCTTTGACTGGGGATCGTGTATGGCGTTTTCCATTGTGGCAATATTTTCGAAACCACGTCATCAATAACGTGAGCTACGATCTTCCCAACGATGGTGATGGCGAGGCTTCGTCTTGCTTGGCTGCAGCTATACTACACGAACTAGTACCATGTTCAGATTGGGTTCACATAGATTCCCGCGGAACTGGAATGCTTACGACATACGGTATTGTGCCATATTTGACTGCCAAGCGTATGACTGGACGACCAACACGGACTCTTATCCAGTTCATTTACCAAATGGCTTGTCCCGAACAACCTAAATAACTTTGTGTTTTTACCTCTTGACAGTTATTTTAATTTTTGACTTATTACCAATAATTTTAAATCACTAAAAACGCACAACCGGTAAACTATAAAAAATATTTCCGCGTTGTGTTATGTGCAAAAAAATCCATGTTAATATATTTTTATTATTAAAGATTCTTGTATTTGATTGAATATAACCTTTTTTTTATTTAGTTGAAATTTCATAATCTATATGTGTGTGTACTCATAAATTGATTTAATGGATATAAGGGTTATCCATTTCTATGCTATAATATTCAGCATAAATTTCATTCAATGTCATTATTGTTGTAGGTAGGATTCAGTCAAAATTATATCTAAATAATGAGTGATACAAATTTTAAACCTTAAAACTAAACCTTCTTAAATGTATTCTCAATTATCATTATGACTATCTTATTACCTTGTCAACCTAAAAACAGCAAAAGGCGATTTAATTATACATAATACGGGCTGTCCAACCTGCGGCCTACATGAAGTCCAAAGACGGCTGAAGTGAGAACAAAGAAGAAACAGAAATTTCTTTGACCCGATGCTGTGTGACCTTTTTAATAGGTAAAAAATTTACAATTAATTATCAATTTCTAGCTAATAACAATACTTTAAAAAATACTAATTTGCATTGGTACACTGCCCCATCCAGTCTTCACCCAATGCTGGCTATAATTTTTTATTTGGAGAGGTCTCCGGTGCACGGTTACAAGTATTGGACTTGAATTTGGGTAGTTAATTTGATTTCAAATATTGGACAAGGAAATGAAAGTCTCAAGACCAACCTAGTGTTCACAATATTTAAATCTATGAATCGTTTGTTAATGTGCGAAAGTATAGCACAACATGAATATTTCAGATTTAAGATAAGGATATAAATTAAATTTAAACAAAATGCAAAAAACAATGATAGAAAAGCTTACATATGTACTTACTTCTCTTTTCCAATTTGTGTTTTGTTTAAATATCTGAAGATATGCAAAAGTTTTCGTTAGAAAAACTCATGTATGTATATTGGTGAAACGTTTGTAAGTCAGTTGGATCAAATAATAGTTTAATTACCATCCTACATTTATTGTATGAGAACTAACTCTTTCAGAAATCAGACAATTCTGGGTTTGTCATATTGTCTGTGTAGGGACGAACGGACATGGTTTCAACAATTCAACAATACGCCAGAATGTTAATATCTATTCGCAATAGGGTGTAAGATATACAAAATAAGATATCACGGCCTTCATCAAGAAAAAAAAATATACCAAATCATATCTTTCGCTGACGAATCATTCGGGCGATAAAACTGCAAAAATTAACTCCGGCCTTCAAAACAAATTTAATAAAATTGCCAGCTATGTAGCAAATTGACGTATAAAAATCAACACCGACAAATGCGAAACTATTTTATATAGGCCGCCTGTCAATAAATGTAGTAGCAATATTCGCAAAAGCTGGAAATGCTGTACCATATGATCAAGCTGTTATGTAGCATATCTACCAGTTAAAAGCACAGTAAAATACCTTGAGGTACATAGCGGCAAATTCCTGTATTACAATGATCATATAAATAATACAATATTAAGAGCTAAGAAATTATTCTTTATGTACAAAAATCTTGTCTACTCAAAATATCTGTCAAAAAGAGTAAAAGTAAATATGTATCAAAGCCTAATACGCCCCCTTTTAACATACGATTGCCCAATATGGTTTAATATCCAATTATCGTATATGGAAACACTTAGATGCTTTGAAAGAAAATATCTGAGAGTATGTATTTCGCTTTATAAAACTCCGCAAAGCGGTTATCTTAAATACCTTTCGAAACGAAGCAAAGATTTTCAGAATTGATAACTTTATAATCAAATTATTCAGGAGACACATTCAAAGAAGCTTCAATTATGAAGGAAATAGTATAATCAGGGCACCATGCTACGTATATGATGGATATATTGACATAACACTCGCAACGGGTTTTGTTCCGCCCGACGCCTTTGCATACCAAGACAAAAATCAATTAATACAAGATGAAATGATCACTAATACCATAATTTGAAAAAGACCCAACACTAAATCTTTAAATTATGATTCTACACCTAATAACAACCATAACTTCGACACAAGTTTATCAAATAAGGATATTAAATTAAGTAAGAAATTTAACCAAAGTAAACCCTGGTGGTATGGCAACTAAAATATAAATAGATAATATTGTAGCGAATCTAAATCTAATAGTAATTCTAAATTCGAAATCTTTGTACTCTATCTTTTTTCCTGTATTTATATTTAGTTTAAAAAATTAAAAATATAATAAATGTTATTCTTTAGACTTTTTCATTATAAATAAATGTTAATCTCAGTTCAAAATTCTTGTAGTATTGCAAAAAAAAAAAAACAAAAACCCAAAAAAGATTAAATCTTAATGAAATAAATATATAACTAGAGAGCTCGAATAGGGACACTGTATGATATTATGATTAAGACATTAATGTTAATAGTAGCAATAAAAATATTTAAAAATTACTGGAAATAAATTTATTAAAAAAAAAAAGCATAAGATATCACGGAAGTTTCTCAAGAATTTATTAAGTTTATTTTGGTTCTTTTAAATTCTTTGAAAGTTAAAAAAACAGCAATGCCCCATTTAACTTACACTCCAATTTTTAACACTTAATCGGAAGGGGATGATAAGCACTTTGTAGCGTTCATGAACGACATTCTTGTTTTGACTGGAAAAGTCATAAAATCATATGAGTTCCCATTCATACTACATACTTATGTTTGCGTAGGTCGTGAATCGTTATATGTGTATGTTACGAGTAACTGTGTTTTTTTTATTTCAATTAAATTGTTTGCTTAATTCAGTTCGGTTTTTTTAATTTTTTAAGGAAGGACAACCGACCCAAAAAATAGAACATCAAAAGTAAAATGCAAACAAAAAGTGCTTACTTAATGAAAAGCGACTCGCTTATGGTAGTATAAGTATATTATTATCCCAAATAGGCCTTTGGGTTATGAAATAACAGCTTTTTTAATTTTATTTAATAAGAAGTAATAATTGAGTTGAATTGAATTCTTGAAGGCTTCAACAAATCAAAACTTTTTTTTAAATGAAAAACAGTCTTATAGAAACAGTTTTCTTGTAAACAGTGTATTTAATATTCGACTTACCCGGAGCCAATTTATTTTAAGTATTTTCTTTCATTACGTTTTCACTTCATTTCCTGAATAAACTCAATTAATCGTTTCAATAAAACATAATTTGGAGTGCACTATCGACGAAACCTCGAATGCTTCAATTGCAATTTTGCTTCTCTTTATGTTTGGCAAAATTATTAACTTTTGAGTATGCCACTTTTTGATATCATGATGAAAGAATAAAAAATTCCTTCATTTATCACTACACTACATTATTATCACTTTATAACGCATCAGAGACCTTATCTTCGTTGTAACCAAATTTGATTTTGTGCCTTATTTTTGATATCCTAAAGCAAATTTCTTCTTCAATTGAACAGTTGGTCAAAAGTGAGTTAACACATTCTTCCATCAAAGGCTTCAATTGTTAACTGCACTGTTTTATTGCTTTAGTCTGTTAATTGTAATGTATGCTGTCCATCGGAGATCTTATGAAGTATTGTGGTAAGCACTAGATTTCGTTAGATCATTGAAATTACTGTTGCGGTTGGTAGACAATGAACTTATATATTATTAAATGTTACTTTTTTCAACATAAAAAAATGTCATCGTTCCAATCACCCAGAACCTGTTCAGAACGTACAGGGGAAGACTAAGATCTTTGGTAGCGGTAATACTAAATGGGGGCCCAGTCGACTTAGATATGTATGCTTGTTACTTTGAACTTAAGGTTAAATAAAATATTTCAAGGTTTGGTGTTCCGTTTCTCAAAAATTGAAAGCCCTTATTCTATTGTTGGATAGGCAGAAGAAAACTGACAACACAGGCTAATAAAACACGTAATAATTCTCATTCTTGGTTTTTTTTAGCCAACATCAGATACGTGTATGTCCGTTCGAAAGCCCTAAAGTTTTAGAAACGCTGATGTAAAATGTTATCCAAGGTCTTGTTTGACTAATGTGTAGATCTAATCTATCAGCTAGTTACTTGTTTCAAATTAGTATAAAATTTAGTATTAAATATCAGATTTAATCTTGTTAAATAAATAAAATACAATACAATATATCGATCAATCCAATCCCACAGTTTCCTACAGTCTCTTACTGCCTTATTGCAATCGTTTTGCCTTGTTACCTGTTGTCAAGTAAAATTCAATAAAAGTTAAAGATGATTCTTTCTGTCATGTCTACATCAAAAAATGAAGAAGTGCAAAACGCAATAAGGAATGACGTAAAGTGTCAGGTCACAATCGAAAAGAAACTGATGATGACATTTGCAAAAATGGGTAGTGGCAAAATAACCCAAGAAACGAGAAAAGCTGAATTACTGAAAAAAAGGCATCAAACCAAGCATGTCAAATACAATTTTTACTTTTGGTTTCCCTTTTTGTACACTTTCATTTTATAAAGTGAAATGTAATATTGTATCACTTTAGTCTTATGTTTGTAACACATAGAACCATGTGTAGGAGGAGAATACACATTAAATGTTAAGAAGAAGCAAATTGTATGGGAATCAAAACAAAGCATATAAAAGCACCAAAAAAGATCACTGAATTGACATTCTGTAAATGTGGATCTTTTGTGGATGGCATTTACAGATTATAATAGTTGGCAACTATTTTCGAGGTCATTGACTTGAGGAGTTTTTTACATGATCAAAATAGGGAGAAGTAGAATTTTGCTTTGTATTGAATATGGCAATATTAATCTTAACAACCGTTTTGTAACATTTTAGAATTCTTTATATGAACTTTCAACAAGAATAAAGAAATCAATTTTTGAAAAAACATCATGCATAAGAGACTTTATCAAGAATTACGAGTTTAGTATGTTATACTTACTTCTGTGCGTCAAGGCAAAGTGCTAATACCTGTTCTCACTGGTGTGAAATATATAAAAATAGTAATATGTGCGAAGTGTATTTAAGATTTGGTTAAACATAAAGTTTGTGGTATTTTTTTCCTTGCTCGACACAATTGAAAATTAATAAATACGGAAGTTGTGATTTCCGTAGGAAAATATAAAGCAAAAAACGAGAAAAGAAGATACAATAATAGAAATCAAAGAAAGAACAAAGAGAAAAACCATCGGAAATAACTTGATGTGATTCAAGATGAAAATAAAAATACAAAATAAAAAAAAAATAAAAAATAAAAGCAAATTGTAAATAAGAAAAAACAAAAGAAAATAAAGTAACACTAAGTAATGAAAGTGTACAAATAGAAGCGCAAAGTAAAGCTCGTTAAATGAAAGATTTTCACTGGAACAGTTTGCCGAAAAATAGTTAAAAAAGTTCTTTATTATTTTATTTGAAAGAAACTTTCAAGAATGAATACAAAGCGCTTAGAATTACCCAAATAAAAGTCTAACAGAAAATTCGGAAAGCATCACAATAGCAAATATTTATAGCAATTTAAAATTAAAGTAGCAAAGACTCACAGACTCACATTCTTGTGTATTTATATAAGTATGTACATGCATATTCAAGAGATATACACATACAGCATTAGTAAAGGACACAAATCCGTTTGCACTTGAAGTCTTCCGGTGTCGGATTCATTCGTTTTCATTCTCGTCGTATCTTGTACACAAAATTGGTATTAGAGGACGTGATTTCACATGGAGCCATGTTAACTTAGTATGCTGGGCACGCATGCAACCACGCCCACTATTACACGTGCCTTACTAGTACAACTGCCTAAAGCAAAGTGTCGTTATCATTTGTACACGATTGACTTTGCTCTTCTATTCGGATAGGTACGAATTTTGAATATCCTGTACTCCCGAACATTGCAATACAATAGAATTATGTAAAAGATCTATTTGGCAGCAGTTTTTAGGGTTCTGATTCAGGTTGCATCCAAAATCAGATTAATTTCTTATGTAAAATGTAATAGTTATATATTAGGTCACTGAGTGACAGTGAAAAGTTTCAAAAAGACCTCTTGGTTATTGGGAAAAAAGAATGGGTTTTCTACAAAAGGTGTGTTACTAGATAATTAACAGAGAAAACACAAATAGTTTTCAGTTTCAGTTTTTCAGATACAAGAGCATGAATATTTATTATTTGAAGGGTCCTACTTCATTAACATACTCTTTCTTAATATGCTCTTTTATCTATTTAAGTATAAATGGGTACAGGATATTGTACTATGACACGCAACATATTCTTGTATGCAATAAAAAATTCCGATTTTCTGAGTTTATGAAACAAACATTTAATATAAACAATTTTACTTTAGTTTTCCATATAATTTGTACACTTTTTTGTCTCCAAATTTTCATTGGAATTATTGCCCAAAACGCATAGTCATGTTCATTTAACGAAATTTCATGCTTTTCTATAAAGATATAATTCTGGGTAATAATAATTTCAATATATTTAAACCAATTTGATGTTACAATTTCTAATAATGGTCTTTTTAATTTGAAACATTTTGCCAATGATATATTATTCGGAGAGAATCACTTTCTCTAAATATAAAAGATATATTCTCATTTCTGTGCTAAGAAAGCCTTAAAAATCTATCTAATTTAATTTATTTCAACAAATCCTGCATAAACTTATCCAACTGAGCAATGTGTTCATATCGCAAAAGAAACAGCATACTTTCCGGCTGCAAAACATTGAATGTAGGTTGCTAAATTTCACACGCAACGATGTTGGCTGTCATCGTTTGAACAATTAAATTATGGTTAGCATCACATGTCAAGGGAATATTCACATTTGTTATGTGACTGCAAATTCTACAATTTTCTCCCCAAGCTGATAAACTTTTAAAAAATTGCACTTGGATTTGTGAAAAGGAAAAAAAAAGTGGGTGAAGCTTACAAGAAAATATATCCTCATTAAAATTTAACAAGCACTGCCATGGCTTATCGATAAATTAGGCTAATTATTTAAGAGATTTAAACAGAATTGAGATGTGATTTTTTTCCCAAACATATGAACGAAACTCGTGTGTAATTGAGGAAATGTTTCGCAAAATGGCACCAAAAAAAATTTACAGATTCTAGAAATTGAGTGAAGCAATGGAGCACAAAATGAGAAATTAAGTAGAATTTAGATTGTTAATAGAAGTAACTTAAAAGTAAAATATTAATCTAAAGAGGGCAGCATCAAATAACTACAGCTATGTTTTTATTAATGTGAAACGAGAAAACTGTTATACATTACATGTGTGTGTATAAGATGTAGACTAGTTTAGTGATTTTTTTGTATTTTTCTAGCCCAAAAAACAAGTGAATTTAAATCTGTTATAACCAAAGGAAGATTTATAAAATCACAAAATCACATTAATAATTAACATAAGACATATGTATATTTTAAATTGAATGGAACTTACTGAAGTAAATATTATTATATTATTTCCCTAATGCGGACACTAGTTTTGGTACCCTTATTCTGGAAACTGTGTTCTGGACTGTCCACAGGCGTTTATATGGGATATCGGTGATAATTATTCAGTGTTATGAGTCTGTGTGTGTGTGTCTGAAAGTATAGTATATATGTTTATGCCATTTTTATTGTGTGTTCAGGTAAATTAGAGTGGAAAAATGGCACAAATCAGAAGAAAAAAAAAACATAATGTGTTTTATTGAATACAAAATATATGTGATACAAAAATGTAATGTAAGAAGTTTAGCAAAAGGAACATAAAAAATGATAATGAATAAATTCTAAATAGTAAAGTATGCAAAAGATATTAAAATTAGCATGCTGGTGATGGTTGTCCTTCTTCTCCCTCATCAACAAGCATATAGCATACATATTTGCAACTTCGGTGCCTTTCCCATTGGTCTCCTTCACAACAACAATGACCATATGTTTTGTGATTAGCTGAAATTGAAGACTTCATTTGGCACAGAAGAAGAAATAGTTGGATCACCAGTAGAGCGAATTATATTGTGACCGCACATACGTTGATGACACATTTTTGTTCCATCGAATACCATCACTTTCTACACGTACACATGTATGTAGAAATGAAATTTGTTATGAGTTCAAAAAGTTCCATTTATATGGCATTGGCTAGACCATAGTGTCCGAAATCGGCTATAGGTTTTCAAAATGGCCATATCCGCCCCTTCTACTTACTTTTTTTTATTTATTCTTTGCACTAACACACTCAAAACTAGTTGATTGGAGGTAACCTAGAATCTCATGGCTGTGGCTTAATTCTTTCTACTTTTAAAATCAGATCAAAGTCAAAAAAGAGCTGGTCCATTTAAGGGATGCACAAGATACAAATACGTATATTTATTAAAATATTTTGTTATTATCTTTAAAATCAAAATTTAGAGTAAATTTAAATGTTCTGTAGGTATATTAAAAACTGCTTGTAGTTCTTTATAATTTGTTATAACATAACTTTGGCGCACTTCTTCGAAAGGTTTGATACAATGCGTTAATTTCATAATGGTAGA
Organism: Amiota communis; assembly: GCA_037043315.1. Lineage (NCBI taxonomy): Eukaryota > Metazoa > Arthropoda > Insecta > Diptera > Drosophilidae > Amiota > Amiota communis. Next base: position 1,409,876 of record JBAMAV010001101.1, read on the forward strand.
ATTTAAAAATGTGTTAGAATTGTAAGGAATGTATGAGTAAATATGCATATGGTATTGAGTATTTGTGATTAATTCACTCCATTGAAGTTTTTGTTCATTTTCACGGTTACATGTCTTTCACGCACAATAATATTTAAATCAATATAAAATGTTATAAGGTCGTGAAAGTAATTTACAATCATTAATAACAATTTTTCACACTCAGATTAACAAACAAAGTTATTTTACCTATGCCTCCATTTGATACTAAGTATAACTGGACTAAGAAATTTATGAATTTAGTTCTCTTGATACACACACAACTTTTTCAATCTTATTTCTGAAAATAGTTATAACACATACAAAAAAATAGGTAGTATGTAATCCATATTGAATCCATGTTGAACGATATCCTTAGTAACGTCTTCCATTTCACTTGGAACATTTCATTATGAAGACTTTTCCCACAACGAATTCTAAAAAAAAAATACATACATATATATGATAAATGTATAAAAAAGAAAAACCGCATTGCAACACATTTGCCAAATTTTAACTCATCCACACACACACACCCAAAATACACATACTCACTTACTCACTCATAGATACACTTACATTAAGTCATTGCGGCAGAACTGTTTAAACAGCCATGCTCAATGAATAATAACGGCGACAGATGTACATACACACATGTGTACATATACATATGTATGTGTTCGTGATAATAAGTGAAAAAACTGTATATGGGTGTATCTGTGTGAGTATTTTAATAACAATACGAACACAAACAAAATGACTGCAATGTCTATGCGTGTCTTTGGTATTTGTTTTTGTTTTTCCCAGTGTATGTATCTGCATTAATTTATGAGTTGAATTCAAACATTGGAGTGGGATATCATTCAACTTGCATTATACAGTATTGTACAATATAGTGTACCTAGTATACTCATTTTGATGGAGAAAGGAGACCTTGGGTGGAGTAGAAAGGCAAACAGGAAATCAACGAAAAACTTGGCTGAAAAAACAAAAGTCAGTTAAGAATTGAAATGTGTGTTTGTTTTTCATTTTTTATTTTTACTTCTCAGTTGCCAAAAATGTTTAAAGCATTGAACTGTGTAAATATTGTACTTTACAATATTTCTGTAAGCCTTACATTCTTTGTGTTCTAAGTTAGTGATTGTAGAGAATGTTTTAGTTAGTGTCACGTTAACTAACAATAAAAATTTCAGACACTTCAAGTTGTCACAATTTTTAATATGTTAAGACTCTGTGCTATGTTGCAGCTTCTCTGACATAACGGAAATGTCTGAAAACTTTGCATCTCCATTCATTTATTTCTACATTTTGTTTAATATTTTAAGCTTTTAACTTTCGGTTTCCATGAGTTTCGCTTAAAATACTATAAGTTAAAAAAAGGAGAGTATTTATTATAACTTTATTATATAATAATAAAAATATTTTAGTTACTTGATTTTTCTAATTGATCTAATTGATAGCCATTTTTGTAGCAAGTAACAGTAGACAGTAACATCTAGCAGATCTACAATAGTACCTGTCGTCCACCCATCTAAAAGGCTTGTAACAAAAATATGAGAGGTATTGTACATGTAGTGCATGTTTTCGTTTGAATATTCTGATTTTATCTTTTACCATTTCGATGAATGGTAGTATGCTTTTTTTATCACGGAGCAGGAACTTAGATTGAACTCTTTACAAGACCAAAATGTTACAATGTGAAGTTGAGTCCACCAACCATATCCCATATGCCCACACAAATTCCATGCGGACTAGAAAAGCAGAAGTTTCACTAAATCCTAAATTGATGAAGCAACCGCTTGATATCAGCCAATCCAAATGTAATTGTCCATTAAAGAACACTTTGTTGATAGTCACTTGAGCATAATAAGCAAAATATTAGCGGAATATAACATACAATAGAAGTAATCATCAAATGGTACTAACGATTTTTTATGAGTCAATGTTCGTCACTTTTATACAACTTGCGGAAGGTAAACAGCTGAGTAGAAGATTATGATAGAAATACTATGTTGGAATTACTTTAGGTCATTAAGATAAGATCTCCAAAGCCAATTTAGGAGATATCAAACTAGGCGATAAAATTAAAAAAAAAAACCAAGCCATCAAGATAAGACACGCCATTGTATCCATATCCGACAATATACATATCTCCGTCACCAATTTGAAATAAATTTGAACTTTATATGGTACTTCTGACTTCACTAAACTGGTTGAACTGGAAAGAAGATAATTGAAAATGCATTATTTGGTCTTATGGCTGGCCAACCCACGGCCCATGCTGGATTGGCAAATAGATGCACAGGGTTTCTTTCTTTGCTCGTCAACTGATAGGAGAAAAAATAAACAATTTTTTTTTTTTGTGCTGCGGCACAACTTGGGGGTTCCATAGGGCCCAGGGAACCAAAAAGGTTGGACAACCAATGTAAACTTAACCTACTCTGTCACCTTTACCTCCTAGATAATATTTCTGGAAGCGTCCTGGTGTTTAGTAAACTCTTTTAATGCAATAATAATTTAAGCGATTGTAATTGTTATTCTTAGTTATTTATTTGCACTTATAAATTTTTAAATAACTCAATCCTAAATGAAAAACAAAATCTGTATTTAGCGCCGGACCTAGCCCTTGAGCAGGGTAGAGCGGGATTGTGTTTTGGCACCCTTCGTTCGACGCTTTCACTTTACGTCAATTCTACTTCAGTTTTATATGAAATAAATAATAATGCAAAAATTTTCAAAAATCAACTTTTATTACATATATCAACATTTATTTAATTTAAATTAAATTAGGTAGCTCCTGCTTATTTACCATTGAGAAAGCTTTTAATGGTATATAATTAAATTAGAATTTGGTGTAAATCTCAATCAGTCACCAAATAATAAAAGCTCTTAAGTCGATCTAGATTTAAATTAATCTACACACAGTTTACCTTTCTTGCTTTTGCTCTGGCAAAATTTTCAATTAAATTATCTTTAGGTATGTATTAAGCAATATCATTACATTTAATAAAATTGCAAGGTAGATTTACTAAAATTATGCTCACCTTTGGCGACACTTTCTGAAATAGTTTGTACAATAGTATCCGAAGGGCACCTTGCCATCTGGCGCCTATGGCGACCGCATCTCTCGCTCTAGCCCAGGATCGGCACTGTATATATCATTATATTATATTGAACAATTTATAAAAAAATATAAGTGTATATTATATGTAATATGTAATATTGGGTAATATTGTATAATGATAATGAAGAGAAATATATAAAGAATAAGAATAAAATTTGATAGAATTATAGTACATTTTTAACTTTAAAATGTGAATCAAGGACTTTTCCATCAATTTTAATAACTTACATACACTATATAGTAGACAGGAAAACTTGTACTTGTACGACTCAATCAAACAATCGCGTCTACTTGTTTTACATTCAAAGTTTCCTTTATTGTATTTGTACGACTTCTGCGCAAATGCGCAAAACTCACTTCGGCACTTAGGAAGTTGTAAATTACATCTAAATGACATGATAAGCATTTAGCGGATGTGTGGATTCCAAGTGCAATTCTATGACTCGAACAATTTATTGTCGGCAAATGAAAAAAATAAAGAAAGAAAGAAAACTAGTCTTCATTGTATTCGCTTTGTTTTATGTCAGGTTGACCTGACGCCTAACAAGGCTAGGAAACCCTGAGAAGCTAATTTTCAAGATGTTGAAGTGTTCATTTTGAAAATTTTTACTTCTTTTTATGTTTCACTGTGCTACTTGCCGCTTACCACTCTTTGTACAAATGAAATCCTTATTCATTCAGTATATCGTTTGCTTGTCTGCTGTCTTTCCATTCCACTCACCTATAACAATTGTTGCAATCATGATGATGACGATGATGAATACTTAATACCAGAGTGTAATTATGTAAATATATTTGCATCTCAAATTGCAGTTTGCTCTCACACTAGCAGACTAGTACTACTACTTCTACTTGTATAGTGTATACCTGGCAATGCATGTCAACCGAGTTATTTGTTAATTATTTAGACCAACTACACTATATCAGCAACAACATTAAATCTAAGAACTGAGAAATTGTAATGTCAGCAACAATAAAGAGCTAGCAAAGGGTAACATCAACCACAATAGCAAAGGAAAAGCAACGAAAACGGAAACGGAAGGCACAACCTTCGCCTGAAGCTGACATTTCTATTTGTTGTTGAGCAGTGTTGAGTGCAGATGTCTCTATATGCCATGTTTGTGTGTCTTGTTTGATGTCTCACTGTACAGATATGCTTGGGTGTGTGCACCCCTGCTGAAGTCATTTGCATTTAAATGCGTCTTCGAGCCATGTTCGTGGCCATGTTTGGGTCAAATCAGTTGTGCTTTAGGCCAAGTTGATGTCAAGTATGTGCAAGTTGGCTTGAATTGGCACTTGAGGTGCTCAGAAGCAGCCGGTTTACATAACATTCGAAGTGTTTCAATGTGGCTGAAGAAAATTGTTTGTGAAATGTTTTTCAAGATGCTTGGGAAAAATAAACTCCCCATATACTATACCCGTATAATATATTTTCAGTTGAACAAGTTGAATTGTTATTGATGGTGTGTGTCACTGATAGAGAGACACAAACATATACTATAAGTATATGCATTCACTCACAAATCTTTGTCTTAGTTACAAGTATGTAAATAGTTTTAGATTAGCTTATCATTAGTTCTCATTTCTAAATCTAAATAAGTAAAGATCTGATGATGCAGAGAGCTCCAAAGTTATTAAAACTAAACTTTATTAGTGGATACTTTAAATTTATTCTTATTTACAGAATGAATGTCATCCATCTTTGTTTATATTTAGTTTAGTACTTGCCTTTTGTAAGAGCTTCTCAGTAAGAAAAATTTGTGTTGACTTACTCTGATCACCTGAAAGCTATATACGTTGATTAAACAATTACATAAAGTTGAAACTTATATAGTAAAAACAAACGTTCAATTAAAGCTCTACTGATTTAAAATTATTTCCGATTTTCATTCAATCATCATTTGGCTCATCCATGTTTCATTAACCGTGGTATTAAGGTTGTTTGCCTAAAATATACAATAATATGAATGCGATCATACTTTATAATAGAAAAACAAAAACTAGTTTTTAGTTTATAATGATTTATTTGTTCGAAATTACACTTAGTAAGTTATTATAGAATATCACTTTATTTGTAAGATTATATTGATGAGTGTAAAGAATTTGTAGCATTGTGAGGTAGGGCATCTATTTTTAGTTGTTATTTATATTGTATGATGATTTTCTATTTGTTCTATTATATCTTAAAATTTATTTAATTTTTATTACATTGAGCCATATCAGATCAAACCTTATTGCACCAGTTTGATTAACTGAGGAATTAGCCCAATAACTTGTTTTCAATTGTTCTTCCTGGTTATTCTAATTTTAACCAAAAAAGAAAAATTATGGGGATTGTGGTTTATTCTGCTTTGTTATATAATGTTACTGTTCGGAGCTATCGCCCTCGTTTCATAGTTCAATGGTGGTTGTATGGTAGAACACCGGCTTGCACCAATACAGGATCGAACCTAACCTAAAAATAAAGGTTATCTTTTCTGTAATTATCGCATTTATCGTTTCTTCGCTATTAAATTGATCAAGTACAATTTCTTGATCTCAACAGTTACAATTAACTTAATGATTCTTGATTCTTTTTTACAATTGTATTTCGGCTAGGCAGCGACTTGCATAGCATTTAAGCCACTTAGCGACTTCACTTGCGAAATGAACGCCGCCTAGATCAGACACAAGTCTACTCTCCTTAATCACCTTATGACATGAACATCGAATAGATAGAGTGATTCTTTATGAAAAGAAACTCGTGATTGTCAGATGTGCTTGACTTTATCTAGACTTATGAAAAGAACAATTGCTCTCATAGCAAGCGCTTCTCTTCTCCTTGTAGACTTCTAACATCGGCAATTTATGGCATTTAAAAAACTTTACTAGGGTTGCCGCCAGCATACACATATTTTAATAAAAATACAAGAATCACAATTATACCCCACACGTACCATGCGGTCTGCAGTCTTTTTTCAATTATTCCTGGGATAACTCCCTTCATTTTAAGGTGTCCGCCCAATTGCTTCACAAAACCATTACTTTTTTTTATAGTGCCATCCTTTTTCTACACTTTATTTCCTTCCACTTCCTCTAGCCATCTATCTAAATGTTCCAGGGACACGCATAATAGCGAACTGCACCTCGGCAGCACTTGCCAATTGCTACATTTTGATTTGTCGTTACAACATTTTGTTAGACAAGTGCGTATGTAAATCGGTCGTTTCATTTAATTGCAAGATATTATATTATCTCCACAAAAAATTCAAAAATCAATATACGATGCACATATGTACAATATAAGTGGTATGTATCATTTATGTGACATTTCCTTTTGTTTTCTTTATGCAAAATTGATGCAAAGTCAACTGTTGTAACTTAAAAACAAGATGAACGTATTCTGTGTTCATTACAAAAAAAATTAATGTTCTTAATTTGACACAAATTCTAGATAAACACAAAAAATATATACACAAATAAATAATAAAAATATGACACAATAAATATTTGTCCTTGATAATGCGCGGACTTTAATTGGTTACCGTGATGTGTTCGAACAAATGTCAATTTGCAACTTCCGTTTCCGCACCATTTTGTCTGTCAATAAAATAAATAAACAATTTATTATTTCATATAACATTTTCCAATAACAGAATCAGTATGTAGGTAAAATATGGTAATGTAGGAAAATCTTAAATAAATATATGTGTCAATATCTCAGTTGTGCCAAGTGTTACTAATGAACTTAAAATTGTTGCCAAATAAAATGAATAAAAATTAATGCTAATTATTTAGAATATGTAAAATAGAAAAGATTTTATCTTTTCTTATGAAAAAATAACTAAGCAAAGTTAAATGAGTTTAATTAAATTAAAATAAAATCAACTTGGCAAATCAAATAAAATTAAATGCCTTATGGCATTTAATAGAATTCCATTTGAAATTGTTGGTATTCTATGTTATCGCTATTGTTGAAGTTGTGATTGTCCTTTTTAGTATTCAAAACATGTTTCTGTGTTGTACAACAGTATACAAGGTGTGTCCCAAAAATATCTGACCTGTGTGCAAAGCAGAAGGCCTATGTCGAAATGATCCAGCTTTTTGAGCACAGGCAATACTATTCAATATCTTGAACGTGCGACTTGCGGTTGAAGATAGTTATCGTTTAACTGTGCAAGAATTGTGAAGAAATATTGAATTGCTAAAAACATGTGTTTCCGCTCAAAGGTCAATGACATACAGATGCTCTAAAACATTGCGACGAGTGCTTGAAAATCCATTTTACAAACTGACTTCCAGCATATTTTCCGGATCTAGAAACAACGATGTGTGCCATTTGGGAATTACTTTAAATGATGCCATGAGCCCATTAAGAAAACAAAAACTAAGATAAAAATAATGGCAGCGAATACTTTTGGAATATATCTCGTATAAGTATGAGTGGTAGTATTTTCTGTGACTCTCCGAAGCATCTAAATGAATGAATAAGTGACTCACTCACTGAACACACAGCTTTAAGCACACAGGGAATAGATACAGATAAATGGAGCTTTATGTAGATAGACAAACAGACAGGCAGATACTAGATAAACTCGTGCCGACCCAATGGAGGGCTCAACTGCTCAAAGGCAAATATTCTAGTCTGACGTTTGGTCTACTTTTTGATGTATTTTCTTTTATTCTCTTGTTTGTGTCCTCCTCATTCCGCATTTCCTTTTTATGGACATAAATATGAAGGTCGTTGTCGACAACAACAACAACGACAACAACACCTCCACCAACAAATGGTGGAAAAAGGATCTAAAACAACAAATAAATGTTGTTGCAAAAGGCAAAGTGTTGAGCATAATAATAAGCTTCCTGTGTACTTGTGACAGTAGCGAGAACAAAAAAAAAAAAAGAAAACGGAAACAAAAGTGAAAGTGAAATGCGCATACACAAAATGGCGTCTTCAAAGAACTGACTCACACACACACCTTCACACATACATGCAAACGATATGCACGTGTGTATGTGTTACGTAATTGTTTGACTGAGTTCTTAGCTGTTTATACCTTTGCCCTTTTTGTGCTTTGTGAATAATAAGTGTCAGAATTGAAAATTTCATCAAAAGATCTTAAATAAAAATAAATTCCAAATTTTTATTCAAATAAAATTGTTTCGCATTCTACTTAATTGTAAATAAATTATTCAAATATATACAGAATTAGATTTATTGTATAATTTGAATAAAAAATTTGCAATATTAAACACATACATACATACTTACTTTTCCTTTGCCTCGTCATCAGCTGTTTAATGTAAGCGCAACAAAAAAGAGGAAAATAGTCGAAAATAACCAAAATGTTGGTAACAAGGCGCTAGAAGTTGGCAACAATGCTTCATATTTAATTAAAAATTAATATCTTTTGATTTTGCAGGGAGGTTTTGATTACATAAACGCTATATGTTACAGAAAGCTTACTTCAATACACAAATGAAAACCGCATTCAAATTCGTTACGCCGTTTCTGAGGTTAGCGTGCACAGACAAAAAGACGTTTACGATTTTATATATACTCATATATATATATTTTGTTTGATTTTTTCACACTTTGTGTAATAAATAGAATGGTATTATAGCTCAGTCAAATAAGGATTTTTATGCGGAACGAAACCAAATAAGTTGAAAATTAGTAGACATGTTTGTTTTGGCATATCTTGTTTCCTATGCTATAAATGACAATTAATGTTCAGACAAAAGTTGTGCAACATAAAATTTTCTACAAATTTAGTATTTTCCAATTTTGGTAAACAGTTAACCTTTCTTGAGATAGAGCGCGAGCAGTGGGTAGCGCTTAGCCGAACAAAAATGTGTAAATATCGTGACTGTTACATATTCTGGTGGAAAGCAAATGGCCCAATAGAAAATTATGAAAAAAATAACAGGTATTCCACACATAATTAACAAAAGATCCCCAAAGTCACTATTGCAAAAAGTAAAATAGGTGAGATAATAAAAAATAAAAACCAGAACTACCTGCATTTCATCAAAAATACACAAAGTCGTTTAATAACGCGTATCTGGCCTTAGTTTGTTACGAAACCCTATGTTTTAACTGGGTAACAACTTTTAGACGGATGAGGATGCCTCACACTACTTAATCTGTCATTACACTTGGAATTTTCATTTTTTCCTCCTAGATTCTCAATCCTAGATGACCAAATTGAATATCTTGAATACCGTACACCACACAGACCTAGAGTTTTGAGGTCACCTATCTATATATAAAAAAATCATTTGCTGTTCGTGTGTTATTAATGGACTCGCAAACCGCTGAATCAATTTTGGATATTATTTTTGCATTTGTATTGTTGAGGTCTGCGTCATTCTGTAGGCTATAATTTATAAAAAAACGAAAAATAAAATCTTATAGAATTCTTACCAATGGACTCGCAATACCATTGCACGTAAAAACTAAAAATAAAATACGTGGCGACACCTGTCGGAAGAAAAGTCGGTTACGAAAAGTGTCACAAAATGTAATGGTTTGCAAGGGGAGGAAGAGAAAAGAATGAAAGAATGAAATAGTCAAAGCAGATATAAGTGAAAGGTGTATGGGTGGGTATGTGTATGGGAAAGCATCGTGTGCCATTGTTGAGGGGGAAGAGAGCAGAATGAAATAGTCAAGGGAGACATAAACTATGACAAATAACTGCCAACAAAATAGTACAATTAATAAAGAAAAAAAGAGACAAAAATTTAAAATTGCAATTACAAAAATTTTAAATTACAACTAATTAAATAAAAAAAAAATAATTTAAATCTAAAAACAAGATATACATATCTGTCTCTGACCCTATGGGGAAATTTATTTGCAACCAGCTAGCTGTGCCCCTACTCACAGCCATAAGTAGTCAGAGACAAATATTTAACTGATGAGCATCAGAGGCAGCCGCGATAGGCGTACCAGTTAGCAAACGTCCGGTTCATTTAGCGCAATCCGATTCCTATAAGCAGCGAAGGACGATGATGGAAAGCGCAGAGGGCGAGATCTCATGCGAGAGAACATGATATAACTTGTTATAAAACGTGCATAAGACTCGAAAAGGATCGTGTAGGGCATAGTTAGTAGTACATCTATCTACAGCTAAAGGAACTAAATTTCTAGTAGGACGACTAAGATTGGAAAAATTCAACTGATTAAATATCTCAGGAGACTCAATTTCTCCGATTAACAGCTTATGAAGAAAGTTAATCCCTAGAGCTATCCTATGATGCGCCAAAGATGGAATACTGATGAGAAGAAGCCTATCAGAGTAAGATGGCAAACGGGAGTTAGGATTCCAACTTAGGCCACGGTGAGCAAACAAAAAGTATTGTTTCTGTATAAATTCAATTCGATCTTAATTCTTTATACAAATGCAAGAGCAATACTCAAGAAGTGGACGCACAAGATATACAAAAATAATCACTGTGGTATTAAGGGTCGATAAGTTCAATTGACCAACGTTTAATGAAACTGAAAACACCGTTCACCTTATTTACAATGGAAGAAATATGCTAGTTAGAACACAGCTTAGGAACAAATAGGATACCAAGGTCATTAAACTTAGAGACACGCTCGAGTTGGACGTTATCAATCTTGTAAGTAAACAAAATAGGCTTACACCGATGATACGTCATGTACTTACATTTGGAAATATTTAGATTTAAATAATTTGTTAACATCAATAATATAAAGAGTCAAGATCCTCTTGAAGTCTGAGATGAGAGGTACTATCATTAAATGAATGGCACAATTTCACATCATCAACGTACATGAGCACGCGAGGATGTAAGGTGGAGACAGGCAAATCATTAATAGCCAGATTGAAAAGAATTGGTCTAGGATGACTACCTTGAGGAACCCCGGAAGTAACGTGGACAGTTTCTGAAAGAGAAAACCAAAAAAACACTTTTTGGGAACGATTTTTTAAGTAAGATTTGATCCACTTTAGAAGATTATATGGATAGCCCAGAATAATAAGTTTACACAAAAGAAGGTCATGATTAACAGAGACAAAGGCTTTAGTAAAGTCAGTATAAATGACATCCGTTTGTGACCTATTGTTGAAACCTCAATTAAGTAACGAAGTAAACTGAATGTCCATGCTGTGATGGAGAAATGATTGCCTTACTGAAGTGTAGCATATTCATAATGACGACCTTCTCGAACAACTTAGGGTCAGCAGACAATTTAGATATGCCCATATAGTTTCAAGTATCAGATTTATTTCCTTTTTTATGGAGAGGAATAATGAAGGATTCTTTCCAAACAGGCGGAAATGACGATATCTGGAGTGTTAAACTGAAAAATTTAGATAAAAAACTTGCACACCGTATAAGGACACAACTAGGCCATCAAGGCCAGGAGAATAAGAAAATTTAGGGGATCTAAGATTATGGAGAATATTAACATCATCAATTTCAGGGGTTCTGAAATTGTTAATTATGTTAACATGATAAAGGTACGAGGTGCCTGAAAGAGTTGATGAAGAAAACGTCGTTTGGAAAAACTTTGCAAATAAGTCTGATATTCCAGGGTCATCAGATGCACGCAGTTCATCTAAGAAAAACCAGGAAGGATATAATACGGATTAGCATTAGCAAAGTTGTAAAACTGTTTAGGGTTACTTGAAAATTGTAACCTACAACGAGTAAAAAAAATAATTATAACAACGGTAATTAAGAGAGAGAAACTTAAAGCGTGCCACACAGAATCTTCCAAAATCAAAGGGAGATGTGACAGAGTGTGTATGGATATTTTCAATGATCGCGTCGTTTAAGAAATTCGTAAAGACTGTTCATTTTTGGTTGTTGCTTTATTTTTTGTTTGTTGATCATTATCATTATAATGTTTATTTGTTGATCATTATGTTTGTAAAACTTAATCATTTCACTATTGCTTATTTATATTTGTTTTTTGAAAGGCCACAGCAAAGCGTGGCTGTGCAAGCTAGTACATTGTATAAAATGCCAAAACAAACATGTATACAAATTTTCAGCTTATTTGGTTTCATTCCGCAGTTTAGCCTTTTTTCCACCTTATTTGGCTGAACCATTACCTTTTTTAATGCATTTATGGATACAGCGATGATTTTGCATATTAAATGCTAATTAATATATTGATTATTATTCGGCAAAGTGATCCCATTATGTTTGTTCGACTATCCAAATTTTCTATAGTCTTTTTATCTGTTGTAGTTTTCTTTTTCTAAGCCCCCAAAATCTTCCAATCGAAAACAATGGCCAGTCACGTATTCTGTAAACATATCAGAATTCTCTTTTAGATATAAGCTTCCAATTACAGAACTATTGTTCAAAATTTAGTCTAGTTTATTGTAATATTTTCCTTAACACTTTTTTTATAGCAACTCAGTATAATTGCATTTTAATTAAATAATCCTACATATGAATAAATAACAAATATCAAAGAACTAAAATTGCTATTACCAAGAGGTACATCCACTTTAGAATCATTTGCATATTGAGAGTTCTCTAGCTGAACATGAGTAAAACATGCATACTAAATCCGCTACTGAAAGCTCTAGATACTTATTCAAATGTGTATTTGTATATGTGAAATTCATGTTTATATTTTCATAACCATAAATCACCATATTTGCTCGGAACTCAAAATATTTGTGGCAACATGTGGGTGTGCGATGCATGCCCTGCCAGCAACTCACCACGCACAACAGCCAAGCAGATAACAATAAAAGCGAAATTGCGAAAAGGGTTAAAACAACAACAAAATCAACAGTAAGTGACAGCGAGGATGTATAGGATGTAAAAATTATATATACGCCATGTTCACACTTTATAAACGCATTAGCGTAAAAATGCAGAAAAAAAGGATACAAAAAGGGACCACAAACACAATTCACTCAACTCATATCAAAACACAATTTTTGAAATTTAACGAGGTCTTGTGTTGGTTATTATGCTTAAAAAGAAACAACAAGAACGAAAAACAATGACAAATTTTGGATCATAAATCATACGATTATAAGAAAAAAATAACACGTGCCCGGATGGCAATGAGATCCTACAGGCTACACAACTCTGTAGGAGGACAACCAAATGAAAAAGTAACGATACATATACGTAAGTAGAAGATGTAACAATCCATAAACTGTAAATAAAAGGACCCATACACAGTGAGAGTATCCCTTGGAAAATATTAACGAAAATTATGCTCGCAATATTTTCTCTCCATAAATGTGCCAACAAACAGCAGATGTCTATTTCGCTCACAAAAAGACGACATTAAGATGAAATAAGTTGAAATTATTACAACATACAATATTTGCTCAGTTCAAGGTCAATACAATATGATTACATTGTCGTACATTTGCAAAATTCATGAGTGAAGTATAACAAGAAGAAGTAGAGTCAAGGAACATTATATTAAGTATATTTATTGGTACATTACACAGAAAATACGAAAATTGTACTGGAAAATTTTTTTTATTTTAAATCCCTCAATAGACTTAATGATCTTAATTCGTTATCATTCTCACTGAAGCTTGTTGCAGCCATGATAATTTTTTAGAATTTTTAAAAATTTTTCACAATCACAATTCTTACTAACAATCCCATTCAGACCCAAATGGCAAATCGAATGTTGCTTCTGCATTTTGACACGCTTTCCAATCAATATAATGGAGACCAGCTGGGTTCATATGTTTATGAGTTCTAGATTCCTTTAATTTAATGATCTTATGGAGAAAATCATATTTCTGCTCAAATGTAAAAAGCGACGATTTACCGGGACCATCGTAGAACTCTCTAGCTGTTAATTTTTTAAAATCAATTAGAGCCAATAAATTCTTCACATAATTTGGCCAGAAAATATCAGTATCAAATGATGTGTTTGGTTCCGTTTCTGGTTTTTCATTAATAGCCAGTTTTTGAGCAATTTGGGTTTGCGAAAGTACCTCGCAACTATCGGATTCTTGATGGAGCTGTGCAATATCATTAATAGAACCAGTATAGTCTTGCATTTTTAAGTACACTTCGATTAAATTAAAACGAATTGATTCCGCCAGCACGTTTTTGGTCAAGGCAACGTACTGATAGTAAATATTTGGACTCAACTCATAGATACAATTTTGTCTTAGATGTTTACATCTTTTAATTTTCTAAAAGAGTAAGTACTATATAAACATATTGCCACAATATTAAATAGAGTTATACTTACGCTGGATACGGTCGCAATGAAGTCTTTATCACATATGTTATATGCACACTGGAAGAGCTTCAGCAAATCAGTGAAATCCATAGTAAGGGATCTAGTAGTAAGTGTCTGTATACAATCGACTTTGATCGAAGTGACCAAATATTTTTTACCAAAGTAAATAAGTTTAATCAGAGTATCGTTACTATAATCGTTGAGTTCCTTTTTCTGAAATCCATAGACATAACTACGAAATTTCTCAAACACATCTCGTTCAACGTCGTTCAGAGTAACCTCTCCAGTTTTCGACTCCTCAAACTTGTCACCATATAGCATACGCTCGAAGACTTCAGATGCACAACTGAGTATCAATTTATGGCACGAAAAACTTGTCTTACCCAAATCATCTTCAACTATGAATTTACAATCGCAATATCTCTCGCTTTGTGCTAAAAGCTTTAAAGGTGGGAGCATCCTAAGTGTTTCAGAAAAGAGGAAAGAAATTGATTAAACAACGAAACTAACTGTCGCCGTGTCTAGGGCACTTAATATTGGGTATACAAGTAAGTTTTAAAGGATTTTTTTCTCGATTGCATTGAAAGTATTGCCCATCACTAGCTATCATTTTTCCTCACTATTATGGCAACGCATAGATGCCACGACAAAAAAAACTGTTCGTCTTTGGAGGCCAAGGAACAAATGGTAGTCGACCGGAACAAATGGTAGTCTGATGGTGTAAGGTCTGGACTATAAGGCGGGACTTCCCATCCGATACCATCGAGATAGGTTTTTACTACGATTACGACCTGCTGTCGAGCATTGTCATGGTGAAGGATTAATGGCACATGTCTGGTTGCCCATCCCGCCCATTTTCCGAATTTCGGAGGAAGTGACACGCCGATCGAATTCTCTCGGTTTGAGTTCGTGACCTTCTGGATCTTTCCAATGGCTTTCAACCGCAATGAAACGGCTTGTTGAGTCACGCTAAACTGCCGCAAGTTCTTCTTGGGCTTGGCACGGGTCTTCGTTTAAAATTTCCTCCATTTCGTCGTCTACAAACGTTGGTGACTCCGCGCTCCTTGTCAGTTGTGTCAAAATCACCGCTTTTGAGACGTCGGAACCAGTACTCACAGGTTGAAATTGAGGGAGCATGCTCTCCGTAAGCTTCACACAGCAACCGATGACTATTGCTGCTTTTTTGTTCAGATGGAAGCAAAATACTAATGCTTCCCGCGAATGGAATTTTGTAGGCATAAAAACAGACGTTGACACTTAGATGGTACATAGATGGAGTGAAATTTATCTTAAAATGTGGTAAAATGATGAAGCTTTCACATTAAACTGTTTCCAACATGCTCAGGAAGGTTTAAACACTGCTGTTGTGCTTTGTTGACAATCCTTTAAGACTTATTTGTATACCCAATTAAAAAAATTAAGAGGTTCACTTACCACAAATCCATATCTCAGCAACAAGAGATGTATAAGTTCCAAAAAATATTTTTTTTTTCTGAAAACTATGAATGTGTTATGTACTAGTAGAATTTAGTTAATATACAACATTAACTTAGCATGAAAAGCTTGCTATGTTTTGATACTCTTCAAGTATAAAGGGGCCAAGACACGATACAACCAAAGTACCAATCTTTTTGTGTTTGATGTGTGTTAATTTTAGGATATTCCGAATTATAATCTACTGTTGTTATTTACAAAATAATGGAAAAAGGTATTTCTTAAAAAATTTTGATTCCTTGATGAAAATGATCGTTTAAGCAAAGCAATGACTTCAACTCTTAACATTCGAGTGGATACCATGGCATGAAGAAAATGTCAGTAATGAAATAGCAAAGCATGGAGTCAGCCAGTCTTTTAATGGCCCTGAACCCTTCTCCACCCAAAGCCCATCGTAATATTATTATCTTCTACTAAAGATTGATGATCTTTGGATCCTGCGGCCATTATCATGTCTTGAGACCCTATACATATTTTCAATGCACATCATATAATTATCATTTTTTAAAAAAGACCACATCTATGATAACAACAAACCTAATCGGATGCTTATATTTAGTAAAAACATCAATTTTAATGTAACTTTCCCAGCACGTGTCAGTGTCACTAAGAAGAAATTCGAAACAAATGACTGATTTGTGAAGTTGCTTAAGATTGTAATTGCCACTTTCAAGATATCAGAAGGAAAGTAATTCTTAATATAATCGTCTACAATTTAGCATGAAAATTTGTCATGATGAAGATTTTCTAAAATTATGTTCTTACAGTGAACCAAATAGAGTAAAGTATCGATGCCTCTGATCGTATTTCGATCAGTAATAAATAGAAGTTTTTGTGTCGGGGCTGCATCCTGGTATCATATCGTCTTTCAGGTGACAACAATCTACAAAATTTGTTCAAAGCGACCAAAAACGAGAACATATTTTCTCCGTACTATCGGATTCGAAATGTATTTATCTTATTTTTCGACTATTTTGCGAACATCATTATTGCAGTGTAGAAAAAAAGACAATGCGCATATATCATATATAGAAAGATACATAAATTATATCATTGTATTTCCCTAGATAGTATGAGACTCAAATTGTAGTCGTCTGGAGTAAAGTGAATATATTTACATTTATTTTGTATATTCTTTTTCCAAATAATACACTTGTAGACATTGTACAAAAAAGAGAACCTTGAATCTATGTTGGTATTTAATTGCGCATTACAGTGTTTACTTGGCCTTATTGTAAGCTTATTTGATGCTGTTGCCTGTGAAAACTATTTTGAATATCAAATGGCCCCTACAATTTTATCGCTTCATCACTTACCCTTTAATTTTTTGTTCAGTCTTAGCAACCGCTCTTTATCGTTTTTACAACTTGCTTACCCACTTTCACCTGGTTCTGCTAACCTTGTTTTTCCATTATTACATTTTTATTTACCCTCTGCTTTCATAGTTCATCGCTTTCCCTATCTCATTTTCCTGCTATAACTGTTCTTTTATGGTTTCTCCTGCTCCAACACTTTCTCTTTATTGATACAATGCCTACCCTAATTTCTCCATAGTGATGTCATTTACACAATTTCTCATTTTAATTTCATTACCCTGTTTTTAATTCGTTTCATTGTTTGTGCTGTGCTCCCCTTAAAGTAGGCAACGTTTATTTTTATCTCGTTTTACATTTCGCTCGTTTGAAGGTGCAGCGACAGATTTGCATGCAAGCTGCTTGTTGCATGTTGCAACATGAAATTATTTTAAATGTTCAAATAAAAGCTAAAAATAAACAGCAACAGCAACAGACTTTTAAAGTTTTCATTATTAATTTTGTTTTCTGGTTTTCTGGTGTCTGTGTGGCAGCATCAAAGGACTTCGCGAAGCTAAGTGCACTTTAGCCCGAGCACATACAAAGTAGTTCACATCCCGTACACATACACACATAGTCTGTTGCTTCTCATTACCATTATTATCATTATTATTATTGCACTCATGTTGTCCGACTTCTAAGCAATTATTTAAAGCCATCTGCAGCTCATGTTGCTGTTTATACTTGTGTATGAATATGTATATATTTGCATTTGCAAGTAGAATAGTAATAGTCGTATCTAGATGTATTGTTCTCTCGCTGACATTTGTAGTTGTGCTTAGCTTTATGTAGTCCTCCACGCTTACAACAACATGTCGGTATAAAGGATCAGCTGTAGTTGATGATACTCTGGACTTTAATTGCCCAACTACCGGATGCCGACGTGCCTGAATGTGTCTGAGTTACTTTTGTATGTGACCGTCTGTGTAGTTTTTTATAAGTATCTATCTTTATATACTCATATGTACCGACATATATTCCAAAGTACTCGACATAAATTTACATTTCTAGATGGATGGGTGTTCTACAAAGTTATTAAAGTTTCATGCAAGATACAAAATTGGAGTAAAAAAGAAGAAACAAACATTATCCTTGGTCTTTCCAAATCACAAACTCTCTGTGCGCAAGTTGTTGTTGGTTCCCTATATTGATTTATAAAATCTATTCTGTTTAACTTTTTTTCGAGTTTCGTCAGGATCAATTTAAATCAGTCTCTGATTCCTCGTTAAGTGACTGTTGAGTTTAAAAACAGATCAGTTTCTCATTTGAAAGAGTTTCTATGTCAGCATCTAGGACAGCGATTCTTCACCTAAGTACTACGGTACTTTCAGGTTTCAATACTTAAATCAAATGAAATATGTATGTGTTTATGTCCCAATAAAACTCTTGCATATACTCGTAATACGTGCCGGTCAAATTTCAAGAATCTCTGATCTAGAACAACAATCAAGCCACGTTCTACCAATTCCGGAGAACGCATGTTGTTTGCTAATCTAAATATGTTTTGTCAAATTACAAAAAGATAAATTTCCTTCAGGATAAGTAATTTTTTTGCATTACGGCCATACTTCTCCACACCTGTGGAACAACAACAACAATATTCAACATAATTGTCGACTTCGCCGACAAGTCCTTCGCAAGTAATACGCTTCAAAGTTAAATATTGGACCCTGCTGCTCCTCCAGAAGTCAAATTTTTTCACTATATCTACATCTTCAAATAGTTTGCCTAAATTATCCAATCGAAAAAATGCATTAAATTAGGAAGACCCTTTTAGTGAAGGTGCGTAAAAAAAGTGTTTTTCCCAGACTTAGTTTCATACTTTATAAATGTTCTAGTAGTGTCATTAATTTAAAAAGGAAGTATGTTTTCGTGTCAAAGGAATCATGGACTGGTTACAAAATTTTACTTTAAATTATATTGTCCTTGAATTTATTTTTCGTTTAAAATTTACATTTTTTTAACTGTTGAAATACTGAACTCATTAAGTTTAATCATGAATTTTTATAAACTTTGAAGACTCATTTTAAGCTTCTCTCAACAAGTAGCCAAAAAAGAAATCTGTATCTCTTGATGCATAATTTTGTTTTTTTTTTTCATACTTTTTTTTTTGTCCTTGATGTTCATTTGTTTTTGTTTGCGTTTTTATATTTACTGCTGTTATTGCCACACGTGTCTTATTTATTTACAATTTAAATGCGACATGTTTCGATGGGATGTGGATGCAATGCAATCGCAGCAAAAGCATTTTCTATTTGCCAGCGCCATCCACTCAATCAGTCAGATAGTCTCCACCATATGCAAACACTCACACACTCTGTTTTTCTTTAATCTCCATCCATCATTCTTTCAATTATTCATTTATTCATTTGGTTTTCAGTACTTTTATTTTATTTTTTTTTTTTTTCATTTTAATTGGTTCAATCAATTGTGCCAACAAAGGATAAACGAACAAATGGAATTAAACGTTAAAATACACAAGTGGCATCGTTATTATTGCCAAGTCAACCAAAACTCATTCGACATTTGTACCATCAGTCACTTTGAGGTTGGAGTTTAGTTTTTGAAATATACAATACAGTCATTTTGTTATTATTTTACATGTGTAAATACAATACTTAAAATAATACACACATTTATTAATTATATTCGGAAATGAAAAAAAAAAAACAAACACAATTTAGTATTTAGATAAATTGTCGTGTTTAATAGAGCAATCAGGAAAAATTCGTGTTCGTGACAATTTCCTCAAGCTGTTTTCAGCTGTATAAAGTTGTTGTCGAATAAATATTAGTGTAATTAATATGAAATAAGTTTATTAGAGTTATACATATCAATTTTTTTCGTAGTTATGATTAGGGTTGTAACGGAACATCGCATCCGCCTCCGCATCTGCAGATCATCCTCATGAAATCGTACATCCACCTCCGCATCTGACTTCGCATATTTTTTAACGGAGTTTTAGTGGATGTATATTTACATTTTGTCATTGCGCGCGACGTCACATTTTTCACTCCCTTTCACAACTTCCAACAAAAAACAAACCAATTGAAGACAAGAATTCAAGATTTCGTGGACTTCCAAGCAATATTCGTTTGCTACATATTCGAACCCAACGTATAAATTAAAGTTTTTAGATGAAATTGCTAAGGACTTTGGTCTTGTAAAAGCTTCAATTGAAGCTGAGGTCGACGGAGCTTCTGTCGCGAATAGACTTAGGATTGAGTAATAAAATATTTAAAGGTTTTTTTTCCAACGTACGTGCTTATTTATCGTCGCCAACAGGATCGGTTCCAAGTGAGCAACTATTTAGTGAAGCCGGTTTAGTTTACAAACCATTGAGAAATCGGTTAGAAGGCGACCCACCTCCGCCTCCGTTAAAATGCGCATCCGCGGAGGTCAAACTCTGGACCTCCGCATCCGCCTCCACTAAAATGACCTTTGTTACAACCCTAGTAATGATGATTGCTACGATGCAAAAGCTAAATACATCTTTAAATCGTTCGAAACAATGTTAACATTTTCGTATAGAACTTTAAGCATTGTTGATTTCACCTTATAAGTGGTTTAAATATAGGAAAGTATTACTACTTGAAGATGAATTTATTTTATTGAATTGAAACTTCTTTGGCGGCGTTTGGCAAAAAAAGGAAAAGTGAAGTGAATGTGTCACGTTTTTTTTTCGGGCTGTATATAATGAACCGCAATAGGTATATAAACCATTTAAAAACTTTGCAGAGTGTGTATTTTAATTGCTGCTATAACAACAAATAATACATTTTTGGAAAATCCACCGGAAAATTCAGAAAATTTCAATAAAGGACTAATTACAATTTCTTATCTTCATGTATCATTTATGTTAATTGCCTCTATTACTTTGCAGTACGATCAAGCTAAGACAATTTGTAGGACCAGACTCAAACGGGAATTCAACCCGTGATTCTAGGTTGTCAGCTCGGCGCACTAACATCCGAGCCAACGAGACAGTCATATAATAAAAGATAAATTAATAATATACCTAAGCATGAGTCGTTTCAGAATTATAGTGTCTTAACTGAAAATGTCTGACTTCAAGACCAGAATGGTGTCAGTTTAAAATGACAAGACAACGTTCGTATTTGCGGAGTTTCAACACCGAATGGTGTGCTTTAACTACACCATTCTCCGTTTTCTCTTTCTGTGTATGCATTATTAAAACAAAAGAATAAAGGTAAGAACAATTCTCTCTACAGTGCACTATCTTTTTCTAACCGCAGCGGGATAAGCAATTCATATTTGTTTGTTCTTAATTCAAGTTTACTTGGTCTTGAATTTCAGTTTAAGTGCAAATCTCACTTATTTCAACAATGCAACTCAATTTGGTGGTGTGTACAATCGGTGCTGTTCGTAGACCTGCCTTTTTCTGCCTGTTTAGGTACTATAAAATTGTCTATATAGTTGATAGTTTGCATACCAAAGAATTCGTACACAGTTGTTCTCTGTTGTCATCACAGATTTGCCTGATCAAGTATCAAGTATTCTAGATAAATTGCCATTTCACACTGAGCATTCCATGTACATTTCTCCGAATGCTGCATTGAATGCTACATTCGTCAACAACAACAGGGAAAATGACGTAATTCTAGGTCATTTTCGATTTTCTTTCTCTTTTGTTTGTTACGCGCCAACATGTTTTAAAAGACTTTAATAAAATAAGTATCAGAAATGGAAAAGAGAACTGCAATGTATGCAAGATGTTCTAAATCACGTATTATTCTCAAATTTTTAGTTTTAATTTAGCAAGAGATATGCAGTGAACATCATAATGATGTTTATGAAGGCTTGGGAAAAAACAAGCCAAAGCAAGCCAAGTATGAACGCAGAGAATACCAAGCCTGCTTGAGCTTGTGTATTGTTTTGCTTCGCTTGCTTAGGCTTGGCTTGGCTTGGTGTCGTTAGGCTTGGTAGGCTTGGTGAATGTTGGTAGTGTATCACTTTTTTTTATCTATTCTTTGTTTCGTTTTTTTTTTTTTGTTTTTTTAATAGCAACAATAACACATACCAATGCAAATATAGCATCAACGAAAGACAAATACGTCACTTTTGTTATTTTATTCGCTGGTGTGTATAACCAAAAGAAAAAAACAGCTGTTCCGAAAATGCAAAATGCAATGTGAACACTTTCTGGTGAATGTGGAAGCTCAGTGTGAATACAACAAAATACCACCAAAAACTGTGAAAATGTGCACGTCTTAAAGACGGTGTGTTCATGAGCGAGTTATGCGGATCCAAAAACATAACGAAATATTTCATAAACAAGTAGTTGTCACATAAGCTAATAGTAAGAAAACGATCGGTCAAAATTAAGTAGGTTTTCTGTTCGCATCTACTATTCCCCTATCATCCTAGAACCCATAACTATACAATTAGTCCTTATATGATAAAATGGTAAGTATTTTATTAAGACTGTGGACTTATTTAAGAATTAATTGTTGTTGTTATTTCATTTCATATTTTTACTTGCCAAATTTAAACATTGAAATATTTTGTAGAAACTTGTCAGGCCAACGTCGACAGCTAATTTACTTAATTTAAATCCTTAAACTTTTAAATAAACAAATTTCTAATTATAATTGTATTTACAAATTGAATTGAATTCAATCAAATATTCATAATATAATTGCCATCAGCAACAAAACAACTAGTACAATAAATAACTTTCTTGTTTATACTTACGAATTATTTCATTCATTCATTCATTCATTCATTCATTTGGCTTATCAAAATATAATATAATAAATGATTATGACACGTTATGAAATCATTTTTATTGCGTCATGAAAGACATAAATAGAAGATAAAGACAGCAAAGAAGGAAGTCAACAAGGAAGGAACAATATGTTTGCCACTAAATTAGCAAGGAGATTTTGTGTGTAAAAATAAAAATAAAATTTTATTGTTTTTATTATTTGGGGGGAGCGAGCATATGTCATCTTGAAAGACAATAAAATAATATACAATAATAGTGTGGCATTTTGTTTGTGATAAACTTTAATAGCAAATTAAATAAAACATTATATAAATTGCGTTAAAATTAAGTCGAGAATTCAATTGTTGTGATTCTCATTGTGTGGCTGCATAACAATAACAGCAACATGGAAATATGGTATACAAAAGACCCTCCATATTGACTCTAATGGTATTCAAAACATCAACAACAATAATACGATATATATACGAGTATATATGTATAGTAAGAAACGACATTCAAATTTATTGTTGACAAAAGTTTGGCCTAAAGCAAGTCAATCCAAAACCAAACTAAACCCAACCAAAGCAAAACCCAACCAAGAATTTAACTGAATTGAACTAAATAAACAGGAAAAGGAACAACACAATATAGTACGTAGTAAAAGGCAACCACCAACAAGGATAACAATGCATGGTTATATAATATGAAATACAATTCTGGTATGATTTGGAAATGCATACAAAAGGAATAACGAATGAGTGAATAAAGAAATGAATGAAGAAGTCTCAGACGACGACGATTTCGACGACAATGCAAAGTAAACGAATTTAATAGTCTTGTAATTGAATTTCTATTGACACACACTCACAGCAGTAGAACGAACTGAAGAAGTAGGTAAGTATTTCGTATATTTGCAAAAAGGATTGCAAAAATTGGCAAAAGAAATTAAGGCAGAAGAACACCAAAGTGGGGGTGCGGTGGCAATATGCCTTTCTCCTATGAGAGTGAATCCAATAAAATACTTGAGAGAACTAATCAAACTAAAGAATGAATGAAGAATAGTAGATAGACGAAGAAAATGAAAGAAGGCAAACGAAATTTATTCCATTTTAAACTTTTTCAAATAGTTTTCAATGATGTTGAACATTGAATGATAATGATAATAAAAGTGATAATAATGATGACGAAGACGGCGAGTCGCGTTCGACGTAAATGTTCTTCATTTTTTTCTATTCTGTTCAGTTCTCTTCAGTTCTGATCTGTTTTCTTGTATAGAAACAATGCAAACGACAAACTTTTGCTGCAACTCAACACAACTCAATTCAACTGAACTGAACACGAATGGTTTTTATTATTTGTTCTGCTTTTGCTTTGCTTGCAACTACAAATGCAATGGAAGAAAACTAACTCAAGGTCGCCCAAGAGGAAACTTTCCACTTTGTACAAAAAGGAGAAATAGTACAAAGCTTACCTCACATTACGAATATAATGCGTTTTTCTTTTCTTTATTTTACAGCAGGTAATAAAGACCATGTTGCTGCTACTTTGGATGCCGATGATATTACCACCACCTACACCTACACCTCCACCTCCACCGGAACTTCCACTCTCAGCAACAACATGATGCTGAAGCCAAAACGTCACGCAACAAAAGAGAGCAAACGAAGGACACAAAACTGTTATACAAAGCAGCAGCGTCGCAGCAGCCAACAAATTCTTGTTGCATACTTCATAGGGCTCTGCCAAGCATCTCACTAACTCAGTTGCTCATTGTAAGCCTTGACGTCGTCCTCGTTGTCGTTGTCGTCATCGTCGTTCATGTCTTCCTAGTTGTTGATAAACCATCAAAAGCGTATATTTCACAACGTCGTCAGCCTAAGTGTCAGCTGAGCAGCGGTATTAAAGAAAGGAAAATTTAAATCTTAAATATTAATCATACGCCGTGAGGCCAATTAGAAGTGATAAATGATGCTCGCGCTTTTAATGGCGGCTTTTTAATCTTCAAAACCGACATAATTACAAAAACAATGTAAAGAAACAAAAACAAAACAACCAACAAAAAGGAGAAAATAAAATTAAGAAAACCTTGAAAACAAGGAGATTTTATTCGCGCTCAAGTTTAAGTTTACAAAAAATATTCAAAAAATAAAATAAAGGAAAACAAAAAAATATATATATATATTCTTTGTTGCTAGTGTACTTTCAATTCTTTGTTAGCGTATATGTGTCTACTTCTGTGTGCGTCTCTGTGTGAGTTTTTTTAAAAAAGATTAATGAAGCAAAAGTTTTTCAACTTGAATTTTTTGTATTCCTCTGGTTGTTGTTCTTGCTGTTCTTGTTACTTCCATGCATAAATATTTTATGAAAATAAATGGTGAATAATTAAAAGAATATCTACATATACCGCTACCACCACCGCACTCACATACCATAGTAATCTCAAAAATTAAAAGAGTGTGTAAAATAAAATGGAAAATATATCTATATAAATATAAAATTTAAATTTAAATTTATTCTTCATAAAACAACGGCAACCCAAATTGTTCATGGTGTTTTTCAAGAATTTTAAATGACAATTTTTCTAAAAGTAAAACCCCCAGTAAAATTTATATTCATACGAGTATATCGTGAAAGAGGAAAAGATTTACAATTAATTACAATTTGGAATACATTAAAAACATATATCAACAATACATAAGAACAACAATTTAAATAATTGGTAAGTATTATTGTCATTACACGATGACTTATACCACTTAATTTCAGAATTAAATTATAAGGAATTCAATAAGTGGGAGGCAATTAAACATTTTATATACAAATTTATATTTTTAAATACATAATACTCAACATAATATATACTATATACTCGTAGTGACACAATTTAATTACAGGTTTCGCATATTATTGAGTTTTGTTGAGTAAATTATCAATTCAAATTGATTGGTGAAATTTTATCTGTATATTTTAAAAAATATTAAAGTTTTCTATACAAAAATTTCCAGTTTTATATTGCAATTACTTTAAATTTTGATCTGATGAATTGCTAACTTGAATTTTAATTGAGTTGAAATACTATTCACATATACTTACGATTAGAGTACATGATTTTAATTGTACAATGATATGGGAAAACATGATTATATGCATCTTTCAGTAATAAGGAAATTCTAGTCTAACCTACAAATGAAGTAACAGTGTATGACCCTTAATTATAGTATAACAGAATACTGTTTGTATTTTGAGACTTGCCCAATTAGTGCTACTTATCATTGGGGCATTTCCATACCAACTTCATAGAGTCACAATATCGTAGGTGTGATCCATATTTTACGCCACACCTTAAGGAGTGGTGAGGGGTTCAGTGAAGTGTGGCATTGTGTAACAAGCGGTGGGAGGAGTCATAAGCTTTGTGACGTCACATATCCAACTCTAAAGTACTACAACACCAAACTTTAACTTGAAAATCTTACCAACTCTACCTTTAGGGTGATCTTTCTAGAGCCCTAACAAACAAACATTAAAAGACAAGAGAAATTAAGTTAACTCTATGGTATATTATCGGTCCCCACAAAGTTAGTTTTAATATTAAAATGTTAAGAAATCAATTTGTCAATGTAAAACTGGTATATAACCGTAGGAAATAATGTATCTGAAAGTAAATTTGGTCCACTGTTACTACTGCTATCTTTGGATCTATGAGCATCATCATTTTGAAGCAAGTTTCGTGCGGTAGCTTTTGACCTAGTGTCAATACATACTTGTTGAAACGATCGTGTGACATGTGTGGTATATATTTTTCATCTGATATGGTAAATCACAGAGGAGGTGGGATGACAAAGATGTTGACACAACGGGTTGACTAATATTTACAACCAACAAGAAAACGAAGTGACTGCCTGCAATAGATAATATACAGGAGTGGGTTCAAAGTCCATGGACCAGTGGTGGATTTACCAGCAGGCTGAGTAGGTTGGAGCCTAAGGCGGCAGATTTAAGGGGTGGCAATTCGGGAGAGAGATAAATATAGAACGGCGAAAGAAGCGGGGTAGACCCATCCTGTATGTAATTGAAAAACAAAAAAAAAGCCATGGGAAAAAATCAACCGGAAAGGAAGATAGATTATGATGAAACACCCGATGAAGAAATAAGAATCACTGCTCCAATATGTGTGAATTGTCATCATCAACTCTTACAGAAAAAGCCCTTTTCTTGGAAGAAATGTATACTTAAGATTTAGATACTGACTTAGTTGAAGAATGCATACATTTTCAATGCCATCTTACTTATTTCTAGAAACTGACACATCGATCCCCCAGTTCACGATAGTGCACAAATCATAAAATTATAATTTCATTGACAATAAAATTGTAATTAACATGATTGTGAACTAGGGTATCGGTAGAGCGGCTTTATTTAAGTAGCCTATTTGCGGAAAATGTATAAATCTGCCATTGCCATGGACACAAGATGGTTTGGATGGATGGATTGTTTGATTTTATTTGAAAACTATTTTCAATGGAAATAAAAATATTACTATTATTATAATAATATACATTCTTAAACTACTTAGAAAAGTAAAGCACTAACTGCCATGGCTTTCAGCTTAATAAAAAATAAAAATTATTTTGTTTTCATTTAACAAAATATGTGATGTCACACCAGAGGGGTGGGTATTGGGTTTGGGTGTGAGTGATTTAGAAATGTGTTCATCTGTGACAAGGACAGGGGAAGGTTGAAAAAATCGTGAAACTCTTGTGTTATATGTAATAATCAATATGATAATACTGATTTAATGTTTTAATGCAAAAGTTCCTTATGGTAAATAATTTATTATTGTGCTAGTCTACGTTCAATTGCTAACTATATAACAAATAATAATCGCTATGCTGTTATATTTTAGGAATATTGTTTTTCGTTTTGGCTTGATTTATATATACTTATAACGACTGTTACTTCTATTCAATAAAAACATAAAAAAATAAAAATAAAAAATTTAAAATGTTTAAATAATTACTAAATAGAATGTGGCTTGCCTAATTATATTCACATAACAATAAAATATTCATGGGTAATATAAATTTAGAGGGCAATTAAAATTTGTGTTCTTATCAAAGTGGAAGGACTGAAATATGAAGGACATTTAAGTTCCCTCTAGAAGAACATTAAATTATTGTTATAATTAATAATATTTAATACAAGCGTAGCCCAAGGTGCGTTGCTGCAGCCCAGTCGTGATGTTAGTGCGTGATTTTTGAACAAACATAAACGGAGTTCTATAGCAATGAGCTTTATGTATTCTGGCATAATGAACTTACAGTAGAGTCAAAATAAATGCACTTCTAATTAAAAAAATATGAAAATATATAAAAACTTGCGAGTTACAACAAATATAAACATTCTCTATGAAGAAATACATATACATGCCAACTTTCATGCTGATCGGTCAAACGGTGTTGGAGTTCATCGCCGTTAAACTATTTTTGTCGGCCTATTTTATATATATAGAATATTAGGATTAGCTAAGTTAAATATTTATAAACGAAGTATGTCTTTTTTCCCGAAATTATTTATTTTATCCCCTTCAAAGTAATCCGCCTGAGATAAAATACATTTGTGCCAGCACTTGTCCAATCCTCGAAGTAGTTTTGATATACGCTTTTTGATATGACCTTCAAATCTTCTAGCGATGCGATTTTTACTTCCTCAACCCTCCAATCTCCGTCCTTTTAAGGTTCAAGGAAAAAGACCTCAGGGTGCCAAGTGCTGTGGCTAAGGTTCGATTACAGCTGGTGAGCAATGCTTACGCGATGGTTGTTTTTATCAAAATTTTGCAGTTTCGGAACAAACTTCGCTGCCACATATTTTATACAAAAAACATCAAAAAAAAAAAAATGGAATGCCAGGAGCCCACCGATATGCCAACATCCTCAGCAACTTCACTAATTCAACGCCTTCATCGATTGTTGACGAGCTGGGGCGTCCAGGGTGGGCATCCTCGTTAACTCTCGGCCTTCTGTGGAGAGCTTTTACCATTTATAAACATTTTTTTGCTCAAGGTAAACTCAGAAAACGGCCCACTCCATATTTTAACCACTTAATTATATTTTTTTACACAAAATTTAATACAAATTCTTTGATCCATATTTTCGGTAGCAAACAAAACGCCTAACACACTTCTAATCTTTATGAATAAGCAAAATGGCTAATAATGTCAACATATATATGTATGTTAGGGACATGTTTAGCAACATTACACTTACAAAAAATCGAATGTATGTAGCCCGCGAAAAATAAAAAGGTCAACTTTTTAAATACATAATAATAAAATAGAAAGTAGCCAATGTAATATTCTCATGGGTAGTTAAAATTTATCTTATTATCAAAGTTGAAATAGAGCCATGAATGACATTTATATTGCGACTAGAATATTAAAGAATTTATTAAGTAAAATATGTTTATATTCTAATATATTTGTACTCTTCATAGGTGTGAATAGTATTATAAGTTAGTCATGAAGTTTGAAACACACAGAAGGAGACATCGCAGACCACATAAAGTATATATATTTGTGATCAGCTCGATGAGACGAGTTGATTTAGCCATGTCCGTCTGTCCGTCTATCTGTCTGTATGTATGCAAACTAGTCCCTCAGTTTTTGAGCTAGAGAGATTTTGCACATAGGTTTCTTTTTACCATACGCTGCACATTTGTCGGAATCAGCGTAATCGGACCACTACAAACCCCCATTTAAATTAATGCTCTTATTAGAAAAAGTTGTTTGTTGTTTGACGCATCGAACTGAAATTTGAACACTATAAGTTTCTGATCTATACTCATCAAATATGTAAATTTCATCATTCTAGGGTTACCAGGAGGTTACTTCCATACAAACCCAAATTAAATGACAAACTTATAAAGAATAAAAATACAATAAAAGTGCCACTCAATCTGTGTTCTTTGTTGTTCTGCAACAGTGAGAATATAGTGTTGCTAAACACAGTTTGTACTACCTATATAATAGATTAGGAACCCCACTCTATAACGATGTCTATTTAAATTTATAATGTATTGTTTATGACAAAAAAGTTCGGCAAATCTATTGCAAATCTAAAGCAAAGAACAATCCTATGAATTTGGATGTAGTCAATTTAAAGTATCAAGTTTCTTCTTATCATGCCACCAAATTCACGTACTTTCAATCATACGATATAGAAAACATTGTAAACTTGCCAAATATTCAGTTTTAAAATTTATTGCCACTAACAAATATCTCTTTCCATTTGTGCGATATGAAAATAAGTGATTATTCCAAACTGTACTCATATTCTGTTTAATGTAAGAATATTTTATTCAATTATTATGACATAACTTTTGTATTGAAAAGATTTAAAATACTGTAAATGAAATAATGCTAAGTAAATAAAAATATACAAAACCATATACAAAATAATAAGCCAAGGAAGAAATTAATTCAAATAATCCCATGAGGTAAACGATCTGTGCCAAACTGAATCAAAACAAACAACAAATTGTAACTTGAATTATAGTTTACCCTCATTGTGGAGACCAAGGTCCATGTACCATGCTCCATGAAGTCAAAAGGTTCGAATTTTTAAGTAATTGCTGTTTATGGCAAATTATCGTTAACTTTCTATGAACTTTCTACCATATTTCTATATCCATGTATTTTCTAATTTCTCTTTTTCTCTATTTTTTTCGAGTTGAATACACTAAACACAACATAAAACTTTGTACTGCATACGTGAAAATCCAAGCATAGAAAAATGGGGAGAAAGTTCAGGAGAAAATAAAAAGTAGTCAGAGCAACAACGCCCATTTGATTTATGGCGTAAAATTTCCCAAACTCTCGTTGTCAAAACTTTTGTGGCCAAAACGATGAAGAAGAAAAAGAAAATAAAAAGGAAGAAAGTTCTCAAAAAAAAAAAAAAAAGTAAATATATAAAAGAAAAGAAAATAGAGAAAAACTTTATTTGGTGCAATTTATTTTTGCCCATTTTGCTCATTTACGGTTCGGTTCGTTTCGCTTTCAAATCCAACTAGAATTCATTCATTTGAAGCTTTCCTTATTTATTTATTTGTTTATTTATTTACTTTTTTATTTGCAAAAGCATTTATATTATTTTAAACAATTTTCAATGGATAAAAAAAGTTTTTAACTTTAATTTCTTTTGTTGTTACGACAGTTGACAGTTTTATTGGTGCGAATGAAGGCGATATACATTCATTCATTCATTTATTTATTTAGTCCATCGTTTATTCTTCATTTTTACGTTCACTTCACAAATGACTATATGTATGAGTAAATCGAAAACATTTCAATGTCTGTCGCGCTTTCCGTTGTTATCGATAAATATACATATGTACATATTTATATAATTGTTTTAAAATAATGGAACCAGAAACAAAATTGACAGAGGCTATTAAAGTTGCCTGCTTCAATTATTTTTGATAAAGGGCAAAGTTTAAGCGACTAGGCCGGATTAGTGTGGAAATATTTAATTTTTGAGTTACTCAAGCAAATAATGGAAAAGTGTGAACAAATTTAAGAACTTAATAGTTTGATTGAATAAAATCCTACTTTGATAGAATTAATTTTAGTTTCAAAACGAAATACTTTGAAAATGTCTCTGCTCTCTCTATTTTATTCTATTGTCTCGCATATCATTTGTATTTTATCATTTTCTCATATAAAGTGATGCTTGTCATCATATAATAATGAACAAATTCTTCATATACTTCATCAAGTTAACTCCTAATTTGTAAAAATCGGACTATTATTTTTATTCTCTGAGTACAAAGTGCGCCATCTAGTTGTCGTTACTTTGAACAAAAGGGGAAATAATAAAAGCTTGAAACAATGTATACAAACATTTATTGCTTTGAAACAAAAAATAAATCATTTAATATTTATTTTTGAAAATACATTATTATTGTATTTTGTCATTTGATTATTAAGAGAGGAGACAACTGGTGAATTTGCGCTTTATGTCCATTTGTTGTATGTAAGTTATTCCAAAGATTATAGTGTATTGACATGGAAATCCATAAAAAAACCAGAAAAATTCCATCTTTTTTATGTTTCTTTAGCACCTTAATAATAACTTAAACAATTAAATAAACAAAATATACTAAATAATTATCATTAAACATTTAATCAGATGATTTTGAAGGTCATTCAAAAAACCAAACATTAGAAGCAGCTTAGCTTTTTCACTTTCCTAGATAGTAAAAAGATACTTCCTAACTCATCAAAAGTTCACTATCAAATCAATGAGGTTGTTGAAAGAATCAATCTTCCATATGTGCTCCAATCGTT
Source organism: Amiota communis (assembly GCA_037043315.1). NCBI lineage: Eukaryota > Metazoa > Arthropoda > Insecta > Diptera > Drosophilidae > Amiota > Amiota communis. The sequence goes on from JBAMAV010001101.1 coordinate 1,442,132, forward strand.
TTAGCTTACTGTGATCAATAGTTTTCAAGTCACTTCGAACTTGTAGGGATGCAAATCTTTTTTAAAATGATTCAGTTTTCCATTACCACCGTCAGACGTTGTCATCGCTATGACTTAGAATATTTTCTTGATCTTCCATACTATCGAAAATTCATATATAATTTCACACAATGCACTATCGGTAACGCTTTTTTCTGGCATAAATTCGAAATATTTTTTAATATATTTTAATGATTTTAGTATTACCCCATTAAAACAAATGTCCAGCCAGTTCGTGCCAGGTTAGATAATTTTTTTTATTGACTCAGAAGTTGTTACAAGTTTAATTGCGTGACATTTCGTTAGTATTACATTACATAGTATTAAACATGGAAAAGAAACGGAATGTATTTTATAATACTATATTTATATGGGTTTGTGTTTTGTCTTATTATAAATAAATGAACCGTAACTTAGTTGTGTTTTATGGAGCAGATCTAATTATATTTGTTTGTACTTTTTAATGTGGTGTTTTGTCGTGTAGATTAGCCTGATGTGTGGCTAAGCAATAGTCGCTTTACGAGTACCTCTTTAGAAAGGATATCTTAACAAAAACAATAGATAAAAATGGTCTTTCTAAAAGAATTTCAAAAAATATTAAATAAAAATTCAAAATTTCATTGCCCATTGTCAAAATGCTGATGAACGAATGCAACTGACATAGTGACTTGTCAGATGTGTTCCATAGGATATTTCAGATCCCCTTCTTTCCAGCATTTGTTATCATCTGTTATCAATATTGATTATCAGTGTACAGGTAAATTGTTGTTGTTAGCCTGCGCTCTATTTATTCTATTTAGCATAGACATAGATTACTCTAGCTAGAGCGTCTACAGCTGCCTTAAGAGAAAAACAGTTTTCATTTGAACTAGACGTTGTAAATTGATTAAAAATAAATAGATTTTATGAAATTATCATTATTATACCTAGATACCCTATGTGGGTCGTTGCCGAAGTGGGTCTCACTGGTTCCAAATTTTCAACATTTCTTATTAATAATATATGTATACTCAATTTTAAGAGCATATGCCAAAATTGCCGACCAAGTGCAATGTGTTCCGATGAGAATTCTTCTCATATTTAGCACAATATGCACCAAATAACAATTACATTTTAGCACTGATTTTTACAAGAGAATTTCGATCTGTCTCTTATTCCAAAGTTAAGTGTTTTATATTTACCATGGGTAATCAAATGACGATTCTAAAGTGTGGATATATAGATGGCCCACCTGATTTCGAAACATATCATACATGTATATTTTAGATTCTATCTTAGAACTCTACCAAGATTAGAGAGAAACACTGCGAATAATTGTTATTTTTATTAAAGTTGCTGTGTCGGTTTTCAATCATTCATTGTAGCTCAAGTAATCAATGTAGTAGCCGTTGGCGAATTACAACAAAGCAAACATCAAATAATGCCAATTTGAAATTTAATATAGCTAGCCGCCTTACTACGAGTACAATATACAATAATATGATATATCATTCGATGATTGAAATTTTGATTTGAATAAATATTGATAATAATTGACAATTGACAACATCTTTTTTGTGATCCATGGAACTGCATTTTAAAAAACTAAAATATATTAAAGATTGAAGATGTTAACACGTTCCAAGTAAAGATCAACGTTCTTGGTCGTGACACATTTCTTTTTCTTATGAATCTGCTGTTTTTCTCATTTCGTCTTTTCCATTTTTTCATTCATTTTCATCATCTCCTATTTTGTAAAAAACTTTTTAGCAAATTACGCCGTCAACGCTTTTGTCAAATATTGTTGCTTTTGCTTTTGTTCCTTTGGCTCTATCCGCCTCTTCTACCGCTCTTCGCAATCCTGTAACCATATTCAATTTTGCCAAGCTATTGCTACTGTTTCTGTTATTATGCATTCGTAGTACTGGTATGAATGTAGATATCTCCTTCGTCACTTTCTTGTTCTTGTACAATGAGAAGAACATGTGTCAAAATAGAAAAAGTGAAAGGAGAAGCGGGAAAGATGTTAAGGCAGGACTCCTTTTGGTCTAACTCTCGGTATTAGTTGCAGTCAAGTGTTTTGCTCAGTGGAGCAATGCAATTTTTCTTGAGTTTACTTTGGAACACGTTGCGTGTATCTAGATACTTACTTAGATACATGGATGTGACTTGCTGTTGAAATATTATTGTAGTATTTCGCATTTTAAACAAGTTAAAATGTAAGTGAAACAACAACTCGACTAATGCGAATATCTTTGTATCTAGTATGAGTTTGTGTTTTAATAAAGTAGAAAATGTTGCAAGAAAAATATTTGTGTGCATTTGTTTATTTTTCGTTTTTTTTATTTTTATTTTTTTCAACAAAATGATGCATTTTCTTTTGGATTTTGTAGTTGTTGGTTCCGCACACGGGCAATTGTGGTTGTCTTTGTTACTATAATACTTACAATACAAAACAATTGTATCTTTTTATAAAATGCTTACTGTTACTATTACTGTTGCTAATGATGATGATGATGATGATAAGCTGACGACAATTGTGCGCTTTGTTTATTTACTGTTTCCTTCTACCGGAAGTCTAAAGTGATAGACATTTTTTCCCCCATTTGTTTTTCGTTAGTTTCGCCATCACCATCACCATCAAGTTTCCTGTTCCTTCCTGAATGGAGACTATCCTATTTTCTACAATATTCTACTAGGAAGAATTGACAATAACATGAGTGAAGTCCTCCTTATGGCATTTGAAGTCCTCGACAGAAGACACAATTCACTATAATGAATTACTTACAAAAGAACCATAAAGAAGAAGTGTACTAAAAGAGAAAATGTTAGAGAAAAAAAGGTATTATGAAAACATTTGCCGGTTCCATTTACATGTTACAACTATTAATGTACGAGTATGTACAATTGTAAGCATTTGTTGTAGCAAAGCATGGCACGTTTCATGTCCTTATTTGCTTGATTCCACTCCAATTGCGTATGCCTTTAGTTAAGATCCGCACAATGGGTCAGCAGCAATACTTAAAAGAGCTTGAATGTCTAAAGAGTAAGGCAATGGTTGAAATAGCAATGGAAAAAGAAGAGAAGCAAACATTTAACTTATATTATGCATTACTCAGTAGTTGGTGTAGTTGCAATGCTTTGGCATTTCTGTGTAGATGTGTAGATACTTGACAAATGTCAAGAGAGCTACTCTATGGAAGGAAAGAAGAAACAGGTGGGGTTGCCCACTAGAACATGGCAAAAGTCCTTCTTTCTAGCTTGCATACCATAGTTGAAGCAAATAAACTATAATAAAGCCACTTAGCTTGTTACTTCGTTATGGAGCATTACTCCCGCATTCGCCCTACTCTCACTTACCTCTCCATTGATCTCAATGGCTGCTGCTGCTCCTGTCGAGGCGAATTGTTGCACGACTAATACTTAGTACGACAAGTGGCAATAAAATGTAAGAGCTCTAATTGGAAGTTGTGCAATAAGCGTTAATTAATGTTATCGCTTTGCATAAACAAATCCCAATTGAAACCAATTCCAGCAGGAAACAAGGATAACAAAAATTCTTAGTTTAGTTGAGTAAGTTACAAAAGCTATAATATTGTATTTTATTTTCGTAACCAATCTAAGGTTTCAACTCGCAATTTTATACATACATACATACATATTGTACTTACTTGGAATTTTTTGTGTTCTAAATCAATATTGGAAGATGATTAATGTTACATAAGCTTTGATTTTGTTTGGTTTGCTTTTGATTAGTCTTCAATCGAGCGAAACCAATTAATTTAATAACAGAAAACTAATAATACACATATGTGTGTGTTACACGTATAAGAAAACTTTTAAGCCTTAATATATAGTAGAAATAGTTCTACTCGTCGAAACTATTTTGATACAATAATATCTTGGTATCTACGAAGAGGAAGTACATACATATGTATATATAGGGAAGAGTTCTTTTTTTTCGATTGGAAATGAAATCTTGTTTTTTTTCTTATTAATTGTTTATTTGTCCATAAATGGCCAATAAATAAATCTACAGAAAACAGAAAAGTACGTGAAATTACATGACATGATCAAAGATATGAACATAAGTGACAGTCAGGCTTTAGACATCAGCTTACAGCGTTTATTTTAACCGAAAACGAAAGGGAAGGTCAAGCGGATGCTCTCTTCGTAGACTTCTGGTTTGAACGCTGTTGTCGAGCAGACCCAAAGCCAGCGAATTGGAGTGATTCTCCAGTCTATTCGTATGTAGCTCTCTGTACTGTCGTATTTCTTCTGTGACCAATGGCACCCGAGGGTCTCTATGCAGCAACGAATTTCGTACATAGCTGCTGTACCCCATAATTGGATGCAGTATGTCCACATCGCTTGTATAATAGGACTTTATTGCGCAAGCTGATCTGAGACCCATGACAGCCAGTTCATTTTCCAGCTTTTCAGGACGAGTTGTTTCTTCTTTCTTTTGATATGCTCCTGTCAGTTGAGCCTTCATTCCATGAAAAGATCGAAATACTTAGCAATAGGCTTAATGGGGACATATTTGCCGTTTAAGGCAACTGGAGGACAAACGTAAATAGAAATTAAATATAAAATTAAATATTAGTGTATGACACAAAAAATAGTTTCTAGAAAAATGTGGCACAAATATAATTTTTTTTTTAATTATTCCTGTCGATATTAACTAACTTTAACGTTTCATATTTGTTTCGCTCCATGTCGCTATTCTTAATAACCACAACAATATTTTATGCTATTTAGCGATAATATTATAATAAATAATTTCAAAAGGAAAAAAAATATTTTTTATTATTATTATTATTATTATTATTATTATTATTATTATTATTATTATTATTAAGAAGTAGAATAAAAAAAAATAAATTCTTATACTACTTAAAATTAAGAGCGCTAGCTGCCATGGCTATCAGCTCATTTTTTAAAAACAAAAGATATTTAGAATAATTAAAATGAATATAAAATATTGAAGCCTGATCAAGGAAATATTTATAAAAAAATTGTGTAGGTCATCAATATTTATTTAATTTAATTAATTTGTTGCATTCAAAACAATTTAGTATTTTACGAGATAAATCTAAAATATCTGAACAGCTCATATTCCAATAAATTTAATTCCATTAATAAATATGAACCAATTGATTTCGAACTAGCGAGCACATTAAAATAAAAATCAATAATAAACATCAATACTCAGCTGTGAGGATTTTTGTGTATATCATGGAATATAGAACAAAATTTTATTCAAAATAAAAAAAAAAAGTGAATTTTTTGGTAATTTAGGTTTGTTTCCATACAAGGTACAAATTACTTAAATGCTATAATTTTATTAGCCAAACATGTTGATGTTTTCTACATACTCAAGTGTATTGTTCCAGTTCTTCTCTCTTGTATTAAATTTGTCTGCATATACCCTGATACCTTACAATATTACATGTTAGTTTTATTATGCTATTAATCTTTATGTTCTCAAGAACATTTGTTCAATTTGTTTTAATTACTTATATAAATTTTTCTTTTGTATATCTTATTGTATAGTATTTCTTGGTAAAATATCTCCTTAATTCCTGAGAACACAAAAGTTTTACAGACATCCCTCTTTTTCTGACGCTATCTATCAATACAACATCGTAGTAGGTTAGATTCGGTGGAAGCGGCAGCCGTTATTAGAACCAGCTCATTTAGGTCATGGCATGTCGATTGTGATGCCAAAAGCACACAATTCTCGATTCAATATAGAACTAACCAGAAAAGTTTGTTTTCCTAGTAACCTTATACCAAATGCTGAGTGTTTAATTGGCATTTTGATACGACTCAATCATCCTATTATTCATATTTATTTATTTTTAATCAATTTAATTTTCTATCCATAAAGAGTATTTTCTTACTTTATTGTTTTTTGCCTTACCATTTAAAACAGAAGTATGTTAAAGATATCTTCTTGATATCCATGCACAATTCATTGTACATATCATGTATAAGCTATTATCAAAATCATCTGCGTTTCAAATTGCCTGTAAAAATATGAATTGAAACAAATTAGCATACCATAATGTGAAACAAACATTTACTCATAGATACATTAATTTGTAAATTCATTCGGTGAAACAAGTATATTACAATATTATATACCATTGCATATGTTTAAAACTGGAATTATCTTAATATATTATAACAACAATTGAGACAACATCAAACAATTCGGATTCGGCAAGAATGTGGTACTCCAGTGTACGATATAATGTATTCATTCATACACTTGAAGTAACCTCAATATAGTACAATAAACTTATTATGTAATAGATGAACACGCACACGAAACAGCATAAATTTCGAACAATTTATCAATATTTCAATCATCATTCAGCAGCACATCAATCATACTAAACATATTTCCTATTTAAGGCAAACGTCCTGCTGATACTTCATGGTTTATTGCTGGTCCTTACATATTCATCGAGAATGAATGAATGGATGTTGAAATACGAATAAATTTATGAATAATTTTCTAAATGTCTGCGAGTATCTGTACGTAAGTATCTATCTGTCTGTATCTGTTTATGTGTGCATATAGAATAGAGATTCAGAAAAAAATACGCATAATTTTCAATATATGGTAATCGTAGTTGACATGTTTGAAGTACGATACGAGCAGCAAGTAGTCAAAGCATGAAATGTGTGCTTATTATCCACATTTCTTGTAAACGTGCATTTAATATATGTAGCATAATAAAGATGTCATTATCAATGTTATCCAATGATGCATCGATCAAGTCATTCGACTTAAGACTACAATGTTCCTACATCCGTACTTTTATCTATTCATAGTAGGCACAGTACTGTTCAGAACAAAAGCAACTAGTCTAGGATTAGGTATTTGAACGCTTATTTCTTATAACCATTGTATAAGTAAGTAGCATTCATGCTTTTCAATAACTAAATTCAATTCTTTTCATAGCTTGTGACAGATGCTCTTAAATAGGAAAACCTTGAACGGAAATGCTTCGCTTTAGTAATATAAAAAGGTTTGGTTTTCAATCGGATGTAAATAAAGTTATTTGATAGTCTAAACAAGAATTTGAACCTAGTATCCCTTAGGTAGATGTAACTTTCTGGTCGTTGTCATTCTGAAACTCCCAACAAAGTGGTATATTCTATTCTGCGTATGGGCAATATATGTGTAATACTCGTATACAGGAATAATCCCTTTACCATTTATAAGTATTAAGTGTTCATGGCATTAATATGTTTCTTGCTTTTGTTTTGCACAGTACTGTATGCATGTACATATCTATTACTATACTTTATCTATAGAGTATAAATTGTAGGTTAATAAACTCATTAAATGTTTTATGTGTTTGTATTTATCGTGTACATGGATACGTGTACGTATTACAGTATCTCAAGTAGGCCTTACTTCCTTTTATTCATCCTTGGATGTGAATCGATAGCACTATCGATAATGATGATGACGATGCTCGATGCTTGTTAAATGGAAGAATGTAACAATAATATGAGTAACAGCAAATAAGTCGTACATACGCAGAGACACCCATAAAAAGTATCTAAAATGCGGTAATGGTAATGGTGAAGGTCAGGCCGCATTTACGTTTTGGCCTAAAGCATCATCATGGTTTACGTTCAGTTCTCTTGTTTTTTCTTTTGCTTGCATCCGCCCAACATTTGAGCAGCGACAGAAGTAGCAGCAGCAGAGAAGCAGCGTAGTCAGTCAGTCCATTGTCATGCGCATTTGGCATCCTTAGCACAGTTTTGTCAGTTTTGAATTACGTATAACAGTTTGATTTAAACGTTTCGGTTTCGTTGCAGACTTTTAGGCGCTGCTGCCATTGACAATGTCGAAATATTGTATTATCAAATCTTTTATTCTTCTTTCTTGTTTGTTTTTTGTTAGTCATTTTTAATTTGCGGCCATTCACATAAAGAACAAAAATTGAATAAATGATTTACTTATTTACCACTTTCATGGCGCCAAAAATAATGCTTTGGTTTATGGTTTTCCTCCTGTTGGCTTCGAACGTGTGTTATAATTCAAAAGTATTTGTTTTATTTAGCATAAAAACCATTATTATTATAGTTTATTTTTTATGTTTATTTTGGTTTTAGCGGTTATTGGCAACAAAAATTTCAAAAAACACCAACCTAAATTAAATTATTAAACAATTAAACTAACTTTGCCTCACTTAATCTTGCATACACTTCACATAATCTCATGATAAAATAATAATCCAAAGTAACTGAGGCAGAAAAGAAAAATATGAACTTGAATTATTTAATCAATAATGGATTATGACTGCGGGGAATTTTAGACATAAATTGACCATGCACAAAATGTCTTTTCAAAATTTCTAATACTATGAGACCACGCGTTCGTTAATACAGAATACATATCAATACATGCAGATTAAGTGATATTATCGAAGCATGATTGCATGCATTACAAACGTCCCTTTATATTGACAATCACCTTCTATTCTATTGTTGTGAAGTGTACAAAAAAACCAAAAATATAAATAAATAACTGCTTGCAGTTTATAAAATATTTCAATCATTGAATGAACAAACATTTAAATACTTTAACCATAATCCCACTTGAAGTGGCTATCATTTGTGATTTATGTCAATCAATTTGCTGGGGCCCTTAAATGTAAAAAAGGTTGGCTTTTCCTTTCACTTCTTGTATAATAAAAACTTTTAATGTTGCAACCGACGACATAAATAAAAATCAAATTTATCGTTTCTTAAATTGAAAAATATTTTACAATATTAACATAAACTCACATTTCAACATTAATAGAATTTCGTGTATTTTAAGTTTCTTTTTTTATAGCTTTCACGCACTATAGTATAACAGGTGTTCATGGGTATAGCTTGTTGTTTGTAACACATAGAATTGGGAATTGTAGACCCCTCAAGGCATACATATTTGGAAATAGTCAGCGTGGCGAGGAGATTTGATAGAGTCCTGTTTGATCATCCATGTAGACATTAGGGATGCCAATATTCAGGGCTCTTCATTATTCTTTATTTACACACACAATATATTTTCAAAAACATATTTAATTTCTCTTTTCAAAAATTCAATAGCATCAGTACATTAAGGGTGAGTCATCTATTGGTCTGATTATGGTTTGGTCATTAAATGGACAAAAGTTCAATTTATGTTAGTGAACTTCTCTTTATTGGATAGAGTAATTCTTCGATTAAGTAAAAAGTTAAAACCTTCTATGACGTTTATATTGTAAATATATAACTACAATGTAGTTACTACGTTAATGAATTAATATATATTTAAGGAAACATTGTTTACATATCACAAATACGAACGATATCAAATAAACATATTTAAAGCAATTTTTTTGCCAAAGTGAAGTCTTCTTTTTAAATGAATGAGCTTTAATAAAGGCACCGTTTTTGGTTTCCTTCCATTAAGGTTTCCTTAGAGCTGATGAAGAATTTGAAGGTTCAATTTACTTTTGATTTGCGTTGACATCAAAAAAAGTTTGCTTTTTACTAATGCGTAATATTGCTTTCTCATGTGTCCCGGTTGGCTCCGTTGGTCTACAACGATTTTCTGGCTTTGGCGACCAATTTTAGGCATTGGTTATTTTTCCATTTGATACATTAAGTGTGTCACGTATTAATTTAAAAGTGTTTCCTTCATCAAACTATTTTTTATCATTATTCTCTCTTGAGAAGTCGGATTTTTGATTTCTCCCATTTTCACGAAAAATTCATAACAATTTGCTCGAAAAACTTTTTGAAATGAGGTGATGGAATTCTAAGAGCCACTTGAACATAAATTGGCTAGTTTCCTGTGACTCCCCTTTTTGAATGATAAAAGAAGTTGCCAGACTGAATTTGTTTTTATTATTTCGTACAGCTGATTTTGGAAGTTTAATTACAAAAGTGATAAAATTAAAGATTAGAGATTCATTTCCCTGATTTTTTTTCTTCATTTTTTAAATAAATATATAAGTATTAAAAATACCAAAAAGGAATTTCATCATTTTTAAGTCGTTCGCCGTTGTTCTTGTTTTTTCGAACACGTTTATATGTATGTCCTCACTTTCCCATAACAACTGAACTGAAATGTCGTACAGATATGTTAAATATTTTAAAAGTAGTGATCTCTAATTACTAGAAAAGGTAGTCACCCCCTAAAAAACATTATTAATGCTAATTCATTTTCCAAAAACCTATTACATTTATTGAAAAATCTTTTATCTTTATGACTTTTTCTTTTAATTTTTTTTTTGTAATTTAAAAAAGTGAGAAAAATTATTCAAAAGACGTGATGCAAAGTTCATGTTCTATCTGGTTTTTAAATAACTTTTAAATTTCAGTTGGGTTTATTTTCTATTATATTTTTTTGCTCAATTATTTTATTTCAATTAAAAAAAAAAGTATTTATTTATTTAATGAACTTTCACTTAACAAGCACATTTCTGCAATTAGCGAATGCTAAAATGAAAAAAATGAACGAAACTAAAAAGTAAAAGTAAAAGTGAACTAATTTACATAATTTAAACAAAAGCATCAGTCATTCAGTCAGTCAGTGAGTTGCTCAGTCAGTCACACAGTAAGTCAATCAGTCAGTTAATCAGTGTTGATGTGCTCATTAGGGTGCACCAAACTATTGCACAAAAAAATTTATATACTTGATGTATTGTATTTAAGAAAATTTTGTAGATATTGCAGGATATTGAGAGTGTACAAAGAAATCTCCCTTAATACTTTCTGATCCTAGAATGAAATGGTTTTTAATATTATACATCTGATAGGATAATAACTTTTATGACAGTCACAAAGGAAACATTGGATAATTTCTATCTTTTTTTTTCATCAGTTCAGTTGCGACACAACTTTTAGTTAATAAATTACCCCTGCAACTCGGAATGTCTTAATCACTTTTCCATGTGCTTGCCTGGACCACCCTAATGTAATGTATACAACTACAATAGTTTTTAATGAGAACTCTACACACTCACACATATATGCTACACAAACTCACTCATTAGCAACATTTGCTGCAAATTTCTTTATTTTCTTCCTTTTTTGGCTGAGATTTTTCATGCATGTAATGCATTTAGGCAATCACCCGCTCCGCAGCCGGAGGCTCTTCTTCATGACCATGATGACTTTTTTCACTCATTGCGCACGTCTTTCAAAGTTTTCGTCAAGTCAAGTCAAGTCAAGTTAAATTAATTAGTAATGTTCTCAAGACATGCTTGTTGCAAGATGCTGGTGGCACTAGCGTCTTTGACGTGTAAGACACTAAGTCTTTAAAGAGATGTGAATTCAGACAGACATGGATGAATAAATGGAGGAACCAACAGACAAATAAATGGTAGAGGAACAGACAGACGGATGGACTTACGAACAAAGTAACGGTCAAAAACTGATAAGTTGCAGACAAGTAGTCGTTAGACATTTGTTATATTTCATTTTGGCCTGCTTCTGCTTGTCTCAAAAAGTCAGCAGCTTACACACACACACACATAGCAACATACGCACATACTTAGAAACACAATCATACTTAACAAATACTCTAGTAGAAGAAGACATGTTGACTATGCCGTAATGCGATGCAAGATACGCCATTGGCATGAAGAAGGATAAATTTACAATTTCATATGGATGAAAGACACTAGAAAGGGAAAAGCATGATTCATATGATTCAGACACACACTCACACGGATATTTATAATCGGATTATACATACTACATTCTTACAGCTGATAAATGTTATTGTATCTTTGTCGACATGAAGAGTGTCGTCAGCCAACTGACAGCGGAATGAGTGAATGAATGTACATATTTATGAACGAGTGAATGAATGAATGAATGATGCTTTTAGTATATGGCCTAAAGATGTCTACAGTTAAGTGACTTTGAGAACGAAAGTTGATAACTTAATTGATGCCTTAAATAGTATATTTTCCTGCCTTTCGAATTTTGTTTAAAATTTATTTCTGTAATTTCATGGAAATCATGAAATTTCTGTGCAGTTAATGCATTCACTTATATTACAATTTCAATTAATAAACAAATAAATTAATGAATGAATGGAAATATTTCGGCTTTTTCAATGTGTTAATTGAGTTAAATTAATTTGAATTCAGAAAATCCATTTAATTCTCATTTGATACACTCATAATAAAATTTTGTAATTTATTTAAATGGCATTTGTTTATATTTATATGCATATTTTCTATGAATTTCACGTGGCATTGAAATTATCTCTTGCTTTTACAGTAAGTATTTCGTATTATTGTAGAATTTCTTTAATGCATTCTTAATTATGTTGAGAAAAATCAAATTAATGTTGAATAGAAATAAAAAATGTTAGTGTAGCAAAAACTTTCATGCAAGAGAAAGCAAGAGATTCTGACGCTAGATAGTTAGGTGGGTTAAGTAGACGCATCACAGAACAAGGATGACATCTAGTTGGATGCCACGATACGGATGCTGACTACATTTCCCCTTCCCGGCTTAACCACTTGAAGCGCATTACGTTCTTAATAAGATATCTAATTGGTATAAATTGTCAACACATTCTAAGCCGTTTAATTTAAGGTACCATTTCTTGCATAAAGATACAATAATGTCATACTCAAAAGGGTACCCATACAGTCTGAGACTTTTTAATAGGCCATCACAGAAATAAGAAACACTTACAGAATATGTTATGCCATTGTTCAACAACAATGAATCAACGGAAATTGCAAACTTGTCTCTAAAGAAATTCCTCGAATTCTTATACACTATCGGAACAGCAATGTATATATAATATAAAAGGCCCAATTGACGCCGCATTGACGAGTGTTACTTTAATCTCTCCATAGCATTAGAAATCAACTTAAAGTTTCAATAGAATTTCATTGAAAATTTATTTGTTCTTCTGGCAATATATGAAAAGCAATTTTCAATTCAATTTTCAATTCTGTTCTTGCTACTTTGTCATTTGTTTTCTTTTTCCATGGCGATAAACAAACATCGTATACCTAATGCCACTCAAAAATGGCTAAAACCTATTTGGATTTGATGACCAAAACAAGCTTGCCATCTTATCCGAAGCTCATCCTGGCTCAGGTTGCCATTTTCTGTTTTTCTTTTCCAAATGTTGTTTGTTTTCTTTTGATTTTTCTTTTATTTTTTTTTTTTTATTTTTTTGGAGAAGCTTTGAACTTTGTGTAAATTTACTTACGAGTTTAACTTTTCAATTTGACAAAGAAGATGTTGAAAATAAAGATGATAATGGTGATGATGCTGATGGTGATGTTGATGTTGATGTTGATGGAGACGAAGAGACTTTTAAGAGCAGCCACGCGTACAAAAGTGCAAAAGAAAGAAAAAAGAGCATAAATAAATACTGTGTGCGTATGAGTTTGTGCCTCTGTACGTGTATGTGTATGTATGCATTTGAAAGCAGACATAGATACTTCAATAAATGCACACACACTTGAAGTTGTCAAAGTTTATGTGTTTGTGTGTATGTATGTATGTTTGAGTTGGAAAAAGCAAAATAAATTAGAAAAAGGCACTTGGTTTGCACTGCCATCGAGTGATGATTATTTTGATGCTGCTGTCAAACTCAATTGGAATCGGAATCGGGAAATGACGATGATTATGATAATGATGATGATGGTAATAATGATGAGTGCCAACTTTAATTTTAACTTTCTAGTATTTATTTTTATTTCCTCTACAATAAATGCGCCTTAAATGGATCAAATGAGTTTAGAATCCAACTTTCATTTATTTTTCTACTCATTTAGAATAAAAAACTAGTTTTAACTTTCTTTCATTCTACAATACTACTTAAGTAGACCAAATTGATCCAAGGGAATATCTGCATAATATTGATTCAGCAAATCCACTTTAGAATTCTGTATTTTGTATGCTACTGCATTAGCATAAGCCACATACTACACTACCATCGAATACTCGACCACACTCGAAAGTCATTCAGTCAATCAGTAAAATAATTTGTCCACTCATACTGGTGCTCAACAATCTTCTCTTCTTCTCACTTCACATCTATTGCCTGGACACTTGGTCACTGGGTTTTTGTTTGGTTCTTCAGGCCCCCAAACTTCTACATCAAGTTGAGTTGGCATCAAAACAAAAGTCTACTGAGTTCCTGAGTATTTTTAATTTGAACTTTTTGTTCATTCACTCACTCGTTCGTAGTTTTTTCATTTATCTAGCGCAGCGGTTCTTAAAGTTATATAGTCCCCGTACCCTTATCAATTTTTTTCCGGTTGTTCCCTTTTCAGATCTTATCATTTAATTACTTAATAGATTCGTTCTTTATTTAAGTTCATAATTATTTATAGTATACAATTATTGATTTTTTGACATTTTCAAAGAACGTGCCGTCTGCCTTGACATATAGGTTTATACAAACAAAAAAATATATGACAATCTTAACATTTACTACACCAGCTTGCCCCGATTTATCCAGAGATTTAATAGCTATTTAACATAATTTGGTAGATTCTCCCAATTATTATCTCCTACACCGTTCAAAGCATCTATTATTTTTTTCTCTGATAGTTGAGATTTCCCCAAGTATCTACATCTAAATTCTGTAAGTACCGGACATATGCCAAGAAAGTGTTCTTTCACAATTCCAGTTAACTTAACCATTTGTGAACTGAATAAATTGCAATAAGAACAGCAACACACTCTCTTGATCTCTTTCCGCACTCAGTAAACATCATCTATACCGAATATGTGCAACAAAAAATTTGTGTTTAGTTGTCTCTATCGCACTCATCCGTAACGTTGTTACTCTCACATGTTTGTCAAGTCCGTTTGTATCGAAAGAGAAAAGAACGAAGAGCACAATTCTCTTGTGCGTAGTCAGTTATCAATTAATGAGAGGAAACAATATGTACAACAATAACAATAAAACAGAAACAGTGGTTTTGTAAATAACTTAATCCTAAAAAACAAACATATTAATTGTGAACCGATTGGAATGAAACAAACACTAAATGTTACTTAAAGCTTGCTACAATACATCAGTTAAAATCGAATTCAAATTGGTTAAGCCATTTTTAAGATTAGCCTGCACATCATCACAGACAAACTGTCAAACAGAAACGGCTCGTTTACGATTTTATATGTAAGATGTGAACAATCTCGTTCTGCTTTGCTGATGTTTATTCCCATTTAACAAAAATAGATCACCTCGCGCCTTCATTATCAACGAAATTGTACCTTGCCTTGGACTATTGTTACAATATGTCACTCCTTTCTTGAAGTCCATGCCCTGCGGGTCAGAGAGTTCCCTTTGTCAGTAATATTTTTGTAAGAATATGTGGTAACCTATTGCCGCTTTAGTCGTATAAACTTCTCGTAATGAATTTCAAGTAAAAGTTTACTGTGTATAAGTATGCTTCTTCGAGTCCTGTTTCTATGGCTATTAGGCAGTTAGGAGTGCATTCTGGCAATTGTAATATCTTGACTTGACTTGATTATTTCTGTAATAAATTTACTTCCTTGTAGTATGAATGTCTCCTCACATGGGCTCCATATGTTTGAAAATATTCATTTTGCGCTCAGTGTGATATGCTTTTTGTCTAGAATTGACTTCCAACTAGAGTTTATTGCCACCTTTGACTCTGCTCTCTTATTTAAAATATGCGACAAAAGATACATATTCGGAATCAATGTTAATCTTAAATATTTGTACTGTGTTACTGTTTTTACCTCCGCTCCTTTAAATACCACTTTTCTCTAGCTGACATTAATTTGTATCACTGCACACTTTCTTACATTTACAAAATATTGTACTATATAACGATTAGAAGGGAATCAAAGTTATTAGATTTGTGAGGTAACCAAATGCTATCTTGAATTTTACAGAACTGTCTTATTATAAAACGAACTATAATACATAAATGAGCCTATTTATTTAAAACGAAAAATTTAAGAATGTAAGGAGAAAGTGAAAATTATTAACATTGTTGTGTTCCGTGGTGCACAGTTCAAGAACCACTGGTTTAGCATCTTCGCATATCAATGACAATGATGATGAAGATGGTGGAAGATGGATGAAGTCAATGAGGTGAACAAGGAAATCAAGGAAACTCAACTGCTACTCCTGTTGCATCCAATACTCACAACTCAAAAAAGCTGCATAAGATTTTATCGATAGAAATAAATAAACTTTTTTTTGTTAAGCTTATAAGATTCGCATAAAGTTTTATCAGTTCCATAATATTTTCTCTCACTCTGCCAAACAAATTTTGTTGCAATTGATTGAATGAAAAACCAATTTTACAAATTGCCTGCATTTACTTTGCCATTGCCCCAAAACTAATTTCAATATACTACAATATTTTTTTGAATTTCATTACTTTCATTTTGTTCTTTCTCAGATTGTTTTATTTCTTACGAATGTAGTTATGCAAATGTATTTTTCAGTTTCTTATTTTACATTTTCCGACAAAAAGAAATATGAAAGAATTTTTATTGAAACAATTTTCTTTTTTTTACTATTGCATATTATTGAAAGCTTTTATTTGATTTGAGAATTTCAAAAGAATCTTAAGGTAAAAACATTTCTACTAATTTTAAAATGTTTTCCCATAAACATAACAAAGCGTAAAAGAAAATCTGTTTTCTTGTTTGTCCTTACATAGTATTTGATTGCAGTTTTTTCTTTTCTTGTCTCCATTTTCCTATTCCTTTTTTGTTTTGTTTTCATGAAAACGTTTTTCTAACTCCATTTCTACTCATTAAAAATAAACAAGGAGAAAGTTTTTAAAGCAAATGTGCAAAAAACGATAAAAAAAAGACCAAAAGAAAAGGAAAAAGGAAAACAAAAAAGCATTTGTTCAACAAACAACAAAAACGTGGCACAAACAAATCCTGCAACAAATACCAAATACCAACAACATAAAAGTACTTGGCAAATACTTTTTCAAGTGAAACTCAAAAAAGTTTTTCATTTATAACAAGCAACGTCTCTCCAATAAACTCAGTACATAGAAAGTAATCTATAAACATAAAAGAACACAAATAAAATAAAATTTAAAATGAAAAATATAAAAAAAAATAAATATATAAAAATTTGTACAAAATATTCAAGTACTCAATGAAACAAATACGAGTATACTACAAATACAAATTGTACGCTGAGGACGCTCTTTCATATTTTGTTGGAGGACAATGAATGGGATTTTTTAATTAATTAGACCTTGAAATTGGTTCTAGCGAATGCTGTACATACTCGAACTTACTACATACAATTTATATCACTTTATAGTCATAATTTTAGGAATTTATTTCTTTTACTTTGTTTTTCCTTGAAAATATCAGGGCATTAAAGAAAACAATCAAGACGAATAAAGATACTTTTTTATGTTGGATAGTCTTTTGTTAAGGGGACCATATAGTCTCAGGTGTCGTTTTGCAAAGGTTTACAAAAAATTCAATTACACAAAAAGTATGAGAGGTTTTAATATGCAGTTTTTTTTATTTGAAAGATAATTAATGAAATCAAATTAAAAAATATTTTTCGTTGTTGTTGTTGTATCAGTTGTTGTTGTAATTCGTTCTAAAGTTGACGAAAAATTTAAAACATAGGCCCATGGTTGGGACGATTTTTTGAGAACGGATTATCTAAAAGAAAAAGTATAAATGGAGTTATGTTAAGAATTTATGTGATTATCGCGTATCAGAGGATATTTGGGATAGGTCACTATATAGGAGAGTAAGGGGGTGTCAAAGTCAAAATTTCGAAAATCTACCTTTTTTTACCCCTTTTTTTGGTCCTAGGTCCTTTATTTTTTGACCGATCCAAAATATCCTCTGATACGCCAGAATGGTTGGTATTAGGAGTAATTTAAAAAAAAAAAAGATTGAAAATCGGTCTACATTTACTGAAGTTATCCTCCCAACCAGTTTGAAAAAAGTGGTTTCGAGATAATCGCGTTTAAAGTTTAAACAACTTTTTTCAATCAAATAAAAATTCTTTTTAATAGCATTTCATTCGTTGCATTGGGATGTTAGCTTTCACCGAAAAAAAGAATTATCAAAATCGGCTTAGTAGTTCTCGAGAAATTTAGGTCAAAGTCCGTGAAAACGGGGTAAAAACAAAAAACGTATGAACACCGAAAAATTTAATTTCGCAACTTTTTTTGCGAACCTATATGGTTCCCTTAAGCTAATATGTCAATATACAATAGTACATATGACTATCCATTGGTAGTATTAATCTACCTCAAATAACTGTGTTTTTTTATGTGTTACTTCTTTATTTGTTGCGTTGCTACTTTACTAAAGTTTATAACAGAAATGTGACCTAGCCCTTATGAAATAACTTTACATGTCAAATATTGGAATATTGTAACATTAAGCAGCTAAATGAAATGTATTCAAACTTATAATGATGAAATATAAATTCAAGATTCGAAACTTTTCGCAAATTAAAAGCTGCACAGGAAACATATGGTGCTTTTCCTAATCATAAAAAGCTGGCATTTTTTGAAATATTGATTATACTTCTTCTTTCGATTTAACTTTTCGATTAGGACTTTTTTAAAATTTTTTAGTTATCAATAGAAGCTCCAGTGACTTTAGCAATGCAAGACAAGTTTTTCCTATTGATTTCGATAACCAAAATAAAAAGGCGGACGTCATGTTAAGCCCATTTAGCAATAATTGAAGTTTTAAGCTATTTAATGATGTTATAATGGTGGTTATTTGCTTGACCAAATACTAATATGCTCCACAAGTCCGGAGAACAAAACGTTATGTCCATATTATGTATTTGTCACTGTTGTATGCCACCGTTTTATCTGCTTTGCTGCTGCCGCTGTTGTTATCACTGCTGTTTTTTGTTTGTTTATTGGATCCACTGCAATTGATTAATTAAAATGTACTGAACTGATCACTTCAAATTACATAAGTATTTATTTACAAGATTTAGATATAATACTACACCTTAAATCAAATTAGGTCACTTAAAATATGTAATATGTGTAATACAATTAAAAATATGCAAATGAGAAGACCAAACTAAGGACTTAAGCCAAGGAAAAAATTATATATCCAGCAAATGAGTATCGCTCGTACACAGTTTCAAAATAAGTGTTGACTAAGCTTGGCTACAATCCAAAGAAGGACGATCGTCACATTAGATCACCCTGCAGCCACGGAAAACCGCAGAAGAGTCAAATCCTGGTGGAGATGAACACAGATCAGAGAGGAGGTTAACCTGGCCTCAATCTCCCCCCATTTCTCCAACACATTCGTACCGCCGTTTGTCACTTCATCAACGAGTGCCACCGTCAGCTCATCCCAAGCGACGTCGCTGAAAAGCCTCTTGACACTTGTTGAGTGACATTCCTTGTCTGCCGTTTTGGTAACCTTAATCTTCTTCGTATTGGTATTTGTAATGGGCTCATCCTGAGAACGATTACGCTTCGTCGCCTTCGCAGGTATCACGTGAGTGGACATGTACTTCTCGTAATCATCCACTACGGCCTGGTATTTAATTTTGTCGGCGTGGTCGATCTCATGCACCGTCCCACTCTCCTCATTTTTGGCTATCTTGCCTAAGATGAAGAGGGCTTTCTGGTACAGATTCTTCCTGACCATCGCTTCCGACATGCCTTCTTTGGCTTAGGCTGGCACTCTTCTTTGCCGTTTTAGCTGATGTTGTCGATTTGGTGCTATGTCCAATAGCCACCGACGTAGTTGTTGCTGTTGTTGTGAACGCTACAGCTTGCCCGCTGTCATCGGCGACTAGTTAATGGCTTGAGACCAGTAAATCGTCCTCGGAGCTCATCCCGAGCTCCATTTCGTCCACCTTTGTTTTGTTGGTTATTTATATTGTATTTAGTTTGTTGTTTAGTTTATCCATGTTTGGTTCCAAAGTGTAGGGGAAAGTAGGTCCACCGGGGTATAGCCCTCCGTATCCCGGCAAGGCCAAAGTTTAAACCGGAGGTCGCCAGGTATTCGGAGTCCACAGTTACCAGACACACTCACGCAGTACCATTCATCCCATGGGTACGGTTGTTATACACCTGGGATTGCGGGTTTTATCTAGTTTACCTCTCTAGATCCGCCATATACCGTTAACAGCAGGGACACGTCTAGCAGGATGTGGCTCCACACCACGTATGGACGGTCTTGTGCACTAAGCCCCTGGCTCGTTTACCCAGAAAACTTGTCCCCAAAAAGTATGGATACTGGTGATCTGTATCATTGCTCTGTGTTTGCCTTAACAAAAGGAGGGAGATATTGTGCATTGCAATTCAAGCATGGCTTTCGATGTAAAAAACAACGGAACAACGGCATGTTTTGACCTCTGCAACGCTCTGGTGCCAATAACGACTTTTCAAAGACCAAGATTTCTATTAGTTCATATGATGCGACAAAAAAAATGTATACCAACAAACATTTACTGATCAGTTTTTAAGTTCAAAGCATCTCATAACTATGAAAAACACTACATTAAATTATATTTGATTGTATAATTATATCAACAGGATGCGTATAACATCAGATTATTAACTTATTTTGTTAAACTTATCATCCTTTCCATATAAATGATTAAGGTGAATTTATTTGAATAAAGATATTAATCCACTGAGGCCGCTGAGGTTCACAATATCTTATAGTTTTTCCAAATTTTCAAATAGATAAGTTCTCTGGTGTGTTAAATTATCAAATTAATTGAATTAGTACCTGTGTTAAAAAAAAAATACTTAATCAACAATTTAAACATTTCAAATATGTACTATATGTAAATGTGAGTTTGCAATATACACTAGTATTTTTGTATCTTAAAAACAACTCAAGCACGTTTATCTTGCAGAAACTTAGGAACTTAGTTCACGGTACATAAAATGCCGTTAAAGTGTTAAACATTAAAACGTGCTTAAGTTATTAAAAGTTTTTAGTTGCAAGAAAGTGTTGTGCAATTTATTTAAATTAGAATTTATACTCTTAGTAAAAATTCTATTTTCTAAGTATTTTGAAAAGGAAAAAAAGGAAAAAGGAAATTAAATAAATTGATACATTAATTTGCAAAAATATAACATGTTATGGGTTGAAAGTCAATATGCCTACTTCTTAAAGTTTGTTTCCCAAGATGAAGTTAATTTGAGATTGTACCTCATATAGATTTACGGCTTTTTGCTATAACATCCTTTTTAATTTTGCCACTCAATTCATGTTTTTTTGTTAGTTTTAACAAAATTTATCGATAGAGTCTTTGCCAAAAAACGGAAAAGCCTTGATGTAATCAATCAATGGGTTAGGATTTAATATCCACATTTAAGGATTATATATTGAAAATAATGTTGTGTTAACTTATTGACGATACCGATGGTGATGGTGAATATTCAATAATGTAGTTTTGGAAAGAAATAAGAACCATATCAGTGAACAACATAAGGAAATGAAAATACATTGAATCAATCACTGTTGTATAAATAAGTTGCGTCCTGCGAATTGTTAGGTCAACCTTTGCCGGCCTATTCTAAATCGGGGGACTGACTTCATGAAAAAAGAATTAACCCAAAAATTTTTTATGAGAAATAACGCCAAGGAATAATTTTCATTTGTTTTATTTCAATAACTGCCTTATTCTGTTTATATCTACAAGTAATATCGCATATCGCATATATTCCACAGTACACAGTAGACAGCGGCAGGCAAATTCAAACTGTAGTCAAAAAAATCAAAAAAAGGGTCGTAAAATATCAGGGCATAATAGAATAGCGATGCAACTGCTTCATAAAATCCTTCAATCTTCTCCAATCAACTGCTGCAAGTGCTCCTGTCTCTTCTCTTCATCGGCTGTCCAATCACTTGTTCTTGATTCTCTTAAAACAATCACTCGCCCAAACAACCACATGTTTGGGAAATTATTGTATTTGGTCTGGCCATGCATAAAGAGTACAGATTCTGATGTTATTTATCTTCTGAAATTCAAGGAAACATATTAAACTAAGCAAACAACAAGAAGCTAATCCAAGAAAAAAAAAAACGTTGTATGATTTGTACAAAGATAATTGATCCATTTTACGGATTTCCATTTTGCTGACAACGAAGAACGTGGAAAGTTGGAGAGTTTATTCTACAATAATTTTTAAATATTTTCCCAATATTCTTTATTATACGAGTATACTCGTATACTATATATTTTATTTTAAAATTAAATTATATGTTACAAACATGTTGTTGCATAATTATCTCGAAACTATTAATAATTATCCATGGTGAAACATTTAACTATGTTGATATATTTATGTTGATGTACTAGGTGCATTATTACATTATCCTTTTATCTCATTAGCTCGACCTTGTGTAACTTCTAATTTCATGATGCTATTTGATGTGCTGTTGTGGTGGTGTGTTGAATTTGCATAATTAAATGCATAAATTAATTATGTGATAATTACTGTTTAATTGCCTCAAAAGACTTTAGCATTTAACATTTAACAAGTATATTTATTAGATTGCTGTATAATGCACTACAATGAGCTCCTGATGTTATTGTTTTTGTTTTTGCTTGTATAATTTACTGTAGTACAATGGTTTTCCTAACATAACTTTTGCATATATAAAATAATTTATATGATTTATTATTTATTTACAAAAGTTAGTTATGGTAAATGCCAAAAATGATTACATGATTATCATATTACTCTTGGTTTTTTCAATCGGAAAACCCATGGGAATATTTATTATTATTATGCACAATTCACAATACTTTAGTACTTTATGTAAGGAGCATTATGATTTTAATCTGACGTTTATACAGCAAAGAACTATGCATCGATAAACCAAAGAGATATGTTGCCAACTTTGATCTTATGGAACAATTGATATCTGTAATGAAAGATAAAGAATCATGATTTTCAAGTGAATTTTGTATTTTTTCTTCTGGTAATCGAACTCAAATCTTAACACACCAGCTGCGTATGAAACTATAAGCAATATAAACAATTTACAGTGAACTTAAACACAATTTCTTTCTTTAATGGTTCTTTGATTCATTTGTTTTGGACTAAAGACTCGTCTTGCTCTTTACATAGCATTTTCCATCAAAGATTTGTCTTGATTTTCTTCGTCGTCACAATTTTAAACACGCAGTCATTGAGATCAACCATTAAGCGTTTTAATCTCAGTTATTAAATGCAAATATTTAAATCGAAATAAAATAAAATCCTTACTTTTATGCTTTACCCTCAAATGGTCAGCAGTGTAACGAATTTATAGATTTCGTAATGGTTTGAACGCATGCCACACACAAGCGACCAGTAAGACCGACCAGACTTCGGCAGCTTCCTTTGCGTTTAATGTGTGACAGCATCATACTTCCGTGTATATTTACATCATTATTATTTCAAAGTAAAGGCAAAAAATGGCAATTCATGGTGTAGCGTGTGTAGTGTGCAAATGTGTGGAAACTGTTTCCTGAAATGCTTTTCTACAATGTATCTAAAGGTTCATGGCAATCATGGCATCATGTGTTCGATTCAGCAAGAGCGTTGTGTATATTGCTGCCAAAGGACCTTGGCCAGGTTTAGTATGGATGTATTAACGTAAATCTCTCTCACATTTTGAGCAACATGAAGTTGACTTAATCTCTCTGCATCAATTTATTTAATTTTTAATAATGAAATTTAATCAAAACATTTTAAATGAATATCTTTTGCATTATGGGTGATACAGAGATACTGACATGCCAGGTTGGATATAATACAATATTTCACGATTTAATGCAATTTGTATTTGCTTGAAAGCATAGATTCATTTCCACATGTTGATCCTTATTGCAAACTTCATTAATTTTCTATAATTTTATTTAAACATGGTTTCCATCTTACTGATACTTGATATAGAAATTTGTTTAAATTTCTAATTTAAAATTTCATTGAAATGATTTTCAAAATTTCTATGAAAGCAAATGTCACTGGTATTTATCATCATAATTCATCGGAGCAGAAAATTTGATTGTAATTAATTGTGATTTATACAAATTTGTGTGCCACAAGAAACTTTTATTACAGGACATTCCTTATCTTGAAGAGGGTCGTCAAGTTACACGTTTTTAATTAGAAACGTTTTTCATCATTCCTTGTATACTACAATATATCACACCTTCATCCACTTTATTCTACCAGAAATTTGTGTTTCTTTTTTTAGCATTTTTGTTTAATTTTTAACTTGATACTTCATTGTTTGTTTTTGCATTCCTTTATCTGATTCTACAACTAGAAGTTGTTCGTAAACTTAACTCTTTATAACTATGTGAAGCAATAATGAATTCTACAAAGATAAATACACGTACACGTATATACATATCTTTATGTTTTTGTGTGTATCTATGTTATTTGTTGTGTTTGTTATGTTCACTTCTGTTGCGAAAGAGAAAAGTGGTGCAGAGCTTTAGGACTTAAATTGTTCAAATACTGTGGGTTTAATATGAAAATGTTGTTAAATCAAAGTTTTCACTAAGAGAATTTTATGTTTTAAACATTTATTAAAGCTTTAAAGAATAAAAAAAGAATGGATTAGAGCTTAAAATATAAATTTCAATCAAAATTAACTAGATCACTATTACTTATCATTGTTATCCTTTATCTTGAATTATTATTAGAATACAAGAAGAAATAATTTGTTAAGGGATACTCTAAAACTTTTGTGTGTTCAAATAAGTCTTCATGAGTTAAATCACAACGAAGTGTACCGTCAACAAATTTACTTATATTCAATTATCTACCTTTAGACAATAATTTTCAATTTTTGTTGTCATTGTGTCAATTTGTAATAAGAATCATAGTGGCTTCGAGCTCCCCATTTGTCAACTTTTGTGCATACAAAGCCAAATTCGTCTCACTGCATCCTTCAATAGTTCAATTAGTTCAATATCGAAAAATCGTATATGAAGCCAAGTCAACAGCCAAAATCAACTACCAAGCGAAGCATCCAAGATTTGAAACTACAAACTGATGAAACCAGGAAGTGGTACTAGACATTTTAAAGGTGTTTGAATCGAGAATTAAAAGATAATGGTAACTCTGTGACACTTGTCGGTAGATTTTTAGCAAACCTTACCTTTTCTGATAACGATTAGTTTCGAATGATGTAGAATTTCGTTTCACTAAATTAAAATCAATCAAAAATTAGCTCAATATCTTAAATACTTGAACTCAAAATATGAACGGAATTACTGAGGAGCCATAAGAGGTGGGCAAATTCTGTCGACTTCAAAATTTAAACCCCCTTTTATAATATAGTGCTGAAAATATTTATACGGGTCGAGCAGCCAGTGCTCCACCCTTAAGTTAAATTAAGTTTTGTAAATTTGGTTAACTATAATAATCAATAAATAAATATTTATACGACACTTATAAAATTTGACTTAAATCACTCTTCATACCAAAATAACTCAAGATATTAAAAGTGACTGGAGAGAGCACTCAATTTAAGTGGTATGTCTCTTAATTTTTAAGCACCACAACAAATTATGTGATTGGTTACTCGAGATTGACCCGAGATTACACACAACTGTTGTTGGATTTATCCATAATTTCGTCTTGGATATGAGAGAAAAAAAAGCTCCATTTAAATTGAGCGAGTTGTCTGCTTTATATGTTTTATACTCATTGTATGACTTTAACTCAATATGAGAATGAAAGTTTAAAAAAGATTTAGTGATAATTTGCAACTGCATGCTATTTTTAGGCATAACTGTAAAAGTCCCGTTAGATTTAATAGAATTGTTTGTTTTTACAAGTTTAACATATTTATACGACACATACAAAAAAGTGTGCTGCGGATTAGTCAATCCATTAATATTAATATTTACATCATTTCAATCTAAAAATTAATCTGGATTTGATTTTTATTTTACATACTTATATGATTATCACTATTGTTATTAACATTAAAATTTATCTTTTAAACCTACCATCAAATCATTGAAAATGATTAAAGGCTGCTGTTTTGAAAAATTGCGTTACGAAAAATCTGTTACGTGTTGTGCGGCGGGGAACTCGAGGAGATGCCAGCTACCTATCACAAAAACAAGACAGATCGACCCCAAAAAAGCGGGGAAAAAAGGGACAAATGATATTAAAAAAAGGACAGAAATCAGGACAAAATATTATAAACTACTAAAAATCTACATTTAAACTACAAATGACCATTGATTATCCGGGATGGTCGGGACCGAAAGCGTTCTATATAATCGATTTTCCGGTTAACTGAGGTAAATTGCATTTGCATCATGCATTTGAAATATCTCACAAGTCATTCTTGATGTTATATGGACTTCTTAAAATCTTAAAGATTGTTTGACTACCTTTTGCATTTGGGTTTTGCGATAGTGGCTCTTAAATCTCCAATTCGGTGAGAGAAACTTAACAACAAAATTTTGAGCTGTTAGTCTCTCCACCTGTAGATGTGCTGGGCAATTATCCAATAGTAGGATACCATCTTCTTATAAAGCCATTCTTTTAAAATTCTTTAAGGTACGAAATTTTTTTTTTTAAAACCATTCCAAGAATAGCGTTTGTGTAACTCAAGCTATAATGTTTTTGCTTTGTAATTTCAGTATCGATCTCAGATAATTGATAATCCCGGTAAATTGAATCACGGATAATCGATGCCCATGTGTTGATATACACAATCATTCTTAGTTAAAAAGTTATAGTGGTATGAATTTGAATTAATGCAGTGTTCCATTTAAGCTTTAAACCACAGTAGATGAATTTTATTGCCTCATCTATCAGGTCATAATGCTCTTCATCTGCGGTATATGTCGATTATTTCGATTATTTGCGACTACGATTGAGTACAATATAAGTGACGGTAAAAAGGATGTCATAATGTTGTAATTTAATCATATTTAAAGATAAGGATAGATTTCCGGACAGGGGATGTTTGATATTTTTTTCCAGATAGGTCAACTAAAAAAAGGACAGATCTGTCCGGAAAAAGGCTAAAATGGCATCACTGATCGTAAGAAAGGAATACTAGAGTTGAGGTGCATGTGTTAGCAAAGAGATGTGAGCCGTGGGTCAATGAAATAAATATAATAAGTAAAGGTGTATGTATTAATTGAAATGTGAAGGCGCACAAGTCGAGTAAGAGAGAAAAATGAAATAGTTTATAGAAACTATTTAACTTAACTTAGAAATAAGTTACGGCAGCAGCATCATTTTGGTTACTTGTTTTTCTTCACTAAGATCCCTTTCAATAAATATTGAAAAACCTGAGTGGTTTTTGGTTTCTTTCAAAATTTCATAGGCCATCTCAACTCTTATTTTATTGACTAGTCGATCTAACTCCTTCTTGTCTGCCTCTTTACTTTTCTTCAAATCAGACAGTTCCATTTTTATATTAATTTCATTATCTGCTCTTTCTTTAGAATTCAATTTTTAATTGTATTGACTTTTTAAGTTCATTACTATCATCTTTAATTACGAAACCTTTCAGTTTTTTAACAAAATTATGTTACCATGTAGAGAAAGTTCAGGGAGAAGCATTACTGGATATTGGTGTCTTTTACATCTTCACACAATAAACTATTTCCGTTTTTTCTCTTTTTGTTAGTGAAATCAAAGAGAAATGGCTTTCTACTCAATTCTGTTGATTTGTTCTATTTATGATATGTACATTCTGTTATGTTATGGTTTTGTTTTGCTTCATCGAGCTTTTGCTTACCCTCTAAACGTTGAGTGTCGATATAATCAATAAGTTGAAATGCATGTTGAATATTTTGTAACTCTTTCTTTATCATATATTCTTTTAAACAGTATACAAAACATATAAATATCTATTACATTCAGTTACGGTTTTATCTATCTACGTGTACATTCAGTTACGATTTTATTTATAAACATAATAATTGTAAATTTAAAGAACTGTCGATTTTGAAGACGGTATACGAAAATCGACAAAAATATGTAGATGATAATATGCATTGTTATAAGCGGAAGCTTACTTGGCTGCATCTGGGCAAGCCATTTGGTATAGAAATTGCACCATGGTACGTGTTGGACGTCCTGTCATGCGGTTTGCAGTGATGTAGGGGATAATGCCGAACATCGATAATAAGCCTGTGCCGCGTGTATCTAAATGAGCCCAGTCAGAACATGGTACCAGTTCATGCAAAATAGCAGCAGCAAGACAAGAACTAGCCAAACCACGACCATCGTTACTCAGATCATAGCCAACTTCGTCAGTCACTTGTTTCTTGTAGTAGTGCCACAAAGGTAGACGCCATACGCGATCACCGGTTAGAGAGCCCGCTTTCTGGAACTGCTTCCATATATAGTGAGAATTCGAGAAGACTCCGGTGGCACCACCTCCAAAAGCTTTCTTAACACCCATACCCAGCGTACCAACGTCGACAACCAGACGTGGCTTGTACGCCGACTGACCGTACAGTAAGGGATCGGCCAAAACGGCAACACCCGCCTTGTCCAAATCACGAATAGCCAACGAACGGCCATTTAGCAGGGTGACTATGTCTCCGGGTTTGCAGGCCATACCAGATGGCATATTCTCGCAAAGCGGTATTACACAAGTTATATTGATTGGCAAAGATAGTGCGGCAACAGCGCGCATTGTGGCTACAATCACAGCCGCTCCGGACATACTGCCACGGTATTCGTCCATTCCTTTGCACGGACGTAAATTGATACCACCGCTATTAAAGGTGATACCTTTACCTACCAACAGAATGGGCTTGTCTTCGGGTGAGGTACCACAATAACTTATCTCAAGCAAGACCGGTGGCTCACATGAACCTTTGGCGATCATTAGAAATGAATTGAGGCGCTGAGCTTCGATCCAATCCATGGTACGAATCTCGACAGTAATGCCACAGGGACAAAGGGCGTCAACAGTGGCTTGCGCAAATAGTGTGGGGGTCATGCAATTGGCAGGCGCATCGGATAGACGTCGTGCCAAATTCTGGGCATCAGCCTTAAAAACACCACGGGTCCAGCCGTCGACATCTGGAGAATCGAAAAGATCAACTTTGGGGACGTTTGACCGATCTTTCCTCTGTTTCATATCTTCCCAACGCCAGACACCAAGCGTGGCGCCTTCTGCTGCTTGCTCGGCATACTCCATACTATCGACCATAACCTCCGTGGCGCCGTCTTTCTGTAATGCTATAGCTCCAATGCCTGCTGCAACACGCACGTTCTCCATACCCTCGTCAATGAATTCCAACTCATTAAATCCAATGCCCTCGAGACCCACACCAACTAGTGCTATCGAAGAATATTCCGCATCAAGATTATTAAAAACTTTACCTCGCCCAAGACGTCCCGAAATCTTGCATTCCGCAATCAGTTCCGTCAGTTTGCCACCCACCCGCTCGTTCACCTTTTCAGCCGTCGGTGTAAGTTTGGGATCTTTGTCGCCTTCCTTTTGGTACACCCCCAAAACCAGTCCTTTTGCCATCCGCGAATCACTGGTTGTAAACGTGCGCATTTTGATAAATTGCTTCAATTGTCGCTTAGACAATGTATTTAACATAACACTTCGAATTTTGTACATTTTTACCAAGAATTTTATATGCTTTACTTTTTTATGTTTTATTTGTTCAAAATTTTTATTAACAATAATTTTTTACTAACAATTTTTGGAGCGGTCCGAAAGCAGTTGTGTTCAGTGAGAAACGTAAATGTAGTATAACATACCTGAATATCGTTTCAAAGGCAGCTAAGTTTTGTAAAAAATACAAAATAAAAAATGATGACTCATATTTTATGTACTCATATGTATGACAAATAAAATGTTTTATTTGTTTTATAATTAGTGCAGGGTACCATTGTTAGATTTAGACAGAAGAGAACGCCAGCCATTGCATGGTAAATTGAGCTTTTGAACAAAATGCATAAATAGGATGAAAGAACTATTGCAAATAGGAAGATGTGTATATCTCGTTACCATAACAACAGAAATTTGTAATAAGTGTGACAACTCTGCATGAACATAGCATGATTAGCATGGTTCTCATACGTAGTATGGCAACCACACTGACAACACACAAAATTCTTCACAAAATCAATAATTTTGGTATTCTTAGTGAAAATTTTATTTCTCAATAACCTGCAATTGTTTTAAAAATCCTAATCATAACATTCTTGGACATGTCTTAAATCAGGGCTATCCAACCCTTGGTGGCTTCCTATGACGCTTTGGAAGAATTTGTTATGAGTTGGGCCACAGTTGTATGGAAAAAATAATTATATTTGCTTCCCCAGAGTACTTCAACTGAAAAAAAAAAAACAGAGCGCTGGTCAGCGGGCCAAAGAAATTACTATTGTTGCTTCGGCCGTCTCGGGCCGCATTCACACTATAGTTGGGTTGACCAGCCCTATCAGAAATTATCAAATTATTATTCGCCGACTTTTTGGTCTGCCTATGGGCCTTTTATTTATAACTTTGCTTGTCTCTTACTTGTGCCATCCACATCGAATATGTTCGCGTAATCTCCTCGATTCGACAAAATGTACGACGTTAGTGAATGTGTTCGCCAACAAAATTCAGTTTTTGCTGTTTTCTTTGCAACGTTTGACAAAGGTTGCAAATGACTGCACAAACATTATTTGTATATAATAGTGGAGAGAACACATCGTGCAGAAAAACTTACTATGTCAAAACTAAATGAATTTATTATTTCTTTTAGAAATGAGCATGCATTGTGGAAAACTAAAAGCGATGCACATTATAAAAACAATATCATAAATAATAAAGGTTGGGAAGTTTTATTACAAAAATACAAAGAAATAGATGAAGAGCTGCGGGCTTTATATAGACGCGAGTTACAATTGGCATTATGGCAATTATCATATGAGTGTCCCTACGCTGTATTTCGGGAATTATTAAACTTAATAATGCCCCACAAGTTGAACCATTCATTCGAAGAAAATTCTTCAAATCCACCGGAGAAGTCTCTTTTAGCTCCTTTTAAAGCTTAGTGTGGATGAATTCCTTCTTCTTCGCGTACCACTCTTTCATCCACATACTGTTTTTTTCTTTTTTCCACTTGTTTTTCTTGCTCTCAACAAATATGAATCAGCATCAACTCCACTACCGTATCAATTTCCTCAGCCATTTAACAATACTCACTGTTTTCAAGCAAAAGATGTTCGCGTTGATGTTCGCATGCAACATTCTCTACGTTAAACGCAAAACGTATTCGACGAACAGATTACGATTATTTGTTGTGGATGCCCCGCTTGACCGGCTTCACAGCCTGTCCGTTCAAAGTTAAAGCGAACATTTGTTTGTAGTGTTAGAAACTCATAAAATACATGACCACCTCGCAAGGAAACTACAACTTTAAATGTACAGCAAAACTTATCTAGGAGATCGATGTAAGTTCTGTACTTATTTGGCATAAGTCTAGGTTAACACCCATATTACTGGCATATTTTAGAATGACTAATATTAAGCCTATGGTCAATTAGTACCCAATGTACTTGATGACAGGCAACTATGCACGCATGTGCTTTTTTTTTTAAATCACTTGCTTAATTTAATTTGATCTTTCTTGCCGATTAAAATGCAGACAAATTAAATGGTATGTAAATTTTATTTTCTTATTCCATAGATATAGATGATGAAGAACTATTTTTAACAAAAAACAATTACAATAGAAATAAACAAAAACTTATTTAATAATAATAATTTAATTAGATTAGTCCACAATGTTGTATGTCACCTGAGGACCAGCCAATAGTCAAAACAGTTTTATTATTTCTGCAATGTTCGCTCTGAAGGCAAATAAAACTTGGAAATGCACTTAAATTGTTTTCCTGGATATAAAAAGCAGGTGATATTTCCAGTTGATCTGATTTCGGATATGTGTTAAAGATTACAATGCAATTGGAATTCTTAAAGGTTATACATAAGAACCGGCCATAGCTATCCCAAGCAAGTTGTTGAGGCATGCCGCCGACAATTGCCCTACCGACAACATGCTGACGTAAGTCAGCAATGGCTGAAACATTACGATCATGAACATGAGCATATTTGGCAAACACTCTATTCGTCTCGACTTGAAAATTATACAAAAATTGGTCTGTTCTGGTCACAAATAACAAATATGTACCGCACGGTGACCAGCAGGCTGATTGCACAGAGCCCGAGATTAGGCTCCAGCGTTCCGGTTTCCACAAGTTGTCGCAGTCCCAAATACAAAACGTAGAATCGGTTGTGCCCGAAAAAAGCCATTCGCTATCGGGTGCCCATTTAATCAGTGAAATCGGTGGGCCGTAAAATTTTAATGGCATCCATATTTTTCTATAGGCTTCCCATAGCATAATGAACGAATCAACGCTTGATGCTGTGGCCAGTAATGTACCATTTTTATTCCATTGCATCGATACAATGGGTAATCCGTTAGGGTGCAAAACAAACTGATATAACGGAACTTGTTTCTTTTCAATGTGCCAGATAACCATGCCCTTTTTACATCCAATTGCAATTTCATTTCCGCATATCGGACGCCATGCCATGCAAGTGATTTGCTCCTGTGATATTACTTTTAATCGTGCAATCATATATGCTGGTACCGCAAATATTGTCACAATATCATCGATGCTGGCAGCGGCAAACTTGCTGCATTTCGGATGCCAGGCTATACAACGTATGCTGCTATTTAACCAGTCTCTCGTCTCTACGTAACTTGCAATGTCCTCAGGTGTAATCTCTGGGGTACTTAGCCATAATTTCACCTTGAGATATTTATAAGAACAGATCAATTGATCCACGACATATACTAGTCTATATATTAACGGTTGTTGCTCCAGAGTCAATTCGTTGCGAGCTTGGTCAAGTGCAGCTCGAAACCCTTTTTCAAAAAATGTTTGTACAATACTCTTAAGTACACTTTCACTGACAGGTAGATAAGCCCTGCCATCCACTCCATGTGATGGTCTTGGTATCCCTCGATTTAAATGAATTCGATCATAGACAGTCCTTGGAAAACCATGCTGATGCATCTTTCTACACGGCAAGGGGCATAGTACATAATTATTTGTATTACAATGCACCGACTTAGGCGTAGTATATCTATTCATGTGATCTAACAGAAACATTATACTAAATTGTATATGTGACAGTAATGATAGTCCAAGGGTTAACTCAATTTTACATTTATAATTATAATTATAACTTTGACAGATAATCAAAATTGTACTAGCTGTTAAATTTTTGAATAACAACTCTCCACAGTATCAGTGGAGTATTATACTTTTGTTTAATAATTGATTTTAAGCCACAAAATTTATACATTGATTTATTGCATATTGATTGTTTTATTTTTTATTTATTGTTTGTAAAAGATATACAAAATTTTAAAAAATTTCCACTTAACCCACAATTGTTCATTTTTTCTTTTATCAGAAAATCAATTGAAAAAAAGCTGTCACAGAGGTAGAGCGATGCTACCAAAAGAGTTTATCCACTGGCACATGCGACGTTGCTTCAAAATCGGTTTGACCCATTTCGGTTGTCAATCAGTGTGAGTGAGCTTGAGAGCTTTGCCCAGTTTCGTTTCAATCAAATTTAGTCAGTCGGTCAACAAACGTTTTGCCAATAAATCAAAATCAAATCACATCAAACAAGGCAGGATACACCGCTTTATCACCATTAATCAATCACCTCGAGTGGATGCAAAAATCGAATACATTTTTCCTTGTTCTGTTTTCATTTCCATTTCCATTTTTATTTCGGTTAGACAGAAGGAAATTGACTAAAGTTAATATTTGACTTAATTAAATCGAATTTAATTAAGTAGAAGAAGGAAAAAACGAAAACAAGAACTAACGTAGTGCAAAGACAATAGAAGCACATAATCCAAATACGAATTGACTTTAAGTACCAAGTTTAAGTTAAGTTACATAAAGTAAAGTCAAGACTAACACGACAAGTCCAAATCAACAGGGAACGAGTATAGCAATGCCAGCAGCTTTACTATATACTACTACTTTCTACAATTGAATGAATTCAAATTGAGTTGAGTTGAGTTGAGTAGTGTAGAATAAAGTAGATTTGGTTGGTTTGGTTTGGTTTGCCAGTAACAAATCTCTCAGAGTCGACTGTGTCATTTTGAGAAAAAAAAAACAGGAAAACTAAAAAGAAAAATAGAATAGGAAAATTTGGTGGAATGAAAAATCTATGTAGTTTTTTTGTTCATAGCTTTTTGGGCGACAAGGACAGCGGCTTCTGCTGATATTGTGGCTGCTTCGCGTCGATAAAGTTTGCTAACCGGGTTCTGTCTCTCTGCTTCAAGACATTGCTGAGAACGATAACGATAATGATGATGATGATGCTGATGCTGATGATGATGATGACGACGACGACACATTGCCAAAGGCAATAATCGCAATTTAATATTCATGGGATTCACACACAAACACAGATATACACTAATACAAATCTATATACATATATATTGTAGTATACGAGTATATAAAGACAATTTCCTAGTAATGGTGGATAGTGGATAGTGGAAGAACGATGACAATGATAAAATCGTGATGAGAAAAGTGGTGTTTGTTCGATGTCATACTTTCAATAACGACAACATCGACACTGCATCAGTTATTTGTTGTTTTGCTTAGGTTTTCTTTTTTACACTACTTCACTTTTGGATTTCCCAAGTACGGAAGATTTATCAATTTTTACTAGTACTATACTTGTATATTGTGCAAATAATATACCATTTGCCTCGTTTTGTGTAATCATTTGTTTTTGTACACTGTACACGGGTCAATAGCTTTTTGTTATACTTATTCTACTACAAATAATGATAAAATCAACAAGAAATCACAAGGCATGGACTTGTTGTTTATTGTATATACATAAGTATTTACATACTACAATATATCCAATTCAACACCCCATGTTAAGTCTTGATGCCATCGTTCTATAAATAATACTAATAAGTATACATAGATACGCCTAATTTATGGCATTTTTAAGGCCACGAAATTAATCGAGAAATATGTTTTTTACATCATATTTGATTTATCATGAAATTATGTATGCTGATTGCTTGATTATTAATATCATTTCATTCATAGAATTCATTTTTTCTTAGAAAGTTAAAGAAAGCCATGGGGCGTAGCCAGGATTTTGTTCAGGAGGAGCAGGCAAGAAAAAGCGAATAATATGCATAGTACAAAAACGTTTAATAATGGAAAAAATAATGATTTTATTACACTAATAAAGGGTGGGCTATCTTTTGGTCAGATTTTGATTTTTCAACAAATTTTGCTTCATTTGATAGAGTCGTTCTTCCGATTAAGTATGAAAAATGATCCTGGAACACCAATTTTTAAGCTCTTTGTCCACTGTTTCCTGGTCAATTTGGGCAATTTCAGCGCGAATGTTCCGTTTCAAGTGATGTATTGTTTGGGAATTCTCAGCGTAAACTTTATCTTTTAAACGACCTACAGAAAAAAGTCCAGCTGCGTCAAATCGCAGCTGCGAGTAAGCCAATGAACATCGTCAAACCAGCTAATCGTACGGTTGTTGAATCTTTTTGCGCAGAAGGTTGATGCTAAAAATCAACATTCATTCGTCTTCTTGTTGTGAGCAGTTCTATTTCTTTAACAAATTTAACCATTTCAATATGAGTACTGATTCACCACATCGCACTGCATTATGAGCCACACACAAAATGTCGTAGAAATGTCACAGAAAGCAGTGTGGCAATACAGTTTTTGTGATTATTGCTGCAGTGTATAGTGAAGCAGACGTTTTTTGAGTGGGGGGCCAGCCCCTTTCATTTTTAAACTTTATTTTATATTTATTATTTTTCGTCATACACGCATTGAAAATTTAGTTATTGAGATCTTGGTAAGCCTTTTTTTCTATATCAAAGGGGCAACATAACTTCAATATTTAAATAAATAGTCAATTTTTCATTTACTACATAAAAGCTTTCTTTCCAAAGCTATCCTTTATATTTATTAAAATATAATCCACAAAATAACAGATATACAATTATATACGTATACATATATATTTTTTGATATGGAAGACAATGAACAAGCAAAAGAAGGAGAAGAAGGAGAAGAAATAATAGAAATAGAAGAAGAAACAGAAGAAAAAGAGGGAAAAACTAATAATATTGGACTAATTATCGCGGGGATATTAGGTGTTATAATAAGTGCCATGAGGTATGTTTTGTTGACGGCCAGTTATTGTTGTTCAAATTTTATCACATTCATATTCATATTTCTTTGATTTAAGATCTATGGCTGAATTGGGAGGAGATACTACGGACGACAACATTTTCACATTGCGTTATAATTCTTCCATATTTTAAAGTACACTACAAAGCAGTGGCGTAACAATAGAGTGGTAAACAGCAAAATGCCACGGGCCACGAGCTGTAAGAGGCCCCACATAGCGCATGAGAATCCTAACATTTATTATTACAACATTTAGTAAAACTTATTAGTTTTGTATTCAGTTTATTTAAGTTACCTATAAAAGTACACACAAATTAAACAAAAAACTGACCGTTTATGATAGGAAAGAATGTATGATGGAACATTTGATTTCAAAAGTGCGTCATGCCTGCACTGCAATAACAACATGTAAAATATGCAAGAATTTCATGAAAAGAAATGAGAAACTAAACGGAACTTTATTCACTCCCAATCAATTCATTTAGAGTGTTAAATTAAAGCAATTGTGTCAATGAATAAAATTTTCGTTTCATGTTTGCAACTTGAGCGTACATGTTGTGGCTGACCACTGAGTTGATTTGTTAATCATTAAGAATCATTTTAATTCATCAAGTTTTCCTAAAGTGTGCACTGCATTTCTGTTATTTGTAACGAACCCTGTGACAACGGCTAGTGCTGAGCGATCATTTTCAAAATTAACATTGATGAAACCATATTTAATAAATTCTATGGGACGTGAAAGGTTAAGCAACTTAGCTATTCTATCCATCGAAAATTCCATAGCTCGAAAGTTAAACTTTAACGATGCCATTAACACTTTCGCCGAACACAAAGTCCGAAAAAAGGAATTTTTATAATCAAAACACCTAAAATGTATTCTAATTAAATTTAAAGAAAAATATTAAATAAGAATAATTAAAACTTTGGTTGAGATTCTTTACATTGAGGGTGGGCCCCAGCCGATGAGTTTGTCACGGGCCCCCGACGGTGTTGTTACGCCACTGCTACAAAAACTGCGTTTGTCCACTAAGAGAAGGTTCTATAAGTCCTTGTAGCAACATGATATCGAATAATTATTCAAAATAAATAGGCTATAGATTGGCTGATTGATTAATTTGCATTTAGATATTCAGCAACACAGCGACAGCAATAATAAAATAACTCAATGCAATGCTGTCATATGTATGCAGCACGGCGACAGCAATGAAAAAAACCAATGCTATGCTGTCGCTGTGGCTGTAGAAGTGTACGAAAATTTCTTTTTACCACACCCTGAACATTTGTCGGAAATAGCCGAAGCGGACAGTTGGGGTACCTCCCATAAAATCTAAAATTCAAATTAATGTTCTGATTAGAAAAATATTTTTGTTTTTTGTCATATCCAACATGACTATGAGTACCTGATCCATCATGGCCATGCGCCATCTATGTGACTACTGGTGTATTGAAATTAGTATGAATACTGACTCTACTGAGTCTGATTCACAGGAGCGTGAAGAGTATTACATCTTTATCATAGCCAAAAATAACCTTCTTTTTTTCTTGTGTGTTATAAACTTTATCATAAACTTATAATACTTTTCACTCCCGTTATAAATATAAATATTATTAAAGGTTAATTCATGAATCCTTGGACATTGATCAGACTCTATTGAAAATTTGTAGGACTGAAAGACATTGCCATCCAGGAGAACTATTTTCAATTCAGGATATCTATGGATTGCTTTAATCGGGAGCAAATTTATTACTGATTGTAATGACAAAGTTACTTAAAAACTTGGTACTTTTAAACTAATGTGAATTCCTATATGGTTATTTCATATGATTTGATTTGATTGTTTTCTCATAATCAGTAATGATACCTCTTAGCATTTACCGATTAACCACGAAGAAAAGCCTTCCATTAAGCTTTTGGTTTGTTCCATAAATGAAATAATGTTTATGAGACTTTTCGCTTAACATTCTGAATGAATTGTGAATGAATGAGAAATGAAATGAAACGAAATGAAATGATTAATGTATAAAATCCTTTGTGTTGTTTGCATGCGGTACACTGGGGAACCACCACCAGAACATTACTGGAGATGAAGGCAAAAATTGGGCGGTAGACCCGTAAACAATTAGGCTTATTGACATAATTATGCGCTAGTCAGCGCCAACGCCCATGCTAACATTCAACATCGAAAGAACCAAAAGAGACCGAACGTCTAAACTTACTTTGGCGCATTGAAACTTAAGCATCCTGTGCCATGCCGTGCCGTGCCGCATAATCCTTGCAAAGGAGCGACTCACTAAGTGAGTTGGTGAGTGAGCCCTACCGAGATTACGTACACAACTTATAGAGCATAATAGCCGCTGGCTGCGTGTGAAGTGATTTATGCAAGAAGGAAGAAGGATAAGCGAGGGTTGCTTAGAGAATCTTATGCTATTCCTTTCACTTTTTTTCTTATTATTTACTATTTTTTTTACTGTAAAAGCTTTCAAAGGATAATGAGCAAACATTTCTTTTTTCGAAAAAATAATTTTTTAAAAAGGGCGCGTCTAATTAACTTTCTCTTTTTCTTTGCTCAAAGAAGAAAGCGAATTATTATTAATAACAAAATAAATACTTTTCTTTACAATATTATTATTTTCTTCTGTATCGCTTTAGTTGCATGTAGGAGTCAGTAGTCAAGTAAACCTTTTCCAGGTTTTATCAAATTGTAAGTTTTTCATATCCTTAGAAAAATAACTTATGTGAAATTTTTGACTAAAATTAATTTCTTTTCTCCGGTTCCTTATTGTAATTTTTACTCTCTCAACTATGAAATCAGTTTCAGTTGCCGCCAATTCATTTAGTGTCAGCCGTTTGTTCTGTTTGTGAGCATCAAGAAAGATTTTTTGTCCCTGTTGTTGTTAATCTGTCCTCCGGAAAAGTTACTTGCGGTCTGACAGTTCTGTCAAGGATATTTGTGACTTTTTCTGTTTCTACTTTCTTTCGTTTTCCCTTGCTTAGTTCACTCATTCAGTCACTTAGCCAAGTAGCAACCTTTTTGCATAATTGAAAATCTTAAAACGGAAGTTGTCATTTTATAAAGTAGCGAAAGTACCTCAACTAAGACGACCACTTCGAATTTAAAAGAAGACCAAAACGATGATGGTTTCGATGATCATGTTGATGATGATGATGAGGTTAAGATGAAAATCCATATTGTACATAGAAGGAACCTTAAAAAGGGACGGATAAGCCAAGCCGGAAGCGTTGTCTACGAATTTATGTGACAAAAAAAGGTAGTAAAATTGCAAAACAAGGTAAATTCTTTAGAACAAGAAAATGGTAGCCAAGCAAAGTGACCCCAACATAAACCGCTAGTCGTCTCTAGACAAATATCCTTTGCCACCCAAAGTTGTCACAACACACGAACTTAATCACACCCTTGCTAAATAGAATAGTAAATTTTTGAAATTACTTTTTCAACTTTTTCACCAAAAAAAAATAAAAAAAAAATACCAAGAATATCAAAAGCAAAGAAAAATATTTCAAGTGAAATGGTGAAGTTCGGTGTGCTCATGGTAGTATATTTTTGCACTCATGGTCTCCACACTCTTTTACTTCAATGACATGCCTTCCCCCTTATTATCTTCATTCACTTGAAGGACATTCATTCATTGCATTGTGTCATGCTGCCTTCCGAATGTGCGACATCTGTCGAAATTAGCATGCCACGCGACGTGATTTCCCCAACTTTTACTGCAAAATAAGAAATAAAATGATGCCCTCAAGAAGTACGGAAGCTCATTGCCTCTGGTACTATGGTCTTTGTATTGTAGTTAACTATTGTTATGGTAACATATATAAGAAAATATTTTTTCTTCTCACTTACTTCACTCCAAAGCTTTGTCATCATCATCATCATCATCATAATCATCACCACTAGCATCACTTTTGTGATTTTTTGACTTTCATTGTCATTACACACTTGAATAGCTCTGACACTACCATTATTATTCTTACTCGTAATGCCCTTCATTACATGAATTTAT
Source organism: Amiota communis (assembly GCA_037043315.1). Lineage (NCBI taxonomy): Eukaryota > Metazoa > Arthropoda > Insecta > Diptera > Drosophilidae > Amiota > Amiota communis. The sequence continues at coordinate 1,482,421 of JBAMAV010001101.1, forward strand.
ATTCAATATTGTCTAACTAAATGAATATTTTGAAATACATTTTTCATGATATACTTATATGTCTAAGATTTTTGACAAATCATTTTTGTTATTGAGCATGCAGAAAACTTTTATATTATACTGTATATATACATAGCATATTTAATACACATATACCTTACTGTATATAGAATACAGTGAAGGGGGCGTTGTACGGCCAACCGAATACTTTCTTGAATGTCTGTGAATCAAATCAATTTGAATACAAAAAGAAATTACCAAATTTACAAATATGTCTCTAAGATATATTGTATCCACCAGCTTCTCCAATCCGCATAAAACCTCACATGAATACTATCCAGACTATGCTAGAGTTTCCTTGAAAATTTCATCCAAACATCGGCTCAGCAGTTACGGAATCAAACATCGTGTGTGTTACACATTTTGGTTTGTGGGCTACATAGAAAATAATGAAAAAATACTAAGATTTCCTTAGATCATAAGTAAGGGATCCCGCTTATAAATCCGCAATACACCTGGAATTATTCTTTTTTCTCCTGGATTCTCAAATTCCAGGTGTAATTGCGAATTCATAAGCGTGGGGATATTTTCCCATAACAAAGTAAGGTCAGAAACGGAATTTTGAAACGATGTTGTGGAGTCATTTCGAATACCTAGATTAAAGAGAGATTATCCAGTCAGCTGATGTTCTAAGCAATCTGCGCCTGACACACAGATTTAGCTGTCAGAGTCATCATATGAGATGAAGTAGTGGCCGGCCAAAAGCCCAGGCATTAATCCGAGTGAAAATCTGATGTCTGGACAAAAATCCAAATAGAGAACCCACTAAGAAAAATAAACTTTGGGAGAGAGTGCAGAATAAATGGAATAATACTTCCAGTTACTATGTTCACAGATTGGTAGAAAATATGCCTGATTTGGACTAAATTTAAAAAAAATGAAAATTACTTCATGTTGAGCATCACGTGTTTAATGAGTATATGCAGGTACCCCCGTTTTTATTTTTTCCATATCATTTTTCGCTTCAGTGACCTTAGGAATCTTTATGTATAATCTAAGCAATACCTGGTACTTTTCATAATTTGTCACTGTATGCACATGTATAAAAGATAGAAGAAGATTAATTGAAAGTTCAGCTAAAATCAAATGGAAACAATAATTCAAAATTTTTATAGAACATTCTAAATTCCTGTATGGTTTATGATAAGAGAAACTTAACACTTCACGTTCCAAACTGAATGTATATAGTTATTTATTTATTGAAAATTCGGAAGGCGGACCCGTTTTATCGACAAGCATTTCTTCGAAGATTAGGCCAGTTTCTGAAAATTGCCATTAGAGGACCCGGCATCCAACATCCAACTGCCAACTAGCCCTTGTGGCGAGCGCCCTCTATAACCTATTTTAACCACGTTCACCTACATTTCAGGGAACCTCAAAGATGGATCTAGCGCTGACTCCCTTTGAGTTGATCAAATTTCATAATTCTACAGGATGAAACGTATCATTCATATCTCTTAAATATATATTTAGTTTCCATTTTATAATTACATATTTTATATTAAAAATACTTTTTTCTATCCAAACTTTTGAAGGCAATAGATAAACTATAGCAAATGCCAAATACTAGTGGTGCAATGGAAATCTTATAAAAATTAAGTATTTGTGTGTGTATGGAACATATGATCATCATTCATTTGTTTGCTAAAACTTCTGAACATTTGAAGTGCGCTATCTGCTTATAAGCAACATATCTGAGGGCTTTATTGTTGTGTTATGGTATAGGATTGTGTACGAGCTTCCGTTTCCCTCGGGGATCTAATCATTAGGCCAAGTTCCTTTAAATAAACCCTATAATATCATATTTATGTTATACTAAACGCTAAGCTTAAAACAGTTAAATAGATAAGTTAAATGTATCCGAAAATTATACCAAGGGCCAATGTCACAAATACATTCTATTATAATTTCAAATACTTCTTATCTTTAGCTGCGAAGAAAAAGGTAGTAAGTTTCGGTAGCAGCATAGTTAATTTTCTGCCTTGAATCCATTTTGTTTTTCTTTTTTTTGGAGACAAAATATGAAAATTGCAAATCCCATAAGTTTTATTATTCTCATCTTCAAAACGACGACATATTTGATTTTTGTGACGCATATGCTTGCCATAAATGTCCTCGAAATTTGCAAAAAATAACAAAAAATATACTAAGGGAAGCATGACAAAAAAAAATCCTTGTTTGCACACCAACAAGGACATCTGTTAAGCGTATCTAAATATGCAAATGCGTTTAAAAACTAAAAGGACATAAGTGACGACAATTTTTCTTGATGTTTTTTTTTTTTACATGTATTTTCGCTTTAACCAAAAGCCTCTGTGCATGTGTGTGTGTCGAAATGCATGTCAGTAGTATTCAAAGTATGTTTATGCGGGTGTATGTGTGTGGTAGCGTGTGTTGTTTTTTAGAATTTTTGTTTTTGTCTCAATGTTTGTCAATTCCTAGTTGTGCTACTGACTGGCATTTGCCTCATTCGTTGCTACTCATTTGAATTTTACATTTCCCATTTCCGATTTGAATGACAGACGACATTAATTCGTATACGAACATTTTCTAGAGGAAAAAAACAAACCACACACACACACACACACACACACACAGAGATTCATATAAATCCAAAAGCAAAATGAAGGAAATCTAAAATGTTTTCCATTTGAAATCCGAATTAAAATGTTTAGTCATTTGATAAAACGAGGGAATTTTCACATCAACAACATGAAACATGACAAATCTTACTTACTTAGTAATTTCAAGATCAGAAAGTAGTCATTATCATGACATAGGACATAGGACATAGGAATATGTACTCAAAGGATTTCATATAGAAACAATGTTATAACATTTTTAATTGAGTTTATTATAGAACCTGACACTCGACAATTAAAGAAATTCATTATTGTTTTGCATATTTTGCTCTATGGGGAAAAATATGAATAATTATTTAAATAACTGAATCAGTTCTTATTTGTTTATCTATTTTACTGTTTTAAATAATCCAAACAAACAGGAAATGACATCAGCAATACATTTTTGTAAAAACAAAATGAAATAAAATAATAAAATCATTAAGAAACAAAGCAAAATAAAAAGGAAAAAATAAACTCTGTCATAACATTTATGCAAAACTAATTTTATTTGCATAAATTTTTGTACGGCATAAAATCATTTTGATATTTTCCTCATCGTTGCATAAATGTGATTTTATTCTTTTCCAAGTATTTGATTCCCATTCTTTTTTTTCCTTTCCGTAAAAACATTAAAATAATTAATGAATAAATTTAATTATGCAGATAAATAACATTGGTAAATGTTTAATTTTTATTATTTCAATTTATGTTCAATGAAAAAATTAAGTAAATCATTATTTAATTTAAAACAACAAAACTAAACAAATTTTTGACATAAAACATATAGAACATACACTAAATGTAAGCCCATCCTGCAAATATAATGTAAGGTACTTTAGTTTTTTGGATAAAGATCTTATATTTTTCATAAAAATCAATTAATTACTGAAACACAGTTATTGTTTCAGAAAAAGGGTTTCAATAAAAAACACATTTCTGTAATACTAAGATATAACTATTGGTGAACATACTTAAATCCTATTCAGGGAAACATAACTCAAATTGGCAAAGAATGCTAATGTCTTACCAAAGGAGATTTAGATTGAATTGACAAAATACTAAAAACATTTGGTAAAAACTTATCGATAAGCCAGTTAGGTGCATTTTGATTGTAATCTCTGGCCTAATAGAAAAACAAACATAAAGTAAGGGAAGAATGAAAAAATCCCCATATTTTATGGTTATGTAACTGGCTACAATTGATATTAAATTAATTTATCTAATATACTTATAGACAATACTTACTACTTACTACTTCATACTAAAAATTTGCATAATATGCAATGCATATAATGAGTTGTTATTTAAAATTGATTTGAAAACAAATAATTTGAATTGTAACAATACATTGTCCCGGCTTTTAAGTGATTTTTTTATCAAACAAATCGTATTTTTTATATAACAGCTGCAATCGAGAATAAAATGTGTCTTTACAACTTAAAGCATGTATAGCTTATATAAGTAAAGGCATTCGGCCATGTTATACTCGATTCTTCTCGTTACACTGATCATTGCCATCAATGTGCACGTTGTGGGTCCCCCGATGGTCTGTTCTATGAATTACAAATGATAATACTTGCTCCCATTAGTGTAAAAGATATAAAAAGTTAGAAAATTTTAATAATGAAAATTATTATATTATGTATGTCACAAAATTGTTATGCTGGTTATCATTACACAAGAGATATAAATATTTAGTAATGAGAAACATTACATATATGTAAATGCATATAAAATTGTATTTACCATGTTCCACTAAAAATCATGATTATGGTGTTCCTTGGTGTGGGCCGAGTCAAAGTTTTTGCTCATCTCTAATCCCATACACTTTCATTTTCATTTTAGTTTGGTTTGCTGTTGCTTTTGACCATACAACAGAGAATTTTAATTAACAAATTCCAACAAAATATTTAAAAATAACACATTTGAAACAAAAACTGTCGCATTTGTCACATTTTAAAGCTCTAACTGAATAAATTTAGAAGCAATAGAAAAGTTAAAGTTCTAAAATCAGTTAGAAAGCCAATGTTGTTTTAGCTTTTGTATAAATAGTTTTAGAATCCAAATTGGAGGTCAAAAACTGAGAGAATATGGATTGGCCTCATAACGCTGATCATGTAAGCCTAAAACACTTGATTTTGTAAATTAACTAAAATTCTGATCAATCGGAACAAACAAACAGTTTTGTTCTAATCAAGGAAACGAAAAACATTTATAATTTGTAAATAACTCATCATGATAATTATTGGCTCTACAACTTTTGTCGAGTCTTCGCATGTTAATAGAAAAATCAAATTCATAGCGTCATCTCATAAATGTTTGATACAATCAAGGTGAATAGTAGTCGCTTCTCCCATAATCTAATCCAATCTCCTAAAAGTTTAGTTTTTATAAAGGAAACTTCTTTATAGCTTAATTTAAGGATTTCGAACTGTAGGGGCGACCTTTGGATGGCGAGCAGGGCAATCGCCGAAGGCCTCGCTCACTTGCGCAACGAGCAAATGATTCTTTGAATTGAAACGAATTTGTAATTTCTTTCGTTGTAGGATATGATATTCTTACGAAGATAAATGTCATAAGTAAGAAAGATATGACTAGATTTGGCTATACAACACCTAGACTCAATGGCTTAATAATAGATTGGATGATGGAAACGATGTTGAAAGAAGAAATTTTGATTACGAAGGGGTAGACGAAGCTCCTGCATTATCTGCGGAAGATGTTCTCATAATAAACTATTATAGTCTGTAATCATTGTCAACTATATGCGCTCAAGTTGCCAACCAATTTTGTTAAAACATATCTGCGGAATACTATGACACAATATCGATTTACAGCTCTTGCTATTACTTCAATTGATAATGACGTAGCTCATTCGTTGTTGAAATATTATAATTTAATTAATGATTTTAGTCTTAGGAAAAGCCACAAACATCATTTCTGTATCACTGATTCTTTTCACACATTAATGCACCTTAGTTTATCTTGATTAATAATTTGTAAGCCTCGCAATGGCTAAGACCGCCTGTCGAACCGCACTAATTTTTGAATATACAATTAAATTAAAATCATAACTATACGTATCAGAGACACTTTGTTACAACAATATATTTTACAACCTTTCTTCCGCTTATTTCCATTCATTTCAATATACGGTGGAATCGAATTTTACGTGTTTTGATTTGATTTTTACTTGTTTACCGAAATGGTTTGTGTTTATACAAAGTTTGAAAAGGATTCCAACAAAGAAACCTTTCAATTTCTATTGTAGTAGTACATATAGTCGATTCGATATTGTTTTCTACTTGAAGCAAAACTTAAAACTTTCCTATCAATTTTGGATGTGAGTACATATATGATATTTTCTGAGTTTTTTGGTTATTTCACTTTGAATTGAAGTCGTATAAAACGACACAAAACATAATTAAGTTAGATGGAAACTGTTGATTTGTATTATCCTTATTTGCAGTTTATAACGTAAGTGCAGACATATATAAACTGAAATAAGTTGGTTAGTTAGTTTTTCGAACTCTTTATCAAATTGCAATTAGATGAAACTTTGCTGTAAACAACAATGAAATGAAGGTCAACGACAAAGCGACACCAGATGAAGAGTGAATTTAACATAATGCAAAGAGCAATCTTACCTTGATAAATGTTCTCTTCTCTTTGAATTAGAGAGGAATATTCTCTGAAAACTGAAGTTTAGAACTGTTCGACGAAACTGTTATACGACGTTGTTATGCTGTCGTCACGATAGTAAGAAAAACGCGCGCGCGTGCTTTATTTTTGGTATATTGCGATGTCATTTACACGCTTAGTTAGGTCAGTAGTATTAACGCGGTCTTAGTGTGAGTATCTAAGCAGAAGAGCAGAAAAACCACGGTCAAGAAAGATACGCGCGACCGCATAACAAACTAAAACGGAAGTAAACGGAACGGAATCCAAGTAAAGGATATAAGAAAACCGCGCGCAACTCTAAGCACCAGCCTAGCCAGGATGCCACCACCACATCACATCACACCACATCAAATACTTTTTAGCTTTCGACATTTTTGCCATTTAATTTTATATACAAAATAAAAGTTTAATGGAGAAACTTTAATTTTAATTTTATGGACAAAACGGATACCAAAAGAAGAAGACAACCAACCAACGATTTTCGTATAAGAAGATGAAGAAATAAAGCAAAGCAAAACAAAGCAAAAGTTGTTGTTCAAGAATGTCATGGTAAAATATTTGTGGAAAATTAGAAAATATTTTAGAAGCGCGCATAATAAGAAAAGGTGTTAAGATTCTCTATTTACTTATACACGTATAATTAATGGTGTATATTACAGTGTGCGTGTGTGTGTGGGGGGTGGGTTGCAATTAATGAGGAATTGTGATGTTGGCAAAATCATTTTGGTATGATAAGAAATTAATTTCCACATAAAGTTTAAGTCGAAGAAAAGCGATGATGAAAAAAGAAGAATTATTGGAAACTTTTATATGTACTACCATAGATATGTTGGTATATCACAGATACTACATGGACATATTCTCATTTTGAAAAATAGTAAAGGAGGTTAAGTTAACTTGTTTAACGAAACGGAAATGAACTGAAATTGTGTTACAAACTCAGTGATTTTGTGATTGTGAGTGCGCGTATGAGCTCCGCTTAAGTGAATTTAAAATGAAATCCGGATATACTTGGTTGTGCCGTTTTTTTTTTTTTGTGGTTGTTCTGTTGTCCTAAGGGCGCCTCAAATACAACAAGATACAACACATACCATACACCATCACCATACATATCAGATACCGCGCATAACGCTAACCACAGACCATATTCCCATCTTCAGTTCAGTTTGTTTGTGTATTTTACTTTGCAAAAAAAATAAACTACACCACATCACATCACAACTGAACAGAATATATTTGTGTATCTGTGTATTCATCTACTAGTACCATATCTCACACTGATTCCCATACCCATTCTCGTCCTTTTGCTGTGCTTGTGGCCAATCATCAAATCCCCTGAGTAAATCCCCTAATCAAGACACGAAACCTTTTTCCCAGAGCGTTGGCTTTTGAAATATTGTATTCTTGTATCCTTACGAAATGAAATTTGGCAAGTAACTGTTGTTGCGCATTAGGCTACAACCATCTAAACAGGACTCTGATAAGTCTAAGAATAACAACAACACAGGACGTGGTGGCATTTGTCTTGTTACAACGAATAAAGATGCGTATCCTTAAAGTTGCTGGTTACTGTTTTTTGTGTACTATTGTCAGTTTTACGAATGATTAAACGTCAAAAAATTGAATAAATAACGGAATAAAATGAATGAATGGAAGAAAGTAGAAGAGAAACAAGTGACTTGAAGAATGGAAAATATAAAAAAAAGAAGAAAATGAGTGTAAACATAATGCGTTTATACGCAATTGGGTTCACATAAAATTGGCCTCAAATCGTTGGTAATTGAAACGCAAAGAAAATAAATTGAAACAAATGAACTTGAACAATTGAGGACGTGTATCGACATTTTTGAATAGCCTCTACTCATCCACTCAATAGCTCACTCAACTCGGTAATTCGGACTTGTTGATTTAGAAGATTATATAGTGGGAGCAGATATAGAATTTAGTCAAATCATAAATCAGAAGGTATTGCAAAAAAAAATTTATTAGAATTAATTAAGCTTAGATTAGATATATGGCAATCAAATTTGAGACCCTTAGACAATGGGACTTGTATCAAAACAAGTAATGACATTTGAATCATTAAGCCAATTACGACCAAATTAAGATGGCACAGATTTCTGCTTGGGAAATATGAAATAGTAATTTAAAACAATTACAATAAAACATGTATTAATTATATGTTGAACTAGCTGAGCCCACGACTTCGTACGCGTGGTATTCGAAATATGTTTGTAATAGCGTGCATTTTGTTAAGTTTTTCCTAATCATTAGCTGTTTAATGTTGGCGCGCAGCAAAAGAAGAAAACATTAGAAAATCAGCCAAAAAGTAGGCAACAGAACTAAAAATATGAATATCTTTTGATTTAGTATGTCGATTTTGATAAATATATGTTATGGAAGCTTGCTACAATACAACTGTTAAAACCGCATTCAAATTGGTTAAGCCGTTTCTGAGATAAGCCTGCACAGACACGAAACGCCTTACGATTTTATATATAGATAGATAGATATTGATTAAAATCTCTATCGAATGAAATAAGGCAACTGCTTAATTTTTAAATTTGTATTATTAAAGGTGACTATACCATAATCATCATTGAATTACCATAATCAGTAATCAGTATGTAAGGCTAAGAGAAGGCTATGAATCGAATTTAATACTATTTTTTGAAACACTTAACGGTTAACTTTACTCAAAATAATTTTATTAACATTCACAATCTCACAACCATTCTTGCATTATTGCAATTGCCAAATGGTATAGGTATTACACTTTTGCAAATATTATACATCAATGGCTTATACTTATTTGCTAACTCAAAAAGAGTACCCCGCAAGACCTAGCTTTAAGGTTACCAACACACAATTGAAAAACTTACTGAAAATTCTTTAAACTGTTGCAGTATCAAGGTTACGAAAGCGTTGTTAGTTACATAAATTGATTAATAATTGCAAAAAATAAAACTTGGCTAATTTCACTGCATTACATTATTTAAAAAATCAATTAAGTAACCACTTCAATTTTTCCTGTTTAATTATTCATGCACATCGCTTAATATTGTTGTCTATAACGTACTGTTATACAATGCCATACTAAGTATATTGTACACAAAAACTTGAAAAGTATTTTCTCGCATTAAACGCCAGCAGTAATCTCCTAACGTAGGTGCATTTCAACGACCTTGAAACTGTGCTTCAAACCTTTTTACATCCTGTTGTCATAACTCACAGTTTCAAGATTTAAAGGAAAATTTGAGAAATAAATTTTTATTGACATCCGGCAAATCATCTTCTTTAATAAATTATTCATCAAGAGTTCCGCGTTTTCGGCTCAGTAATTACCTACAATAAAAACCTTTGTCATTTCCTTTTTAATCGGAATTTTGGTACTTCATCAATAGACATATAAAAATCGTTTGCCATTTTTATCCAGTGCCTTCAAAAAACGTCATCGGGATCGATTGTATCAAGGCAAGTATTTTTCATTTGCCTTCCCATGCAAGACAAGATGTAACAAAAACAAAAGGCTGCTATTGCCTTCATGTAACTATATAAACTATAATAGCAATCAGTTTTTCAGGAACCGAAATCGTGTTACCAAATTCTAATGAATAATAGCGTACAATTGTCTTCCATGATCATAAGCTGGTCAATTTCATTTTAAAGTTTTTAACAAGCATTGCAAAGTGTTCGTAAATATAGTATTCAAATTTGATGGCATATACTTGTACATACATATGTTATTTGCAATTGCAAAGTCTTGCATTTCTATATACATATATACATATGTCTATAAAATTGGACCTTTGTGTTTCTGGATTTCTGTCTACAGCAAAAACTACACATCGCAGATGAATGGTCTTTGTGTGTGGCAGTAGCACCAAGTCTCCTAACGTGCACTATGATGGTTGTGCGTTGATGGCTTTAAGGATGTGGATGTGTGGCGGTTGAAAGTAGACGATTTTTATAGAAAGTTCCGGGTTTTTTTTTTGAAATTGCTACAATGTCCTGGAACATTATAAAATTCTCACATTGCTAAGTGACAAAAAAAATTCCAGCGAAGTGGGAACTTTCAGCTAGTATTGTATAACGTATTCGCAATATCCTTATGATCTGCTTCAACTTTTATGTAAACCAAATGACCCAAAATAGTACTTTTATAATATTCGTTTGAGTGCTGTAGCAATTTTCTTTAAATTATAATAATTTTTGCAATTTTAATTTATGTTTTTACAAGAATTTAAAATGAAAAGATTTTCTTTAAAAAAATTATCTTATTTTATTCGAAATTCATTATTTTTATTGTTTTCAAAATACTATTGTAATATTCATTTCAGTATACTTGTTTCTAAACCAATTGGTATCTTTGGTATCGCATGAAACTAATTAACATTAGTTATTTAGATTATTAAAAAATTGAACTTGTTATAATCTTCACGGGAGTGAATAGTATGATAAGTTTGTCATGAAGTTTGTAACACATAGAAGACATCGCAGACCACAAAAAGGGGCATGGAGATGAGACTCGTCTCATCGAGTTGATTTAGTCATGTCCGTCTGTCCGTCTGTATATATGCAAACTAGTCCCTCAGTTTCTGAACTAGAGAGCTGAAATTTTGCACATAAGTTTCTTTTTACCATACGCTGCTCAAACTGTGTTCTTTGTTGATACTCAAACTGTAATAGAGAGGATATAGTGATGCTAAGAAAGGAAGGTTGGATGTAACGCGGAGGAGCGTGCAGAGCATTACATCTTTGGCATAGCCAATGATGATAGCCTTCTTCCTGGTTTTTATATTCATTAAGTAAAACAATGTTGTTTGGATTTGTTACAATTTTTACCTTTTCAACTCTTTCAATTCATAATATAAATCACTATAACAAGCAATAGAAACAACAAGCAATAGAACCATAAAAATAAAAAATGAGTTTCCTTTCAAATAAAAATAATAAATAATGAAAGAATAAATAAATGGAAAAAAAAAGTAAAATGTGTAAATAAAAAACGTTTTGCACAATCAAAAATTTCTATGTGTTTAGCTAGCGATTTCTCTCGCTATGCAATTCGCAACAAAATAAACAAAACAACACAAAAAGAAACAAAAAGAAAGAGGAAACATAGAAAATGTTGAAAAAATAGAAAAATATAAAAATATTATATATTACACATACGCACTGTGGTCTCTTAGTTGAGTGAATGGCAAAACACAACACAAAAAACAACTTTATGGCACTAACTTTTCAATGGCGAAAGAAAAATAAAAATAAAAAACAGTTAAATAATACAAAATAAAAATATGGCAAAAAAATATATGCACTTTTTTATGCTCGACAAATTTACACCAAACAAAAGCAACAACAATAATAGCAATAACAACAAGAAGGAAACAAACAGAAAAGAAAGCGAAAAACTTTTATGTTTCATGTTGGCTACTAAATAAATTTGTAGTTTTTATCATCTAAGTGTGTGTGCGTGTGTGTGTATGAGAGTATATGTGTGTGAGTGGGAGAGTATACGTGTGTATCTGCATGTGAGTATGGGATTATTTGCATTGACTTACTGCATGCAGTATGACTGTCACAGAGGAGTGGGAGAGATTTGTTGGTCCATTTATCTTGTAAAAATTCAGTGTTTGTTATTTTTCTCAAATACCAATTGGCGAATGTATCTACTCGCACACACATACTCATACATATAATATAGGATGAGTAGAAGATACAATCATAGTTGATGCTTATGATGGTGGTGTGTCTTAGATTTTGGATGAATTTTTTGTAGCATACAACGAACGCATTTGCGATGCCAAATTCCACTTACATGCTTCGTTAACATATTTCACAAAACATTTATGTTTGTATTCATATCCATACAATCATGTACATAGTACACACAGATACATTTGTATATTGACAAAGCAAAGAAAAGCATTTTATGAAAGCTTTCAAGGCATTTCGTTGTAAAATTATGAGCTGCGTGCAATTTGTTTGTTGTTGTATTGGGCATTGTCTTTTGTGTTGTGGTTGTTGTTATTGTTCTGAAAACAAAACAAAAAATATTATGAAATCTGGGTGTGTGTGTGTGTGATTGTATTGTATCTCACGGATACCAGCTAAGATTCGCTGTTAACTCAGCATGAACTTGGTTCACTCACTATAGAAATGCGAAAATATATAAACAAAAATCTGTGAAAATCTGTGTTTCGCATGTTATTTTCGCGCTTCCGAAAACCAAAAGGATACCAAGTGAAAGTGTGTGTGTATCTGTGCGTGTGTTTGAAATTTCCTTTGTTGATCTCCCTTAATCATCCCTTCTTTTCATCTTTAAATTTTGTTTGAATTCGCTTTTGTATATATTCATTTTACAAGTATGATTTTCTGCTCATCCTTGTGTGTTTTGTTTTGCTAAGAAAAAGTAAAGTTAAAAGAATAAAAAAAAACATAAGAATAAAAACAAAAAAAAAGGGGAAAGAAGGGAAGGGGAAATCTTCTTGGTTGCGTGGTTATTATGGTAGTGGCAGAGTTACGTCACAGTGCATTTTACACATTTGAAGAAACACTTTACACTTGGCTTTTGCGTTTAACAGGCAGCAACCGGATGTGGAAATGGCAGGAAGTCAAACCATGTGAGGGAATATCAAAGAAATAGCATCAACAGCAATAGCAACAACAATAACAACAACAGCACCAACAACAATAACAGAAATATCAACAAAAGAAGTGGATAACATCGACATCGACGAAAGATGCCAAGGCAGAAACCAAGTTTGTTCCACTATACTATGTAGGCTCATCCACATTTAAGTACACAAACGTGTGTCTGTGTATCTGTGAGTGCATATTTGTATGAGAAAGTTTTCTAATCGAATTCACACCAAGTCAAGTTAACAAAGGAATCAAGGGATGCGTTGCAAAGCAAGTTTACCCATTGCCAAAGTAACTTTTACTTTGAGAAATACCAACATTTGCATTTACACTTAACGAGCATAACGATCCATTCAGAGTGGGTAGTTCGATATGAAAGATTAACCAAATTGGATAAGATTTTCCCATACAATTTATAATTTTTTATTACACTAACTCATTTAAACAAAGAAAGAGCATAGTCGGGAAAATAGACTGTAAGTATAAATAAAAGCCTAAAATGTCCTATTTTGTTTACATATTAAAAAAAAAAAATAAAACAAAAAAATTAGAATTAATTTTCTACAACTTAAAGCTCCAGTTAATTAATTTTTTTCATCCACCATTGCGTGTATCATTTAATATGGATAATATTTCTTCCACACCTAAATCATGTTTCTCAAAATATCCAATATCTATAATGAATTCCTTTTACGTTAAGGTGACAAAGTTTTAGTTTCAGCTGTTAAAAAATGATCAAAATCATTAGCTCATTAAATCAAATCAGGTAGGCTCCTTTAGTTTATAGAAACACATAGGTACATATGTAATCTGCCTAATTCCTTTATATACTAAAAAGACCATTCTTTTTTAACATAATTTCAAAACTGTTCTAATTTTTATTTGTTCCATGCATTTATGAATATTAATGGTCAGTTATAAGATGAGTTTATATTTGATCATCAATTTTTATATCATAATATTGTGTTCTCATGAAGAATTCATTATGAAATACATGATTAAATTTGGATAACAAATTGGAATTAATTATTATCTATTACATGCCAAAAATGTCAGTATGTTGCCATCAGATCTACAATTGTTGTTCAAAGGGGAGAATCAATTTCCGATTGCATTTAATGTAAAAGTTTCTTTGTTCTGAAATTTTGGTCTTTACAAAGATTGATCTCCTGGAGCTAACTTGATGTTCTTGTCGAACAATGTACTTCATTTTTTACTTGGTTGATATGTTGAGCCTTTAACGTCTTAAATTAAGACAATAATGTTTTTTTTTTCTGATAATGTTTGATCGGTTTTCCAACTTTTTTGATCGATACATTTTTCTAATGATTCCTTCAATATATTAATTTAATTTATTTTAAACTTTTGTTAAGGATAACTCAATTTTTATTACTTTTACAAGAAGAGATCTTTTCTAGTATATTATAAAAAAGAAAGATTTGTTTATGTCGGCTATTACATGATGAACTAGGACAGCAGAACTCTCGCTCTCAATTTACGTTTGTAGAGAATGGAAGTGCGCGGGTTGCTCAGTCGCTGTGGTCATTGTACGAATAACAAAAACAAAGCGCAGCCGACAAAGAAGAATCGCCGAACGGTCGCATTGTTCTGATCCATCGTGTAATACCCGTATATCTGTGTAAGATTATTATGCTGTTCGTTCTCTTCTCTCTGAATATAATGTTGATTTAGAGCGGATCTAGAGAGAGACAGTGTGTTTCGTCAAAGACTATGAAATGAATGGAACAGACTATTAAATTATATAGACTCGGCTAATGGCTCTTTTAAAGATAGCTTTCTCTTTGATGCACATCCTGAGATTTTCCAACAACTAAATTGAGTATAATCTCGGGACATGTAACAACAAAATTACACACAATTTGTTGTTGGGTATGCAATAATGAGAAGAAACGCTCCGTTAAAAGAGCCATTTGTCAAGTCTACATAATTTGATAGTCTTTCCGATGAGACTAAACAAATAACTCCTTAAGAAGCCTCTAACAATAACAACAACAACAATTATTACACACAATATTGGAATTCCGGGCATCGCCGGGAAAAACTGCTAGTCTTCAATATATTGGATTAAAAGAAAAACTACAAAAAACATAATTTCATAAATTGTAGCATAGAAAGTATTGGAAAGAGAACACACTTATGCTCTTGTCTATGGGAATCATCTGTCTATTGGCTCTTGGAACTCATTTCCCATCTGCCTTTTCATATTTTGAAACTAGCATTTATATTGTGCAATAAGTCACAATTATCGGAATATCTTGAAAATATTTCAATTATTATCTATTTGATAATCTGATTTTTCCAATATTATCATAAAAAACTATGAAACCACTTACGTCTGATACCACCTTTAGCATAACTGAATCCCAAGGGGTACTCCAAAGAACGATTGCCAATACAAACTTGCAACTCATATCCTAATACACACTTGCAATTTGTTCAGATACATAAATATGTATGTACATCTGTGTGAGTATGAATATGAGTAAATGGCAAAAGGAAATTGTGCATATTTCATTTAGTGCTTTCAAAGAATAAAATACCAGAAAAGACATTGTCGTTTGTTGTCCTCATCGTTATTACTTTTGTTGGCGTAGCCGATGTGATAATAATCGAAATGTTGCCTTAATAGAAACGGAAATGATACATATGAGAGAAGAAAAGCCAAAACCAAATTGTAGAAAGCAACTACTACTACCGAAAAGCAAGAAATGTTAATAAATTATTAGCAGGAATAAAACCGAAACAACAAGGAAACCTACTCACACACACACACTGAAAGGTGTCACAACACATGTTTTCATTACAACACTTCAGTAGTTTGGACACAAACAGATATACAAAACATACTGACAGATATACGTGTATAGACAAACAGATGGAGAGAATATGGAGAATAGTATACAATCCATACCTTGTTGAGATGAATCCTTTGGAAAAAAATTGTTGTAGAATGTAAAGCAAAAGTTAACCAGAAGCAGAAGTGAAAACTCAGTTACCAATTACATGCCAACATTTGTTCATGATGCCGAAGTCGTCAAGCCTTTTGAGAATACAATTCTATACATTTGTGTGTTCAACACATAGATATATGCCATACATACATATGTAAACAGTATAAAAACCATGTGAACGCAGTCTTCGTTGTTGGTTTTTTTTCTTTTTCCATTTTTTGTTTTAGTTTCAAGATTTTTTCATTTTGTTTTGTATTCGTAAAAAAAGAAAGAAATTTCCTACTTTTGCAAACATGTAACGAGAATAACGAGACAATTACCAAAGGGAGGCACAGACACACACAACACACAACTTTTAGTGGTTCAACGATGTCGACGATGATGATGGTTGGTTTGGCCAACATCAGCAGCACAAGCATAGCAAACTAAAACAAACATAGTATAGCATAGTATCTACACATCTATGAGTATGTCTAACAACAACAAGAACAACAAGAAGAATGACAACAAATTCTTCTTGCCTCATGAAAACAAAGTCAACATGAGTGCTGCTGCATATGAGAATGAAAGTGTGTGTGTGTGTGTGTGTGTATGTTTGATAGCAAACTATTGCATACTTTTGTGCGGTGAAACACTAAACAGTAGGCAAAGAAGCACAACACATTGAGGGCAGAAAGTTCGCGATTTCATATGGTGCGATGGTGGTGGTAACTGATGGTAGGAAGAAGGATCCGCCTCTCCCTCAGAAATCTGCAGAGACAACGTGTTAAGCTTCAGTGGTTGTATTGCAATTGGGACACATTAGCAGAGAGCAACAATATCACCATCATCATTGAATGACTTGTTGAAGCAAACAAAACGTTACACCAACAACTTAGAGGTGATGGTTTGTGGGGTCACTTCCAAAATGTGCCAAATATGTCATCAGCATTTCCCTTTCATTTCCAGAGTTTCATATTGGTTTTTCTTTGTTGTCCTTTCTTGTTCTTTTCTTCCTTTAATGATTTATGAATTGCATAATTTTTGAGTGTTTCTTTTTTGGTTTTTTTGTTTTTGTTTTTACACTGAAGTCATCATATTGTATTGAAAATTTTTGATTAAAAGTTGGATCAAACACAAACACATCCCTTTGATAACTCCAATTATTTGAAATATTAGTTCATTCTTTGCAAAACAAGATACAATAAATCCATCGAAATCCATTGAAAATATAGATACGAGTATAGATCAGAGAACGGCAACGGGTGATTAAAATGATCGAATATTCGAATAGTTGACTCCGTGATTGAAATCACAGATCACAAGAAATGAGCGGCGCTAAATTTAATTTAAATTTTTCAATAGTCGACCGATTTTTCACATATTTTTATTTTCTATGAATTCCAATATTCGCACAGCTGTGATCTTTCAAAGTTAGCATATGTTGATGCAAGTGCAACAGTTATTTTCCCGCCTCATTGGACTGTAAAGTGCAATAACACGACACATTTTTCTGTGCATATAAAAAAATACTGTTTTTAATTAAATAGAAAAAAAAAATTTAATATTATTTACCATATATAAAAATAAAACAAAATAATGATTCATAAGTTATTAGCAATGCGCCGTCAGATTGGTTATTTAACCCACTGTGCGCCGGCAGAGATAAATAGAGAGGGTGAGAGAAAGAGAGAGTAGAAATACCAGAAGTAAAAGCAAATTAATTTAATATGGTATCCAGCTATGGAGTACATCTCGCCCTTCAAATCGTAGGAAAATTCAAGCCCTTCAAAACAAAGCGCTAAGAACAATCACCAATGCCCCTTGGTTTGTCAGGATTTCTACGCTTCACAATGACCTCAGCATGCCTACAATTTTAAAGGAAATAAACTTCCACAGCAGCCGATACAATGACAGACTTCTGTCCCACCCAAATACACTCGCAGAGTCACTCAACAGGACGGTGTTTCAAAGGCGATTAAAAAAACGATTAACCAACACTCAGCTAACAAATTACTCCACTTTTCCATAAATTAAACTTATATCAATCTCTGTAATTGTCAATAGTTTTCTTACCCATATTTTATAGCTTAAGCGGTTCAATGTTCTTAATTAATACAATTTAAAAGAAAGAAAAAAAGAAAAAATTTCACACAAAACATTATATATTTTCATTCATTATTTTTTCCATTTGCTAGGACCAAAGAAGGCGGCATTCAAATAAAACATGTTCAATCATTCTACTCACAATCATCTGAACGAAGTTCTCGTATTCAACAGCACGATTTTATGCAATATTGATTTTTCTTGAACGATTAAATGTGAATAAGAATTTGAGTTTATGATTAAATAAAAAGTAATATGAATTTTGCTAAACACTCCTTCTTTAGTTTTAGGTATAGAATTATTGTAAATATCATAGCTACAATAATGGCTCTTAAATCACAATATATAGACTGAACAAATGGCTTCTTCTTATTTTAAATTTGGGCAATTTTGTTTTCTTCAGCTACACTCTTACATAGAAGATAAAATCTTATGTAATGAGAGCTTCGCCTAGTGTTAATATTTTGAATCCACTCTAAAATCTTCCCTTAAGTCACATTTATTACTTCCTTGAGAGAGTACAAGTGTACTTGGTATAACCTGTGATACCTCCAGTGCCAATCCAGGAGTGATGCCACTAACTTTTTTAAAAATTTTTACATTAGTAATATGATTGATTGTAAGATTCGTGTACCTAATGTTTTCAATGACTTGTAATTATTTTTTTTTTAAGATTCTTACTGTTTAATGACAAAAAGTAGTATAAACATTCTAAATTTTCCACAGAGGCAATTGATTTAATAAAAATTTCATTTTAAGCCTTACTTTTAAAAACTAATCACTAACAAATTAATGTTATATGCTTTGTCACTAAACTTCCTTCAAGAATATTAAGTTCTTCAAGTTACCAGCATGCATTATAAAATAATATCATTCATGTTTCTTCACAAGAACTAATTGTATGCGTATATATTTAGATACAAATGTTGTATTTAAAAAAAAAAAATGTTTACAAATTGTTTTTTAAAAATTCTATCAATCGAACAAAAACAGGTCACCAAAATTATTGTACAATTGTAGCACTTTTAATGTCATTAAAAATTTTCTAAAATTATGTATAATAAATAAAATAAAAGGTTTCGGTCTATTGAAGCTGTAAAAGAAAACCAACAAATGACCTACAAGACCTCACAGAAGACTTTCAGCTCTTCTATGAACAATTGATAATTCATTGGAGCAGAGGCTACACTCATAATATAATCATTAACCTGACTTTTTTATTATGCTTCTATATGAGTAATGAATAAAATCAATTGCATCTTCAATTAATTGATTTTAAAATATATTTTGGCTCAAAAAAAAAATAAAATGAAATAAAAATATGAAAATTATTTTCAGTTTTAATTAAACCTTAACATGTTAAACCATTTTACTTGAATTTATTCAGTATTTCCTTTTTGCTTAAAGTCCATTTCCTTTTCCTTAAAATTCCTTAATTAAAATCGTAATTTGGCTTAATTGAAGAATTTTCTTATTTGCTGTTGTTTCATTTTCGAAAATTTTACCAAAATAACTTAAACTCACAAATAAATTGTGCACATTGATAAACCACACCCAAATTCATAGATGCAAATATACAAAAGATATATGTATATGTGTATATATGTTGATTCAATGAGGAGATGTAAATGTGAATCAATTGAATTGTATATCAATTGCAAATTTTATCGGCAAACATTTTTCTTAAGCAAATCCTTTCGTTTCATACACTTTTGTCTTCCAAACGATAATCAAATTCCATGTATCCTTTGACACCTCTACATAGAAGTAAATACATATGAGCCTAAGAGCAGAGGCGTATTTATCATGGGCCAGGGTTACTGAATATTATTATTATTATATTTTTTTTTTTTTTTAAGAAAAGGCTTTTTACAAATTTCTTGGAATTTCTGATTTTACCTTGAGTAAGGTTCACATTTTACTAACAATGTTGTCTTGTTTATTGTGAAAACAGTTCACAGATCTGCTTTCCTACAAGGTTTCAGTTACTGGAAGATTTCATGTGCATGAAACTAGTTTGAGATAGAAGAATTCTTATTTTAAAATGAGATCCCAAAGCCAGAATTGACACCAAATGAGCAACTCGATATTGACACTATGTAAATTAAGAAGTTCATTCAGGGTAGTGCATAGGTGCAGAGGTTTATTTGGAATTTAACTAATGTAATCTCAATTAAGCAATATAAGGAGCTGCACTATGTGCAATTAATTGCCTTCAGACCGGTGAAATCTGAAAATTCCAACAATTTGCATTACATATGGCTGCACTATGTGCATTTAGTTCATGGGATATTGCAAAACGTTGTGCTTCCTTCAACATTCATTTCAGATTATTGGCCCTGGTTTTCTTGAAATTTGTATTATAGATGTGTTCTTTTCTGTAACTTTAAATAATACAGCTACATCTATATATAACTATGATGTTAGTCTGACCTAAAGATATATATATATATACATTCCTTGACACTACATTACAATTAAATTTATAATATAGTGCCGCACTTTAGTTAGTGCATAGGGCGGAATTCCGTTTCTTGGGTAATTTAGTTTTATGGCTAGGTTACCAACCTTGCGCAACCCCTTGTGCGTCAGTGGGATACGTGTTGAGAATTTCAGGTCTCCAACAATGACCATTTTAAACACGTTTGTATAGCGAGCCGCATGCTGCATGTCAGACGCCCGCTTCCAGCCGCATCTACTGTGATGGCCAGACGCTGGAAGTTTCTCCCTCTCTCGTTTGACTCCCGCTCCATGTACTACACCGGGGTTGGTTACCCGATCGTTCGAAAGAGTGCTAGGGATTAACAGGGTTTACCACGTGAAGGTGAGAGTAGGAAAGTTGACAGATAGAGGCTATGTGGTACGCATATCTGCCTTTTTAACCCCACCTAAAGATAGCATCTGTTAATTACAATGTTATTTACTATTATTTTTATGTGATTTCTAAATCAAATTTCAGCTAAAACGTGATTGAGAATTCATTTTTATTGTGTTCAATTTTTTTTTTTTATTTTTTATATCAGTTTATTTGAGAATTCCAATCATGTGTTTAATGAGCACATTTAAGGGATAGGTTTGATAACATTGACAGAGAGTAACTAAATTAGATTAGATAATATATAATACTTTATTAATTTATGAATTTGTGACGTAGATCCGAAGCGTGGAGCCTTTTTAACCTTCTCGGGCAATTATTTGAGTTGAGAGCTAATGGCAAGAGGATTGGTATGTTCTACAATAATTCAAGGCGCAATAAATTTTAAAAATTGATTTCACTGGATATTTTTAAGAATTACATTGAAGAAAATATTAAAGAAATTTGTAAAACTTCCCCTACAATAATATCTGATCTGAAGGTGTTAATTATATATATTTGGATGTTTGGAAAGTAATTTTGTTTATTCGCAACAGTCGACTAATTTGTATTTTTCCACAGCCATCTTCACACTTAAGCCGTAAATCATTTTGACACTGCTTGAGTTAACAAAAAATTGCATGTTTGCCATCGTACACGTGATAGAAGTGAAGATAGACAGAGAGGGAGAGATAGATCATCTCAAAACAAATATAACAATACAACATTTGCGTACAAAATATTCTGTCCAGTTAATTTAGCTATGTCTGTCTTTCAGTCTGTCCGTCTGTCTATCCGTCTGTATGTTACTTTTATTTTCATTGGCGTGTGTAATGGTAGTTGTTGTGTTTACGTTTGCCGTCTATCCCCTCTTGCTCAAAAATTAGATCAACTGCGAGCTTCTGTGTGTTTTTCGTTCTCTTTTCTTCTTTATTCGCTTGTTTTTGTCCAACACACAATCTGTTTGCTTGCACGTTGTTGTTATAAACATTTTTATACACAAAAACTGCATGTTGTTGTTGTGGAAATGTAATCTCTTCTTTCCGGTGGATTTTCCACAAATTTTATTATTTGTTGGGGATATGGCTATAGAAATACACATTGATTGCTTAAATGCATTAGTTTTTGGTTGGTGCCCTATCAAATATAAAAATAATATTTGTGTTTGTTGGCAAACTTATAGGCCCATATCGTCAAATCTTAAAATGCGCCTCTGCACAATAGAAGCTACTACATGGATACATGAATGAATGAATGAATGAGTACAAGAATCAATGAATGTGTTTGCATGTAAAGTGATTTTCAATCTTTTTCCTTCTTTCTTCGTTGGCACGTAAATTTTTGATGTTAGTGGAAAATTCAAATGAAACTTGATAAATGAGAAACATTGAAAACAAGAACAAGTTAAAATGATTATTTGATTATTTTTTTTGCTTTTTTTGCCAAGGGTTCATCATCATTTATCTAGTTTTCCAGTTATCCAAAAAGATGGATTTTATTTAACTCACATTCTCATGATTCTATTCCATTTCTTCTATTTACAGTTACATCTTAAGAATAAACAAGGAACAAGGAACAAGGAAACAAGGTTCAAATCAAGATAAACACATCGTAATCATGCAATGTGAAATCCTTTTAATAAAGCACTAAAAATCAAATGTTTATTATTCTACTACAACAACAAGGATAAGAATAAAGACAAGGATAACAACGACAGCCACACATATGTATGTTTCACTCATGGGTGGCAATACTATGAGCAATGCCTAGCAATAGTATCTTTCTGCGAACTATGGTAAATTAAAGAACTTGGCAAAAATTCCAAAAAGTAAAGACATTCGAGAAGGATTCGACGACGGCAGGAAAGATACAAATAAAGCCAAGTAAATAAACAAACCAACGAGGTTAAAACGAAGGACATAAAGAAAAAAAAAAGAAAACCAAACCAAACCAAAAAGGAAAAAGGCCAATAACAGTAACAACATAAAACGCAACAACAAACAACTCGAAACAAATTTCGTATTTGTGACACGTTTTCAACACCCTCAAGCACTAAAAATCGCATCAATTCTGACTTTCCCTTGCCCTCTCTTAGCTTGCTTTCAACTATCTCTCACACACACACACACATATGTTATAGTTCTTATTGTGATTGTTGGTGTTGTTGTTGTTGTTGTTGTCAGTTTAAGTCCAACACGATTTTGGCAAAAGAATCTCAGTCCGAATTCAATTAACCGTGAAACTACAATAGTACTTGAGCATCAGAAAGAATAAGAAGTGTACACAACTCTTGAAAGAAATCAAAAGATACAAAAAACAAACAAAAAAACGAAAGGAAAAACGAGGAATCATGTTAACATTCTAAGTGTCTTCACTGAAGTGACTAATACTATAAAGGACACAGTAAAATTGTATTTCAGAAAACTCATAAGTGATAGACACTGATAGACAGACAGACAGACAGACAGGATCACGTCGTTCTAGAAACATTTGGCACATCTGGAGGCATACTACAAACCACACCTACAAAAACAAAACAATATTTGCAAATCATCCTTAAATTCCTGCAATAAATGTCTACAGTTGAATTAAATGGATCCGTTGCTGGCATGGATTTTCATCAGCGACAGGTGAGTGAAAATTCCTGATTAATACAATTTTTACAAATTTCTTCACTTATCCCCATGTGATTCTGACTCAGTTCAATACTATCTATAAGCTATTGTATTATATTGATCTGACCTTTCCTTGAACTTGTATATCCACCAAATGTAGACAACACAAGCTTGACCATTTTCAATGATATCAATGTACTAAATGCCGATAAACTTTTACTAATATATCCGTCGTACTAAGTTCTTCATTATGATGATAATAATTTTGTATGTGCCCTCGATATCATAACGACTTTACATTGAAATTCGTCTGAATCTAGTCATCAGTTATGTCAGTGTGGATGGCATAAACAATAGTAGAATTCAAAAACTTCAAATTGAAAACGTAACTCATGACGTGAGTATTGGGACTAGAGTAGGGATGTTCATTTCAAACTATATATGGATATTTAATCCAATATGATATATCAAAACTGTGTATTGATGTGTTGCAATACATCGAAAACAAATATCGATAATTTCGATATATCATGTGTAATTTGTATTTGATTACATTGCCAACCCATTTGCTAGACCATTGGGCGATAAATTGTGTCAAGCATGATTGACAGTGTGTGTTGGTGATTGATTAATTGAAGCGGTGATTGAGCAAAGTAAAATTCATTTTGATATCTTTAAGCATCTTTATCTCAAGCCACATCTTTCTTGATTTATTCAAGCATGATTGACAATGGATGGACCCTAATATATGATTTGTATTCAAAGAGTAAACACCAAACTCCATAACACGCTTTGCTTTATACGTGTTTCAACAGCACAAGCTCCACAACGTCAGCTTCTTGACTACTAAAACTCTTTAAAGTAGTCGATAGTCTCAATGCCACGAAGCAGAGACCCATTGCCACAGATTTTGGGGCTATCTCTTGATTTCGTCATTGCATCTTGAGTCTAAAAAATTTCGAGAATAATGGTCCATTTTCGAGGGTATTCGGTACGATTTATTTCATAAAATATATCGATAATAAGTATTCGATGATGGTTCGATTATATCTGATTGATTCGATAAATTGAGGGTTAAATATCGATATATGTATATCGAGAATAACTAGACTAGAGTGTATGATGTTATGAATGAGTGTGACACTTTTACAAAGATTAGATAACTAAACAATTATCAATCAGTAGAATCAGTATCAGCTTGCATAGCGATTCTTCAAAGTCTTCCATCTTGTCATTTAAATTGTGTGATAATTCAACGAGCGGTAGAATAATAAGCAAACTGACGATAATCCCAAGGGTAAACAAAGGCAACAATGATGCTCCAAATGATCAAAATTGTAATAATTGCATTTCCACCTATAACAAATGATATTCATTAAAATTTATTCGTTAAATTAAGTGTATTTTTGAATATAAAAATACATGAGTGCAACAATAACAAATTTATTTATTTATTTATGAAAAGAAGTTAATTAAGTTTACAAACACATAAAACCAATATTAAAACATAAAATTGATATTTACAAGATGATAAGGACAATTAATAATTAGCAATCAAACTTAAAAAATTGATTTAGTGGTGTAATGGACCTCGCCTCCGCCTCCTCACACACAGATGCTGATAGCTGATTCTGATAAACAGCTGATGAAACAAACACACTGCAGCCAATGAAGCTGCGCACACTGACTACTGATTTTTGCTTATCTCCCCAGCTTTGTTTGATCGATCAAGCATGTTTCATTTTTTTCACTGCAGACGAGGTGAAAAGTGACAGGATTACCAACTCAAAAGTCAAAGTGACGCATACAACAACAAAACAAAAGAGAAAAATAGCGAACGAAGTTGTTTGATCGAGTTGTTAGTCTAGATTTTAGAAACATACATTCTTACGTACGATGGACTGTGAATAGCTAATAAGTGAAATTTTCCTTTAATCCATCACTGTGGAATAAAAGTAAAGTATATTACAGCAACAGGATTGTGACAGGAATCTCAATAAATTTAAAGGCAACAAGTATGTTTTAAAGTCAAATATTGACATCCCCACACGCATATATTCGTAAAATTTTACCGGATCATCCCGAAGTTGCCAATAGATGTGGTGAAATTCACCAAAAACATCGCGATTCATATAAATTGTATGCACCCCATCGGTTTTAATAATTCATTTGCGATGCATGTTACTTCTTACAGATACCAGAAATTTAAGCATCCGCTTTGAAACGGTATTATTTTAATCGATAAAACTAAAGGATACATATTAAAATCAATTATCCAAGCTTGCCAACTTAAGGTGTAGTCAAAAGTCAAATTAGCAACTCCGCTGCCGCTTAGCAATCAGCTTCTGTGTGCGCATCGTGAAAAAATCAGCTTGTTTTTTTTTTCATCGCAATTATCAACATCAGCTTTCAGCTTAGCAATCAGCTTCTCAGAAGATTCTTCTGTGTGTGAACATGGCAAGGAATCACAAATGTTACGAAAGGAGAGAGAGCGCACCTCTTTTGTGTCGTCGATGGCATTGTTTGTACAAATCTTGGACGAAAATCAAAACGTTTTGATTTTTATTTAAATTTATACTCTCATTTTTGCATTTGGGTGTGTATTTACATATGTGTGGATGATGAAATTCTCTCATTCTTGTGAATTTTTTGTTGTGTGTAAAAACTGACGATTACAACAACAATTATTTGTGCAAATGTTTGTACGGTCTATGCCTGCCTTTAATAAAACAATTGTTTGCACATCATCAGTGATAGAAAATGGTAAATCCGACACAGATCAGGATTTCACAAACATTATTATAGAAACATCATCATATGTTCATCGTTAATATATGTACAAATATAACAATCAAAACCGGCTTCCACTAAACGAAGTCCCTTAATTATAGTGAAAATACAATATCAAATTTGAAGCTTTTGCTCATATCGTTTGTACTTATGTATCGTCATCGCCAGCCGGTTTAATTTATGAACAAAGCTGCAAAATTGTTGGTTGTTTAAAGTAATTTGCTTTTCTTTAATTTGATTACCAATAAGCAGACTTTTTTCATTAATAAAAGTTAAATAACAAATTTTGTTCTTTATTAAACCATCTTCGCCTCTGCTACCCACCGCTTCCGCGGAGGTTAAGCTTTGAACTTCCGCATCCGCTTCCGCTAAAATGGCTCCATTTCCACCATAATTTATTTGTTTCTTTACATTTCATTTGAGTGGGACTTAGTAAATAAAATAGACGTCGTTGTGTTATTTGATTTACCAATTTTAATTTAGCTAATTGTCGTTAAAATTCATACAAAAGTTGATTCCCGCAAAAAGCGCACTTTTCGTGGCGTCGTTTGAAAAGCATAGCGATGATACAAGTCACTGGTTTTGTATCGATATGCATAGTTATCGACAGGTGGTGGATGGTGTTGCCACAGGCAAACAAAAAAGACTAGAAATTATATATTTCCCTCAAAAAAAATCATCCTTTATTTCCAATTATTTCCTTTGTCCAAAAGCTTTATTTTCGCAACATGACCAAATAACTCTGACAACTATAGATGGCGCTGCACTTATTTCATTAGATTTTCCCATCGTACAAAGGAATAATTTTGACACATAGATGGCGCATTCTTCGAGTTCGTGACTAGATATAAAAAAGTGCTGCCAACTGATTGAGTGCATTATTGATTTGACTAATGTAAACGGCAATCGCCAAGCGATTTAAAGCAGCTCAATATATATATAATCCCACATGAACAATTGTGGCCAACTATATAAATCTTTCGCTTTTTCCGTTTCCTTTGCTATCGGCTTTGCTCATGCAAACACTCATAAGCATATGATGCTCTCTAACTTATACTAATAGATCGCTCTTTCCGTTTCCTTTGTCACTAGTTTGGCTTTACTCAAATGCGTTTACACATGCGCAACTCACTCATACGTACACATCACTCTTTCCGTTTGCCTTTTTATGCTTTTGTGTTTTATGTTTGCAAATTGTAGCCAGGCAGACTTCGCTGCTCTTAAGCGTCAAGCGCAGCTTCTTGTCACTTTAGTTCCATTTTGGCACGACGACGCACTGCAGAACTGCAGAATCGATGCAGTTCTCATTGAAGTGATTTTGTGATTTTATTTATTTTGTGTTTTTCAATTATTGTTTGGTGTTTTTAATTGTTGATTATCAATAAGTGTTCTAATATATTATTTATAAATTTTAAATGGATCGTGGTCATGCAATTATCGGCTACTGGGCCACATTCTATCGCATTTGTAAAATGCGCTTCGAGTTGAAAGAAGAATGGCAAATCATAAATGATGAGATTTGGGTGCGTTTTTCATATTTTTATTTTCTTTTATTTATATTATTTATTTTTATTATTTGTTTAATTTAAAACAAAAATCCCATTGCATATTTCCTTGCTTTTTGTATATCCGGCGTTGGTTGTTCTGCTTCTTCTTGCGTTTCCGTCACTTGTTGCTATGCATAAAAGAAAATGAATGTAGAATAAAACAGGAAATTCAACACGAATGACTTTGGTCATGTCATTGCTTCATTGTGGTCATGTCAAGGGAGATTATGTGAATGTTTGAAGACATGACCAATAGCAAAAAATTAAGGAAAACATTTTCCAATTCGAACACAGCAACCCTGAATGCTGAATCACTTTTGTTTGAAAAAACGAAAACGTGTGTACTGCTGCATGACAAATTTATTAACAAATTTTTGTAATAATTGAAAATAGAATATGTGCAGTGTCGATTTTTCTCGAACAAAAATAAACAGAAATCGGATCAATGCCTTGTTAATTTTACTGTGCATACAATTGGTACCAATTTTGTATTTGTGAAAAATTCTGACATTTGATATTCTTAAAACCTTAGTGAATTAAATCGCGATTAAGAGAAACTTAATAGTTTATTAATAACTTTAAAATATATATTTAATTTATTTAAATCTTTATAATTAGTCTAATGGGGAATGGTCCTTTGCAGTCATCATTAAACACTATCGAACATGGAAATGTTCTTTAATGTACATTATCGTTTGTCTTGCAAGCATATTAATTTCTTGGTTTTTAGGATATTTTATCTAACGCAGACTTGTCTTTTTTCCTTGAAATCACCACATAAAAGAAAGGAACCCAATCTTGTACAAAAGGAAGTGATAATGCATTTATCATATTTATCTACATAAGTATGTTAAAAACAAAACATTCATTTATTTCACACTCTTTATTTATTCATAATGTGTATGTGTTTTAGCATTAGTTTTTTTTTTTTTTTTAAATTAAGAGATCAGGCTATGTTTCCTAATCTACTTAGACATATGCATATAATTAATTAGTAACTATGGGATTTAACAATATGTTCTTAATAGTAAAAAAAAGAGATAAAAGATTTACAAAGACCCTAAAAAAACTTATTTAATAATTATTACTTATATCTACACTTAAGACTAAAGTATTTGTGCTATACTATTTTTATGCGGAAAGTCAGACCAAACTGGGACCCCATAAATATAACTGCTTGAAAAATAGACCTAAATAGATACATTTTGTTTTCTAAGCTAATGCGTGAGTTCCTGTTGATAAAAGGATATAGAGTGCGGATCAAAGTGCTAACTCTATTTTTGGTAAAGTTGACGTGCTCTTTGAATGCCTAGGATTAAGCCTAAATACTTAACATTATTTTCCCATTTAACGTCGACATAGTTCAGCTTTATATGACTGTTATGGAGGTTTATGTCTTTCCGCTTTCTGGTAAAAAATATAGCCTGCGTTTTTTCGGAGTTTACTAATATTTTCCACTTCGAGAAATAGGAAACAAGACAGTCGAAAGCTGCCTGAAGGTTGTCAGAAATGTCGGCAGCTAGGGTCCCCGCATATAGGACCCCGCATATAGGACCGCTGTGTCTTCAGCTAAGATTGAGGTTGTGCAACCTCTTAGTATAGGGAAGTCAGAGATATAAATGTTGTAAAGGATGGGTGAAAGACAAGAACCTTGTGGACAGCCTGTTCTTATATCCAAGGCCTGGGACTTGGCATTGCCAATATGGACAGCAAACGACCAATTTTTTAGTCAGACGACAGCCAACGAATTTTATCATATATTGCAATTCACTTTAGCAAGTTTGCATGATTTGGTCACTCATCCGGGATGCCATGAATGAAAGGTCTAGGGGATTTCGCCTTTACAGGCGTCGCATTTGCATTTGCTTACTGTTGTCGTGTATGTTTTTTCCAGATGATTGCCATGGTCCTGCAAACTGATGAGGTATCTGTTATTTGGTTTGACTATATTTTAGCATAAAAAAATTTCACATATAATACAAAACATACTACTTAACGACGTAACTAGTGCTGGGGCCTTCAACTCACGTTTTAATGACATCGGTGATCTAAATTTTATATTCACGAAGATAGTCTGAAGTGAGGTCAAATATGGTATGGTGGACGAAGTGATCCACCGATATGATCCAAACCAATCTGATTGGTCACACTGCTAATTGCGTTTAGTCACAGCTCATGGTCATAAAATGTATAATTAGCTAAAATCACGATAACTCACGCTCATTAAACTCACACATTACACTGGGAACTTTATCATGTTCTTCCATCTACAAATGCATTTATTTTAATCATTATAATGTATTTTAAACCAGTACAGATATTAAGTGCGGATATAACGATTCAATATTTGCCCGATCCGATGACAACACCAATATCTATAGATTATTAAATAATGAATCAAATATATAATAAAGTAGAAAGCTCACGTGTTCCACTGGAGAAAAGTAATAAACCAATGCATTAAGTTAAGTTTCGTTCAAAAAGCAAATGTTTTTTTTTCTGTTTATCTGCACTGATCTTCAACACATATACTTTTTTTTGTCAGACGAAAAATTTTATCAAATTTTGAATGTACTATGGCCAAACAATAATAAATCAACGAAACAAAAATTGTCACATAAGGTTTCTTTGTGGCATAAAAAGTACTAAAAAAATTACTTACAATTCTTAGTTATGATTTTCGTGAATGTTTGGTAGATCCATTTTAAGTCACCAACATATTATGCTTGCATTCCTGTACTCTATTTCCCTTGATAGCTCTTCTGTATTAAGGAAATGTCCTTATGAAATCTCTCGCCTTGTTTGTCACTCACAGCATCCAAATTTTCGGGAAAAAAATCGAGATGGGAGTCCAGCACATGTATTTTTATGGATCTATTTAACCTTAAAGCCTTGTATGAAATTACAAGTTTATTAATAGACAAGTTTATTTATAAACTCATTGGTTTCATTTCTCCAACTATCGCATTTATTGCATCGGTCACAAATAATGAACCAATTATTGTCTTGGATTCAACATTTACAACGCCATATAAATATTGTATAAAATAGTTGAATGCAATAGTTAAACAGGCGCCTAGATTAAATGATTAAAACAGAAATACGTAAATGAAGTCAATAAATAGATAACGTGAACATAATTCCCGTTTTCTGGTCCCCGTCCCTTTTTTCAGTTCTCCGTCCCGATGTTCCTGAACAAAGCTTCCCGTTTTCCCAATAATCTAGTTCAAAAGTTGAAAAACATGTTAGTTCTTGCTACAGCTTGTTAAAATATTGCAAAAGCGATAGCTCATTGGATTTGGTAATCGACGCTTAGAAACAATGTAATTTTGGTTGTGGTAATTTAGTGAAGTTTTTTGTTTTGGAATCTTGTGTAACTATGCTCAAAAGGTAAGCGTACGTTGAATGATAGCTTGCGAGGAAAATACTTGTTGATTAATTCAATTAGTAAAAAAAACTAATCCAATCATGTTTTGATCAGAAATTTAGTTGCCTGCGTACGAAAACAGTGAGATATTGTACAAAATGTTTTGGCGCGTACAGCGATCAAAAAATTGAAAATTGATCTTAGTAAATCCAACTTTATCTGACAATTTAAGCCGATGCTTTAAATCACGGTAACAAGAAAATATATCCTAATCTAGTGAGCTTTTTCCAAACTTAAGAAGGTGTGCAAGCAACAATTTCAGACCTCCAACATCAACCAGGTGAAACTTCTGATATCATTGTTAATTATTTAGTCCAATTGTTCTCAGATGATAGCTTGACTGCACAAACGTTGTGGCATTTTCGTGGGGACGTCAATTTTGAGGGGGGCGAGTCTAGGCGAGAAACTAATAATGTGTTAATCGAATTTACAATCATACTCTGGAAAAAACATTAAGTGATATTGGGTGCGGAGCCAATATAATTTACCACGCAATAAAATCTGCTGCAATTGGCCTAGCCGTATATAACGAATGCATTAGATGCAAAGATGTCCCGTTTTGAGTAAAATAAAAAATGGTCACGTTATATATAGAAGTCAGCAAAAAAACTGCATGTGATTAAAACAAAATAATATCATTGTAAGTTTATTAAATGATAGTACACCAAAATACAACAAAAATCCTCACAAAGTTAATGTGACAAAAACAACGATGACCAGTGTTATGTGCATATTCAGTTTGTATAAGATATGACAAGTCACTTTTGGCAATTTTTTCCATGTTTGAGACAACTCTCTTCACGACAATACATCTTTAAATCTGAGTTTCTTGGAATATTTGGACATCTTAAATAAGATTCCACCACTTCTTGCTCAGAATGAGTATTCATATGTGATAAAGGCTCCTCATCTTATGCTTCTTTAATCATATTGTCACAACTACTCCAGATACCTGTGAATATCTTATCATTAGGTATCTATTATATTACTTTACAAGAATATGATCGACGTGTTTGTTCTTTTAATATAACAAGATAAGTGCTTTTTTCTTTTGTTTTTTTGAAAGAATGATTGTAGATTGTTGAGTAAATGTAGCTTGGTTGTAATGTTGTTGTTATAATAAATGTAAAGATGATGTTCTTTAGTTTAATAGTCTTAATTCAAGTATATTATGTTCAGTATAATAAAAGAGTCAAATATAATAAAAGTAATGATTAATGGTAACAACTCGTAACGACTTCTGCTGCACAACTTCGACTTTCTTCGACAACTTCAATAACCTCAACGACCTTGCTCCTTTTATATTCCCCCGCCTGCTATCGGCACAGGGCTGAATTCACCAACCAGGAATACCACATCTTACATAAATGCTTCCTCACCCTATAAAAAATGAAACTGTCATTGATTCCAGTTGCCAAAATGTGAAAAAAGGGCTATTATTGTTATTGCTTCTGCGATTTGTTAATCCTTGATGTGGGAGTTTTCTCTTCTGTAAAAATCAAATGGAATACATAAATTATTAATTTGGCTTTGAATTTGACATCCGTCCATTATCAACATTACCCAGTATTGATTTGAAACCATCAATAATCAATAGCTTCTCAGCTGATTACTAATGCCGTCATTATACTTGTATTCTATTGACAACATTTCGCAAACATTTCTGCATTCAAACCCATGCCCACTTGACTGCATACTAGTATATTCTCTTTGTTTCGTTTTAATTACCTTTAACAAAAAGTATCTGTGCCGCTTGGCCCAAGCCAATAGGAAGGCCCAACAATTCAGCGTATCGACAATTAATTTATTTAAAATTGATCTTTGGTAATTTAGCGCAGCTCGACCAACTTTTATTGACTTCCGCTGCAGCGGAAAGTGCAAAGTTTCGGGATGTTGCCACTCAATATTCTGTCGTGCTTCACTCACCTTCAGTACCCTTCTATGCCGCTCACTTTACTTTGCTAGCGCGTTGCACATGATGATGCCACCCACCAAAAGCACTTAGCAATGCAGACAGACAACACCGAGTCGAGTCAAGATGAACCGCATTGAAGAGCTTCAAATTTCACAATTCAACATGTGAGGGACCAAAGGGAATCCAAACATCAACTAGAAGGCTCAGATGCAGGTTGTTTCTCCTAGTGGTGTCGTTCGTTGTTAATGTTGTTGTTGTTTTTCGCTGATGCCACCACCATTGCCACTTGAAATCCACGCAACTGCAACAAAATGCAAAATGTAAAATGAAATTTTCAAATGAAAAGTGAGTTTCATTGGCCGCCCAACCATCAACCATCAGCCATGAAGCAAAGTGAAGAGAACTTGAAACTTTGTCTCATCGTTGATGGCGCTAATGCGACCAAAAATACATTAAACAAAACTTCAACATTTTTCCATTTTCACAAAATTCAATTAACGAATATAGTAGTTTGCATTTGCATTTGCATTTGTAGTAGTCCAAAGTATTGTATTTTGATTGTTTGTGTTGAGTTTTCTTAAAGTTAAATATGTATAGTATATATAGTACTTCATACTTAGAAGGTGATAAAATTATATGAAATGAAGCTAGGAGCTGAAGAAATTAGACATAAGTTGTACTAGTAACTTGCTGACGTTATGGTCAGCAAAAAGTCTGGGCGATTTGACAATAAATTGGCTTGGCGTTAATACTGGAACCAATCGCAGTAAATATGTATTGTAATTAAAATATTAATAATGAAGTCAGTAATTAAGGAACTCTTCGTATGTGAAATATTTGTATTTTAAAATAAGATCAACAAGTGGAAATTGGTATTCTAATATAATTTTTTTTGTTTTATTATCTATTGTTCAATGATTCAACATTTTTCAGCATTAAGCATCTCTTTCAAAATGCTCCTTCCAAATTATGCGTGTCTTAACTCTTTCCAAATGGGATACTTGCATATAAAAAGGCGTATCTTAATGCATTAATTACATCAGTTAGTTGTTTGACACTTATATTTATTAAACTACAAAACACATTTATACGGTTAAAAAAAAAAGATGTGTGCTAGACTTTGGTGTTAGGAATCAATAATGAGGTGATAAGTCAAAATACCCTGAAACCAATTACTTCCTTCTTAGTGGAAGTTAAATTGGGTGTAACCTTTTTAATATACTCCTTATTGTCCTTATTATTAAGATCGCCAGCGGGTTGGAATGCATCGAAAGCTTTTGTTGATAGCGACTGTATAATTTGATCACCTCCATTACCGTGGGCACCTTAAGATGAAGAAATTAGTCATAAGTTTCAGCGTGGTATTTCGGACGAACCAAGGGACGCTCGTGATCCTTCGGAGTTCCTTGTTCTGGCTCATGGCATATTTGAATAACGTAACGCCAAGATGGTACAACCATTTGTTTGCTAACGATAATCTTTTTGAAGGGCGGAAGAGTTAGTTCAGTTTTTTAAGCTTTTGGTAGCAGCGAGCCGTAACCACATTTGGGTGTGCACATCATTTTAAGCATTGGACAGGGTAGATATTGCATAAGATCCATCTGTGGAATGATGCTTAAGTTGTATGTTACAACTGGACAGACACCTCTTCTTAGAGTGAACATGCAGTTAGAGGATTTTGAGATGTTTATGGCTATGTTCCAAGGCTTGGCCCAGGTGAAATCTTTCTAGACAACTATTAATTTTCTCTGCCGCTTAGTTCGGTGAATTTATCTATTCAAAATTAATTTAAATATGTACTATTAAGTTTTCTATAAAATCCGATTAAGCTCAAAATGGTTTTTGTTAATTCAGATTTTTCAATTTTTTTCCTATCCTAAATATCACAATTGTTTTCTGTTTTATGTTATAATGCACGCATCTTAAGTTTATGTCTTTCAAGCTGTGGAGCAGTTTCTCAGACATTTTATTTTGAAACCTTTGGTTGGAGCAACTTAATAGTATCTCCTGAAGTGCACTTTTAGTATTTATAATGTAACCGCTATCTAGCTTCAAATGGCTTTGCCAACCGATTAACCTGAACACAAGTGTGTATCATTTTTTTAATTATACTCTTGAATAGTATTATAAGTTTGTCATGAAGTTTGTAACACACAGAAGGAGACATCGCAGACCACATAAAGTATATATATTTGTGATCAGCTCGATGAGACGAGTTGATTTAGCCATGTCCGTCTGTCTGTCTGTATGTATGCAAACTAGTCCCTCAGTTTTTGAGCTAGAGAGCTGAATTTTTGTACATAGGTTTCTTTTTACCATACGCAGCACATTTGTCGGAATCAGCCGAATCGGACCACTAGGGGGGTAAAACATATCGAACTGAAATTTGGACACTATAAGTTTGTAATGTATAGCCATAAATCATGTAAATTTCATGATCCTAGGATTACCAGGAGGTGTACCTCCCATACAAACCCAAATGAAATCAGAAACTTGTAAAGAATAAAAGTACAATAAAATTTCCACACAAACTGATGTGATGCTAAGAAAGGAAGGTTGGATGCAACTCGTAGGAGCGTGAAGAGTATTACATCTTTGGCCTTCTTTCTGGTTTTATATTGCTTTATTGCAGCATAATATTTATTTAGACTATCGTCTTCGTTCTTTTCCACAATCTGTGCAATTTCCTTAAGTTGGGTGGTAAGACAATTAAAATGTGGTCTGGAGGCCATTTCTATCTGTTCTTTGACTGGCAGGATCTTGAGGTGCATTGATGAATTACTTTATTCTGGATTCTGGATTATGTTAATTTGAACGATAGGATTACACGATTTTATGGAGTTGGTATAAATAAGTAATGATAACGTATCCATTAACCAATACACATTTTAATATTTGACTATAAAATGGAAACAGTGCGCGCTTTGCTTAAGATTGCAGGGATCAAAGATATAAAAACAGACGCGTCTGATTGATGGAACTCCTTTAATTGCAATAAAAACCATTCTTATATGTAAGTGTACAAAAAGAGAGCGCTTCGTGCGCAACAATACAATTCAGAGAAAAATGAAACAATGTTATTAGAAATATAATATTGTATATGATCTCATCCAACAGATACCTAATATGAATAGTCTTTGAATTAAAATATGATTGTTCTTTTCCACACAATAAAGATTTCATTTCAATAAAATGTCCTCTTTCATTTGTTAGACCCAATAGTAGTTTATTTCACATTTTGAACTTACAGTTCTTTATAAGAAAACTGAATTTGCAACTTTTGCTTTAATGAGTTTTCTTCACCATTGATTATATCGTTAAAATCCTACATGTTCCTCATCGGTACATTTATCTTTTTCTAACCAAATTGATGAGTTTCTATTTAGATAAACGAGTGTTCTCAATTGCAAAAAAGAAACTTGAATCTAAGTACGAGCATCTTTTAGAAAAGTTTTTAAACAAAAAAAAATAGAGTCTAATAAAGGAACATGCATTCAATTTCATTACCTACTCATCCACTCACACACACTCACACACATAAGTGTATAGTATTGTAGATGAGTAGTTTTTTGGAAGTGGAACTACTGCACTTGAATATCTTTCAATAAAAATACAAAAACAAAAAGAAAAAAATAGCAAACGAAGCAAAACTCAGTTGCATTGATGATGGCTATGATGGCGGCGGTGGCCGATGCCAATGGCAGCGTCTGCGGTAACATCTAAAACACAACTTTGGATATTAGCCAAAATGTCAATTCGAATGTTGCACGAACTTCTTTCTTCGTTTTTCATAGACTTGCAACTCACTTTTTCTTATATTCTTTTAATTTGTGTTTTTGTCTTTTTAGTTTCTTTCTTCATCATTTGCACTTAAGCATAATACTTTAAACGAAAGATTGTTACTTAGGCATTTTTTTTTTGTTTAGTTAATGTGAGATCTACTAAGATTTTATGCAAGTGCAGATACGAGTACTTGTTATTTTGTTATATAACAAAAATTAGAAATATTGTAGTAAAGTAGCAAAAAAGAAAAGGGAAAATCCTGTTTTCTCATGTGAAACAAATCAATTGGGAGGGAATGTATCTCATTCTTCATATTTCATGTTGTGCTCTGTACTGAAGTTCGTTATTTCGTATACTATTTGGCAGGATATTATGCCATTTTAGTGCAATGTATTGACGAGTGCCGGCAACACGTTTGCTACATGAATGTATGCGGAAATTATCAAAGTCACACACATTCACATACACAAGTGCGACATACATATGCAATAGTTTCAGATACATATTCGGATAGCATTCTTTGGCTTCAGGCGTATTTCACACCCGATTGCAGCTTACAGCAAAACGCAATCAAAAAGTCACTGAAAATAAAGATAGGGAAAAAAATGTATAAATATAAATGCACGAACAGAGTTGTATGCATGTGTACATGATGTACAGATACAAATGTATCTGTATGCACAACTGCACATTTGCTAAAACGCAGACATGCATGGCGGCATTTCCGGCTTGTTGGCACCATTAGTGACTAGATATACGTGTATCTACTTGATTCGAATATTATGTATGGTAAAGTTGTATCTTTTACTTTTGTGACGCGTCAAACAAGATAAGCAACTTTTCTTACAAGTTAAGCCCTTGCAGGGTTGCAATAACACATACATCTACAGCAGCAGCAATGGCAACGGCATCGACAATCATAAAAAAAAAATGCACAACAAAAAATTGTTTGTAAGCATTTTTGACATATGTTTTGTTTTCTTCGTAACCGTCCGTCCGTTCGTCTTTTTCTTCTTTCCTGCTTTTTGTAAATCCTTTGCTGGCTTGGCAATATGATCAACATCATCATAATCATCATCATCATCATCAAAAGTTGGCAAGTTTTGGCGTCTTGATTCTTCGTCGTTGGTTTTTATATCGTTTCACAATTGAATTTTCTTTTGGATTCGTTACAAAAATAATAAATTTCTTCGTCCTTTGTCCTTAGTATTCGCATAACCAACAAGCAAAGTGCAATAGAAAATTAAAAATGACATTTATGAAGCTCATTTTATGCGAGTTTCTCATTCTCCATGAATGAAGGGAAACAATTTGGTCTGCAATTGGCAGTTTTCATTACGAACGCATTTATGCCTCACATTTGTGGCTTTTACATATTTTCCCTTTTTACGTCTCAACATTTTTGTTTCTGGAAAACAAAAAACAAATAACAAATTGTTAAACTGTAAGTCTTGTCGCCCTTTAACACTCTTAAGCTATTTGTCATTGACACTCAAACACCTAAAAATAATCCAAATTTCCTATTGCCATTAAGTGCTCATCTCTGATACTATCAACAATGGGCGTGAGTGTATACATGATTTGTTGTCAAATGAAGAAAAATATCTTAAGTAAAATCCTAAATCCAACTAAAAATGATGAAGAGGATACAATAAAGATAATAATATATGGCATCCCTACGCATTTAAGTGGCAACTCACTTGAATAAATCTTATGGTGGTTCAGAACATGTCATTTCCGAACGCATTAATCGTGACCTATACCTGATACCTGTATTCATTTAAAAGCTGCGTAAATTTAACCAAACACATTCTCCATTAAATCTTAATCAACTTTTTGGGGGACTAAATTTGACTTATACTTTTTATGGTTGAAAGATCTTTCGACACTTCCTTCTGGTTGATAGAAATAATTATGGTAGTAGCATGATACTGAAGTAAAAATCTTTGATGAAAAGAAAAGTAAATATGTATTTATAACGAAATAATCAGTTATGATGAATGAATGTTTCTTAAATGACGATAAAATTCTTTTAGATGGATAAACTCGTTAAACTCTGGTGTTGCCCAGAATTCCACACCTTTTGTGTGTAAATTGTTGTTGTTTTAGAGGATATTTTTTAAGAGCAATACTATGTCCAGTTTATTAATTTCAGTCTTTGTCCAAACACACAGTCTCACACTTCACCCGTTCTCAGTGAACATCATATTCAGAAAGAAGAGAACGAATAGCGCAGTACTCTCAGGAAGAAATACAAAAATAATAATTTTTATAATTTGCGTTGCATTATTACAATTTTCCTAGGGATCTCTAATATTCTTGAAAATAAAATAGAGCCTATGTTATTTGTTTAAAATGTAACTTTCTATTGGTGAAAGAATAAATGTAGGAAGGTAGCTATTGCGGCCTAATTTAACATCTAATTTATCTTAGATGAGATAGACATAATAGTTTCGTTAAATCTAACGGTAAAAGAATATTATTTATGAAAAGTAAAAATAACTGTGGAATAAAATCATCAAAAATAGTATAGGTGTAAGGTAGGTTTGTAATAAATCATTCTAAAAACGAACACAGGACAGTGAGTTTTTTTTTACCGGACTTGAACGAGCAACGTGATGAAGTTCGTTCGTTGCAAGTCAGCGGACATATACTCGTAGAATAATCCATCTATTTGTTCATCCATCAATCCATCTCTGTATCCTATTTTATGTGTTCGAGTTGTCATATTAAAAATGGAATGGGTCAAGAAATCTAATTTTGGTTTCAACTAATAATTGGCTGAATCTTGGACCCCATTGAACTTCGATGATTGTGAGTTAACTTCGGGTGCAGAGTTCGCCCAAAGACTATTAAACATATAGACGGGACGAAAATGTGTTGAGTGTCCTCTCCAGACTAGATAGTAAGGCTGGCGATCCACCGATGCGAGCAAACATGTTTTTCTGATCGGTGGAAACGTGAATGCATAGTAAGTAAGGGCCAACAACACAACAATTTCGTCCATTTTGTTTATGCAAACCGTATAAAATATTTCTAGATTTACTGTCTCAAGAGCCAACAACAAATTTTGAGAGTCGAAAGAGAATTCGAAGTTTCGTGAGCGAGTATGTTGAGACTAATAATCTCATAATTACTGGTTAGATAGTTCTTAACAAATAGTACCTGGTTTGGTTATAATAAATACAAGATCTCAATAAATATAATAAAAATAACCATAAGAGTATTAGTATTATCTTATTCTGTTTTATAAAATAAATTTAATTAAAAAAGTCACAGATTATTTATCTAAAACATTTCCTTTAATAAATCAACTGATTCTTGATTAGTCATAATTGATTGCGCCTTAAACATGTAGTTTGTCTTTTAAAATAATATGTGGACTAAGTATCCTCATAGCCTCTCTTACCTAAGCCAATAAGGGAGTTTCTTTTCATGTTTTCCGTGTGCAATCAGTTGTTGAAGATTCGAATAATCAAAGTTCACCTGTATTTTCATTGAAACAATAAAAACATTTAATGTATGTGTGATGGTAAGCGAAGAAAAATTAAGCACATTTCCTTTTTTTCATCAAAGTTCTTTGCTTAAATGCAGTTGGCCACACAATAACCTTTTCAAATTTTATTTTTCATATATTTCACAATTTATACACAAACATACAAAATAACTGACACACATTTACCTATGTTATATGTATATATTTCTATACACAGATACATGCATTACATATGGTATTGTATGTAAGTACATACCTTAGGTTACCTTCAGTAAGTAATAATAATAATCGAAAAAACCTTTTGAAAATTGGAAAATTCCTTGTATTCTTAAATGATTTCATTTTCGTTATGCTGCTGCTTTCGTTTCCTTATAAAATTTATGTGTGTAAGTAGAACAAGTATGAGGTAATGTCCTTCCATAGTTCTCTACGAGTACCATCAACTCTTGTAGAGTATAAAATCGGATGAAACTATAGGTGTGCGGGTGAGTGCATGATTTTGGTCTAGCGGAACTTTACTCTTACTATGCTTGACTGCGTTGGCGGCCACTTGAGACATGAGTGCTCTTTCCAACCAACATAAACACACATCTATCCACCGACATCTTGCGACCTGCCCCGAAAAGTATACATGAGAAAAATATCAAAGAAAATAATCGGTAAGGAGGGCGGAAGGTAAGCAAAACCCTATGAGAAGGGAAAGTACTTCATACTTCATACGTAATCTTAGCAGATTCTGTCTGCATTGCCACATTT
Source organism: Amiota communis (assembly GCA_037043315.1). Lineage (NCBI taxonomy): Eukaryota > Metazoa > Arthropoda > Insecta > Diptera > Drosophilidae > Amiota > Amiota communis. The sequence continues at coordinate 1,523,671 of JBAMAV010001101.1, forward strand.
TGCGTCCGCACTTCACTGTGCCACAATTTCGATGTGATGGCGGCACACAGTCTTTGGGCTATAAATTTTTGTTTCGGGTTTGCTGCCATTTAATGAATGGATTTTTTAATGTAATGTTTTCCTCGTTATTGTTTCGTATACAACAAGATATTTGTGCCTTTCTTTGGTCTCACAACAGCAAATAATGAGAAATGAAAATGAAAAGAAAAAGAAAAAGAAAAAGCGTATTATTACGCTTTGCTGACTTATTTCCGATGTTGTTCTGCCATAAAAACCTTTTCCTTAGATTCTTTTCCTTTTAAATTTCCTGCATCGGCGACTGCTTCCATGCCTTATTGTATGCTGCTTTAATTTATTGTTGCCTTGACTGGTCGTCGTCGCTAACTAATTTGCCGTCCAAATATTTGTACTACATCAAGAGATACATTCGTGCTAATAGATACTTTTAGCGCGTGAATTTATTTGCAGATGAAAAAGACGACAAACTCTAATTGCCTTAAATTGGCAACCATGAAATGTAATAATAATTCATTGTTGTCATTTCATGTTCAAAAAAGAAATGAAAAAATAAAATAAAATTTAAGGAGAGCCATTAAGGTGAAGAAGCGGAGACGGGGTGAAGGGGTGCATCTTGTGCTTTATAAACTTTTTTAAGAGATCACAAAACAAGACAACATAAAAAACATATTTCAACAAATGAGTGAACACATGTTTTCTTGACTTCATGATGTGAGTGAGGAGTGAGTATCCTTTTTCATAAGCAACAACATCATCAACAACAGGAATGATGATGGTGGTGTACGCTTAGAAAAAGACAAATTTGCATATGAGGCAAACCATCGAAGTATGTTACACTTTGCCTTTTCCCATCCAACTGTGAGGCGGGCAGACTCCCTACCATCATCAGCCTCTTCTGTATTAGCAAAGGCAACAGCAGCAGGATCCGCCATCCTTATTTGTTGTTATCCATTTGGCGTTGCTTGTTAGTATCTCATTTGTTCGCTGTTGCTACCAAACATGCGAGAATGCGTGTATCCTTCGTGTATCCATCCGTGTATTTATCTTGCTTCGCTTGCAGCTCACAGCTCACTACAACATCCTCCAGTTACGCGTCATTTCTTCCTCATTCGCATGTTACGCCTGTTGTTTGTTGATGCTTTTTCTCCCTCTACTTCTTCTTCATCATCAGCATCATCAACATCATCATCGTCAACATCATCTGTGTAAACATACGCCAATGGCACAGAAAAAGGTCCTTTGGGTGCGCCTAACAAATCCAAAGTGAACATAAAAAAGACAGCAACAACAAAACGACGTAATAAAATAAACACCGCTCGGATCCGGTTCCGACTTTGGGTCGTTACTTGCATGAGTACGGGCAACCGAGAGAGTGAATAGTGACCGTGCCCTATTGTATCTATGTATATACATATATATACATTATTGTATTGTCTTGTATGAGTGTGAGTTTGAGTGTGAGTGTGAGTATGTAAGTATGTGCTGCAAGATAACAAGTCTCATAAATCCTTGCGTTGTTAGGACGTATAAATGGCTTCTCTGCACGTGGACAGCATTGAGAAAAGTACTAATACCAACTCCAAAACCAACACCAACGCCAACATCACTGGCAAGGACAACACATTTGTTGTCCTCCTGGTTGTTGTCAGCCTGTTGTACTTTGCTATCCTTCCGTTCGTTCCTTACCTCGATTCATTCGATCTAAAAATAACTTCTTAGCGGCTTTTGTAGGCGTTTATATTGAAATCGTTTGTTATTGTTTGTGGTTAGTTGCGCATTTGTTGTCAGCATATCCGGGTTTGCATTAAACCAAAAGCTGTCCTTCTTCCCCATTCCTCCTTCTTCTCATTCGTTTCTTCTTTATTTTATTCTTTGCTTATACCATCATCTTAAGATTGTTTAGCTTCATCATTATCAGCAGCTTTGTTGCTCAACGCCTTCTTTACACAATTTCACATGCAACAAGACCACATTTTCGCTGGAGTTCGTACGTTCATTCCTTCCTTCATTTCATTTCATTTCATTCATAGCCAAAGGCTCTAATAAGGATTAATGTAATTTTAAGTATCGGTTGAATTCGCATCGCCTGACTTAACATAGTTAAATTCAAGTTTATCTATGGGTATTTTCACCCAAGGGTAATTAAGCATAAGTTGAATACGCTTTTGGCTTCTCACTTCAATTACAAAGTACTCTAAGTACAATACTTGAAAGCGATTGGAAGATTCCAAGGACCTAAATACATAATAAAGTTGACTCACAAACTTAATTTGCGTAATCGAAATACGATTATGATAACTTGAAGTGTTTATTTTGCAATAATAAGATTTAATCTTGTTAGGTAGAGCCCAATATTGCGTACCTCTGAAAATGGTTTCTGTTTTAATCTTAATATGATACTACGGGTAATAACTTCTTATATTGCTCCGAATTAAGTAGAATGTTTTTTTGAGTCTATGTGACTCAGTACCGAATTGAATAACACAATTTTATACGATTTGTGTTCTCAACTATTGAACCACAACAACAGCACGAGTCTTGATACCTACTAGGTACCTTGGTACCAGAAAAAAAGCATTTCATGAGACTTTACACCTAAGTTCTATCAATTTAAATGGCGCATAGATCTGGCCCGAAAAGTACTCTACTACTTCTGTCCGCTTAAATTCAACTCTCAACAAAATTATATTGTGACTTTCCCAGACAGACAGGGCTGAAAAAATTTAAGACCTAAGCTCATCTATGTCTCCCATGGTTAGTATACGGAAGGTTTTAAGACGGGCACTGGTTTTTGACCAAGTGTCTATGGGGAAAACCCTAAAAAACGCATATTTAGCAGTATGAACCAAGAGAACTCGGTTTTCCAGGCAAAAATCCATGCAATAAAAATATGGCTCAGGAAAGAATTAAAGTGTGCCTCTGCTAATAAGCACATATATGTACGTTACCTTTGATACCAAGGCTGCACTATAAGCACTCAATGCTTTCGAGTTCAATTCAAAGTTAGTTTGGGATTGCTTGATGTTACTCAAAAGACCAGCACTTAACAACCAAGGTTACCCTGAACATAGTGTGTATTTTGGGAAGGAAGATGCTGAAGAGTTCGCCAGGAAAGGATCTGCAAATGCCCTCATTGGACCAGAGCCGTTCTGCGGGGTGCCTTCGAGTTCGACGAAAATTAAACTGAAACAATTTCTCGATGACAAATCACACCGCTATTAGTTAGTCAGAATATTACAGAAGATAAATTCTTCATGGCAACTAGGTGTCGCAAAAGAACACAGAAATTACAGGGACTGATACGGACAGGTATTTAGATAGTCTCTGGTTTCTTTTCAGGACATTGCAATGTAATGAAACATTTGCATAACATGTGGATCATTCGTAAAGTATAAATTAATATAAGAACCAAGCAAAATTAGCAAGCAAAACTGACAATGAAGAGAGTTTGGTCATGTATTAAGCGGTAGTCATTTGCAGTGTATTAAATTAAAAATCAGGACAACCTCAATTATAATTATTACAGAAGAAGCTGAGGAAGAAGTAGTTAAAAATAATATGAGGAGATATAGCAAAAATTAATTGGCCACAAGCGAATTTTAACTAATTAATAGGATTTTCTAAAACATTTGACGAGAAATGATTTTACAAATGTTACAGCTAAAAATCAGTATCAAAAATTTTTTGGGAAGTAGGGAAAGAGCAACGTCTGCCCGGGTATCTAGTCTTATTTAAAATACTACTTACTCATTAGTCAAAAATTAGAGGGCATATCTCAAACAAAGCTTTAGAGCCTTTAAATTTCTTGTAAGAGTTCATGTCCAGGCATGAATTCAATAAAATAAACACTTTCTTATCGTAGACCCATTACTCTACCTCAAAAACAAAACATAGAATATTTCTATGGATTGCTATACCCTCAATTTATTATTTTCTCCTTCTTGAATGAATATTGCATAATATATTGGATGAACTTTCTTCTTTCATTGTCTGTTATTCTGATTCATCATAAAGGAATCATGGGTGAGAATAATATTTTGCATTACGAATTTGTCCAATTCTTAATTTTAATTTTAGTTTCTCTAATCCTATGATGAAAAAGAGGCAAATTCTCTTTTGCGAATACAATATAATGGGAAAATCTTATTTAAAAGTAAGTTCATATTCCGCATTCCATATTTATTCAGATAATAAAAAATATATAATATTTGAAGAGCTTTTAGCGCCAAAACTAAAACCAAACCGCTTAACTTCATTTTTAGCTCAATATTTACGTTTATAATCTTCACAAACGATATTTTTATGCAAAACTTAAAACCTTTTAGCATTTTTAACTTGGGTTCACCTTACCCCACAGCCACCTCTATCTACGATTATGGTATAGTCGTCTTCATTTTCTGAATGTTTTGCGTATTTGTTTTTTGCAATAAAAACAAAAAGACAAAAAACCAAGAAAGAAAGAAAGAAAGGGTAGTAAAAGGAAAAATGGAAAAGAAATGTTTCATAACAAAATCTCGTTTTCGCATTTGCCCGCCATTTCTGATTAGGTCCAAAGTCGAAAGAACCTCGAAGGGCAAGGGTACACCTACCAAGTTGCCTCATAAGGATTAAAAGTTACAAACGCAGATTTGCATTTATGCGAAAATCATCGCACGCCAGATTGCCCAACCGATCCGCCTTGCTCCGTTCTGCTTTGCATGCTCCCCCATCCCATCCCATCCCATCCTGTGAGTTGTCCTGTGGCATTGTAGCCTTTGGCTTCTTGTGTCCAATGCTCTTTTCGAGCAGTTTGGAATCATTTCGTGTCGTCCAGCAAAGTATAAAGTTTATGTTGGTTGAGAGCTGCTCGCATTTGGCTTAAACTAAATTTAAAGTGGCCGCAGAAGGGCTGCAAGTGACAAAAGTGGAATAGAATGGAATGGACTTGACGTGGTATGAGAGGATTAACAAATGCCGGTTGCCGCCGGCTTTGAAATCGCACACAAACTGACTGGTTTGTACCATAGTTGTTGGTATTGGTGTTGTTGCATTCTGTTTTTGTGGGCAGCGCGGATATTTGCATTTCAAAAACACATCCTTATGCGTCGAGGCATTAAAAATGGTTATTCTCATTCTCGACTTCGTTCTTCGGTCGGTCGTCCCTTGAATGCTTTTGCTGTTTGTCATGTTTAATAAGCCTCGTGCCGGGCTTACCCAAAGGGTATTCGCATCCTGCATCCGCACGAGTCACGAAGTGAGTGTTGAAAACAGTAAAATTTATGAAACTTTGTCCTGCAGCATCGGTACCATACTCCAATCTTTGACTCCAATGCTGATGGCTTTCAATTTGGTTTGAGATTCATTATATTTTTGTTTTAGTTTTGTGTCGATGCTTACACAGGCGGCATTTGTTGCTTGTTGCAAGTATTTATTGGCCTAATACATTAAGCACCATGGTCTCTCATTTACGCACTCATAATCTCTTCATCCTATCCTCTCCTTCGCCAATCTTAAATGGAGAATAATTCAATTCTCATTTGTTAGTGTTAAATCTGGTTTCATAGAAAATTTTTATAATTTTTCCTTTACTGTTGCTGATGCTGCCCATGTTGTTGTTCTTCCATAGAAGTCATTATGGGTGCCATAATTCATTAAGTGGTCTAGACAACGGGGACTAAAGAGTACTAAAATTTCAACTAAACTAAATGATAAAAAATGTTGGATGATTTTAATGAAATTTTTTCACCAAAAACAATTTATGAAATTTATATTGGGTGTGTGAATCTAAGGTTAGGTTAGGTCACTCAGATCACACGCGAGTATACCTATTGTGATGCCTGAATATAGTTGAAGAGGAAAAAGGATGGGGAATATAGAGGGGGACCCCCTGTGCATATTTTTCCAAGCTACTCAACTGATTAAAGAATGGTTTCCTGAGAAGACGGCTTCGTTTACCAAGAAGAGCTGGGCTGTCACATTTGATGTGTTGGTTAATCTCTGATTCCTCCTCATCTTCATAGCAATGACAGAAGTCATGATATGGAAAGTGTGTATCAGGCCGATTGTGTTTTGCCCCGTTTGTACTCCCGTCATCATCCGAATTATTTTCTTATTAAAGTGTGGGATCTCGGAGGTTCGTTTCGGTTGGTAGCAAGCCCAGAGAGTTCTAGCGACAGTTCAGCAAGGCCCATTTCATGCATGCTAGCTTCGTGGTTTTGGTCAAAAAGGCGCCTGTGTTGACTTGTACAATTTCCCGGCCCCTTACCCCAACTACATAGTTTTCACTTAATTTTTTTGGTTTTTGTTTTGTGTTATTTTTGTTTTATATCTTCAGAACAACCGTATGGTTCTTATACATTTTTATCATCATAAGGATATTTACATGACCTTATATAAACATGACATCTGAGGAATTTTAAGATCTCCTATTAAGGGGATCGTTGGAATGAAGTCTTTTTAATCGATGTCAAGTTGCGTTTGTGAGGTTGAGACCTTGCCAGATGCTTCAGCAAATGACTTTAGTAATCTATACAAAAATAAAATCGCAGACTTTGAAATCTTTGTCTGTTTGTTTGTTCACTTATCACATAGAAAGCACTAATTGGATTCAACATTGAATAACTCAAAAATACGAAACTATATTATGAGTAATATTTAGCGTATATTTCATCGAAATCGATTAACAGAATTAAAAGATATTGATTAAAAATTAAATTTTACCAAAGACTATTAAATACAATTTTATCTGACTTTGCATAAAAGGAAGCGTTTGTTAGTACAATAATTTATGAATAACTGAGTACTCACAAGTATTGCGCTCTTCGTTCTTTACTTTCTGTAAATGTTTGTAGTCGCCAAAAAATAAAAATCCGATTTACACAGAAGGATCAACTCTTGTAGTAAAACCAATTCACACTCAGCATTTTGCACTATATTTTTCATTTCGCATGCACTTACATGTGAGACCAGGTAAAACGTCGGCAGAACTGCGAGCTGTTGCTGGTACAAGCAGGTTGGCTAACCCGTAGGCCTCTTGGTCCCTTTGTCAACAAAGAAAAGTTGCGAGAGAGAATGCAGTCGCAGACAGGCTGAATGTGAACAAGGTCTAATGAAAAAATTTATAAAATATTTGAATATGTAAGGCTCCCGGTCTGCATATGTGAGAGTGAAGTATTATACTCGCTTGTATGTTGTAACATTATTTGTTTTTTTATGAGGCAGACCACTGTCGGTCTTTGACGTTTCGTTGTACAACTCTTTTTCATGATAACGCTTCAATTGTGTCCACATGTTTGATGACGTGTAGCTTTTGTGTCATCATTCTGCTTTATTTCAAAATTTTTCCAAATGGAACTTGTACACTTTAAAGGCTTCGCCATTCAAACAATTGTTTGCGCCGCCTTATTTATGTTGTCACTCTAACATATTTTTTTAACTTGGTATTTTCCCGCGCTTATTCACTGTTTCCAGGCTTGCTAACTTGGTAGAAGAAGTCAGATTCAGAAGAAAAAAATATAAACTACGACTAAATGGCATTTTAGACGGTCAGTTCGGTCTCAGTCTCAATCCATCTATCGAACCATTATTTTTTACAAATTTATTTTTTTTATGATTTTGGTCTTTGTTTGGGGTTTGTTATTTTGTTAGATTTTTTCGATCAACGCATTAAGTGGGTCTAACCTAAATAAAAAATGTATAGTGACAGACTATTCTTTCTTTTTACATTTTACTTATTCCTAGCTTATACTCATATATTCTTACTGTCTGGCTTATACTAATATACTCTTACTCTCTAGCTTACACTAGTAAATACTACTACAGCTCGGCCATCCTGACAATTAGGATCTCCCGATCCTTGCCGACATATTTCTGTAACCCTAAGAGGTTCGTCGCTCTCAACGTTACCAAACACAACTTTGTCTACATTATTACCAGGCACATTTTCGTTTTCAACAATCGGACCGTCAATTTCGTGACTGTTCAACATCTTCTAGACAATATCTACCATTGTCTAAAATTTTCGTTACTGCATATGCGCATACGGACCCTTAATCCTTGGTATTAATTTAGCCGACACACCTGTAGTTGATTCAAATGTCCTAACCATAACATTATTATAATTCATTTTTTTTTTTTCAATATTATTCACAATAATTAATTGAAAACTATGAACTTTTTGATAAGCTTACCGATCCCAATTTTTTACTCACTGTGGAAAGGTTATTTATTACCCATGGAACTACAGTTGAGACATTTGTACAGATTCTTATGTGTTTTTTAGTGAGAATTTTTGTATTTTTGTTTGTGGACTCTTCGTTTTCTTAAATTGCTTGACAAAACTTTTAACTTTTAAATTTAACAAACAAAAAAAAAAACAAATTAAGTGGATTTAACAAAACCTAAAATATTTAGAGGTTAATTTTTTTTTCAAAATAATTCACAATAATTTATTGGAAAAAAAGAAACATTTTGATAAGCAACAAAACCAAAGAAACAAACATTTTACTGTTGTAGCAACATTTTCAAACAGTCAGAATCTCTGCATACTTTTAGGCGATGCTTTTTATAGAGTTTCTTTAACTAGATGGCGCTAATATTTTTGTTATTGCTGGTAACTCTGAAATGTTGCACTGCTGTGTGAACGAGATAAGTACAAAAAAAAATAAAAGATTGTATTTCTCCAATGCAACATTTAAAATGTTGATGCAACATTTTCTATTGAGATTTGTTTGTGTTTGATGCAAACCAAAAATTTATTTTAATTAGTTGGTCCTCACAGTGGACAATAATAGCATATGTCAAAGGCGGTTTGAATGCGTTTGATTCAAACAGCACCATGCAACATGCAACCTATGCCGAAGTAGAGAGACCACGGTTTCGGTTTCGTGAGCAATGTGCTATAGTTGGAGACCATTCTCAATTGGAATTTCGACGGAAGCGGTTCATAGACTGTGATCAGTGATTGCTTAAATTTAATGCAATCAATCGTCGGTCGCGATACGGTAGAGTTAAACAATAATATTTTACTCTGCGACAATCACAAAATAAAATTATATCATGCTGCAAGCATAAATAAAAACCGTGATTAACTTACAATAAATAAATACACATAGTAAACTTAAGTAACATCTCCACAACGTGGGTGTCCGGTTAACGCACGTTTTTTTCTTCTTATTGTTATTGTTATTTTGTTTATGTTTAAATGAAATAAACACGCAACGCAGCATCAGTAGTGAGGATAGAATTAAACAAATAACCAAAAGTGACAAAATAAACAAATCCCTAGGAAGTGAAATCTTCTTTCCGACTGATGATGAAGGTGCTATTAATTAATTGCAACAAACCACAATAAAATAAATCGACTCGAGGCAAAACAAAACACAGAAACATACAAAAAATTGTGCAAAATTCCATAGAAAAGTGTAAATAAAAGGAAAATTTTTAAAATAAATAAAATTACAAAAAAATTACAAAATAAATATAATTAAGTGAAAGAAATAATAGTGAAAAGAAAAACGAAGGAAAGAAAAGAAAAATTTTAAGAAAAGCGGCACGCAGTTTTGTTTTATGTCTCGCCGCCGCCTCCTTCCCCTCCCCCAAACTGTGTATTTGAGTTGTGTTGTGTATGTGTGTGTGTTTATTTGTGTAAAATACGCGTAAAAGTATCCATCAGATACATTTTTGTTGTGCCTGTGAACACCGTACGGCGCGGCGTTGTTCCAAGTTAAAAATAAATACACTTTTATATGCCACGGCGATGCTGCTTCTGCTATGGATGATGCTTGTGATGATGAAGATGCTGTGGATGTAGATGATGATGCTATAGATGATGATGAGGATAAAACGCGGGCAACAACAGCAAAGCATTCATTTGCTTTGAAGAATGTCTGGGCTTGGGGTCTGTGTTGTTGTTGTTGTTGTTGTTTGCTTTGTGTATCGTCCCAGTGTCGCATGAGCACGGTTGAGGGACGTGATTCTGCTCTGCCGCAACAGCATCACCATCAACAACATCATCATCAACAACAACAATAGCAACAACAACCACGATAATAACAGAATCGACTGTCATTGCTTTGTTTACTCTCTGAGGTGCTCATTCTTATGCTCTCTAAAAAATCTATCTCTCATGCTTTCGGTAATGCTCTCTCAACCAATGTTGTTTTCGCTTTCGTTTACTATTGTATTTTTCTACAGCGCGTTTTGCGCAACATCCTGTTTTATCCTTGATTCTCTTATGTGCTGACATTCTTATTCACATCTGAGTTTTGCTGCTTATTGCTTTGCCTCTGATTCAATTCGATTTTTCACAAGCATCCATCCAGCAACATCATTAGCAACATCATCACCAGCAGCAGCAGAGCAGCAGCATCATCATCAGCCTGCTTGTTCTTCTTATTTGCCATGCTCTTCTTGTTCTTCTTTTTATATTCTGTGTCCATCCGTTAGTTTGTCTGTTTTTTCTTTATTCATTCATTCATTTATTGTATTTATTCCTCTGCTTTTGCTTTTGCTTTTACATTTTATTCACATTCGCTAGTGTATGAGTTGAGTTGAGTTTCGTTTATTCGTTTTTGTGTTGCTCCGTGCGCGCTGCGTATAAAAATAAATTTTGCTGTTGTTGGAGATTCGATGAACGAAGGAAATACTATAGTGTATACAATAATAAAAATGTGGTGTTCTTGTTCTTCTTGTTTTCAGTCTTTGCCTTTTCCATCTTCATTGCAGACGCAATTTGTGTTGTGTGTTTTGTGTTGTGTTCCTTCTTCTTCTTATTTGCCGTAACAAAAAACAAAAATAAACAACAAAAAATAAAAAATACACAAAAATATACAAATTCCTTGTTGGCTGGCTACTGTGCTTCTTGTAGATACTTTTGTATCTTTTACTTAACTTACCGCATGTTATTATTATTTCTCTGTGTCTGTGAGTGTAATTTGTTATTGCTGTTGTAGTTGTTACTAGGAACATGCGAAAATATACAATTCAAAGACAACAAAGAACTTTGTTCATTGTTCCAGCAGCAGCAGCAGCAGATACAACAGAAGCGCAGCAGATACAACAACAAACTAGTGTAATTGTCGTAATAATTGTATTAATAGTTGTTATTGGCTGTTGCTGCTGTTGTAGACGCGCCATCGTCACAAGCATCAACATTTGTCGTCACGACGTCCTCGTCTTCATAATTGTTTCCCTTGAATATTTTGTTGTTTTTTTTTTTTACATAAATAAATAAAAATAAATCAAAAATCATTGAATAAAAATTAAATAAGAAAATGTACTGCATATATAAAAGAAGAATATAAAATATTATAAATTAAAATTAAAAATATATTTATTTCCCTTTCACTGTGATTGTGATGATTTTTCACATTTCCCTCTTGTTTTTTAGCAGGCGCCTTTTGTGTTTTACTGCTTTCTATCTCGCTCTCAGCTGCTGAGAATCCCGTTCCCTGTACCCTATTTCTTGATTCCTATTTTTTGTCCTTTATCCTTTGCCACGTTTAAATTAAATTGTCTGCCATAACTGTTTGTGATTGCTGTTGTTGGGACTGTTATTTTACCAACCCTTAAAAGTGACACGGTCGCCCTGTGTTTATTGCAAAATATTTTTGAATTGAAAAAAGAAAACACAATAAATTTAATAAAAAATTACCAAAAGAAATTCAAAGTTCTTCTTCGCGATACTTACATTTCAATGAAATACTATAATTGATAGTTATGAGATTATTCGATTTCCATGAATTGTTGATCCCAATTGATAATGTTTAAATATAATTTTACTGCTCCCTCCAATAGTACCCAGTGATCATCTACAATACAATATAAAGATATAAGTATCTACAAAGTGAAAGAAAATCAAAAATAATTGTGCCAAAAATTATTTGTACTCCTCCTCAAGTTAAAGTGTTAAAAGATAAATAAATAAATAAAGAAATAATGAAAAAATTAAAATTAATAAAAATTAATAATTATAATTAAATTGCATTAAAAGCATTGCAATATCATCATCTCTCTCTCTCTCTCTCTCCTCGTGTTTGCTTATAAAAAATACTTAAGATATTAAAAGTATCAGAAAGAGAGAAATAAGTAATATTAAAAATAAATAAATTTAAAGGATAGAAAAACTTCCATTTGTAATTACAAGAGAAATAAATCACAATAAATCTATATAATTATATATATAGATAGATCTATCGATTGATATAGATACAGATACAGATATCTGCTTCTATCCTTCCTTCTTCTTCTATACAACTGTTTTAATAAAAAGCCGTCAAACTGTGGGGCTCAGGGGCATTTTTCCTTCCTCCGCAAGGAATGTATTATCCGGTAAGTCTTAACATGACATTGACACCATCATAAACATCATCAATATAATTATAATCAACATCATCATTACTATCATCAGAGAGACCCATAATGAATTGTTCAAATATGAAATAGTAGTGTGTACACACAAAAATAAATTGTCCAAATCAATAAGCAAACAGACAAACTAATATTATTTGTACTAGAATACCATCAAGAACCACCGTTTGCCGCTAACCTCTTGAATTCAAACTCCTAGTAGAATATTCCCCAGTTCTACATATTCTTGTCATATATACAAACACAAATAATTGCAAATGGTACATATTATTGTATCTACAATGGTACAAAATATATGTATATTCATGCAGACATGACACACCTGAGTTGTGTTGAGGCGTTGCAAGTTCAGCGACTTTGGTTGCTGAACAGTCGTAGGTCGTCTATCTTTGTTGATTTTGTTTGCTTGCATTCATTTTTGTTTGCATTTGAAAATAGTTTAGGATCCCCTGCCCAGCCCAACCCAGCCTCTCTGTCACTCTGACTCACTCAGCTCAGCTCAGCCCAACTCAATTTAGTTCAGCTTAGCTGTGTTAAGCGTTAACAAAGAAGGTATTTTCATTTGCTGCTGCTGCCGGCTTTTGTGTATCTTTTACTTTTACTTTTATTGTGTTCAACATAAACAAATATTTACTATTTTTTTTATATTTTTATTGTTGCTGTTGTTGTTGTATCTCGCGGCACGTGAGCAATTTACACTCACGCATTCATTCTTCGTCTCATGTTGCTGCAGCAATCGACCAAAACTAAAATGAGTAGCATACATATATGTATGTATGTATGTTTGTTTTCTTCTTTGTTTATTTCATTTATTTAATTTGTTTTGCTTATGATTTTTTTTTTTTAATAAAATTACATACCTACATTTTCCCCCTTTTTTTCCATCAATTTCTTTACCTTATATACATTTTCACTCTCATTATTCATTCATTCGTCGTCGTCATCGTTATCATTAATATCATCATCATGATGATGAGAGAGATTTGATCTTTGATCTGCAATGATTTTTCAAGTATTTGTTAGAATTTGTTTAGAAGGCATGATCCCAAACAACATGACTTACATGATGTTAGTTTTACTGAAAACATAAAAAAGGGAAAACTCTTTTTGTTTTCCCATTTGTTTGTGTTAACTTTGTACACAATTTGAGGCGCCACCAGTAAACAATTAATTGACGCTTTTTGAATTGAAATGAACAATTGTCACGCACATGACAATAATACAATAAGAAGATAATTTTTATCCAATATTCACATAAATATTTATCGTGCAAAAAGAACATTCGATAAAACACACCATAATTTATGGGTATTGCAAGCAAGCAGAAAAATTGTTTGAGAAGGAAGAAATAAATTATTGACGTCATCAAAATAAAATATTAGAAAAACACCCTAAGATTTATTTCATTCAATCACTCAAGAGAAATATGGTATATAAAAAATATATACTACTTATTTCCTATTGCTAAATTTTATGCAATTCATCATCAAATAAAATATCTGGATTCATTTTGAATGTGTCAGGCAGAGTGCTGCATGCTGTGATCAAATGCCATTGAGATCTAGTCGCAGCCAGTCCAGCCTCCTATCCAATTACTCAACTCATGGATGGCAAGCATGTCTGTGGCTACTAGGTGGCTACCAACTAACCAAACACCCACCCACCCAAACACTTGAGACACTCAATTTATATAATTTCCTCAAAAAAAATTCTTACAAACAAACTTACAAAATGCAAGAAAAATAAATCACAGGAAAAATGAAATGAAATTTTTCTTTAAAAAAAAAAAAAACAGAATAGGACAAGACATTAACTTCGATTTTTCTGAATAATAAATTCCTTTCGAAGTTACAATTTATAAAATTTCCATTAAAAAATAACAATTTTCATCCGTTTGAGTGTTTCTGAGTTATATGTTCTAGTAGTCCCCATATGATTCAATGAAATATCCTGTTAGATAAATACATTTTAAATTGCTGGTCACTTTATATGACTGCTATATAGGTATTTATTCCATTTTACCTAAGCAATGTTTATGTGGGGGGCCTTCTAACACTTATGTATTGTATTTGTTATGTCTGTTTATGTAATTTTTGCTTAAACAGAAGAAATTGTGGAATTGAAGATGTAAATAACCGAATTCCGCACCTGATCTATTTTTGTGTCTTGATGTGCTGTGTTATATAATATAACGCCAGGTGTTAGCGCCAGTATGCACCCTACATAGGACAAAGAATACTTGCGAAACATAAGCTGACATAATTAGAAGTAAGTCAACTTGACTTGACTTTATCCAGTGTTATGAGCTATCGTCCTCGTTTCATAGGTCAATGGTGGTTGTGTGGTCGAACACCGTGCGCACAACACAGGTGCGCACAACACAGGTTCGAACCTAGCTCAAAGTTTATTGTTATCTCTTTGGCATTTATCGCAAGAAGAAGCTCATGGTCTTAACATCCAGAGTTACGAAAATCGGACACTACTTTCCTACAATTTTACTTGAAAATTAACTAATTACGAAATTGTTTACCGATATCATCAGCCGTGACTTTTTTATACTTACAAGTTGTATGTTATAGGACGTTGCTGTCATGACATGCGGAAGGAATTTATAAGACGTTCCTTTCATAGCAAGCGCTTCTCTTCTCCTCTTCTCTATTCTAAAATCACCAGTTTCTGGTTCTTAAAGAATTTTGCTTTGGTTTAAATCATTGCAATGTCCCCTTCCTTCTATTGAATTCGAATTGATAGGCGCAATTTCATCTGTGGCTTATCTGGGGTCTGCAGTCAATTTTTTTCTATCATGTGTGAAGGGTGCAATGAAACTTATAAAACTGAAAGACGAAGAAGATTGGTGCTAATGAAATATAGAAAAATTTAGAATTTTTATTTCGTTGTTTTCTTTTTGTTTAAATCAACTTTAATTGAAATAAATTGTCATTGTAAATTGGGTTGGGTTTGTTTGGTTCTTAGTTGCTTCGTTTGAAATACAAAAATGAATAAATAAATAATACAAGAAATATATACAACAGTACTATATAAAAATAAAGATGAATGAATGCTGGACAAAACAGACAGAAAGCCGAAAGCTTAAGACTAAAAATGAAATATAATTTAAACAACAACAGATGCCCAGATGCCAAAGTATCTAAATAATACTAATATAACTAAGAATACTGTAGTGATCATGATGATGACGATGATGAACAAACAAAAGCAAAACAAAAAATAATTCAAAATTGCGACGTAGTCAAAATGTGTGGTGTAGTCGGACAAGAAGGAAGATATCAATCAAAAAGAGAATCACAACATAACAAACCAAGATGAAGACAAAGTAATAGAAGTTGAGAGTAAGCAGAATCATCATCAACATCAAGTTGAAATGCATGTGAACATTTGAAGTTTAATAAAAATCAAATAAATGAAAAGAACGAATGAAAGAATTTGACATTTCATTGAATTTTGGGGATAGTCCCAAAAAAAGGAAAATAAGACAAATGCTTTCAGTTAATTAAATGATGAGAGGAGAAGGGCAGAGAGAAATGTAAATATATTTTAGATACAATTTGAAGATGATAGATAAAGATTTATTCTAAGATACACACAACAAGGAATTTGAACATACACGTGTCTATTTTGTATCTGAAAAATATCCGTCTTCATACCCAATTTTGTGGAAATGGGATTATCACACATTCAGGTAGAATGTTTTTTTAGATATTTATAAATTTGCTTTAGGCATTTAAAAGGGACAAAATGTTATTACAACACCCTTTCATAAGTTCACAGATATTTAAATTGATATTTAAATAGAAAATAAACAAAAATGTAATTCGAAATAACTGAAACGAGCTTAGGATAGGTTCTTGACCTCATGGTAGAATCTCATTTTTTGGAATTTTTTGTCAATTTTCCCTTGTCTAAGTCCATTTAATTTAATTACGTCGATCAGAATGTGATATTTTCTACATATCAAACAATTTCTTCCTAACCCTGCACTTTCAACACATGACGAGAGATGAGGGCTACGAAGAAGGCAACCAAAATGAAGTTGGTGTGAAGTGTGATTAACCCGCATCATAGCTAAAAAGGCACTACTCTGTTTCATTTCTTCTAATGTATCTTCTATTCATTCGAATATAAATTGTTGTTAATTCCTCAATTAAATGACAAAATTCAAATGTTTTCAATGTTTTCTCTAAATGAATTTCATAATTGTTATGAAGATCTTTTGGCTTTCCCTCCCTTCTCTTCCCCTTAAAATAAAATATTAAAGATACAAAATTTTAAAAAACAAATTCCATCATCATTAAACAAAAAACAAAAATTTCACAAATGTTGCTGCTACTACTGTGTAAATGATGTTATGAGCTTATGAGTTTAAAATGAAAATTGAGTGAAAGTAATTTGTGTTTATTTCATAGTTTTGAAAATGCATTTTACGATTGCATTCGAATGAACAAAAATAAAAGCAATCAATACAGAAAATTAACTTCAATTCTACTGCACATTTTTATATCCTACAGATGAGAGAGTATGAATTCATTCGGATCAGAAAACAAACTTCTAAATTAATAAATAGAATAATTCACTTTAAGTCACTTTAGTGTTTTTAATTTGAGGAAGAGCTGGTTCTACTCTAATAAAAGAGAAATATTTTATAAATTATTTATTATTTATTTATTAAATTATTTAATTATTTAATTAGGTACTCTATTAAATAAAGTACTGAATGCTTATAGAGTACAGCTAGCAGCTGCTAAGACCTACGACTCTATTTTGATAAGTTAAATACAGACAAGCAATAATACTTAATATTGACTGTCGAACGTGACCATTGTACAGATTCAAAATGATAAAAAAGTCAGAATAAAACATATTTTAGATTTGTCTTTATAGATCCTTAAGAGTACTATCATTGGTATTTTAGTTTGTTTCAGGTGAAATATTGATTAAAAAATAAGTACAAGAATAGAAATATGTAAGAATATCGGGGAATTTTTATATTTCGTAAAATATCAACTGTGATAAGGTCAAAACTATTGACCTATTTTCATTGGCAAAGTATAGCTAAAGATGATTGATTCTTTTTCCCTTGTTCTTGTGTTTAAATAAAAATGTCGTTTAAAATAGCAGCGAAGTAGGGTATATTGTAATAAACAACAACGACATATTTGAGAAAAAACAGAAATAAAAGAAAAATGTACGCAAGCGTTCACGTGTTGTTTTCATTATCATCAATATCTTAAACGATATTTCTTGCTATGCTTTAACCTTCGCCAATATTGGATAAAATTATGAAAACCATGATTATTAATTAATCGCTTTCGTAGTTAATTTAGGGGCCCCCTAAAGCTATAAACGCATTAGTTAAATTTTATTTTTCATTTCTCACTTTTAATTTTTTCTTTATGACAAGTGTAACAAATTTAATAAAAATTTTCATATACATACATTAATTATACATATATTCCTTAATTTTATGTTCTGCAATATGAGGTTTAAAATGCCGTAGGGCCTAACATAGAGTTCATATGTTTGCTTGAATATGCTATGGATTTGATAGTCTTTGAACTAATCTGTAATCCGCTTTTCGGATGCTCTCATCATGTTCATATACCATATTGTCGTATACTGTATACATACTGTACCATGTGTATAAGAAGATCTAATTTTACTTTTTAATTAGCTTTGATGATAGTGTTTGACATAGGATTCAATGTATTCAATTCCATTGTATTGTCCAGAGAACTGCAAAGAGTATAAAATTTTGGTGTGCATCATTTATTCGAGGCGAAAATTCCATCACTTCCAGTTTGAATCAACCAATCACTAGTAGTGATTCTAACTCGAATGGAATCCAACTCAAATTGAATCAATCTAAAATTGAATCTAACTCGAAGTGATTCAAATTTGAATTGATTCAAACTCGAACTGCTTTAAACCGAAGGATTGCTGTGATGTACTCGTTCCTAATTTTTAACTGCATTGATCGAGTCGGCACTAACAAATCAGTATCCAATAAATGTTTGGGAAGAAGAGGTAGAGCAACGTCTGCCCGGGTATCTAGTTAATAATAACAGAAAAAGCCTGAAATGGGTTTCAATCTACTGCACTACGGAAAACCCAAGATTTGTAAGTAGTTTTCGTTATGTCTATCAGGAGCGCAGCACACCTTATTGGGGATAGCTATACCTGAAATGGTACAGTGGTCGTTTGCTAAGTAATACTAAATAGAATAAAAAAAAAAAGTGGAAAAAGATTGCAAAATATTATCTAACAGAAAAAGTGCTAAGCGGGTTTCTAATATATTCTAAGAAAACTCAATTTTCCTACGGAACCTCTTACTATCTAGCACTATACAAACGAAAGTCCTAACTTCCATCTAACATTTTAAATTTTACTAAAATGACTAAAGAAAACCGATACAAAAACACTTTACACCTTTTTGTTCAAGTATTTATGTCAATTAGATTTTCAGTTTTAGTTTCTTTAATTCAATTTTCTTCTTATTACATCCAATAAGTCATCATTACTCAATTTATGTGGTCCAATGGTCTCAAATGCTTGATGCTACTTATTATGGAACATATCTTAAACCGGATGAAAATATTCTCTCTTTTTCCTCTCTCTCTCTCTGTCTCTGGATCTTCCACATATGTAGATAGATATACTAGGTATATTTTTCCTTTTGAATTCATTTCAAATTCAATTGTTGTTCGTTTAAATTCTTGTAGTAATTTTTCAATTGAAGCGCACTTTGCGAATATCAACAGCAGCAACGATAATAAAAAAAAAAAATACAGGAAGCTTTCATTTAACAAATTTATTATTTTACGCCATTTTTTTGTTTATTATTTTTGTTGCTGTTATTGTATTATTATTTTTATATCTTTCAACTGAATTGTAGTATGTTTGTGTGTCGTTTATAATGAAAACAAGTTTATGTCATTTGAATTTGTTTTCTTTTTTAATTTAAATTGTATATATTCTCATTTTTTATTTACGTTTTTTATACACACTTCATAACTTTAGTCTGTAAAGTGTCATCATTTTCGCCTGATGTTTGAGACACCATACAACATATCAAAAGTGTATACATGCAAGAGATCTGCCCTTAATCCCTAAGTTTATGAAGTACAATATTATGCTGAAATTTCATGACAGTTTTCATTTTCTTATACTCAAATCAGTTGTTTCAATACTAAAAACAAAATCACCATATATTAATGTAGTAATATGTACATATTTTTCAAATTAAGCACCTACAAGAATATGGTAAATAAGTCTAAGTTCATTGCATCCCTATGAATCAATCCAGAAGGATATAACAAGAATTCGTCACTGACATGATTTTATTATAGGAGGCTATGAATAAAATAAAATAACATGTGAATTGTTTGGTAACATATGGTAAAACGTTTCTTCTTGCTTTATTTTATTATAACACTTTGCATAACAATATATAAAATAATGTCTTTAAAAAAATATTTTTTAATGGAAATTATGTAATGATGATACTTATATTGTACGAGTATTGTATAACAATCTAAGCAATTAAAAATGTTTAAAACTTAATTATAATTAATTAAAATGATTTAAACCATATTGTGAACTTGTCAAGCAACTTTTTATAATCAAAATCAAAGCATCGGAATCATACGAGCATGTCAATGAAAGTATAAAGTTCAATTACAAACAAAATCCATTCCAAATATTTTAGATTCTTAGAAAACTCTTTCATTTTTTGTACATTTAGGCGTTATTCTAATCTTCCAATTTTTTTATCTGATGTTAATTCACATAAATTATGTCTAATATCATTCATCTAACATGGTTTATAGTATCTAATTGCAAACTACTTAGTGTATTGTGAATTATAAAATGTTGCGTGGAATTAATTAGAAATCAATTTGACCTTCTCTCTCTTGGTTCTCCATTTTGGATTAGGTGTTACCATTATATTGTAGGATGGTTCCCTAAAATTTGTGTGTGTGAATATTACCCATACATAAAATGCTGAAAATGTTCATGTAAGAGGAAATCCTGGAATTCACAAATTTACAATATAAATATCAGTTAATATGAAAGTTTTTAAAGCATTGCCTACATAAAGATTACGGATTTTCAGTGTCATAACTGAACTTATCAGACAAAATGAAAGATGGCGATATGCCATACTTTAAATTTACAACCAAGTTGTCCACAACATTCGAATTTATATTTCTTAACATTTTTTAATTTGTTATGATGTAAACTTGTATTTAACATAATTTGAATGACATATTTAAATATAATTTTATTGACGTTCATCCCTAAATATTTTAAATGATGATTACCACTGAATAAATTTCCATAAATACTTTTAGAATCCAATTAGAATTATTTTTCTTTTATTCTAATATGATTAAAAAAATGACAATATGATTGTATTTTAAAATTATAATAAAAATGAAATAAAACCAGAAAGAAGGTTATTATTAGCTATGTCAAATATGAAATACTCTTCAAGCTCCTCTGAATGAGTTCGTTGGTTGTTAAATATGGATCAGACACTCTTAGTGTCCAAAATTTCAGTTGGATAAGACAAAACACGAAAAAGTTTTTCTAATAAGAACATTAATTTAAAAGGGGGATTGTATGGGAGGTAGCCCTAATGGTATTCCTAGAATCTTGAAGTTTACATGGTTGGTGATAATGGGTCAGAAACTTATAGTGTCCAAATTTCAGTTGAATAAGACAATGTTTTTTCTAAGAAGAATAATATTTGGAATTTAGGTTTGTATAGGAGGTACTACTCCTAGTGGTCCAATTCGGCTGATTCCGACAAATGTATAGCGTGTGGTAAAAAGAAACCTTTGAGCAAATTTCAGCTCTCTAGCTCAAAAACTGATGGACTAGTTTGCGTACATGCAGACGGACATTTCACTCCCGTGAAGAGTATAAAAATATAAGAAATACATAAAAAAAAAACATAATCCTGTGAGGGGGTGATTGAGTTCGTTTAATCATTTGAAGTTTACTGAACCCATGACAAAAATTTAAATTCAATAAAAAGGCCTTTCTTTTTTTCGATTGCTGTTGGTATCATAAATTTCTGGCCAAATGTCGCCTCGAAACATGTCAATCAGCTACAACTCTACAACTTTAAGTCAAATCGATGGCAATTTTCTTAAGAAATTTGTTTACAAACAAATAAACACAAATAAGAAATAAAAATAAACCATTGAAACAAGTAAATCAGGTAAAAATCATCAACTTGTCGATATAGTAAATATTATAACAAGCAAATCAACAACAATAATAACATAAGAAAAAAGTCACACCCAATAAATAACAAAGACAAAAAATAATATAAAAAAAAAAAAAAATGAGTTGAGAGAAGAAAACTTGAAATTAACATGGAAGATTGAAAAGATAAACAAACCCAAACCTACGGCAATGTGAACGAACTTTTGTCTGAACAAATGAATATCAACAATAAAAGAGAAAAAATCAAAAGTGTTATAACAAAAAGAAAAAGAAAATAAAAGATTAACTAAACACTTAATGCAAATTATTCAGTTCAGTTCAGTTCAGTTCAATTTAGTTCACTTCAAAATGCGCTAATCGAAGGTGTCACTCACTCATTCAGATCACTCAACCACTCACTCATTCACTCACTCAGTCAGTATCTCAGTAACTCAGTCAGTCAGTCAGATACATTCGCTTGCAATCATTTAAAATCAGTTACGTCAATCAGTTGCTGTTGTCTGCTTTTGAAATGACACTTGATGGAGTTGAATATACTTACAATACATACTAGTTCCAAACTCAAAGCTCCAAAAGAAAACAATTATCAAATTAAGCTGCAATTCACTCGCTTGATTCGCAACGGCTTAGTTTTGATTTATATACGCGTGCGCATGATTCATTCAATCGGTATTTAAAAATTCAATTTTACAGACCAGTTTCAGTCAGCCATTCATTCGCATTCGCACTCACATGCTGAAATACTGAAGAATTGAGTGAAATATATCGAGAGTTACTTTGCTTCGATTGCGCTAGACTTTGAGTAGACACAAAATGACACAACTTTTTATGCCAAGAGAACTGAACTGAACAATTTACAATACTATAACAGGTCGGTTTAGTGTACATAATAATAACAATAAATTATAGAAACAAAAATATATATACTTATAATAAATAAAAAAATAAAGTAAAATAAAATAAAACAAGAACCGCAGGCGCCAGCATCAAGTTGCTAGTTGTCGTTGTCGTTGTTGTTCGATTTTGCGGTTGATTTTTGTATTTTATTATGTTTTGAAAATTATTAAGTGATAAATAATATATCATTGTTACAATTCATGAAAATTTTATTCAATAATTTTCACAATTATTTTTTTATTATAAAATCATTACATTTTCCACATGGAATATAAACTTCATGATATGATGATTTCTAGTCAAAGTTCTAATGATAATTTAAAGTCCCAAATAAACCCAGGTTGGAATATATTATTCAATTGATTCAATTTGCATAACAATCTATAAGCATATAATATCACAATTATCGGCAATAGTATATTATCAAATCATTGATAAATATTAAATCGAAAAGTCATTGAAACTTAGTACTATTAGTCCCTGTATAATCTCAAATATCGTAATATGAAGTCTGAAAATGGAAAGAAAAAAAAAACACCAAAAAGAGTAGTAATTAGTAATCAAGTTCCCTATCATGCTTGAAAATGAAGACCAGAGATCTAGAAGGCAGAAAGTCGGCAAAATGTGTCTGGTCTCGGGAAACCATTCTTCGAGGAGTTGGGTAGTTTGCCAAAATGTCCTTTGGGGGACATGGCTCTGTTAGTGGACTCCTCAGGTTGGTGTTAGAGAAAGAGGGTAATCTCTGGGACCAACATTGAACAGTAGTAGATTACTCTTTCACGCGTTATCAGGCATCACAGTGGGCCTTAGGGATTCTGCGTGAACTCGCGAACAATAACGAGCGACCAGCATAATCTAGTCAAGTACCCTAGCTGTCGCTTATTATTGTGGTTGAGAATACTGACTCAATTGACTGAAGAAGAAAATGTACTGACTTTTTCTTTTGATAAACAATACTGTAATATAAATCATCATGTTTGAGTTGGTGCTTCATATAGAATACCTAGGGAGATTCAGCTGAAAGCACTTAATACGACTGTACGATTTCTGATTTTGTGGTTATTGTTCGGGATAAGAATACTACGACTATTTATTATAACACTAAACAAAACAATAATTTCATAGCAATCGTAAGTAGTTAAAATACATTGCGTTGGATTCATTCATGAATCTCATAAATCTGTTTGTCTCAATTAATTACAATATTTTATTTATATCTGAATATATTGTAAAGTGTATAATTAAATTTATAAGAGAAAAAAAAATCACGCGATTCATTCATGCACTTGATCACGATATCATTGTCATCATCATTAATAGTATGAATAAAAATCTTAGAGGTGGCAAAGAAGTTTCCCAGCAGCGTCAATGTCAGCTCAGCTGTCCAATAGAATGATGAGCATTCACTATTAGAGTATATAAAAGCCATGGATACAATTTTATTCTTGATTCCAATGTTTAATTTATTTGCTGACTTTAGAGCTTCAGTTAATTACAACGTGAAAATGTTTACATTTAATTTATGTAAGTGCAAAAAAAAATGAATATAAAAAATTATAAAACAAAATGTGATTATCATAAAAAAGCAGAAGCAACAACATTTATAAGTTACTGAGCGAGAGGATAAAGAGGGTGTTAAAGATCTCTGAAGAGAAGTTGCCTTGAAATGAAAATAAATGATTCAAAATATAAAAAAAATATACTCAATTTATGCTAGGGTGATTTACGAGAGGAGAAGATACAATAAATAAGTATATGTATGATAATATTGTATAAACCTGCAGCAGACAGAAGATTGAAATAAAGGCAGGCACGACTCAAAATTGTTTGGATAAAAGTGTGACATCAGCGCGAGTTTGATTATTATTATTTTTTTTTTTTTTTATTTGCGGTTTTTAATACAAAAGGCGGCAACCTTGGATTTTGCTTTTGTTGAGATTTTAATAAAAATTCAAAATATCTGAAATAAAATATTTATCATAAATACTAAGTGAAACTTAAATATTTTACAAGCACTTTACTATATAGAACCTATTGATGATATGACTTAATAATGACAAAATAAATTAAATTTTTTTATTTCATTGAAGTTTTCATAATTTTATTGGACATGTTTAAATCCACCTTATTGACGATTAGTGTTCATTATCGATAGATGAATTTGTTCTTTTATCATATAGTACAGTAAATTGAAAGGTTGTGCAATATAATTTGGAAAATTACATCCATTAAAAGTAGGACTATGTACTTGTCAAATGTGTGATCAAACTTTCGAAAAAAGAGAGTTTCAGAGCGATTTGATGAGTGTATGTGGGTGATTGGACATTTGATCAAATGTGTGATCAAAAAAAATTATTTTCGTTACATATTTTCTTCTTATTATTTCATTTGACCAACCTTTTGATGAGTTTAATGCGAAATTATCCCATTGTGATAAAATCGTCGTTGCAGACGATGAAAAATTAAAAACAAACTTATTGGAAAATAAACAAAATGGAAATTATTTGTGAGATTAAAAATGAATTCAGGAATTTAGTAATTAAATTTTGTTATTTTTATTGAAATACTAGTAGTATACCCGGCGTGGTTTGCTACGCTCCCGACGTGATGTTAGTGCGTGATGCTGTTGTAGCATATTGAGCGCAATTGAAATAATTTGAAAAATCAGACGAATGAATTAAGTATTAATATTGAGATAATTATCTGATATATTTGGCAAAGGAGATTGATTTTAAAATTTGTCACTAATTATTTGGATATTGTTCATACGAAAATACAAAAATCGTGATTAAAAAATAGGGGATGGTGGAAGGAGGGTGAAAAATACCTTACGACCTATTCTCATACCTACGAAATATATAAACAATATTTCAAAAAATGCGGTCGAGGCGTTTCGGAGGAGTTCATACACTAACACTGTTAGGTTTTAGCGAGCTCATTTCATAGTTCAATGATGGTGCATATGGTAGAGTGTGGCGGTCTTTCTGTATTTCTGTATTTTTTAATTATTTAAAAATATTAAATATATTTTATACATTATATACATTATATACATACATATATACATTATACAAATTTTACTGCCATTGCAAGCAATATTGCCGCCGGCAAAGACATGCAAATTATGGTCATTGCCGCCGAATAATTGCTGTATGCTCTGTATGCGCTTCAAAAAGGAACTACATAATTCAAAGTGTGACGAACTACATTTGAGTAATGCATGGGCAACGCATCAAATGACAACAACAACAAGTATTTGATCAGATATCTGACATATATATTCCTACCTTAACGTTTAATTTATTGTAAGAATAAAGAATACAATAGTTTTCCATTAACTTTTGCACATCTAGTGGCCGCTTTTGTTTCTTTACAATTTCATTTTTCGTTTTCACATTTCATGCTTTTGTTTTATTATTTATTTTATTTTATATTTAACTTGTTTTTCATTATTCCAATTGATTTGCAGGCCACACACAACTAACCTTCACCTTTGATTGTTGTTCATTTGTTTCGTTGATTTAAAGTTTTGCAATTAAAATTGTAAATACAAAAAATACAATATAGTATATTATGTATATATAAAAATATTAAACACAATAAGAAAAAACAATGATGCATTTGGTGGTGGTTGCACGTATCAATTTTTTATATTGAACTTTTGTATTTTTTTTTATCAAAATTATTTTTAAATTAAAATGTTAATATTAATTTTGTTTTAATGTTTATGGCAATCGTGACTTGTATTACGATGAGTTTCAATAAATCTTTTTGAAGGATTTAAAATGTGGAAAATAAATAAAGTTTGAAACTTCCTCATGATAGAAAAAACTTTGTGGAAGCGGCAAGTCCACTCTCAGTTTTAATAGTATAGATTTTTGCTTATTCATTAGGACTTGGTCCATTTGTCCTCAGCTTCACGTTTTAATATTTTCCTATAAGCATAAGAACGTTTTGATAAAGGCATTGAAATATGGTCATGTTGTTTATTGTGTTTCCGATTTTCCACTTGCAATAATACGCCCAACAAATATTCATTAACATATGTTAATTAAGGGCGATTCTTATCAAACGTCTTTAGCATTTAATTACTATTTTCCTGTTAAGACAATACAAACTCATTAGTGACATTAATTGAAGCGGGCCGAATATAATACGAGGCAGGCCGCCTATCACTGAACCCCTAAAAGATTGTGTATCTTCTTGTGTATTCAATGACCATGGCAACCTGCCATTACAAAACTTAAGCGCCATTCAAAGGCAAAGCGCGTTAAGCAGCACCTTTGACTTCATTAACGCGTCATACCGGAAAAACAACGAAACAAAATCGAAAATGAACAAAGAAGAAAAGATAGAAAATCTCATTTAGCAACTTGTGTCAAATACAATCAAGTACAATCAGCAGGCTGCCTGAATGACTGGCCTCTCTGACATTTAGACACGAAGATAAAATTATACAATCGAAATGAAAATAAATGAGTGAATGAATGAATGAATGAGAGAATTAATGAAATGCCAAATGTACTTACAATGTTACATTCAATACAATACTTATAAGAAACATTCGTAAGCCATGCGTATCGAAGTAGAATTATATTTTCATACGTTTATGGGTTTGCTTTGTCTTGTCTTTTATTAAATAACTAATTCCCAATTTCGGTTATTGAACATAGTATGAGAAAGGTTACCATTAAGATAACTTGACCATCTAGTACTACTTGATTTATCATCATGAAGTATTGAAGTACGTACATACATATGAATGTTTATGCTATGCATGCTTTCAATTTCCTTTTTCTTGTTAAATGTTATTTGTATTTTCTTGAATCTTTCTATCAACGGCATCCAATTACATGAGACACATATATCGCATATAGAAAACATCAACAAGATACAATTTTTGTTATATATGGCATTCATCGATTTCGACACGTGTGTTGCATGTGTTTTTATGATTTTGCTTCCTGTTGTTCGTTAGTTTGCTCCTTCGATTTAGAAATGTGAAATCGAACTCAACCAAACCAAACCAATTCGAATTTGTTGTGAACATTAATTTTGTAAATCTCGAAAGGGAAATTGTCAAAAGCGCGTTTTGGCTATTCTCATTGAGTTTGTAAGGATATGAGATCTGTTTCACATAGGAAATTTGGCAACAACGACAGACGGGGACACAAGGCAGGTCATTTCGAGTAGGTATACCATTGTGCAATTCTCATATAAGAACAAGTAGCTTTTAGTGGGTAGCCGTCATTTTTCATATGTAGTGAACATTCTCAGAAATCGGCAGTGGACCAAACGGCATGGAACATACAACAGGGAACATGGAACAAGGCATTGAAGGCTCGATCTCAAGCTACTTGAAGCATACAAAATAGGTAAAGACAGTCAGTCAGGCAGGCAGCCAGGCAGACTGAGCCAGACTCAGGGGTTGTTGCTAGCTGGGCATATGCTTAGGGGTTGCTTCATCATAGGTTGTATTTTGTTCTTTTCTGTTCTGTTCTGTTCTGTTCGTTAAGTTTATTTTGCCAAGGGTTTTTATATTTTATTTTTTGCACGCTTCAAAATAATCATCAAATGGTTAAAGGAAAATAAAGTAGCACCAACAAATATTGTATGTTCTACCTACTGAATAGAAAATGAAATGAATGGTCCGATGTGAGCGAAAATGAACCTTAATAAAAAGGCGGATGGCATGGCTGGCATATGATGAGCGGCATAAAAACAAAAATAACGACAACAGCAACAACAACAACAGCAGCAGCAACAACAAATAATGTTTAAATGGTTAAAGGCCTCACAATTTGTAGGGCTGGGGACATTTGGGCTGGGGTGTTGGTTGTACTATTGTCAAGAGAGGAAATGAGATGAGGGCAACAACGTTATGCCAAGGGTCGCACCTTATGTTGGCAAGTGCAAAATAATAGCAAAACAACAACACC
Organism: Amiota communis; assembly: GCA_037043315.1. Classification (NCBI taxonomy): domain Eukaryota; kingdom Metazoa; phylum Arthropoda; class Insecta; order Diptera; family Drosophilidae; genus Amiota; species Amiota communis. Next base: position 1,552,125 of record JBAMAV010001101.1, read on the forward strand.
AACAGAAAAACAAATACATGTTATTGTGTACAAGTATAGATATATTTTACACTGAACCAAAAAAACCAGAGAAAATAATATATAATAAAGGGTCAAAAGATACTTATCATCAGTATCTCATTCGCAATAAAGAGACAACCTCCATTTACATAATTTATTTATAACAATTACATATAAGTATCATTCTAACAGAATTGGGGCACATCAATTTGCTGGACATCGAAGACTCACACCTGAAAAGACATCATCCTCTGGTTCTTTCCTTCGCATCACGGATTAGTGATCTGTCGTAAATTTTTTTTTATTTTATTTCAACTACATTAAATCTAACATCAATATATATTCACTTTAATAAAACATTTTAACGGGTAAAACTAGCTGCTAGGGCCTTAGACTCGCGGTTAATAACATATTTTTATGTTATTCTTTGGATGATAGAGTTTTTAAGACTTGGAATGGGATTAGGGAACCAAAGAGGGAAGCTCTAATGTTCTTCAAGAGTTGACAGGAGTCCAGAAGATGGGCTACAGTGAGTACGTCTCCGCAGAAAGGGCATGGTGGACAGTCTAATCCGTTGAGAAGTTGTTGATTGGTATCCGTTGTGTGTCCAATACGCAGAAGGATGAAAGTTCTGCATGCCCGTCTGGATAAGTTTAGAGGCAGGCAGACAGATTCACATGTTGGGTTGATGAAAGAGTACCGGTGGATAAACTGGCCCCATTCTGTGACTTTCTTCGTATGAAGGTAACAGGTAATGAGGTTCTTCAAATTTTTGGCGCTGATGAGAATAAAGGTGTGTGATTAGGTAGTGCTCATTTGCCGGGCTACCATGTCAGCGTATTCGTTTCCGCGTATACCTTTGTGGCTGGGAGCCCAGAAGTTTGAAGATGACTTCAATTCACAAAAGTATTTTCCATATGATATAAATTTATCCAATGGCAAATACAATACTTTCATAGTGACACTTGATTTTCAATTGAATTTCTCATTTTTCTCAGTGTATGAGAATTTTGCTGTTAGAAGAGTATTTTGTTATTAGGCCTGACATTTTCAAATGAGAATATGAGGACGATGATGAAGGTGTCTTGATGTGGGTTAAATCAAAGGAGCTTTCCATGTTCGTTGCGTATAGGGTTGTCATCTCATTCATACGTAGTATACCATATATTTACATATATTGTTTGTTGTGTTAACATTTATTTATAATTATATACATATTTGTGTGGGAATACATACATATATGAATGAGTAAAAAAAGAAACCAGGGCACAGCATCCAAAAGTTTTAAGTACGCGTTGTTGAGTTTCTAAAAACAACAGCAACACAACCATGTTAACCCCTATGCAAACTCACCCATTCACTTGCCCAACACTCAACTCAATACACTTGAGGCAACATTCAACCCTCTTACGCCTGACGCTTAAAATAGAAAGATATTAATACATACATAGGTGTGTATCTGTGTGTATTTTCTCTTTGAATTTGTTCCTGCGCCATTTTGGTGCGTTTGCGAGTGTTTAAATGATGACGACAACAACGACAACGACAATATGAACGATGCAAGTTTCTCGGACCAAAAGCAAGAAATAGCATCTTAGGTCTTTGTTGCTTCTCTGAATGTGAACTCAAATACACAAAACACATGTGTCTACATACTCATATGTGTGTGTACAAGTATACCATAAATGTACTTGACATGGTCGTCAGTGCGTTGGTTATAATTCAAAATCAATATTCCTATTCTATGCAGGTAGTCAACTCAACAAGATGATGATGATGTTGTCGTTTCTTTGTTTTGCCCAAGGCTCTTGCGCTTACTTTTCTTGAAGTTTTTCCTTTTTATTTTGTTTATTTATGGTATGCCTTTGACTTTTTCCAGCATCTTTTGTGTCTGCTACATCTTCAATTTTATTTCCATTTACTTTGCCGGTGACGACGATGTTGATGTTGACTTCCTGACACTGCCAACACACTTAAATCCTTTTTTATTACAACCTTCAGTTCCCATTGATACATTCTGATACCTGCAAAAGTTCGCCCACACAAACAATCTCAGACCATTTATGCCTTAATTTCATTTTAACTTCAATTTTATACTTATTTTGCTTCCGTAAAATCCAGTCTTTGTTCTTTGTCATACTCATTTCTTCATTTTATGTTTATAGACAAATAAAAGATTTTATGGAATTTAATTATTATTATATTGTTGCATATTTTGTAATTTGCATAAATTTCATGTAACATAAAAATTTTATTATTGTATTTATTTCTTTCATTTTAACTTTTGACAAAACTTAATCAGTAACAGACAGTTTGTGGCTAAAATAGTAATTGTGTTCATCAGAAGTACACGTATATTTAAATTTGATTCAATTAAACGGACATGAATGAATGAAAGTGTATTGTATGTATTTATTATGCTATTAAATTAGATATTAAAATGGTAAGCGGATAAAATGTTTCTAATCTCTGACATGAGACTTGACTCTATTTTGTACTATTTTTTTTAAATTTTTATAAATTAAATGAAAGTCTTTAAATCATTTAACAACTAAAAACTTTAATTCTGGAAAAAGTAATAATTTAATTCCATAAATTCATTAAATATCCATAAAATAAAATGATTTATTGCACAACAATAAAATAAGAATTTATTTAGTATCAAAGAATTATCACTTAAATATACAATTGATTGATAAGATTATGATTTATCAATAAAACTATAATACAATAAATATATAATACTGTTCTATGATGTATGATTGCTTGATAGATTGACTTCTTTAATAGAAGAAGTAAAGTATAAACGGAGAAACTTTTTGATTGAGTCTAAATGCTATCAAAAGCAAAGGAGAAACAAAAGTTTTTGCCAAATATTTTGCGTCAATTTGTTGCTAAAGAAAACTTTGGCATGACAATAAATGTCGGAAATATTTACCTTTGCATATGTTCAATGTGACATTCACAGATACACACACTCATACTCACTCGGCGTTGCTCAAGCTAGAGTGGGGGTCACAGGTGGCGGATAGTGGACGGCCTGCAGATATGTAGGTTAGCTGCGAATAATGAATAAGCAGTCCCCGACCAATGAGCGGCGAGAATGGAAGGGGTAGCTTAAAAGTCTGCACACCCTTGTGAAGTTTCTCGTGACGGGGCGAGTGGAAGCCGCCCTTCGAAATAAGCTTTCCCAAATCCAAGAGCGTCTGTTCCCATATTGGGCGGCTTCATGGTCTGCGTCTGAACCTGATAGGTCGGCAGTAATATAAGCCTGGCGGTAGGCCTAAAACGCAGAGATGACCGATCCTCGTCACGTCGCGCTGGGAGTCTCCAAATCGTTGTTAGTTTACCCGCTAATGATGGTGAAGGGGTGATGTGAGCCTGCTCTGCCGAGGCGGCAGGCGTGACGTGGGTCAGAAACCAGCCACTTTGGACCCTGGTCAGGAAGTGTACATTGGACGCAGTTCAGTAAGCTGCGTTGCTCCGGGCGAGCTCCAGTCCGTCCGCGTATTCCGGGACTGGTAAAGCGTAGGTCAGGCCTCAGGGAACTGGGGTAGGGACTGTGTCCCAAGGGTATACCCGTTCCTGACTATTACGGCCCGCCCCCCTGCACACGATGCGCTGGCAAACTAAAACAAAGAATGTCAAATTTTTCCGGGAAGAATATTACTACGGCAATGGCCAACTTGGTTGCTGTAGCGGACAAAGCTACAAGTTCATCTGGAGATTTGGCCTTCAGGCGGAGCAGCAAGATGTGTCGCTCGCCTCCAAGAAAGGCCGAAGATCCACAACCGATCCCATGGGAGGTAGCTTGCGCAAATGAAGTGCCCTCTCCTTTCAAAGTAGGATCAGAAACTGTGCCAGAGGTGGTAATAACAAACGCTACAGTGGAGAAAACGACGTCGGCACAAACAAATGAGGATGCAGATGTAAAAGGAGAAAGAGGTGGGTGTTGCATTAGGTGAGCCTATTTCAGTTTCTGCTAGGCCGTCTAAGTCGAAATCACCTCAGCCAAGAAAGACGACGGCTGATAACAGTAGGCAAGTGGACGTAGATTGTCCGGAGGAGCCGCATACAGCAAGCGCAATGATGAAATTGGAGCAGCTTGCCGTGATGATGGAGAAGCAGCGGCACGTTAACAACGAGATGAGAGAGCTGTTAGCTACGGCAATAAGGCTTCACAGAGACGAGGTTAACAAAAAGTTGCATCCTGTCCGGCTAGCAGTGAGCGTCGCCACGATCGGTGTACAGACAGATGGGAGAGCACAGGTGAAGCGTGCGGTTAGCGTAACTGTAGCGAAGGAGGATCCACCCTCTGCAAAGACATCAGGCATAAATAAAAATCCTGATAGCGGCTCGTCTACATTGAGGGCTGCAGATGAAAACCCTAAGCCAAAGGAGAATAAATGGCAAGTAGCTGAGCATCGGAAGAAGCGGAAAAAGAAAGAAGACGGAAACGCAGCGACCATCCACTGAAAATAAGGGTGGGGCACCTTCCAAGCCACCACCTAAAAAAGTTGAAGTAAGGTCTCGCCGAACACGCCCCGATGCTCTAGTCATTACTAAAGCGTCGGAGTTATCCTATGCAGACATCCTAAGGACGATAAAAGGGAAACCTGAGCTCCAGAAAGTTGGCGACAACGTTAGCAGGATACGCAGAACGGCCAAGGGAGAAATTCTCCTCCAACTGTCTAAGAAAGGTAGTGCACAGACGGAAGCCCTAAAGGATGAGATTAAGGAAGCCTTGCAGAGCTGTGCAACGGTGAAATCTCTGTCCCAGCTAGAAGTTATAGAATGCCGTGATCTGGATGAAGTAACAGAGGCAGAAGAACTGAGAGCAGCCATAACCAGGCAATTTCCTGCAATCAAGCTCAGCAGCATTGCCATTAGAGCAATGAGATTTGCTAGAGATGGGACGAAGACAGCCAATATAACCTTACCGGTCAAGCAGGCAAGAATCTCTGCTTAAGGCGGGATCGTTGAAGGTGGGTTGGGCTCGTTGTCGTCTGAGACAACATATAAGTCCCACAAGGTGCTTCAAGTGCTTGGAGTATGGCCACATTGCGAGAGGATGCAAGAATAGTGCGGACCGCTCAAAATTATGCCTGAGATGCGGAGCTGAGGGACATATCGCAAAGACATGTCGGGAAAATCCCACGTGTCTTATATGCCCGGAAGGTAAGAATGCACATGCTTCTGGGAGTTACAAGTGTGAAGCTTTTAAGAAGGCCATGCGTGATCTGAAAGCTAGGCATGATTAAGTGTCTGCAGCTTAATCTGAATAGGTGCAGTGCAGCGCAGGACTTACTCTCGCAAACAGCCATAGACAGGAATGCTGATGTACTACTGGTTAGTGAGTTCCATAGACCGAAGGAAGACTTAAATGTGTGGACGCAGGACGTTAGTGGCAAAGCGGCTATTTGGCTACAAGGCAATGCTTCCTTTGAGCATAGAGAGCCCTGCTCGTATGATGGTTTCACCTTTGCCAAAATACGGGGTATCCATTTTTGCAGCTGCTACACATCGCCAAACGTCAGTCATGATTCATTTGTTGACTTCCTGGATAGACTAGTTAGCGCTGCGAGGCATAGATCCCCACTCATAATCGCCGGTGACTTTAACGCATGGGCGGTGGAATGGGGTTGTACTAGCACCAATAGACGCGGACGGGCTGTTTTGGAAGCATTTGCATCGCTGGATATGGTCCTACTTAATAGGGATAACTCAATCACGTTTGACAACGGGAGAGGCAGTTCGGCAATAGATCTCACCTTCTGTAGCACATCGATTGCCAGTGCTATAAAATGGGAGGTTGCAGATGTCTACACCCATAGTGATCACCTTGCGATACAAATCTGTATTTCCCCTCAGGCAAGGTTCACTATATCAAGATTGAGGAAACGGGCCCTGGGTATCGCTTGGAAAACTTGGAAGCTGGATAAGGAAACTCTGGATCTGTTTATCTCCGAGTTTTGAAGTAGCGCCTGGTAATGCGAGTCAGCAATCCGGGCAACTTATGCAGGGCCTCACAAGGATGTGCGATGGCTCTATGCCTAGGAAGACTAGAAGCAATGGCAGGAAGCCTAACTACTGGTGGACTGATGAAATAGCGGAACTTCGCTCGCAGTGCCATCAACTACGGAGAAGATTCCAGCGCAGCAGAAGGAGGAATCCTGCTTCTCAGGATACTCTTCTCTTCCTCGACGAATTTAGGCACAAAAAGTCCCTACTAAGCAAGGAGATCTGCAGGAGCAAGCGAAATGCCTTTTGCAGACTGATAGGAGAAGTGGATCAGAATCCCTGGGGCAGCGCTTACAAAATTGTAACGCGCAAGTTCAATGGCCTAAAGGCGTCAGTCCCTTCCTCCGCCTTGCAAATGGAGAAAATAGTAGCCGCCCTCTTCCCACCAAGAGGATTGTTGAAGATACTTCGACCACTTGCGGTTGCAGATGAGAATGTGCCCAATATCACCACTCTTGAGCTATAGAAGCAGCTTCGTGTAGGGTGAAGGTAAACAAATCGCCTGGGCTGGATGGCATCCCAAATGTTATCCTTAAGAGAGCCATTGCAGCGAAACCTCACGTCTTCTGCGAGGTTTTCTCAAGGTGCATGAGAGAAGGACTCTTCCCCAAATGCTGGAAGAAGCAACGGCTGGTTCTCATCCCGAAAGGAAACCTGCCCCCAGAGCTACCATCTTCGTATAGGCCCCTGTGTCTCCTGAGTACCACTGGGAAAATCTTTGAACGGATTATTTGCGCCAGATTGCAGCAGTACACGGAGTCGCCAAATGGTCTGGCTGAAACGCAATTTGGCTTCAGGCCGAGAAGAGATACCGTAGGAGCAATTCAAAAGGTCTGCGGCATTGCAAGGGAGGCCTTAAATGGCACTAGATGGCTTGGCGGTGACAAGAAGTATTGCGCAGTGGTCACACTGGACGTTAAAAATGCTTTCAACTCTGCAGATTGGAGCTGCATCATAAACGCGCTAAGCATTTTTTGAATATACCGAGTTACCTAATTCGGATAGTAGTGTCCTATTTCAGAGAGAGAGTCCTGGTCTGTGACACGGAAGAAGGCGCTAGGACTTTTGACATTACTGGAGGTGTCCCGCAAGGTTCAGTACTAGGTCCAATTCTGTGGAATGTCATGTATGATGGCATCCTGCGGATTTGTAAACCCGATGGGGTGGAGATCGTCGGATATGCGGATGACATTGCTATTGTCGTGGTAGCAAAGACCCTGAGTGAGGTCACATCCAAAATAGAGAGGACAGTGACAGCGTCGAGGAGATGGCTAACACAGAATCACCTTGGTCTGGCGGAGCATAAGACCGAGTTGGTTCTAATGAGCTCCAGGAAAAAGGTGGAAACACTCTCGGTTAGAATTGGGAGCCATTCTATTGAGTCGAGGCCTTGCATCAAATACCTGGGTGTACTCTTGGACCATCGACTATGTTTCAAGTGGCACTTAAACGAGTCAGCCAAAAAAGCAGCTGCCAGCACACAAAAAAAACTGGCCAGGATTCTCCCAAACTTAGGGGGCCCCAGACAACAATCTCGGGTTCTGCTAGGTTCGGTGAGTAAGTCCATACTGCTTTATGCGGCTCCAGTCTGGGCAGGGGCACTTGCAACCAAGTCATACCTTCGTGGTATAAGGAGTGCTCACAGGGTTGCTAACCTCAGAATCTGTAGGGCGTATCGCACAGTGGCAGACGATGCAGCGGGTGTCCTTGCAGGCAGACTGCCAATCGATCTGGAAGCCCTGGCTGCCAGGGACAAGTACATCGCACGTGCATCCTCTCAGGTAGCAGACTTGGAGGAGATCAAGTCCAGATACCTGAACATCTGGCAGCACAGGTGGAGTAGGGCAGAGCCGAGGAGGATACACCAGCTTATCCCAGATATATTGAACTGGCTTAAGCGTCGTTCTGGTGATGTTGAGTTCGAATTTACTCAATTCGCCACTGGCCATGGCTGTTTCAGGCAGTATCTCCACAGGTTTGGGCTCGCTGCGGATCCGTTCGTTCTGTGGGCTGTGCAGAGATGTCGTGGAGGATCCGGAGCATCTTCTTCATGAGTGCCCCCGTTTCGAAGCGGAGCGACGAAGAGTGTATGCGCGCCTTGGATCTCATTGCAGCTCACATGAGATTGTAAGGCGCATGGAAACATCGGTGGATGACTGGGCATACTTCTCTTCCGAAATTGCCAACATCATGAGGGGTGCTCGAATGTACGAGCGAACAATGACGCCTGCTTAATTAATTGTAAGCATACCATCCCTCCCTATGAAGGAATGCCTTGGTGGTACCGTAGGGATTGAAAGGGGCTTGAGGCGATAGGGGGTTTTTTTTTAGTCGGTAGGCTAATGAATCCGACATAACTTGTGGCACGGGCCATAGGTATCTTTGGAAGATTTTTACCTCCTTGTTTCGCACAACAAAAAAAAAAAAAAAAAAAAAACACTCATACTCACACACGACACTTACACACCCTTGCATTTGATATAAGTATATTAAAAAGAAAACCAATGAGAAAGTTACGCCTGATGTGTGTCACATATGAACAAATGAACGAACGCATAAATGATACAAAGATATGTGCAAAGAACATTGACAATGATAAAGTTAACCAATGAAATGTTGTTTTTTGCCTTGGTGTAAGGTGGCTAGCATGAGCATGTTGTCGACTGATAAGATAAGCTAAGTTGAGATGTGACTAAAACGATTCAACCAATTAACTTGGTTAACTTTTTATCACCATCATAAGGAAAACAAAGTGATGTTTGAACAAGAAAGAACATAGCTAACAGTTAAGCAGAAAATAACAAAAAATATGGTGGCAATCAGACAGAGATATGAAAATTGATAAAGCTTCTTATACAAACATATGCTAACACATATATATAGATACATAAGTACGTAAACCATTTTGTTGGTACATATATAACTCATATCAAGTCTTCAATCAGTAAACTTTTTCGACATCCCAAAATGCTGAAAATGATTTTTCTTTACTTTTCTTGAAGTTTCTTCTTTCTTCCATTTTCCTTAGATCTTCATTTCTTTGGGTTTTTTGATTCCATTCTTCTATGGTTATAAGCGGTTTGTGTGGTTTCTTTGTTTAGTTGTCTGTAGTTTTTCTTACTTCATAGTATGTTGGCATTTCATTTATTTTTTGTTGTCATTTGACATTTTATGAATTCCTAATAAATATTCGTATCTCAATCAACATACAACAATACTATATCTGTTTTAGTTTTTGTACTTTGTGTTTTATTTATACTTATTTGGTTTCGGATTTGAGTTTACTTATGTATTTCTTCCATTTTGTTTCTCAAAGAAGATGACAATCAATTGCAAAAAAACGATAAACCAAACTCAAATCTTATAACAATTTTAAGAATGTTTAAGGTGCGGTTACAACACTTTTATACAATAAATTCTCATATATTTTATTTATTATATTTTTTGCTGTTTAAATACTGAGATTTAAAAAGGAATAATGGAAATACAATATTCTTTTGTTTTGCCAGTTTGATGATTGGTGTAATTTGTAGTTATTCATTCATGATTTCTTTCAATTAAGAAAGAATCAAGTTAATTAAAGATGAGAATGACATCTAACTTGATTTCAATTTACATATTTTCATATTTGTTGATTCTCATTCAATGAATTCTTTTCATGATTTATTAAAAATATTAATATCAATTTATTAAAAATGTATTTATTGTATAACAAAAATCTAAATTTTATTTTCTCTTTTATTTCAGGTATGTACTTCTTTTCTTAAATGATCTTCTTATTTATGGAATAATTTGTAAGTATGTAAATGACATTAAAAATGTAAAATTTCATTATATTTAGGTACATAAGTGTTATTCCATTAATATACTTTTCACACAAATGTGGGCAGACCTTAACCTTAAATTGAAGCGATTTATTGGGGAAAAAACTAATCTGCATACAAAAACCAAAAGAACTTAGATTTTCTAACTGATTCCTTGCACTTTACTTTCTCTAAGGCTACCACTTGTTTTTGGTGTAAGAGTTTCGAAAAAAAATAACACAACGCATCAAAATCTTAGTCAAGTATTAGATATACAATAGCTTCTATATAGGGTTTTGTTAGAAATATGCGATTTTATAGATTTTTGTATAACACTTTTTTAAATTTTGAAATGAAACTTTAAAAAATTATTTAAAATAATAATATTTACAACAAATCTTTAAATTGAACGCTTGAAACAAATACTTTTTAGAGCTGCCACCTTAGTTACTTAAACTTATGAAAGTTCATCTGCTGGAGTGTGAAACTTATAAAACTTAATTGAACCAATGTTATTGTTCTGTTCTATCTTGTTTGTACTATGTATGTATTTCGATTGTCATAACAACTGACAACAGAGTATCCAAGTAAAGTTAATAATCATCAAAATACATATTTTTATATGTGTGTGTGTAGATAGATAAACCTGCACAAGAACAACAATCTAAGCTCTCAAAATAAAATAACAAAAATCATTCTTAAAAAGAGACTAACAAAATCTCAAGGACATAAGCATCAAGCATACGTTTTTTTTTTTAATTAATTTTAAAGCTATGCCGAAAAATGAATAACATAGTAGACAAACTTAGATAGAAGATATTAAACATTTTGTATCTTGTAAAAAGTAAAAAATAAAATAAAATTAAAACACAAAACATGAAAAATAAAATAAATTAGTTTATAAAACACATTTTAATAAGTACAAAAGCAACCAAAACAAAAAGAAAAAAAGGCCTACTGTTTTAGTAAAAAGAATGATTATACACGTAGTTAAATGTATGTATTAACATCTCCATAATTTATGTACATATACGATTTCTATATTAATTACACATCTTTACCATTCAAGAATTATTTATTTGCATAAAATTAAAATAATGAGAAACAGAAAGGCAGACGTATAGATCTATGAGGATTTTCATTGCGTTGATGATTATTTATCTTTGATGTTTCTTTTTATATGTTATTTGATGAGATGATATACAATATTACATTTAGCTTATAAATGCTTGTACTTGCTTGAAATTCAATACAACTAGTTCTCTAAAAATATTAATATTATTGTAGTCATTGTTGAAATTATCTTAATAAATTATCCATTTCAACATTGCTAAAGTCAATTGATACATTGAATTTCTAAATGTTATTATTATTATTGTTAGCAATGTTTTAAAACTAGATACAGTACTGGCTACTGAGGCATTCGGCTATATAAAAGTTAATACAGCTGAATGTATGATAGATTAAACGCAATCTACTTCAGTCTTTCGTAAAGATGTTAACACATAATACAAAGACAAAATACCGAAATTTTATGCGTATGTTCAAATTTTTATGAGGCAACAAATCTTAGAGTAAATTCAGACCAAGTGAAGATAATGATGTATCATATTGTATTTTAGTCATAGTCAGCAGTAGTCATCTTTCTCAATAGTATTATTTCCACATCTATGTATCTACGATACACATATGTATGTATGTTTATGTATACTTTATATTGTTATGTAGTAGACTCATTAGTTCTTCACATGTTTAGACAAATGATTTCAAGGTACGCTTTATGATTATGAGATTTCTCAAATATGATTGATTATTTATTCTTTCTCTTTATATTTTTTGTTTTATTTTATTCAAATAATATTTCATGATGATTATATTACTAAAGCTCTAAAGAAAAAAGAAGAAATTAGAGATATTTTTATTTATAGCAACATTGATCAAGTGTAACAAATTCGCACACACACACACACATTTCTTGTTGTTAAGTTCTTGTGTTTCATTTTGTATTTATTGATTTGTGATTTGATTTGGACTTTATTATGTGCAACTCAACGGTCTTTCTTATTTTCTCACAGCATTTAAATTTATATAATGAACCAGAAAATACTACCAAAAAATGAAATTAATAATTATGTTTTAATAAGCATAGTTACCATGGCAAACAGTGGGATTTATTTTGTGTGGCTGGGAGGGGATAAAATATAAATCTAGGTAATATCTCGGGTCTGAGCTGGTGAGTTTACATCTCCATTCTTGATGCGTAATTCAATTACTAAAAAAAGATGAGCTTAATTTTTGCAATTTGTTAGAAGGAAATATCGAATATGAAATATTTTCGTACTATGCAAAAAATATGAATTGTTTGCATTGATGAAACTGCTGCTGGAAATGGTGCCAACAGAACCTTCTTGTAGATTTTACGAACTAAATAGTTTATATCATTTAAAATAATTTTCGCACAAATCTTTCATCATTTCTCTCAAAGGTAAAGCAGCCAGCGCTGATACTGGCAATGCGGATACTTTAATAAAATAGTTAAAAGCAATAGTTAACGAATGTGATTATTCACCAAAACAAGTTTTCAATGTAGATGAAACTGGCCTATTTTGCAAACGTCTACCAAAAAGAACATTCAAATCGGAAACTTAAAAATATGCACCAGGATTTGGAGTTAGCAAAGATAGATTGACTCTTTTTCTAGGTAGTAATGCAAATGGTGTTTTAAATTCTAAACTGTTTCTTATTTACCAATCATAAAATTCCAGAGTTACTCCAATGGACTTATCATCTTCTGAGTGCGAATGATTTTGTATTTATCATTTATTCATTTATTTTTGTTAACTCTTTTTAATGTGAGAATTTCTTTCCCTTTTGTTTTATGAATTGAATTTTATTGAAAATAAAAAAATCACCCTGGAACCTATCTTTTATATTTGTATGGTCTCCTATAGAAAATCGTAATTCAATTTGAGCCGTTTCAATTTACGTCGCGGTTTTTTGGAAGGTATAAATCTGCGACGCAAAGCGAGGTATTCAAAAGGGCATTTTTGGTACTCATGCTCATATGAATGAATTTGACAATCGAATTCATTTAAATGAATTCCAATGTGTGAATATAGCTGAGACAATGTTCCATATTCTCATTCAAACGAAGCGGTGCCGAATTGAATATTATTTTTCACTGCAAACATATTTACATCACCGACTACATTTCACAACAACAATTGCACACAAATTCCTCTCACAAAATAAAATGCTCTCCCCGACACACAACAACAATTTCGAAGTATTTGTGCGCAATTATTGTTGTTGTTGTCTACATACAATGAATGTTTTTCTTGTTCCTTTCCTTTCTTTAGCTTCTTTTACACACTCTTCTTGTTCCAATCGTTTTGAATGCGATCGTGTGCTATGGCATCGTTCTCTCAAATACATTAGAATTCATTCATATTGTGTGTGGTGCCGAAAAATTGAGTACAAAATTCAATGGTACTCAGTTATGCTAAGCAACTGAATGCGTTCGTACAGATGTCTAATATGTACATACAATGTAGACAGATCAAAATTAATTCTAGAAATAAAGTACACATTCCAAAATAATGAAATGAATTTTTAAGCGTGTAATAAAAACCTCAGCCGGCACTTAGTTATTTTAGCTTATGTTTGATGATTTTGAAGATTCTAAGGAAAGAAATACTATCATTTTTTCAATTGGATTAACATTACTGAAAAGTACATCAATGGTTCTCAACGAAGAGTGGCACTATCTGCCTTTGCAAAACTGTTGAGAGGGTCTAGCATCCCCTTAACGCCTAAATCCAGTTATGGTGGTGTGCCGCGAAGGTTTTTTAAATTATGCTTTACATGATAATAAAATTGTTGAGAATCACTGGTTTCTATCAATTTAAATCGATAACATCATATATGGTTGCCAAAGCTTATATGAGTCTTTTTTAAGATATTAGAAGGTATGCATCTTTATTTATTAGAACTAAGATTTCAATTATAAATTATAACCTAATTATCTTTAATATGAGCAATAATGACAGAAGCCATCAGCTCAGGTTAAAAAAATATGAGTAAAAATTAGAAAAGTGCAGGACCAGAATTTAGCTGGAATTGAACCTGTGACTCTATGAATGTATAAACATATATTTATTTGACTCTTAAAACTTATCAAAATTCACCATCAATTAAGATCAATTTCACTTCTCAAAGCCTTATCTGCCTACTAACTGTCTACAATATCTACTCATATATCATTTATAATATAAATTGTTTATATTCCTTGTTGGATTTCTAGTTTTGTCACCCTCTTATTTCTTTTTGTATTTCTTTTTTACAATATTAAAGGGCCAAAATGTAAAATTAAATTAAAGAGAATGTAATACTGATAGTTCCATTGAATAAACATGTTATTTTTTTTTTTTTTGCATTTCCTGTGCGTTTTTTGTACACATTCACATGAAGATAATTTTATCGCGAATATTTTTTGTATGGTTTTTGCCTGACTGCACGACAGAAAGTACAGAGTGTGTTTTTTTTCACTACAATATATTGTAAATTTTAACCCAAATTTAATTTTCGTTATTGGCTTTATTATCAAGACGAAAAACCAATGAAAACATATGCCAAATAGTAGGGAATGCGGAACAAAATCAAGGGAATATGAATTTTCGTTAGTTTTTGAAAAATAATTGTAATAATTTTTTTTAATTTTGAATTCGCCAGCAGATGTTAGCTTGATTCCTTCCCTTCACGCTCACAGAGGAAGGAGATACAATTATGTATGTAGTGTGTAGTGAAATGATGCAGGCTGTCTGTCAAGCTTTAGACTTCGTCCCTTTTGCAGAGTATCTTACTTAAATGTTGGTGTTTCGTTGTGGCTGCCACAACCAAAGCATTTAATTAATATTTTATTCATGTTTTTTGTATCTTTTTGCTTTTAATTCCGCTAACCGAAACCAAGTGTGTGCGTGTGTGTGACCCGCTTTAAACTTCCCGTACGTGTAATTAACAACAATTTGCGTATTTAAAAGAGAAAAAACATATTAATATGTGGAAGTTGTTTGGTACAGAGGCATTCATTTAGATCAACATCACAATGTAACGCTACATACTAAATATTCCCTAAAGTGCTGTTGTCTGTCGGGTACTGTGCTGTGTTGGTGCCTTCCATTCCTATACACACGCTTACACATATGGTAGATACATAAATACATTGGTGTATGAGCATAAATACATTTATGGTGTGTTAGTTGCCGCATCCATTTATCCATCCATCCATCCATCCAGTTATTCATTTGTTGGTCCGTCTGTTTATGCTTCTGTTTCCCATATGAACACACATGACGCATTCTCTTTGTTTACTCGTTTACTCATTCACTTGCTTTCGTACTACTAGATAGTTCCATGTTCCATGGCTTTTGTTTTTCTTTTCTGGACAGTTTCTGTCGCCGACTCACAACACTCACATTTGTTCCTCCACTTGCTCAGTTTGGCTAAATTTTGGCTTTTTCATGCGCTTCGAGCTGCAAAATGTTGAGCTCGTAATGTAAATTTATGTGGAAATTTTTGACAACATGAAAATTGAATTTATATTTGGGACAATGAATTATGAACGCATGAATTTCATATGCAAGTAGTATCTATAAACTAGTACATACATCTACTTCATACATAAATGCTTAGTTACAAACCATAAATACATTTCTATTTGCAACTGTGGGTGTGTGAGTGTATCTGTGTACTTAAAAGCATATACGAGTAAGTAAGTATTATTTATGAGGTGTGTGCGAGATTCGAAAATGTGTGAAAATATTAAACTAGGGATTTGCGTTGATGATTCTCAATGTTTTAATTTGGAAAATGGCAAAAATTGACTTTGACTAGAAAATTACTTTTCTTTTGTTTGTTGGGACTTACACATCACAAACTTTTACCTACACATATGCGATATAATGTAAGAGTTTCATGTGTGTAAGCGAAAGATACACGTGAGGGATCTAAAAAAATAACAAGATTAAACGAGTGACAGAAGTAATTGCATTTCCATATAGGATGCTGAGAGATGATCTCAGGCAATGGTATAATATATGAAGATAACTACAATTCTGCAATTTGCATCCAGATTGCTACACTAAGTGCATTTAGTTCCTGGGACATTGCAAATTATTGGACTAACAATTTCACCTGCCATACCACGCAATATTAGCAACGACTGCACTGCCGAGGTATCGCTTGTTTTCAAACGCTACTGCAATGCCGCTACTCAGGTGCAGATTAGTGGATGTTAACTTATCTATATCTATACTAATATTATCAAGAAAAATCATTCCTTCTTTGTATGTTTGTTTGTAATGATTAAACTCATAAACTACGTCACAGATTTTAAAAATTCTTTCACCTATCGAAAGCTACATTATAAACGAGTAATATGGGCTCTATTAGGTAGAGATTCGTACGAGAATTTCAAAAAAATCTATACTACTAATACAATTGATTATATGCAAACACAAAAATTTTCGAACGGTTTTTCGTTGTTTATGCTTTGCTGATTCTTGAATTTTTCCAGTTGTTGTTATTGTTTTATTTGTTCCTCTCATTTATTAGTAACTGTGTGAGAGTATTGCTCTTTTCATTTTCTTTTTTCCGAATCTGATTGTTCACTGAGAGCGGATGAAGAGAGAGACAGTGACTATAAAAGGAATAAACTGGACAAATCGCTCTTAAAAAAACAAAAACTTCTAACAACAACAACAATTTACACACAAAATTTCGAAATGACGGACAACACTGGGTAAAACTGTTAGTATCCTTATATAAATGTACTGTAATTTCAGTCGTAATTATTACATCATTCCATTAATTTCTACATAATCCCTTGAATGTGGTAAGCCTACTCAAAAACCTCCGATTAACAAAGTGAATCCACAAACTAGAAAAACAGCATGGTAAACTTCATGCCACAACTTGATGAAAAGATGAAAAATAAACACGTGTAGCCACAAATCAAAAACAGGCTAGGCTTAGCTGAAGTGATAACCATATAGACAGTAGTAGTAGCATGGATGATGCCTGATTATGAAACAAGTTGCCGTTGGTAATTCAGCAACAGCAGCAACAACAGCCAGAATTCGCCACACTCGCCACTAGCGACAAATGTAATGATGATTATGATGGTGATGGTGGGAATAGAGGTTGACGACAGTAGCGGAGAAGAAGATTATGGCACGTACTACTCAAATTACGCGCATTACTCTTAGTGTGATGAAAATGAAACGAAATGATTTTGTATTTCTTCGTACGCTTTGAAGTCAGAACCGGAAAAACCAGGTTAACATCGAGTTACCAAACCACCGACGACGCGACAGCTAAAAATAAAAGTGAACAAAATAAAGAGTGATGTGCAGCACGGGAGAATGGAATGATGTAAATAAAACAACTAACTAACGACTATCAAGTGAAACGAGTGCAACATAAGAAGTTGCAACAAGAATAACGACAAAAATAACAGCAAATGTATATTTATGTAGACACAGTAAAGAGGGGAGATTCAGCTGATTGTGGTCGGATGGTCGGTGGGAAGGTAGGTCGGTAACATACTGCATAAACAGAGCAATGACAGTGAAAGTGGTTTAACAAGCAACAGACATAGTCAGTATACAGCATGCATCCATCCAGCTCATTTTGGAGTTCCAATTCAGTTCAGCTGAGCAGAGCTGAACTGGCTGAGCTCTAGGCATGTGGATGTGGGCATGTTGCCTGCAACTAACTAACCAACCGACAAAGCAACCAGTTTACTGGTCACAGGCGGCAGATAAAAACCACAATGCGACCATTCAAGAGAATGTTGCATGGACTACTTTTAGAGCTCATATGATAGTGTCTAGGATACTGATGGTGGTGATGGCGATGATGATGATGATGAATGAATAAAAAGACCTCAGGGCGCGGTCGTTACTGTTTCGGAATCGTGACATAACTGATAACGCGATACAAAAAAAAAATTTAAATGAATTACATAAAAGATAGAAAACGAAACAAACGAATGATGAAGTAAACATAGTCATGTTGGAAAGAGAGAAAGTCAAGGGAGAACAGAAAAACGAGAAGTCACATACAATAAAATTATGTAACCAAAACATGGGAAAGAAACATACAGAAACCAAAATTTATTTAATGTAATGTAAAAGGTCTTGCTATCGATTTAAGTACCGTTTAATGCATGCCAACATCCAAACAAATATGGCGTACAAAATGGCGACAAAACTCTCATTTCCGGTAGAAGACAATGAAGAAGAACGTCGGAAGAAAACCTATGAACATGTCGCATTGTTTTCGATTTAAGTGATAAGAGAAGTTTTGTATTGTGTATGTATATGTTTGAAATAAGAATATGAGACACAAGTGACAATAATTTATTCAATCAACGCAAAAAGCAACACCTAAAATTGCCATAATGATGCCATAATTTGCGTGTTAGACCAATCTAAGCTAATACAAATTTACGCATTGTTGAACATTGAATGAACCCCAAGACACAACATGAAAGGAATAAAAATTAGAAAGAAAAGAACCATAAGTACCACAAAAGCAACATGAGAGAAGGGGAATGTAGTGTAGCCATTAAAGTTGACTAGAAGAACTAATAGAGACAAGACAAGACAAAAGAATCCAAGGCGAGGCGAGGCAAGTCAAGTCAAAAGACGACAGCCGTTCGAGTACATTTATTCCTCATGACACGTTAGGTCTTGTATCTTGTATCTTCTGTATGTATGTACTGTGTTGCTTTCGTAGTTTTGCATTGACAGCGACAAGTGCCAAATAGATACAGAAAAGACGATAGCACTTGAGCACTTAACAAAAACAAAAAGCAAGCAACATTTACATAACATACATACATATAATAAAGTTAGATAGATTCGCTACATACTCATGTACAAGATACATTTGCTCATAAGGAAGCCGACAGTTTGATTTGACAGTATATAAATTTTTGTCATTCATTCCGAAATTCATTTACTCAATTCTTTTAGTTCAGGCAGTCACTCACTGACTCACACTCCCTGATATTAATTAATCTTATGTACTGGCAAAAGAAGCTTATTAAAAATTTATACAAACGCATTTTGTTCGCATTTTCCTCATACCCTAGTATACATATTCTGCTTTAGTATCTATGAGTGTGCGTATATCTTTGTTTGTATCTGCATGTTATGGTCGACAGCACAATTTGTTAATGATCCAAATTTGCGCTAATTGCAAATGTAACTAATTTATTTAGTAAATGTTCAAACGAAACCACATAGATACATTTTATCTACACAAATTGTTGTGTTTATGTTGTTATAACATTATTTTAGGCTTTTCAAGTGAAGATAGTTCCTTTGAAATTTGAAATATGCAGTGAAATCAACTATAATAATTGTGGTTTCTTTTGAAAAATTGCATTTCCAACATTAAATTGTCACTTGGATGGGAGTCATTGAGAATGTAACGAAATGACTAAAGAGTAAACTTGGTTTCGTAGATAATTTTCACAATGTCATGAATATTAATTAATTATTGACCATTCTGTTCGATGCCCTTTTGGTAACTCTGGGGAAACTTAGACTTATAATTCTTGCGAACAGAAAGTTTTAAAAATTGGTTAAGGTCCCTTTTAAGAGGTCTGCAGGATTAAGCGAACTAAAAAACAAAAGGAAATCTGAACTTTATGGTGAATATGGAAATTTCAACCAAGCTGCCAAATGACCAAACTTGTATGTGGTCTTTCAAATGATCTAGCGTAGATTTTTCCGTGTAAATGACATTGACACAAATTCAGCACTTCATACCATGAATATCAAATGTCTCTCGTCCTGTTAGAGACAGGTGCAAGTTACCTAATATTTGTCGACTTGGGTTGCCTTGCTAGCCAACACCAAATGTCGCTCCTGTCTGTTAACATAACATTCACTGATGCAACACTATGGTCTTGTTCCTCTGCACTAAAACAATTTAGGGACTTAAACGGAGGGCGTAGAAATAACGCTATTTAGTGAATTGTACTCAGTTCAAAATGTTCGTTAAATCGTTAAAATTAGTAACGTTGTGATTTTTCGTGATGTGAATTTTTGTGAAGCGAATTTTCACAAATTTTACTACAATTTCAGAACTCGTTCACGATCACGCACGATTTCACGCACAGTTCTAATTCAAGTATTTTATCATTTGCATGTTACTTCAGTCTTTTTAGGCATAATAATAGGGATAGGCATACAGCCCAGATGATTCACGACGGTGGCTATACATCCGAAGGAATTCCTCCCAACCTCACAAAAAAAAAAAAAATTATATCACAAGTATTGTATAAAACAGTCCCAGTAATTAAAAGCAACAGTCTCTCAGTGTTCATCAAGTCAGAGCTTTCTGGGAACCTGCATAACCTATCTATTTAAAGGACTCAGTGATTTTGAGCCCCTTCTAATAATAAACATTGCTCATTCTTCAGAACATATTGAATAATTGGCTCAAATCAATGGATCGTAGAATTTCCAATACTTCCACTCCTTAATATTTAGTAAAAATGTTTAAGGATAATATAATGATATGTTTATATTACTTTAAGAAGGAATATTTGCTGCATGTCAATTGCGTTTCTGCAAAAGATTAATGTTCCGGGCAATTGATGATGATGATGGTGGTGGGATGCATACTATTAACCTAATAGCAAAGAATTCAAAATCATCATTAATCATGATAGGGGCAACATTTGTTATCGCACTTGATCTTAACCGTATTTTGACGTTTTTACTTAAAATAAACTTTTACTTTAAACAAAAAAGGAAAAATATGTCACAACAGCAACAGCAAAAGTTATCACGTCATTTTTTTTTTGTTATCACAACTTGTACCCATTTCATTTTGTCATGACAAAACCAACTGTAGAGATTTCATGATAAATAAATGAAAAGTTCACTGATATCTCAATCAACTCGTGTAAATGAAAAATGAGATGAAAATTCATTAATTAAACATGTAACAAATACTTATTTATAGTATGGTATATAGGAGTTCCAAGTCAAATCATGTTCTAAAATTTACACCATTTTGTGTATTATCATCATCATCACCAGCAGCAGCATTGTTATAATGTTTTTGAAGAATACAAGTAAATTCCACTTGAACCCATTTATTTGTTACACGTTTTTGTTAATAAATTCTCAGCAATACATCAAAATGGATTTTTCTTCCGGACATGTCTGCCCCCTTGACTTTAATGAGTGCCTTGCATTAATAATATGTACCATTGGATTTCGTATTAAAGCAGAAGCATTTCATGTGAAAGAGATTCTCCTCATGTCAAATAAACTAACATGAACGATTTGTTATGTGTCCACCAACACAAGAACAGCTATATAACATAAGCACACATTCAACACTTGCCAAAATTACATATTTGTGTATGTGAATGTGAACGCAAATGTATCTAAGATGCACGCATAAAAGCCTCGCAAAAATTTCGGCGTCATCAATCAAAGATACAAAGAGCTGAGTACTCGCCCACATTTTTGTTAGGTTATTTATTTTTTTTTTTTTTCGTTACACGGGTTGACTTTATTTCATCTGGTTTTTTGTGGGTTTCTTGATTATTGCTAGTATCGTATATAGCTACAAGCAATAAATGTGGTACTACAAGTACAGGGTGTGTGCCCATTTGTGCATAAACCTGAACTGGTTTTGCGAAACATAAAATTTTTTCCCACTGTGCCACAAAAACAAGAAAAATGTTGGCATTGTCTACCCGCAGTGTTTGGGGGCACACCCCGACCGATCTGTTCACATTGTCTCGACTCATCCCATCACCAGCATTCAAAAAGTCGACTTTGACAATGAATTTTTGTTTTAAATATACCAAATGAAGGAGGGAAGCACAATACACATACCATACAACAAGAAAAAACACACAATGAATTGTATCTGAAAAGGGAGTTGAAGCAAAAGAGTTGCATTAAGATAGATAAGTGAAATGGAATGGAACTGGAAGGAATTCATACACAATGTTAACTTTTTGTTGCAGAAATTGCTGTACTCACATGGCTGTTGCGCTGTTGTGTAGGGTATGTGTCTGTGTTGAGGGAAAAATACGCGGAAATGATTGTTGGGGGAAGCGTGTTGCTGCATCATTTGCCGCATAAAGACGCGACACAAACTAGAAGAAGACGGAAAGATTCTGAATAAAGAAACGATTTAACTTGACTTGTCTGTTGCCTTGACAACACAGAAAAGCGACAGCAAGAATATTGTAGATCAGGGTTTCCTAAACTGTGCTCCGAGGGCTTTTATGAAACATTCTTAATTTGCGTAAAAATCTTTTAAAACCTTCTTACGGTTGATTGTTGGCGTAATGGGTCAATATAAATGCACGGTAGTAGTGAGGACCTACCTGGCAAGGTCTTTTTGTTTGTTTACAAGTTGCTCAATTAGGAATGGAGACACATTAGAAATAGGAATATTTGGCAACAGTCCACTTGTATGAGCTTGAACTCCCTTGTTGAAAATAAATGAAATAATGAACTCTAAGTGGTATAAATTTAAGCTTTCTAAATGTTGTAAGTTTTCTCAGCAGACATTTATACTATACATTTTATAGTAAATAGTTGTGAATTAAAATTTACTGCTCCGTGACCTAAAAAAAGTTTAAGAAACTCTGTTGTAGCGAGATAAAAAGATATGGTGATGATGATGATGATGCTGTTGATAATCGAGTGAGGGCAACTACTGTCAAAGAATCGCGTCTGTAACAGCTGCTGCTCCTGCTACTGCTGCTGCTGCTGCACTTGACATTTTATCTTGACAAGTTTGCTTTTGCTGGGAAATGAAAAGGATCTGCGGGATGGCATAGAGAGCTCACAAGTTCAGAGTAGGCAGACAGGGAATTATTTTTGTACATCCTGCTGTTAGTTACACTTGCTCAAGACAAAGACGACAACAAAGACTCTAACGGCGATAGTGCCTATGATGATGATGATAATGACAGAGATAATATCATTTTGAGTTTGTGGTTTGAAGTTCGATTGCCTGCTTTTGAAATTTAAATTCTAAATACTTAAATTTCCCATTAACTAATGTTTCTTTATCACTTTATCTTTGCAGGTAAGTCTCAATTTCAATGTGGCAAAATCACTTTGATTACGTAAATTATTCAATACTAAGTAGTTAAGACCTCAGGTAAGTGAATCAAATTTCCGGTAAAGAAGGAGTAAAATGCTGAGAAGTGGAAAAAGAGAAGTAGAAGAAAATAAATATTCCAAAGGTTATGAATTGACCATGAAAAAGGCATATAATTTTAGTTGAGTGTAATAAATCTTTTTGCTTTTGTTCAAGACAGGTGTATACAATACATCGGTGCTTTAACCCAACACTAATCATCGCCGTGTTGGAACAGTGGAATAAATGACAAGGCAAAAATAATAATAAAAAAACAAAAATATCATTCTCGACTCAAAAGTCAAAATCTCACAAAAATTGAATTTATTGCCAAAAGATGGCAAAGCATAAAAGGTTTTTCTCATAATTTTTGGCATTTATTTAATGGTCTAAAGTTTTGTTGCAACTTTTTATTTTGTTTTGTTTTTTTATGACATACACAAACTCATTCTGGTTACCACAATACCTTGTTGTCGTCGGTGGAGGGTCGATGGTTTGGCCAAAGTTTTCACTGGGCGCGTAAATAGCAGAAAAGAAAAACAAAAAATTAAGAAAAAAAATAAAATAAACTTGATTCGGGCAAAACTGGACAAAGTGATGGACATACTGACAGACCCTGCCTGGCCATAAATTATGTAGCCACTCTTTTTGTATTGTTTAATTCTAATGGCCCTGAACGTACCACAAAAGAGAGCAACAGCAGCTGCTCCGGTAACTTTTTTTTATTTTTGCGCATCTAAAGTAAAAAACTTCATGCTTCGCAAGTTAAAGTAACCCACTCCCTTGCTCCACAATACATGAGGGACTGACTGAGTAAGTGAGTGAGTGAGTGAGTAAGTGAGTGGCTGCTAAGTATTTAACAAGATAAAAATCTCTGTGGATTATTTTGTACACTTTTCCCTTAAATACTTTTTTTTATATTTTTTGGTTCAACACGTTGTATTCAGTTCATTCGCAATTCTTCATTTTAATATTTTTATTTAAAAGAAAATCATGGTCAGTCCTTCTTTTTATGAGCGTGTAAAATGAGTTGCTGAATGTAGCCGATCTGGAGGGAAAATAATGTTTGTAAACGAACATTAATCTTATTGGGGGCTAAAAACTCATAAGCCAAGGATTGTGTTCTATAGAATGTATCTTTAATATACCAACTTACAGATGTATTGGTTTTACTCATAAATTTTATTTTCATAATGAGATTTAACAATTTCCTAGTGACTCACATGAAACTTACTCCCTTACTATATATGATTGATCTGTATTTCTTTTACTCTGCACTGATAATATTGAGAATATTCTCTACAGTATTGAAAAACACTCAATTTAATGCATAAGTATATTTTTATTATTAAAATTGTACTACGTATATTGTCGCGAATTCTGCTTACCGAGTATTTTTGTGTAGCCAATTGCTTACATTTGAGTGAATGTTTGAGTTGAGCTAAAATGCATGTATGTATGTATAACTATATCATTATGTACCATATGCATATGTAAAATCTTTAGAGTATTTCTTTATCTCATGTTATTCGAAAACCACTCAATTCTTTTGATTAAGACAATACATTTTGTTTCAATACATTTTACAGCTGCGAATTATGTTTACCGAGTACCTTTGAGTAGTCAATTGATCAGCTTTGAGTGAATTTTGTTGGTTGAGCGAGATCACAACGATGAAGATTGCGAACGAAATTCAAAATATAAGTACGATTGTGTACATCAATTAGATTCATAAAAAGATTCATTATAGTACTACTGGGAATAAAGAAAAACCAGAGCAGTGGAGTACAATGAAAGATTGCAACCGATGTGATAAACACAATACTTCTAACTCTTGATCTGTTTATTTGTGCTTTGTTTACTTACATACATTTATATAGTATTTCTTGATAACAGTTGTGAAACAGAAAAAGACTCAATTTTATTCACAACTGCATTTTTGTTCATAAAATTGTATTGTCGCGAATTCTGCTTACCGAGTATATATGAGTAGTTACATAATTTGTATGTTTTGAGTCAGTTGAGTTGATCCTAATTGGTTTGTATAAGAATCACTCAAAAATAATGAACAATCTCATTGTATAACTAATCTGCTAAGAAGAAATTATTCAAACGATCGATGAATGTCTTACTCAACTGCTCTGGTTGATCTGATTGCCTGTGATTCGTGTAGCTGTATGTACTTACATATGTATGTATATACAAAATGTAGTACAATTTCTTTAGCATTCATTGTTATTGTTGCTATCAATTGTTTTTGTATTATAAGTTTAAGCTTTTGCTTTAATTTTCTTTGTTTATACGAGTATTACTGAAAATCACTCAATTTAATGCAAAAATACATAGTTGTTCATAAAGTTGTTTTGTCGCGAATTCTGCTTACCGAGTATCTTTGAGTAGAAAATGACACATACGTATATGTATTTTGATTGAACTTAAGTTAAATCAGGGCACTATGGATATGTATATATTTTATTAATTTGCATATTACAAACTAGTGAGAAGAAATTATTCAAATGATCAATGATTGTGGTTGTTTGATGTTAGCCTGTTATTTATGTTTCTATAACTACATATATATCTAAATGTTCAAATGAGTAATTATTGTTGTTATTAGTTTGAGCTATCGTTGCATTGTAATTTTCTTTGTTTACATTACTGAAAGTCACTCATTTATTTGACTTTTTTATCCATATAATTGCATTGTTGTAAATTCTGTTTACCGAGTCTCTTTGAGTAGTCTATAGATTAGTTTTGAGTGAATATTTGAATTAAGTTGGATAATGGTGAGCAAGTATTTATGCAAAAAGTTTAAACTGATTTGCATGGCAATGACATGATTAAAACTGTTACACATATTAATTAAAATACACAACTACTTATGTTAGCAATGAGAATTAATATATGCAAATCTCAAAAGTAATTCAAATAACAAATAGTTGATAATTTTATAGGTTTTTTGTTGAATATTTTAGTTTTTCATTTTACTGAAGGCTTTGAACACCTTCTTGGACCTGCAGATAATTATATTATATTATGGTAAATTTGTACAAACCTTAAAATGTGTTTGACTACAAGTGGCAATTGCTTCTTTCTTTTTTCTCACATTTTGCTTACGGTTATGTAAAGTTTGAAGAAGTATTGTAGGTGTATTTTCAGTAGAATTATTTCAATTCATCTCTACAGTCATCCAATAAAATAAATATTCAATAAAATTACACATAAATGTAGAGATAAAGGAAAACCGTCGTAGGTGGCACGTAGAACGTGAGTTTACTATGGGTTACAAATCGCTATAATAAGACATTAAAATTACTAAGGTAAGCGCGAAACGAAGATATATTTCATACAGTAACAATAACAAATAAAGAAATGTATAGGTCACACTGTGAAACATTATCAGCTAGTAATCAGTTGCCAAAAATAGGAGTCAGGAAATATTCTTTTAATGACAATAGCCACACTTATTACCGAATCCTGAAAACAGCATTCCTTCACCAATCCGTTGATATAACTAGACTAATTTCCTGAGCGTTGTATACTTAATGGTGTGGGCTTCATTTCACCTCATGTAGTGTAAGCATTTGTCTCGATATTTTGTTATACTACAATTAAAAAATATTAAATATAGTTTTTTTATTTAAGTTTATTTGAAGGTTAATTTTTATTTAAATAGAATGATTGAAAAGATTTGCTAGTAAATCCTATTCCAAGAACAGGTCCATTAATAAATACTATAAATTGCTATTAAACAACAATTCCAATGCTACAATTTTATTTTTCAGTTTACAAACTTTAGGTGAAGAAAAAATTCTGAAATATGTGTAAATTCTTTGACTTTTTACCAAGTTTTGACAGTTTTTGACATCTCTTCCTTTTGACATGTTTTCCTGGTAATTTTTCATTTGTTTTGCACTTTGGTTGTAATTTATTGTTGTTATTCTATTTTTATATTCGTTTTGGTGTAAAGATTAGTGAAAAAAAACTTCTAACTTTATAATATTTTTGGAAATAAAAGTAGCCTTAATCCCGCCTCCTGACCTCTGACCGCCTAAAAATAAATTTAATGCATTTCTGTTACCTAGTACTTTTGGGTGCTTTTAACAAGTTTTTAAAAGCATTTTACGCCTGTCGAAACTTTGCCTGTATTTACGAGTAAGTAGTAGTACAAAGTAGAAGTAGAAGGAAGATTTGGGCAAATTTGTGAATATTATGAAATAATTTTGAATTAGTTTATGCGAAACAGATTCATTCCATTAAGAACTTAGCCTGATTTTCTCTTGAGTTTTAGTATTTAATATTCAGTTGTTAAAAGATTTACTCATCTAAAATCATGTTCTTTACAAAGTTTTATTTTATTTTAAACCAATAGTATTCTGCATTTAATTCTTTTAAAATTGCTATTTATTCTTTAGACCAATTTTATGATTATTCATAATTCATTTTTGTCAAATTGAAGACTATTATTATCTACTGTTAACCCTTTATCTATGACAATATCTGTTGTATGTGCTCACATTGACATATTTGCTACTTTTGTTTTTTTATATGAACGAAATCTCTGTTGCAAATATTTTCAATCTGAAAGAACAACAACAGCATCAAGAGCGAACAATAAGCAACAAATCCGAATAATATGACAACGCAAAATTCATTGAACGTGTAAATATTATTTTGACCCAAATAAAAAATCAGTTGAAATCCATATAATCTGTATAAGGTGAAAGAAGAATGAAATCGAATGCCAGTGCGAGCAATAAAATGCAATAAAAATAATGAAAATGTCAACTATTGTGCAGAAAATAAAACAAGTTCATAGATACATATATACATAGATACTTACGTACTTATTCGCCTAAAAATGTTTCAATATCGTTTGGCAGTCAATATCGCCAATTGAATATACTCTCACACACACTCAAATAGACATTTGTCTATAATAAAAAACTATTGCCATTTGTTTGAATTTCCTTCCCCACCATCCCCTGCCGGCCAGTGCCCCAGTCCATTTGATCTTCCGTCCTTCTGTCTCGTTATCTGCTGCCTTCAAACTGAAACAAAATTGCATCAAAAAAATGAAAATAAAAATAAATGAAAGAATAAAATTACGAGTGTAGAGGAAAAGAAAAAAGTAGAACGCAATAAAAAATCGCATAAAAATAATTTCATCTGAATGAATGAATGAATGAATAAGTTGGGCAAATATATTTGTGGACTTTTTATGTAGAAGCTACTATTAAGTGTGCATTTCCTCATCATACTCATTCCATATACTTACATATATGTATATACTTTTAATCGGCCAACTGAGCTTGAGTACATTTCGGAGACAAATTTTTAAAGTCATTTTGCATCGAGGTAAATATTCTCGCAAAGCTAGAAAACTACAGAACTTATAAAAAAAATTGTAAGGAAGTTGATTTTTTAAATATTATTGTATAATGGATTTGGGAAAACTTAGTTTATAGTGTGAGGAAATACTGGGAATTCTATTAAGTAAATAAAATGCATTGGAAAAGTTTCGGTATTTAGAATGGAATTTCGCGGATTGTAAAATTGATATCGGAGACATTTCATGGAATGAAGAATTTCCCTTTTTAACCGACTTCAAAAAATGGAGGAGGTTATCAATTCACTTGAATTTTATTTGTATGTAACCTCAGAACTGTTTTCTAGATGAACCGATTTTAAGGATTCTTTTTTATTTGAAAGCTGGTGCTTGTCATGTGGTTAGCATATAAATTTAATCAGGATCTGACCAGTAGTTTTTGAGTTATCCTTAATAATGCGCCATCCATTTGCGCTACTTGACGTCGGTTTTCTCTTTTGTTAAAATTTTGTATTTGTATTTGAATCATACTTTTGATTTAGACCAAAAATACAAAAATTATTCTCCCGAAAATTCTGTAACACTTCGGGAATTGGTATTTCTCTTTTTTGAATCTGAAAAAACCATAAATACTTGAAAATTTCAATAGAAAATTTAAAAATAAAATCGATTTGTAAAAATGTCTCAAATGGTGACCTTGACAATACCCACTATATACAAATCTGTACTTATTATAGTTGTAGTGATGTGGATCTTTTAGCGACTGACAATACAAATAAATTCAAAACAATAGAATTAGTCTCTTGGTTGGTTGGCATTTGTTTAGTTTATATCGCATGTTTGGCACTTTGGCACATGCAACCCAATCTATTTGCCCGCTCATCATCATCATCATAGTCATCACTATCATCATCAAGAGGATAGTCAAAAATGAAAAGCGCCATGATTTTCTTAGCTTGGTTTGGGTTCTTGTCTAGTCTTATTCTGGTGTAGTGTTGTGTAGTGCAATGTGGTGTAATGTGCTTGTTGGCCACTGATAAATGCGTTTCATTTGTGTAAATTAGTGCATGGTCTTCTTTGTCTTAAGTAGCCTTCTCTACTTTTCCCATTGTCTTTCATTGTATGTCTGTCCTGTGTGTGTCTGTCTTTTCTTGATTCTTTGTCTGCTTTCTTCCTTCTGCCTGACCAACCAACTCGTCCGCCTCCCTTCTTTACAAATCAAGCTGTTGGTGGTGGTTGGCTTTCCGTTCTACTTCGTCCGTTTCATGCACATCTGCTGTCGCCCGTTCCGCTGTTGCTTTTTATTTCCTTTGGTCTTTCACACAGATATACACTCTCACACACACATACACTCAGAATAGTGCAAAGAGCATAAGAAGAAGCTCATTTATTGGCATCAAAAGCTTTTCGCTGTCATTGTTTAATTAACAAAAAATAGAAAGAAAAAAATACACCCAAAACAAAAAGAAATAGGAAAAATATTTATAAAACCAAAAATAAAATAAGAAAACTCAACGTGGCATCAAATACAAAGAGCTTAGTGCAGAGGCTCTTAAACTTATTTAGGCTGTGAACACCCTCTGAAACCAAAGTATTTTACAAATAAAATTAATGTCTATATTATTTTATTATGCCACCACAGTTGCAGAACCGCTGCCTTTGTGCAGTTGTTTGTATGTTTTTCTATCTTTAAAGAATTTTTTTTTTTTTTTTTTTTTAATTTTATTTTCTTTTCGACATTTGAAAAATTACATTGGTTTTGCTCTTGGTCTGGGCTACTCTTACTTACTTAGTATGTTAACACATTATGCGGTTCTTATTTTGTTGTTTGTCTTAAACTAATTGCAGTGTATTTCTAATGTCGGCTTAACACTAACTTGACATTTTTTACCTCTCGATTTCGCTGACTATCTCTTATCCATCCACTTATTCATTTCAGTACTATGTACATACATATTTTTCTTTGTCCTGTCTGGCTTTGGATATTTTTTATTTAGCGTGTGGTTTTCTTTGGGATTTTGAACTAATTTTCATTGTAATCTGTTTCCTTCTTCATCCACTTGGTAGAATTTTAAGTTATTTGCTAATTAATTGACAGATTTTATATTGTGGCACTAAAGTTAATGATCCCCAACTGTGTCCTGTCTACTTACTCCACACAGACTAACAAAAAACAAAATAAAAATATAAAGAATAGAAATATTTTGTTTATGATTTCATTAAATTTTCATTAAACTAATTTACTCAAAATAAATAATTTACGCTGGAATTACAAAATTCTCTACACAAATTTAACAATTTGTCCAATTTGTTGTAGTTTTTAAATACATCTAATTTATTGTCGTGTTTTGTAATCAAATTATTTTTGTCGCTTAGAGAAATGACAAAAAACATAAATTTTAATTTATGTTCCTAAATTTTCTTTTCATAACGACATTTATTTTTTTGTGTAATTTAATTAATTTTCTGTCGAATTATGTAAGTTTTGTGTTAATTACAAATTAAATAGAATTTGGCATTGTTCGCAATGCGTAAATGTAAAATGAAAAATTAAAAATTTGCCAAAATGTTGCCTAGTATTCTATCTGAATTGTATCATGACAGCATAACAAATTGGTTTTACAATTAAAAGTATTCATACTTATTTTTCTATTTTATTTGAACACAGTAAAATTTCCAATAAACGAAATTAATTGCGAAATAAATATTTATCATACAATATTTATGATTAAATCTCTTTACATGACAGCTAGTGTTCTTAATTGTAAATAGTTTAAGAATTTATTGTTACACTAATTTTTAATAATAAAAATAACAATAAATTTCTTTAATTTCAAATAGTTCAATGTTCCCCGTCCTAAATTCAACTTACTTTATTAATAAGTTCTAAGTTTTGTTACTCAACGAACACTTTGGAATTCATTGCAAATAAAAGCTATTGGCTATGTTGACTGTACACGCGGGCCCCGTTTTACATGTTCTCATTCAACTCGACTTCGGTCTTAACACGGTGACAAATTTTATACTATTTTTTTTGTTTAACACGCTTAAATTTTCGTTCTAACATGGTTGGGGGATTTTTTTTTTCGATTTGTTGTATTCAATAAAAATGTGAATGGACAGAAAAGAAAAGCACCTCGATTTAAGGTGTCCAAAAATCGAATACCCCTTCTTCTGAGCAGTAAGGCATCAAGTGAATTTATGATGAAGTCTATGCTCGTATATATTGTAAATCCTTAAACCCTCGTGCATTTAAAGGTGTAGATAAGAGAACATTACCGGTTTACTGGAAAGCAAAATCAAAAGCTTGGGTACCTGCAGATATTTATATTTAGAGACTGGTTCTTTAATTATTTTGTACAGGAAGTTGAAAAATATTTTAGAAAGAAAAATTGTGACCTTAAAGCGCTTCTGCTATTGGATAATGCGCAATATCATCCACAAGATTTAAACCATCCTAATGTAAAAGTAAAATTTCTTTGATGTTTGATGTATTTTAGACATAACTGTCCCTGAATGAAATTTTCTATTAAAGACTGCGTTCATTCGGTGAATTTATCATTATATATCTGAAAAATCAGGAAAATCTGGGTGGCAGTTGTTGAAAGCCAAGAACTTCAATTGCCAGAAAGTGGGCTAGATGATATTTTAAATATTGCTCATTCAATTGAAGGTGATGGCTTTAAGGATATGGCTGTCGATGTTATTCAAGAATTATAGGCACACAAAGACCTCGGTGAAGAATTATTAATTGAAATTGCTGTGAATGATGGACAATCTGGGAAAGCTTTAACCAGGTTTGGAATTAGCCAAAAGTCTTGAAATGTTTTTCATAAATCCATGCATTGAAAGACGTGTAAAATTAAAAAGAGAGTTAGAGAAATGTGTTTTACCCTATCAAGAGTGCTACAATGGAGCTTTGCAGTAAAGAAAGCAATCAAAAATGACGGATTTTTTTTTCCAAAAAAGATATGGGTGAACCGCAAAAACATGTTAAAGAATAAAGTACTTACTTATGTATGTATACGTACGTTTGAATACTAAATTTTAAGAGTTTAAGTATATAATAATAAAAATAAGTCACTTAAAGAAACGAAATTTTTTGTTTTCTCTGTCATGGTTTGACATCTAGGAATGTAACACCCACCAGTATTTCCTTCTGTATAAACCCAAGAGAGCTACAAATTTTCAATTCAATACGAATCTATTAAAATGTTGTGTCTTTAACCATTCGCTTTCCGTTTCAAAGTTTTACTTTCAGCATTTCATTTTTTTTATTATTGTTTGGGAAACTTTTTTAATGCCAAAAGTAAATAATATCAACTTAGCAACACTACAGTACTAGTACAACAAATTGAATCAAATTACAAAGAATAATAAATATTTTTAATATTGAACTTAATACGAAATATGATTTTAAAGGAGGTCATTCTTTGTCTGTTCCCCATGTTTTCGAATATTCGAAAGGTATCAAGTGCCAATAACAATGTCTTTCCTAACTTTCTATATTTGTATCAAAGTTTTAATTATTTACTTTGTTTATTTACTATTTCCACGTGATTTTAGCGACCTTACAATGATCAAAGATTTCATTCACTCGAGACGGAAAAGAACTTTTCCTTAAATTTAATTTTGATTTTTGGCAAACGTTACACTTCAATGAACAAAAACAAATTTCTAAAGCCCAGGCAGGAACATACTCCTCCATTCATGCTACAATATAGTATCTTTAGGTAAGAAATTTAAGAATCATGAATATGAGACGGCGGATGTCACTATTGAACACGAGCTCTCCATCAAAAGAAGAAATCCTATTATTATTTGGAACGAAACGAAAGGGCCATGAGTGATAGAGAAATGTGTATTGAGTGTTGACAATTTCTTTATAGAATGTGTCAAAGAAAATATTAATTTTATTTCAGTTTTTTGTTGTTGTTTATTTTTGCCTTTTCTTTAAAGGCGCATTTTTTACTATTTTTATTTCCATTCCCTCTCGGAAATATTCCGGATGCGCTTTTCCCCATTGTAGTACGAATGTATTTGACTTTGTTATAAATTTTCATTATTCAATATTTTTTTTGTTATTTTTATTTGTTTTTATTTTCTGCTTTTGGCCAATTGCCAATAACTGATTGTTTCTCTAGAATGAACATTGAATGATGCCATCCCATCGTCGTTGATGATGAATAGTTCTGTCGATAATAATAAGGTGTGTTGTACAATATACATATATGGTATATACATATGTGTATGTGGGTATTGTACATATGTGTGTGTGACAGCGGAAGTAAAGTTTCTTTGTTTTTATTAAAAATATAAAATGCTTTTTAAATATTTGAAATCTTTTATAGATGTTTATCTTGATGCTTGAATTTTATCAAGAATAACAAAATATGCGAGGGAAGTTTAGCATGTACACACTCCACATGGTATATGTAGATGTGATTTTATTTTTTAAAAGGCATAGAGATATACGTGGTCATATAAAAGAAGTCAAAAGTTTCTTTACCAATTCAGTTTATAGTCTAGAAATGCCGGCAAATTTGGATATAAATTCTTCAAATACGAGAACAATAGTTATCCAGCTTTTAAGATATTTTCAGATGCAAAGTCAAAAGCAAAATTAGGAATTTCTTCTTTAGATATCAACAAAGCAGCCAGGGTATTATAAGTTTTGCTAGATAATGGTGTGATAAATCCACAGATGTAAAAGAATTTCTTATATCATTTGTACCCATTACACCTCCATTATTTATTAAGTAGTTTAGAGTATTAAGTATATTACCTAGTTTAGTAATGTTAAAACTGATAAATGCATAAAGTGATATCATGACTTTCTTTGTACAACCCTCGTTTGTAGGAAATCAATGTTTATTAGATCCTTTAAACAAAAGGAAGTAAAATTTCTCCATTTTATGAGAAAAAGGTAGTGAGTGCCAAAGACAAATATGAAAAAATTTTACAAGTGAACAAAGCACGAAAAGGACTCTCAGAAGAAGCAACTGTTTTTTGTTCAAACAAATATTTGTCTTTATGTTTCTCCACTCCTTTCTGCAACTTTCTTGTTCTGCAGCTTCTTCGTTTAGTTTGTTTTTTTTTTTTTTGTCATGCGTTACTATACATACATTGTATGTACCATTGTATAATACTTACTAACCATCAACCCGACCTTTTGTTTGTGCAATTCCTATTATACAATATATAAATTTATACAAAAAACTAATGTAACTGTAGTCAGTCACCACAACAGGACACAATGTAAAAATAACAACAATCAAGTAGTAGCCAATTCACTTTGCTTCTTTATTGTCGTATATTCTATTTTTTTGTTTCCTTTTTAAATTTGTTGTTATTCTTGGTTTATGTTATTGTATTCTCTTCGCTTCTCTATGAATGTCAACCTGTAGCAACAAACAATTGCAATTGTTGCTACTTCTAGCATACACTGCTACTGGTGTCCATTGTTTGCATGTCAATCTCCACAGTTCGGGGTTCAGTTTAGTATGACGGTATGATGACGATGGTATGATTGTTTGCTGTCCTTTCACCAAACAAAGAAATAACCCCTATTGTTGCATCCTTTTTCAGTTTACTCGTATACCAAGTTGGTAGTATAAGTAACACTTGCCACAATTTATGTGCGATGTCATTTAAGTGCCTCATAAAAGTGTCAACTTGTACTGTTGGGTTGTTGTTATAGTAGTGGCTCGTGCTAAAGTCCTTGCCTGCATTTCTTGTTGCTTTTGTTAAATATTGTATTTACTTTTTTCGAAAAAAAAAGAATAGAAAAATGGATTTGTGGCAACATTTTTAACCTTTTTTTGTTTGTTATTGAATGAATGTTGCTTGTCTCATGCACTTATACATACATATGTGTGTATGTATCTAGATACAATATTTTTTGTCACCCTTATCAACAATGGCTCTGTCTTTGATATCTTTGTTGTTGGCATCTTTTTGTTTGCCAGTCAGTCAGTCTACTAGATGACTCCTTTTGTCATGGATGGGTCTGACAATCTCAGGTCATCACCAGTCATGGGAATATCAAATTTTATGAATATTGAATTTAAAATACATGTATTTATTTCTTATCTATAAAATTTATGAGTTAATTTTATTTTTTACTCGTTACAAAAATTGAGTTATATTGTGGACGGTCCTATTTATTTACGATTTTAAAGTTCTTAAATCAACTTAATACAAATATATACACACTCATACATAGATACTCACATACTCAAAGAATAGTAACAGTAGAAGCAAAAAATGAAATACGTGACTTCCGGCCAAAACAGAACGTTTTTCTCTTCTCAACAGTTATGATAATTTATTTGATTATTTTCTTGTTAAAGTGCAAACTTTGTAGTATTTTTCATTGTTTTTTTTTCTGTTTTGTCTGTTGTTTTGTTTGCAAAACTTCACAAAAAAAAAACAAGAAAATTGTGCGAAATAAGAGAAAACTTCTATTTATTCTTTATGATGGCAAAAACAATGATGAAAAGGGAAAAAGTTGAAAAACTTTTTGGGGCACAAAATCAAAAATAAAAAGATATTTTTGATATGAAAAATTTAAGCGGAAACGGATATGTTTCAACTTCGAGCACATATGTGCGTGCATGGGTGGATGAGTCGCATTCTCTACTTCTCCTACTTAACTAACTTCCCGGTCTACTAAGTACTAACTGCATTTTCATTCACGATCTCTTAGTTTAACTTTTTTCTTTTTCACAGTTTCTCAGTTTGTTTTTTCTTGTTTTTATTTGTCTCACTTTTGCTGTTGATGTTCGTGTTGTTGGAGAAAGTGCGAATGTGCGAAAATAAATAAATTTTATTGCATATTTGTTGGCGCCACAAAATGGTTGACTGCCGCTTGTATTTATTTGTCTGTTCAACCGCCCACGGTGCTTAAATAGAGAAAAAGAAAACTTATTTCGTTTGCCTTTTTGAACGACATCACAAAAAGTTTTTCCACTATTTTCCTTCTAGTACATGATTTCCATTTTTATTTCTACTATTTGGTTTTTTCAAACACTTTTTAAACTATTCAATCATGCTAGAAATCAAAAACTCAAAAAGGCACGAAGCAAACAAACAATATAAGCAAAAATAATTCTACTTTTCGCTATTTCGGTTGCACTTTTTTATATCTGGTTCTTTTTCTCTTCCATTCAATTATTTTATTTTTGGTTTTCATTTTTTGTTTTTGTTGAGTGAAAAGTTTGTTTTGCTGTTTTGTTGTTTTGCATTCCAATATCCTTGGGCGCCATCAATGGCCTTGCTTTGTTACTTGCCAGAGACGCGTGCAACCTGACGGCTTTCCCTCTGTTACGTCTAACTGAATAAGTGGGTGTGAATGTGAGAGTGCATCTGTGTGTCTGTACGTGGGCAGCTGCGGTTGGTTGAATTTAAGTTGATTTGTTACCTGCCACCTACATTTTTGTACCTTTCACACGAGTGTCAATAGGTATTATGATTTAAGAGTGATGTTTGTAACTCATAGAACATGGAGGCTGTATAAAGAATATATGGAAATATGTAATCTTTATCAGATCTTTAATATGTGACGGACCATTACCATTGATCCACAAACAATTTCCATATTAACCAAGATTATTCAGGGTACCACCTTGAAAAATGTTGTTAATGAGAGGCTAGACGAAAAAAACATTCTTCAAGAAGTCAAGTCAATAAGAACCGGTTATCTATCTAAGTGATGATGAGAATCTATGGCATAACGCCATAATTGTCAGTTCGTCTGTGCAATACTAGTCTCTTATCTTTTAAGTTATCAAACTGTTACAGACCTTTCATTTCCTTTCTTTCCATTCACAGACAGTATGTCATAACTAGAGTTCTCCGACTACTCCCATACCAAGTGCTCTTGTCCCATTGTTTTCTCTCTTAAAATTAAAACAATTTATTTCAATACCGATCGGGATATTCAAGCTTCGGTGTACTTCTGTAAATGTCTTATTTAAAATGCAATAAATTTGTTATATGTAATTTTAAGCTGCGCTCTCAATTGATGAAAATAAAATAAAAAATTTAAATTAAAAAGGAAATACATGTAACAAAATTGATTTAAAATAAAATGATACAAAATAGTTTCGAAATAAAGAAGAGCTCAAATGTAAAATATAAAAAAAGCAATAACTTTGACCTAATGATAACTTTACATACACTTTATATGGTGGCTATCATGACGCCTGCGACAAGTGGTGTGCATGTACTGGTATAACTAAAAGAAGACCATATTTGAAAAATTGTATCCAAGTGTCCCTTGCCTAGTTCCCTTTACGAAGCTCATATACTCACTTAGATATCCGATCCAAAGTTCTATGAATTAAAAACATCCCACTAAAGACATGAAGTACGAAATAATACTACTAATGTTTGTTTATTGTTGACTTCATTTACTGTAATGTAATGCAATGTAATAAAAAAAATCTCAAAATACACTTATAATAATATATTTTCATTGTACATAAGTATAATCAGGGGCGGATATAGGAGGAGACGTGGCCCGGAGCAGTGGAGGCCCTTTCATCAAGTTTCAGTAAAAAAATATATATCCTCTTTTAAAATCCATGTTATTTTTTTCTAATTTTGAAACAGCTTTGTCCCAAAGAATTGTATAGTATACCTGGCGTGCTTTGCTATGCTCCCGACGAGATGTTAGTGCGTGATGCTGCTCTCCGTTTAATTGTAGTACATTGCGCAGCAATTGAAATAATTTGAAAAATCAGACGAATCAATTAAGTATTAATATTCACATAATTTTATGATATATTTGACAAAGGCGACTTGATTGATTTTAAAATTTGTCTCCAAGCTTTCTATCCAAAATTTTCTTCACTAATTTCTGGACAACTGTGAGTCCGATCCACACCAAACTTCACAGGAACACTCTTCAGAGTATGCTAGAAAATTTCATCAAAATCAGTTCAGCCGTACTCAAGTGATGCGCACAGAAACATAAGGCAAATGACAATATTGTTCATACGAAAATACAAAAATCGTTATTAAAAACTGGGGGATTGGGATAGGAGGGTGAAAAATACCTTACGATCTTTTCTCATACCTACCAAATATACAAAAAAAAAATTTCATAAAAACCAATCGATCGGTTTCGGAGGAGTTTATACACTAACACTGTGATACGAGATTTTTATATGTTGGATTTAATAAGTTTCTTTTAGGATTAAGTTGTTTACAAAACCACGAACATGTTTTGCTACTTCTTCAATTTTGTATTGTTGTTATTGTATGTTTTATCACACGAAAGAAAAAAAATGTATGCCGCTTCAATTCGTGCTAAGCAGGAGTGGGTTCCTATTTCAGCTAATAAACATGAAAAATTAAAATATCCCAAGAGTCGAAAGTGCCAGCAACTAGTCACTAGTTTTTTAGTATTAAGTTTAGTATTAGATTAATTTAAATAAAATATCTCTGTTTTGTTTACTTTCTTGGAAATTGAAAAATTTATTTGTTACAAAATTTTTGAATCCAATGTTTGTTGAGGCACTCGATTTGTGGGTGCCCTGAAGCTCTCGCCCCATTTGTCCCGTTGTAAATCTGGCCCTGAGTATAATAATAGTAATACGATACCTTACTACTTCAGAGCGCCGAAGGCCATAGTAGCCAGTGCTGTATCCTTAAGCTAGTTTTAGTTTTTTAAATTTAACTAACATTAATAAATAAATCTTCTATCCTTTAATCGACCAATTAATTATAATTCAAGGAAAGTCCGTTTATTAAATATTTAAAATTTGCCTAAAAAAATTACTTGATCTAGATGGAAAAGAATTGGGATGTACAAATAAGTATATTACAATCCATTAAGATAATTTTAGAATTGAGATATTATTATGCAGGTAAATTTCAAAATATTTCATTTGTTGAAACGTAACTTTCTCTACTTAAAGGAAATTGAGTTAAATTTTTAGTTTTCGCAAGCACTCAAATTGCTACAAATTTATGTTAAATAAATGTTGCAAGTTGCCATCTTTTTAAATCAAAAAAGTCAATCAAAGTTTTGGTAAAAAACTTTTGCATGAAGAAAATTCACAACCACAGACAAAGTAAAGGAAGAAAATGTAGAAAAGTTTTTGACAAACGCATAAAATGAGAGATAAAGTCGTAAGACAATTAAAAATCAACTTGAAAAATCTTTATGTAAATTAAAGCGGCCAGGAAGCCAAGAAAGTTTCTGATGCACCATCATACTAAGATAAAGACACAAGCCCCAAGCAACTAAAATCAACACGCAACAATGTGCATGCAACATTTGATAAAAATAAACCAAAAGTAATTCTTTATCGAATTTTCTTTTGCTTTTGTAGATGGTGAAAATCGAAAAGCAAATGTTGTATATGTGTGACAATTGAGTGTGGCGTTTGCTTGACTCCTTCCAAAAATTTGCTATGACAACAACAACAGATGAAAAGAAGAAAACTGTCAAATAAAGGAAAGACAGACAGACAGACAGCAGTATTCATTTGCAATTTTGTTACAAATCGAGAAATAGCGCCTGCGGGTATGCAACAGAAATTTACATAAAATCGCATATGCATGAGCTAAAGTCAAAGTGAACTTAGAGTTAGTAGAATAAGAGAAACAAAAATATTGTATATACTAGTTGGTTCCAAGTATGACAGATTTCCAGTTAAAAGTCTCTTGAAGAGAAAAAGAAAATAGGATATAACAGAAACAGAAAACAGAAACTAAATGGAATTTTGAGTTAAAGTAAAAGAAAAAACTTGAACTGAAAAAAGAAGCTCAGATTGCATTTGCTTTAGCAATCGGACAGAAAGGATACACCTACTAGACTTCGTCGGTGCATTAAATATAACCGTAAAAAAATTAATTAAATGCGCAATTATGCAGACGTGTATCCTTGTAATTAGTACGAACGAAGACAAACCAAGAAGGGATTTATTCCTTCGTTTGCCTTCGTATTTTTCTTTTATGCCTCCTCAATTCATTCATTAAAATGAAGCAATGAAGAAAAATTACAAAGCAACACGACAACGACAGCAAGACGGTGGTTCAAAATGTGGATGGGATGCTTTAACTGGAGGAAACACCAGATCACTCCACCCATGGGTGCACACTTCTAACAGTCTCTCCTGCAATTGTAGGACGATGTCAGTCGACCTCGACGAGACAAGGAAACGGAAGTGTGCACTTTTTTCCCATTTAAGCGGAACCACAAACTAAAGAAAGGCGAATGAATGCAAAAAATAAAACTGGAAACAAATAAAAATTTAATGCCGGCACAAAAGTAAGCAAATATAGAAGAGCAACCGTGGCAACTGAAGGCGGCAATGGTTCAACTGGCACATTTATCCTGGTGTAACCCAACGGAAATAGTGGCATCAGGAAATGCCAGGACGAAAACTGAATAAAAAGAGAGAGAGAAAGAGACACCGACCGACAGTCAGACAAACAAAATAACAAACGCAAATGTTTTGCGTTGAAAATTTAGCGAATTGTTACAAACGATTGTCAGGAAGGAAAAACGAAGCCCAAGCAGAAGGAGATGGAGGTGAATTGTATAACACCAAGAATGAGTTCTCAGCTTCACGCTTGGCGCACCAAACATTTGTGGCAAGGATTTTCGGTGTAAGAAAACTGGATTACGGCAGCTTTGTGTGTGGCAAATGAAAACAGAAAAACAAATAACAAACAACAAAAAATGCTAGCAAAACGAATGAAGCAAGTGCAAAGCAGTAAAGTTTGGAAAAATTGTGAAAAACGAGTGGCAACGACAACAACAACAACAACAACGTGAACAACATTTGATATAAGGAAAATACAAAATAATTGTTTGGCGACGACATTCAAGTTTTTTCTCATATTTTCTTATATTTTTGCAAATAAAATACAATCAAGTGAAGCAGAACCAGAAGTAAGAAGCGATTATGATGATGATGAAGACAAAGATGATGGCAACAGAAGAAAATACGAGTAATACAAAATTTTAAATTCCATTTGATATACTTTTACGCTGTTGCGGACATGAATGTGAGTGAGTGAGTGAGTCAGTGAGTAAGTTGCCCAAGAGTAAACCCAATTGTGAGGTTCATTGCCACAAACGCAGCGTAGCACTACCGATTCTATTTTTACCAAACAAATTCCAACAATTGTAAATTGTTTCCCCCATCAAAAAGAAAAAGAAAGAAATATTAAAAAATGCAAATTATGCCTCACTAAATATTATTTTAATATGGCACAATGAAAATCGAATAGGAAAAGAAGCTGCAGATAAGAATGAGGAGGAAGTTGGTTGGGGATGATGATGGAAATTTAAGTGGGCGAGACATTGAGTTCTTCGGAAACTTACAAACAAAATAAAAAGCAAATTTTAACAATGAAATTTATGAATTCAATTTTAATGCCAAATAAATAGAAAAGTATCAAGCGAACAAAAGACTGCAAAGCAACCATAGATGATGGTGATGACGATACAGGCGGTGGCAATGATGAAAAATAGGAATAAGTATTAAAATGAATAACAAAAAATAAGGGGTATTAAACATACAAAAGAATGAAAAAAGCGTTTAGTTTTGTTATGATGGATGATGAAAAAATGCCAAAAAAAAAAAAAAATATATACTACTTACTAGTATTTTTCCTATATAAACCGCAGTAATATTCATGAGTTTACAAGAATTTCAATTTCATGATTTGTTTATAAAAGAATATTAATTCGCTGACGTATTTATTTGCGTTCTGTTTCACTTATTCGATTCGAATAAAGAAGAACCTCTGAACTCACAAGCTGGGAAAGTAGTTTACAATATATTCTCAGATAGGCCACATACGTCTCCTTTACCCCTATGAAAAAGCTTCATCATTAAACAGCTGATGTAAAAAGTAAAAATATTTGATATTGCAAATTTTTTTGCTTAAATTTTAATAATTGAATAATAATTTTCAGTTTTCAGTGAGCCTAGGTTACGGTATGACAATTAAGAAAGCCCAGAGCCAGACGCTGAGTGTTGCGTGTTACTTAAAGCTGTTTTTCGCCCGGCCATTTTAAGTGGTTCTGTTGCGTGTTAGCAATTCTAGAAAAATGTATGCTTTGATCCCTGACTGATGGCACAACATGTTTTATCCTAGAGAAATTTTCCTCACCAGTAATTGATCTCTCTGGCATACGATTTGTGATGTGAATCAATCATGTCTAAATTATATTTCAGCGCTATATCCCTAAAACTGATAGGCACCTAGGCTCTTTACAGAGTCACCGACAAACACTTTTATGTTTTAAAAAAGGAGCGATCTCAACTATTGTTCCAAGAAGAATCTGAGAATCTATGAATAGAGAAAATAGGATTTAGAATGTTTAGATTATACAAATAGTCCATTCTTCGAAAAGATAAAATTTTCCAAAGCGTCTTACAACATTTGTAGCTTTATTAAGATACCCTAACTTATTGTCTTCTAGCAACCTTAGCACGGCTGAGCGATTTGTCCAGTCTATATAATTTCATAGTCTTTGGTATTAATCAGTTTCTTCACTTGATTATCACTTTATAAAACTCATTTCCGACATCTTCAACAATCATTGTTATATTGGGTCGTGTAGTATGAAATTTGAAGAAATGAACGCTAAGTTGGTTGACAGTATATTAAAACAAGGAGTTATTTTGTTAGTCAAAGTATGCACCCATATTATCTATATACTTTTGCAATTTAAGCGGAACGGGGGACAATGAATTCCTGGAAGACTGTTAAACTAGCGTTGTCGAAACTAAATTGTTTTCCTACCAAAAAGTGGTCCAAATTGCTGAAAAAATAGTAATCCGTGGGGGCCAAGTCTGGTGAGTATGGAGGATGTTCAGATGTTCCGACTCCAATTCCTGTAGTTTTTCCATTTTCTGTCATTTGTGCAGTGTGAGGTCTGGCATTACCGTGTAAAAAGATCTGTTGATATATAATATAATATTGATATAATATAATGATAATATGCACGAAAACCTTCCTAATGAATCACTCCGTTTATTGGTGAAAACCATATGAAAATCCGTTTGGTAGTTTTTTAGACAGACAGATGCAACGTGGGGACTTTGTTTTAAATGATTTAAAGGTTTTATTTGATAATTTTGATTCTAAGGATATGATATTGGCTACAATATTTTGCTATCATTTAGATTTCATTCATTGAAAATGAACTATATGAATTCGTTTGGAAAAAAGGAGTAGTAATTAAGAAAATCATATTAACGTTGAAAAGGGTGGACTAAGTCAAGCCAAATTATACGATTTTGATGAGGTTGATGCCGCAATGTATGCAACACATTTCCAATTAAAATGACACAAAAGAATTGAGCAGCAACAGAATAAAGTCAAAGCAAAAAACAAGCACAACTGTGTGTCTTGGTGTTGCATTTACACATTCGAATTTAGTTGAAGTTAACATTGGCGTTGCAATTTTTACTGTACAGCAACATTTCTTTTGAAAGTCAAATTAAGCTTCATGATGCATCTCGTTGTTGTTCTTATCTTTTGCACCGTTGTATTGGAGCGTTCAAGCGTAAATCTCATTTTAGTGCCAAGCGTTCTTCATTTACTATACAATTGTAGACGACGGTCGCTGGTGGAGTTGCCGGCAGGATAAAGAGTCAGACACTCTCGGAAAAGTTTTTTTTTTTTTTTTTTTGTGAAACTCGCTTTGCTTCATTTCAATGCGATTTTAATTACTAAAAGATGAACAACACAAAAAAGAAGCGAAAGGAAGCAAAACCAAGCCAACAGAGTGTGTGATGTGATGTGATGGTTGGTAAGGATAATGATGACGATGACGACGACGATGATGATGATGATGGTGTGTGAGGTTTTGTCTGGTTGCATGGCTGTCGGCGTCTCATGAACGTCATGTGGCGTATAAACGTCAGGCAGGCTCATCCATCAACCAAGCTATTCTCGTAGATATAAACGAAAATATGATGTTGCACATAGATGAGAGTCCTTCTTGTCGCTGTTGCGCGCACGATTTTAATTGTGTTGCTACAAAAACAATGCTGGCAATAGCAGAAGTGGTGTTGTATGTGAACCACAGAATAATCCTGCTCATCATCAACATAAACCACACTCAGAGACACACAGATACACAAAATATACACGTAAAACCTGAACGAAAAAGCAAATAATTTTCACGTGAAAGGAAAAAGCCATCATGAAACACAGCTGGCAACATCACGGCACGCTCCTAAAGGAGTATATGGTAGTATAGTCGCTCGAATGTTTGTGTTGCATTCATTTGTGATGCTTCCTGTACTGTCTCAACTCCATCCAATTTTATTCAAATGTAACACTGACGAGTTTAGCTCACATTGCAAATTACCAACTCACAAGGGAGCATCAGCAATTTTGTTTTTGCAGCTGCTGCCACAAGTGAAAAGTGCTTCATTCTTTGTCTTCAACTTCATGATTTGGTTGTGTGGGTGCGGCTTCGGCTTCTTCCTTCATCCATTCCGAATGCATGAATTCCTCACA
Organism: Amiota communis; assembly: GCA_037043315.1. NCBI lineage: Eukaryota > Metazoa > Arthropoda > Insecta > Diptera > Drosophilidae > Amiota > Amiota communis. Next base: position 1,596,975 of record JBAMAV010001101.1, read on the forward strand.
ATTAACGGCAAATGTTGCGCGTATCTTTTGGCATTCCATCTACTGTTGCTTAGGCAACGCACATATGAAACGCAAATCATTTGTAAGAAATGTTACCACCTTGTTGCAACAATTTATATATTTTTCATTGCATTTAATTTGCCAATGGAGTGCGCTGTGTTTATGTACTTACAATAACATACAATATTTTCAGACATAGTTGCGCTGCCAGACACAATTGCAATAACAACAACAACAGCAGAATAGAAATGAATTCGCAATCCCAATTGGCAACTCTTACAAAGTAAGTAAGCAGGGAGCATTATTGCAAAGTCTTGTTGCAACCCATTCATTCTGTCTGCTTGTCTGTCTGTCACACATAGTTGATGCTGTCAGCCTCTTCTTTACTTGTAGACAAGAGAGAACGTGACAATTCCTTGGAGTATTGTTCCAGCTTTTGCTGCAGTTGTTTGCCTTCGGTTCAATGCAACACTTTATCATGTCTCCCATGTTGAACGGCAGGAACAAAACAGAACAGTAAAGTACAGAATTTTCCATAAATAGCATTAAGTTGCATCAACAATGTGTGGCTATACTTACTTACTTTACTACTACTTTTTAAAGAAGTAGTAAAAAAGTGTACGAACACAACAAAAAATGGGTACAACTACAGATAGCAGCAACAAGCAACAACCATGAGAGTCTTTAGTTTCAACAACATCAACAACTTGAATGAACAATGTGCATGTGCGGTTACAACTCACTCAAGTTGAAATGTACTACTACCTTCGAGTGGCTTCAGTTGTAACTCAACGGTGGCATGCAACTTGGTCTCTTCGAAATGCAATGAATTGAAATGATATGAAAAGTCAAGGTGGTGCGAGATATGTCCCAAAAGTATTCGATCTGTGTTCATAATTCCGTGCCAAAATGTTTCAGAGACCATCAATGGGTACGAGAGACTTGCGATCAAAAAAATTCTCATTTTGTGAAATTTGTATTTCGACAATTCTAAATGTGAATTGAAGAATGGAATCTTGTTGTTCAAAAATTGAGGAATACCAATTATATGATAGCCGCATATTCTTGGGACCAACCTCGTTAGCTGCGTTGCATGTGAAAAAGGGAGATATTTATGTAAACACGAAAAGGGATGCGTTAAGAATGCATCGCCTCAATTCTGAGTCCAATGTATCACTCACTCGCTAGCTTTTTTTAATTTTTCACCATCCATCCCCGTCCAACTACTGAAAAATAGGAATGAAAACAACAAAAAGAACAAACAACCGAAAAAACAATAGAGACAGAGGAAGAAGGAAGGCTTTCAATTCAAAATACAAAAAAAGAAAAATAAAAAAAAAAGAGAAAAAGTAAAAATGAAGTAAGCTGAAATGCAAATGGAAACCAAAGTAAGAGAAAAAGTACGGCAAGTGCAGCCAAGAAAAAAAAGAATTAAGTTTCTGTAAAAAGGAATGAGGTTAAGTTGAATGTGCAACATGCAACATACACACACATAGACAGTTGTATATACACACATGTGAACTCAATGAAGTTGGCGTCAATTGTAGCTGACGGAAATGAAAACAAGCTGACGCATACATGAATACTATGAATACTATATTCAGACAAACACCAACACACACAAAATCCTTCGCTCAGGTCTATGGTATATCGCGTATGCGAAATTTTTATGCCAACTTGTCTGCCCATATGAATGTGCCTCAGTATCTATATATATATGTGTGTGTGTATTGCTCATGGGCATAAAATTCAAATTAAAATGTCGCACAAATACCGTCAAAAAACCAACGAAGTAAAAACAGAAAAACCAGCAAAAATTAAAAAATAAAATGAAAATATACGAAAAATCTGTAACAATGCATGAAAATTTATTCTCTGTAAATTATTTTGTCAACTTTTTCTTATTGCCTTTTTTATTTTAAAATTTTATTATCTTTTCCATTTTTATCATTCTTTTTTGTTTGTTGCTCTTCCATGATTTGCGTTCGTTCGTTCGTTCGTTTGTTGGTGCATTTGTTTTGTTTATTTCTCCATGTTAAGGAATTTCCTGTATGCCTGCTTGGCTTCATGCATTCATTCATTCATTCGTTCGTTCGTTCATTTATGGACACCGTCGTCACACATGTTGACAGCCAACAATTTCACAGACAAAACGAAAGACATAGAGTCGTATACATTGCGTATGAGTAATAAAAAATATATAAAAGTACATTTTATTAAAGCATTAAATCTGTGCTTCCTTTTTTTGTTGTGTCGTCCGTCGTTGAGTGTACGTAATTTAAAGGATTTTCATGTCGCATCTATTGTGTTAAAAAAGAAAATCAGAAATTTATTATTATTGTATTTTGGAAGGAGAGAAAAGCTTAAAACATTTGTCTTGTTTCATTCAATTTTTCCATCCCTTTGCCATTTTCAATTTGAAAACTAGAAGATTATTTAGATTCTTAAATAATTTTGAAAAAAAAAAAAACAATATAAAGTTGATCTCGAATCACTAATACGACTTATGGTGACATTCCATTGATACTAGGGATTTTGCCGAAAAATGAAAGATTACTGAATTACACATATCATATTTAATACAGTCAGTTATATCAATTAAGAAATACTTGGGATGGAATCCACTGAATTATTCAGAAAGGTCTGTTGGATAAATACAGATACAATTCCAAGGGTAGTTATGAATGTTATATGGACATTGTATTATTTTATGCATTTCTTTCCTGCTTATAAACCTAGATTTTTTTGCTGGCAGCTAATTAATCTACGATAGAGTTTAGCTTATAATTTAAAGATTTTTTTTTTGTGTTAAAAGTAAATTTAATTATTCTTTTAAAATATTGGCTCCCAGTCTCAAACTATTTACAATATAAAAGTATGACATGATCATTTACACATTGGACTATAGAAATCGGGTTACTGAGTGAAGTTAGGACCAATGTTATAATCTCTATATGCAGAGTAAATTGGGCATTCAAAGAGAAAATACTGAAGACTTTCCATTTGACTTACCAACATACCAACTTTTGGTGAATTCTGTAGACAACCCCATTGCTGCAAAATATAAGGACAAATTTATTATTGTAGATAAGCGAAGTTACGAAAATACAGAACTCATTTGAAATTTATGGGACTATTTTATGATAAAAAGCTCCCAGAAACTTAAGCGATTTGGAGCTAGCAAATATAAGTACATCTTGGAATTTCAGGAAATTGATCAAAGTGTTTTTCGGATAGACTTTTCATATCTCCCAATTTTCGGCATTTAGGTTATTCCACATGTAGGATAAGCCGATGTTAAGTTACCCTGCTATATTCGGCTTCTGAGTTCATATGGCGATGTAAATGCAACAGTCTAAATTAGCAAATTTTTGGAAGTCTATGTGCTCTCATTTTCAAAATTATCGTTATGTATTTCCAGGTAATTTAAAAATATTAGATAATAATTTCATGGTGCCTAATTCGAGCCTGATGAACATTCGGGTAATGCAAGTATTTCTTTAAAGTAAGTGGTTTTTACTATTTCCAACTATTCGGAGTATCTAAGGCCCCACTCGAGTGTTCTAATAGGATTAAGGTAGATACAGCATTACTGAACAGCTAGACGTTCCCTGCCCATGAATCCGCTTTCCAAAGGCGCAGCGTTGTCTTTTTTATGTATTAGGATTTATGAGTTATGAGTTATGACAGGTCAAGCAATAAAAGTAAAATTGTATTGAATTTTTCATTTAAACTCTACTACGAATCGGTTTGGTTAGTGAAAGTTCAAGTTATATAGAAATTCGAATGTATATCAGAATTTTGACTTTATTCATTTTCCATTTCAATTTCTCTCTGTTCATTTAAGTCCTTTATTGTTCTTGCTTTTTTATTTTTTAATCCCGTTGAATCCTTTGTATCTTCATTTGTAATTTTTCAAGAACATAACAAATGAAATGTCAGCCAAGGTATCATTTTATTATTTAAAAGCTGATAGAAAAGGCAATTGAAAAGCAAAAAGAGGAACAACATTATCAATAGAGCAAAAGTAAACTCCAATTTTTAATTAAAAAATTCTTTTGGAAAGAAAAAGGAATTGAAAAAAGAAAAGAAAAGAAATGGAATGAAATGAAATGAAATAAAGAAAAGAAATAAACAGCAAGGATGTTTTTATTTTATTGATTAGGAAAAGGAGAAAAAAAAATAGGGAAAAGGAAAACAAGATGAGATAAAGGGTTACTTGTTGACATCAAAGTCATAGTACATATGATGAAATTGTCCAATATTTTCTTTTCCAATTTTGTCTTATTTTTTCCAAACTATTTTTAATAGAAAAGTTTGTTTTCAGGAGGCTCAAACAGATTCAGTAGAGCAAACAATTTTACATTTCTGTTGGCTTTGAAGAAATTCCAATTGAAGTTAATCCTTTTTGAGCCTTTTAAGTTCATTCACTGCCAATAAAATTCTCTTTTCTCACATATGCAAAGATAGCCAGAAATGAAAATAGAATTTTCAATTTCCTCAATTTTTCTTATTCCTTTGACACAAAAAACTAAAAATTTAAAACTGGAACTGAGTGGTAGAGAGAGAGAGAGAGTGATGTATTAAGTGAGAAAGAACTCAAAACATTGAAAACATATTTCATTAAGTTTGGTACTTTACAAGTTATTGTTATGCGGCAACAACTTCCGATGCCCCTTAGAGCCCCACACGAAAATAAGGCAAGTGAAAAAAAAGTTTGGTTCAAAGCCAGGCACACACCTAACTAAATAAGTGCAAAGAGGCTTTTGTAATATTGTACTAACTGCTGACGATTGACGAAGACTAGAAGTCAAATAGACGGATAGATGGATGGATGGACAGACGGCTGTCAAGGTTTTCAATTTTTTGCACAAAGAAAAAGAAAACTTGAAAAATACTAGTAGGAAGGATGGAGGGAAGGAAGCGTGTGAATTGTGTATGTGTGTAACTTAGGTAAAGTTTATGCAACAGCAACATACAACAAACATAGAATGCAAAAGTTAATTATAAAAGTTTTTTACGCATTCACGCCGACACAACCACATAGCTTTTGCAACCGCCGACGCCGTCAGGTAAATAATATTTAAGTTACGAGTTTTGTTGAAGAGAATCGTGATGTATTCCAATTTTCGGTTTAAACTTAAAATGAAGAGGAGTATGGCAAGTTACAATTGTTCATGTTCATCATTTTAAATTGAAGAAATTAATAACTTTGATATCGAAGAGGGAAAAATTGTGGTAATTTCTTTTTATAAGTAGTCGTCCAAGTTGTGTCTTTATCTGAAGAAAGACACAAAATATTCGAAAAGAGCTTTGCCTTAGTCTTTTAATAAAGGCTGCTGGGTCCAGAAAAATACAGATACCATATGATACTCGATAGTGGGACTGGTTAGACTGAAGATTCACAACCACTTAGACCCGATTGCAATTCGATTTTAAATATATAGTACTCCGGGTTTTTATTCCGTATCTTTAACTCTTCTTTAGCTCGACAGGTTTCAACTATCGCAGTGTTAAATTCTTATCCATTGAAATATGATTATTGAAAGAAAAGAAACTTACATAAAAATCATTAACAAAAATTGTGAATTTTTATTCATTTTCTCATATACTCGTAAATGTTACAGGGGTCATAAGAAAAACATTAATAAAGCGGTCACAACGCGTACTTGATCAATTAAAAGGCCATGAAGAAAACATAAAAACTTTAATACAAAAAAAAAAAAAAAACAGGTTCATTAACATTGACCTAACCAATGTTTCATTTTATAATTTTTTTTGTATTTTACTTACCTCTTCAATTTTGTTTTCATTACCTGAAATACGCACTTCTTCCATTGCAAATTGTTTTGCTTTTTAAAAAGTTGTGGAAAAAATATACTAAATATGAAGAGTATCTCAAAAAAGTTGCACCGACTCTTGTAGCCATGACTTTATGAATTTTTATGAAAATATAGAAACACAAATACAAAAAAAGACTAAATTACCATCATTAAAGACCAAGTAAAACGAGTCAACAAATACACAAATAGAGTAAAGTAATTAAGTGTGTTAAGTTAGTAAGTTTTCAATTATAAAACTTCAATTTTTGATGGACTTAATATTCATTTGTCAATACTTCATAGGCGAGGTGAGGCTATGAAATAATGAAATTGTTGCGACCCTTGCTTATTACAGACATATTAGTTTAACTTGTTGCCAACATTTCGTGCCGAGAAAAATGGTAATTGTTGTAAAAGAGCGATCGATGAATTTTCATGAAATTACATAACAAAAAAGAAGAAAATCTTTGAATATTTATCACAATCTCATAGTTTTGAGTGAAAATATTGAAAAAAAAATTCATCAAACTGTTATCTGATCCGATCGTCGGACATACAAAGTTTTATAGATGCACCTTTTATAATGTAAGTATTATGATCAAGTTCAAATATTCATTAAAACAGAAATAATTAATTAATTGAAACAATAATAAACTGACTTGCTATACAATATTAAATAATATCATTGTCATATTAAGTTTTAAGCAAAAGTTTTTGTACCTTCCCTTCATACTAGTACGAATATGTGGCAAAAATTTATTATATTATATTAACTTAGTTAAAATCCTACATAAATATATAAGAAGGGAAATCGATTATACTAACGGGGCTTCTGTTTCTCAACTATTCTTAGAGCTATAATACTCAATTTTTTGAAGATGTCAGTCTTTTTTATCATAATTTACCACATACAATGTGCATATTAACAATACAAGTTAAGCTAAGTGTTCAACCTTCTTTAGGCTTCGAAATGATTGGGGGCTCACCCTCAGTTTTTTTTTATTTTGCTGCCATGTTTCTTTAGTTCAACAACTTTTGAAACAATTCACGCACACACTCTTATATGTTCAAACATCGATACTTAACAACATTAACAAGTTGTTAATGTGCATATAATTAAACTAAGTTAATTAATTATTATAAGCACTTTTCATTTACATTATTAACGATGGTTATTTGTGTTTGCTATTTCCTTTATTTATGTTAAAATAATATTAAATAAATAAAAATAACAAAAAATAGTAATAATAATAAAATATTTATTAATTTATTGTAATTCTTCTTCTTTCATTTCAGGTATGTACGATTAAAACAGCCAAAGAACTTGAAAGCATGACAATAATAGAACGATAAGTATCTTGATTTTATACATTGACAAAGCGTACGCCTAACTTGTGTCAAGGTATTTCAATGTGCCCAAAAGAATATTAACTATACAACTGAGTATATAAATTGAAACATCGTGACGATTGAATTGTTTTAACGGTAAAATAAAAAAAACAAAAAATTACAATGTCAGGCGGTTGAAAAGGTTTTAAATTTATGTTTTGCATATGTTCATATGAGCTCAACTAGTCCAGAATATTTAGAATTGTGAAACAATTAACTTACTGTCCTGACCGAAAGATTTAAACAAATAATACAAAAATAAGGAATGTTTCATTGGACTTTATATAGTATAAAAAAATGTATTAGAAAACACCGACGTTTTTAATGTCGGACGTTATCAATTGCGTCAAAAAAAAAACCCTAAGTGTGCTAGAAAACGCGATGATTTACATTGAACAGCTGATTGAAAAGTGTATGCGATGATATGTGATTGCCAGAATTGTTTCGTTCCACCAATGACATCTGTAGATATAGAACTTTAATTTTCAATTTATCGGCATATTTTGTAATATTCACGTCAATCACTTACAAAATCAAATTTAGCTATGCTTAATGTCGTTCAATACAACAATTTTTTTAATAATGAGAATTAATGTGTGTTCACGTTTATTTTCAAATTATCTTCAAAAAATTATTTTCGCGAATTTTATTTAACAATTTTTGCAGGCTTTCATCGTCCTATGTTAGTTAATAGACAAATCCTTTCTTATCCTAGGAATATCAGTCGAAACAAGGATAAGCGAGATATTCTTGCGAGTTGCATCTAACACCTCTGTTATTCAACTTCGTCCTTGACAATGTTGAAATTGAAAATGCAAATTCGATGGATATATAATATGACATGAGAGAAGTAGTTCCATGGTTGATTTATCAAAGAAGAATTGAACTAAACTGACTAAAATCTAATATTATATTAAATTGTGCTTGTAGAAGGAAATACTTTTCTGACTTTCCAATATTAAAATAAGAAAATACGTACATAGTGTCAAGAGTGTATCCAAACTGATAAAAGTTTCTTCTTTATTTTTTTTTTATAAAACAGTTTCCAATCCAAATTTATAATATATTTATGGTTTCTTTTTTATACGTATATGTAAATTTAAATATATTTTAAACATGCCACGTAGCACTTTATCAACTTGCAACAAGAAAATAACAACAAACTGGTTGCTTTTCTTTTCTTTTCAATTTTTTTTTTTTTTTTTGGACATGATAATGCACAAAAACACATTTTTTCATCAATTTTACTACAATATTATTGTGCAAGAAAAATTTCATCAAAAGCGTGTTTATCCTTACTATCGAACTTTAATCAAACTAAACTTTTATGCGCGTGGCAACAAGCAACTCACTACTCCTTCCTAAGGAAGTACTTACATCTACTCCTAACTCAACGGCTACTATCAATACTGGGGGCAAGCAAGTGGAAGTCGATTCCTTGGTGTAGCACATTCACTTCACTTCAGCGACAATGACGCTTTTCTAAACACTTTTACTACGTTTTTTATTACTTTGACTATTGAAAGGGAGAAAATGAAACACAAAAATTGTAGTAGTCACATAGTTCTAGTCATAGTAGTAGTAGATTTTTGCACAACAAAATTTTTGGTTGCTGCCACTCACTTGATTCAAATACACTCACGCAGATACACACACACACACACACACACACACATGGATGCACAGAGACTTTGTCATTGTAACGTTATCGCGCGCAGAGCTTTTATCCTTTTTCACACTTTGTACTCATGTGACACGCGTTGTCGTGTACATATATAGAATAAAGGATCAAAAGCAAGAGTGGAAAGTGAAACACGTTCGTTTTAACTAAATAGAAAGCAAAAAGGAATAAAAAAAAACAAAAAACAAAAATGTAAAGAAAACATGCGAGTAAAAGCGCAAAAGTTTAAATTGAAAATTGTATTCAAGCGTTAAATTGGCTTTTCCAGTGTTATCGTGGCCCCCTTCTAACCATTTCCACACTTCCACCTCCTTCTTAGCTGTGAATGCATTTGCTGGAGTACTTTGTGGCAACAATAGCGAATCCACATTGCCCACTTTGGCCTGGCTCCTCGACCTAGGTCTGTCTAGCTGATTTGGTCGACTGGTTGGTATAGTTTGCTTTGGTTTGGTTTGGTTTAGCTTAGCTTAGTTAACCACCAGAATCGTGCGGAACAGTATAATTTTTAACCAATTTAATAACACAACGAACGTGTCTCTTTGTTTTGTGAGTGTGTAATTGGAATTTTGTAGTAAATGCGGTGGGTTAAATTTCATTTTTGAATACTTTAAAGAACATAGTACTTCAAAGCAAGGGGATGTGGGAGTCACTAGGCAACCACCATCCTTAGTTAATGTGTATAAATACTCAACATGAACATGAACTGTGACATCTTAAGCATGTTAATTATGTCTTTGATGTCATTTCCATGTTTTTGCTGATTCAATGAATGTCGCACACCTTGATGTTCTCAAATACTCACACTCGAACGCATCAAAGGTTATATTTCCTTTGTATTATGTACAATAGATATGTTATTCATGGAAACTGTTTTGAATTTGACATGATTCACTGATGTACAAATTGGAAAATGAAGTATTTTTCTTATTATCATTATTATTGTTATTTGTGTAATTGTGTAGGTTATGTTAAAAAGTTTAATTATACGCAAATAGAATGAGTATCTTAAAATAAATTAAATAAATTAGAAGGCAATGGAAATTTGTAAATCACGGGTTGTCACGGGTTTAATGTGTTAAATTTTATTTAAACAATATTAATTCAAAGAGTAAAAAGAGTATTAAGAATTTATGTAAGGTGAAAAAAGATTATTTTTAATTTAAATAAATATTTACTGCATGAAACACAGTTGAGTATCAATTAAACCTATGTCATGAAACTAACCAAGTAACTCAAATATTATTATAAATCTCCGAAACTGTGTTAAAACAACTTGCTGCAAAATATTGTCAATGCAATCACAACATACATAAAGACCTCCACATTCTATTTGGCAGGGGAGAAGTAGTCAAGGTATCGAAGAAGTACTTATTTATAGAGACTGAGTAGTCATGAAAATTAATTTAGCTGCTAATCTTCTTGAGAACAATGGCATTGTCAGATGGTTGAAAAATTTCACACCCCGAACATACTAACTGGAGTCTTGCACGAATGCATTCGCAAGCAATTATGTACATTTCATTTGGTGTCGAAAAAATAAACAAAACAAATAAAATGAATGGTATGTGATATGTGATGCGCAGTCGAAAAATTGTCTACTTCGACAACCACTTCGGCTAAAGAACTCTACATGTGCGACAGAAAGATAATCGGCGAACAAATAATTGCGTATGAAAGAGACAGCCTCCGTCGTCGCACACATATTAAGACTCATTAAAGACTTCCATGTATTCGAATGTTTTCCGTTACACTCATTTGATTTGAAATTTAGTTTCAGATGCATTTCGTCGGTATATCAAATAAAGCTTTTCATTTGTCTGAGCAAGTATTTCATATTTGCAAAGTTCGGCACAAAACCCATTTATTTTATTTGGTCGACTGAGTACCGGAAACTTGCTTCGCTCATAACTAAACAAATGCCTTGTTTGCCGTATCAAATGCATTCGTGCAAGACTCTATTACCAATTAGGCTTTAAATTAAATTTATCTAAAAATATTTGTTAATATTGAGTGAGCTCAACTATTGAAGATTTTGAATTGTTATACAATTAACTATCTCAAACGCAGTAACATTTAAATAATAATAATAATAATAAAAATAATAAATTTGTCTTAAGAAAAAAACCATAAAAAATCCTTAAAGTTGATCAATACTTTAGGTACAAAAATTCAATTCAATTTTCGAAGTACATAGTTCATGGCAAATGACAGAGCATTTATTATAATATGAGTTTCTTTCAAAGTAAATTGTGGCATAAACATAAATTTTGTGGTTGCTATAGTAAACCATACAGCAAAGAATATAAATGAGTGTACTGTGTGATATGTGATAAGTCATAAGCCATACAACAGGCAAAAGCCATTAGTACTGGTTGACTGATATTTTTGCACATTTTTACAGATTTAGTTTTGCTAAAAACTTCCCAACATCATATTAGTCTTTCGTGCCCATTCCAATATTTCTAAAACGAATTTTCCATTAAATTATATGAAAACTTTTTTAATAGAAAAACAACTATGGTATTATAAAAGTCAAAATATTTCAAAAGAAATAATCTCATACATCAAAATCATTGCTCCAACATGCGTTCATGCGTCATGTTGCACGCTCATTAAATTCAAAACATTCAACGGCATTAAATATTTGCTTTTTCATTATTGATGCCTCAAGGCAGTTTTTGAGTATCATAAAACACATTTTGTGGATTGTTTTTGATATTTTGAAGAACAAAAATCTCATTGCGTTCTGAAAACTTCGGTTTTTTTGTATTGTTATTATTCTGTAAGGCAGTTCGGCAATCAATATATTTAATTATCCTTAGTACTACATACTTATTTTCCCTATTAGTTTGGCTTGCAGAATATAAAGTTTCATGCCCTTGTTTTAATGATGTCTTCAATATTTCATTACACAGTACATACCTGGTTTCTACCTTTTGGCTTTTAGGCCACAAACTTGTAGCATCGCCGTCTTAAAGTATCCACACAAAAAACACACATATGCCAAGTAATGATCAATAATGATACCATAAACACAATATTCGCAAGGATAATAAGCCTTGAGAATAACAACAAAAAGTAATGAAAGATAGATAGACCTAACAGCTAAAGCAAACTAAAGACAAGCAGGCAGGCAGACATTCTCGAGTAATTTAGGCAAACGAAAGATAGACTTACTTAGTACGGTCTTGGCTGCAAACGATAATTGAGTCTATAAAACAAAACACGCCAATGAAAAAAGCAAACAAAACAAGCCAAAAAATACCCAAAAATAAAACAACAACAGAGAAAATGAGGAAAACAAAAATAATGAAACCTTACCAAAATGTTATAATGAGCGAGAAATAAGTAGTAGCAACAATCACGCTATGCTACCAAATTCACCGCTCTTCTTTGATTGTTATACTCTTCACGGGAGTGAATAGTATTATAAGTTTGTCATGAAGTTGGTAACACACATCGCAGACCACATAAAGTATATAATATATATTTGCGTCTGTTCGCAAAACTAATCCCTCAGTTTTTGAGCTAGAGAGCTGAACATAAGTTTCCTTTTACCAAACGCTGCAAAATTTGTTGGAATCAGCCGAATCGGACCACTAGGGGTCCCTTTTAAATTAAAGTTCTTATGATCCATGGGTTACCAGGAGGGGCACCTCCTATACAAACTTATAAAGAGCAAAAGCACAATAAAAATACAGTGTCTTTCAAACTGTGCTCATATTTGATAGTCAAACTGTGTTCTTTGTTGATACCCAAACTGTGTTCTTTGTTGCTATTCAAACTTTAACAGAGAGTATAAAGTGATGCTAAGAAAAGAAGGTTGGTTGCAAACGGGAGGAGCGTGAAGAGTATTACATTTTTGGCATAGCCCTCTTTCTGGTTTTAACTTAATTTTTCTTCTCTTTATACCCTTTGCACTAGTCACACATTGTTATGGTGTTTGTAACGCATAGAACGATAAATAACCTATCCAATAAATTCCTATACACACATAATAAGCGTATCAATAATGTAAATAACCTGCCTTTCTCTCTGTCAACTTCTGTTATCGAACTGAAATTAGACATAGACACAAATCGTATGTTAACTTAACCTTGTATTGAAAACTATAATAAAACTTAGCAAAATTACATATTTGATATTATACATATATTTTAGGATTCTATTAGATGTAACTATATCTTAAAATTGGAATGATTCGGACAATATTTGTTATAACAACCATTTAAAGTGCCTCTAAACTTATAATTTCTGTTTGAACAAGTTCGCTCTTCATTGTAACAATTGGAAAGTGAAATGTATTTAAGCTTCGGGGGAACCGAAAGTTAGTGTTCTGTACATTTTTATTTTTACTTTTTGTGGTTTCAACTAAAAATATGCATAAAAGAAGTCTTGTTTTCTTATTGTACTTTTGCCCCTGTTTTTATTATTGTTATTGTATTCTCGTTAATGTTTATCCAACACGCGATTCTTGGCCTCTTCATACTTTCGTATAAGAATCTTCCTCAATTCAATTCCTTGTTATTGGTATCCTAAAGCCAAAGAAGTTCTGTTGTTGTTGCTCTTGCTGTTTTTTACGACACCATTTTTAGTGTGTGTGAAAAAACTAATAATATGGCAATTTAGATATTTTACTTAAGGCTACAAAAACTGAAATTTAATTTGTAAGAAGGGTGAAAAAAGGAATACACAATTCATATTTCAACCGAACTGAATATCAAAAGAAAATTTCTATCCCATGAATGGAAAATTACTGACAAAATGATTTAATTTCATGACAGTGAAATTCACTAAGATTATGGTTATTCTTAAATCATTGTTGTTATTATTGAATCCTTAGTTTGAAGCAGTCACTAAGAATCTTGAGTTTATTTGCAAATTTGGATACTTTCCGTTATTCTAGAACTTTCCTAATCAATAAAAATATCTCATGGCTATTGAGCCATCCCATTTGAAAAAGGTTCTTATGGAAAAAGCGATCAGACAACATAAATACATTTTGTCCATGCCAATACCAGTTAATACCAGTTCTATGATCTAGTAAACAGTTCCAAATAGAAGTCACAGACCTCGTTATGTAGCAAATATTAATGTACTACTTTAAGGTATAATTCAATCCAATGTTCTTTAATGCAACTCATGTTAACTGCCTATACCGAAGAAGTCATTTGATAAAATCTGCTAAACAAACAGAACGACTAACATTTCGATAATATGATAATGATGGTGTGCATGGACTCGCGACCCACACAACGCATGTCGCTTAAGTTGAAAGTAGCTTTTTTCGCACACATAGAATTTTATCGATTCTTCGCTTTTAAGAGTTCAAGAAAAAGCTCTTAGACTCAACAAACTCATTTAAGCTTGAGGATAATAAAAATAATTTGGTTTGAAAACACATAACATAAAATCGTTACTACACATTTAAGCAAGATAAATTAACCAGAATGATCAATGTTGTTGAGATGTTTTAGCTTGAAGTCAAATGCGGGTTTAAAGATTATCACAAAATGTAAAATTATCCCTGGATGAGGCAATTTTATTGAAAATTATTTCTTTGTATACAAAAATACAACACTCATTCGCATCAAGATATTTCGATAAGTGTAGGTCCCGGAAATAAATATAAAAAATTTAGGTACATTAACTTCATATCATACGGGGCCCTTTTCAGTGCCCTACAAAAAATTTCAAATATTTATAAAGTACAAAAAACAAATGATGAGGGGGGTTTTATTCTCATCACATACAATCGAATCAAATTAATTATAAAACCTGATTAGAATCGAAATTTTATTTTTGAAGACAAATTTCATTAATCTAATAATATAAATGAAAACGCCGTCATATCTTTTACACCTCACAAAACGACAGCATGCCAACGAACCCTCTTTTTTCATATGCGCTCATATAAAGTTAATCAAAAATACACACAGATTCACACTCATACAAGCTTATACACATGCCTATTAGGAAGACCTTAAATGTTTGGAAAATGAAAATACCAAAAAAAAAAAAAATAAAAATAAATAGAAAAACAAAAGACAAAAAAATGTTGTTGTTGCTTCTTTATAAAATCCATTATATTTATTTATTATTATTTTCTATAAAGACTGCTATACACACACATATTACTCATACTCAAACATTCAGAGTACAAAATCAGACAATTTTTTTATTTTACGCGTCGATTGGCACTGAGAAATTTGTCTAATTTCAATGCGAGTCACGCGTATCCTGGCAAAGTTATATACAACAAGACAGAAAAATGTAGCGAAGCAAAGTATATACATAGATACATTGAAGCAACATAGATAGAGATTGACATACAAGGAATAACAGCAACAATACCAAACCAAAAAATAAACAAATACAGTTTGTCACATAAATGTTTGCAAAATATAAAAATTGCTCTAAAAGTATATTTTTTAGTATTGTGGTTAATTACAAAAGGAGGAAAAGTATGTAATCGTGAAATAATAATTAATCAGTCTTTATGCAATATTTTGTGAATTTGTCAGTAGTTATACCCTTGCAAAGAGTGGTTGATTTATTACTAAAGAAGGATTTTACACCCAAGAATTTGAATTAGAGATGCTTAAGAACACCGATAATTGAATTCCGAATTCTACAAGACAAAGATCCTATTACTACTTTATAAAAAGTTCGTCATGCACCTCCACAAAGCCCAGTCTTGAGCCCAGTAGAGCCCCAAAATGGAAAAATTGTGTATTAAAATACAAATGGGGACTATGACTTGAAAACTCTAATTGAGTCAATGGAAAAAACTCTTCAAGCTGTAATTAATGTCAATAACGTGCATATTTCGAACAGTGGACAATTGGAGATTTGGAGTTAGTTTATTCGTCATGGGTAGACGTTCAAAAAGCATTGGATGGATTGATTGAAAAAGGATACGTGTATATTGATTGGAATTAAGACTCAAAAGTATTTCGCGGATTGTCACTAATTTCTAACTAAATCACGTCGCAAAAAGTAACCGAATGGCGTAATGTAAATGTTTCGACGGAAACTTGTATTCAATCAGTTTTATAACAACAATCTTAAACATGAAAATATTAAATACATATATTTTATCTGCCTGACACAAATGGACCAGTTGAAATAGTGATTTCTTTAATGAACAAATTGTGGATGCCTGAAAAAAGCCCAGTTATGGTTTCCGGTCCTACTGGTGGAGTTCTTAAATTAGGTGAATATTAAAAAAAAACGTTCCTAGAGTTTTATTCTTAATTATAATCATCACCAGGTGTATTGGAAACAAATTTGTTTCTCTGACAAATATAAAAATAATTAAGTATTTATGCTTCATAACTTTTTTAATTTCTGTGAATCTACCAATTGTCGTTAATAAACCGATGCCCCGTTTTGAATAAAAAAAAATAAAAATTTGGTCAAGTGGGAGTCGGACTCGCACATGAAGGGTTTATTTGACAATCGCCAATTGAATTACACTATCTGTGAAAATTTTAATTGTCAATCAATTACAGTTCATGAGATAGAGCTCACTGACTGACGGACGGACAGTGTAGGGTTAGTAAAAGGGTACGAAACATTAAAAATGTTCATGAAAGATATACCATCAACAGATATTCTTAAGAATTCGGCCTATTCACTTCTAGAATTTCTGCTTCTTTACAATTTTTGTAAAAAATGTATGTGACAAACTGTAAATAAAAATATAAAGCTAAGTAAAAGAACCCATCAATTTGAGAGGAGGCAGAGGAGAACACGTGTATTTCCATTGCTGAATCGTTGTATCTATACACAGAACGCATTATTTGCTGCTTATTCCTAATATTTCTTATTTATTTTTTTCCTGTTGTTTTTTCATCTTTTACATATTTCATTTGTTATGCCAACAACTGAGCGCAGACATCGAAGAAAGAAGGCGACGCGACAAACATAAAATACTAATTTATTTGATATTCATTTTTGTTACCATCAAGTGATTTAACGCCATAGCCATCGTTTGGTAATATTCCGATTTACTCGTACATACACACAAACACATATATACAATATTTCTTTACGCTTAGATACATTTTACATTGCTATTTTATCATGTAGATACAGAAATTTATGTAAGTACTAAGTTCTTTCATATTCGTAAAGAGTGCACTGAACTTGTCATTAATGGCATCATACACAAGTGTTGAAGTTGATTTCAAGTACTATGTACTCGGTATAACATGTCTATCTATAGATACATTTTGAAAAGTTTCTGCTTTTTGTAACTTTAAGTTACCTTCCCTAAGTGGGATTTGCTTCTATGTATTTATCGTATACCATGTATCAGGAAGTAGATATCCCGTTTAATTAATGTATTTCTTCCATATGCGTTTAATACCTTGTATAATATTTACATATGTATATACTTATTAATGTGTGTGCGTGTGTGTGTTTGTGTGTCTGCTTTTTTGAATTTATGGTTTTTAATAAAAATAAAAATTTGAATTTTCAATTTAAGAGAAAAGAAATTGGAATTGTTTATAAATATTGTATATAAATAAGTATAATTTATTCTAATGCGACCCATGGATGGTTGGTGGCATCGCAACAGATACATATACATAAAGAGATCTACCCAGATAGATGCAGGCAGACGAGAATCTTCTTCGTCATTCATTCATTCAGTCAGTCAGACTGTTCGTAGTTGTTCTGTTGTTAGTGCGTTGAGCTCTCTGTCTGTATCTGTTGTCTGTGAAAAAAAATCTTAATGAATTTGACCCCCAGTGTCAATTTAAACTGATTAAAACTGTTTCGTTCGTTTCATTGGTTCCATTTGTATCTGTTTTTTAGTCGTTATGATTATTATGAAGCAACGAAGAATAAACAGTCTCGGGACATGTGCATACAACTTAAGGGCGCTGACAGACATGTACATATATTATCTTCTCTCACTCGCTCTACATAAAAATTTAATTTTAAATGTTATAATGTCAAATACTGATGAAGATGAAAATATTGTAGTAATAAAAATAATAATGATGTTGTTGCTGATGATGATGATGCCTGAGAATGAAAATATTTTACTCAATCATCAAAGTCATCATTATCACTCACATCTTTCTAAACTGTCATGCTTATTGCTGTTCTTCGTCGTCTTTATTTATCCCAATGAAATGTGTTTTTATAATTAAAAATATTGGCTGGCTCCATAGATAAAGTATTGTATCTTTTGTTTGAATATGAATTCAATTTTGGATATGTTATAGAATATTTGGTAGAAGTTTATAAATATTTAATTAATATCTTGTTTATATAATTGAATTTCAATTCATTGTGAATTTTTGTCACGCAATTTTACTAATAGCAAAATCAAATATTTTGAAAAGTTCAATAGCAAAAATGGAATTGCGTTTTAAGAGAAAATAAGACATCTGATTTTGATGAATAAGCGATTCCATTCCAATCAATCCATTGTATTCATCTATACTGGCATTGAAGCATTTGAACATGAACTGAATCTCTAATTATTAGTATTTTTAGATTCAACTAAATTTGCTATCACAACTAATTATGATTATCAACAAAATTGTATTCCCATTGTCTCCAGTATTCAATTTTTATTAAAAGATTAAACAATATGTGTGTATATATTTGTAGGTAAATACATAGAAATTCTATCTAACGACATTACAAGGAATGGAATTAATTTTAAATCTCAAAGTTGCATACTACAAAATACAAAAATTAAACGCAGCATGGGGTTGTGTATCTATACCATATATGTGTATGTACAACTACACAAAACTCTATTCAGAATTGTCGACAACATAAATAGAAAGGAAAAATCAAGAAAAAGAATAGAAAATAAAGACAGAATCCAGAAATTCAACAGAAGCAGCTACTTGAGTACAAAAGTATTTATTAGACTAGAGAGCACTCTATCTGCAATTACGACCCATCTAAATTTAGTTGCACTCTGCTCTCCAGACCAGTATGAAACTGAATGCTGGAAAACAGATACTCAAGCGGAGAAATGCAAATCGTCTAAAACTTGAAGTATGTACAAAAATAGACAAAGTATGTGTATAGAAATGGAAATGTGTGTGATGGAAATGAAGAATAAAGAGTAAAAGGACATCAATAACAAAAAAAAAACGAACTGTTGAGAAAATAAAAAAAAAAATTAAAGAATGAATGACAGACGGACGGGCGGACAGAGGATGTTATGCTGCCACATGTGTGTTGCATTTCAAAGTGTAAGATATGAGTTCGGTTGACAAGCAAAAAAAATGGAAATTCGAAACTAAAATGAAAATGCAGTCAAACCCGATGAAATCTATGAGAAAAAAAGTATAAGAAGTCAAAGCATCTAGAAGACTCAGTTATCAAAGGAGTCACACAGTCAGTCGACGACTTAACTTGGGCTTCCTGAGTGTACATTTTGATGATTTTCTTGTTGTTTTTTTTTGCCATTCTGTGTTGTACTGCTAAGTTCTAGATTCATTGAACATTTTTTAATTGCTTTGGTCCCATACTAATATGTACTATTTAAAGTAAAATCCGGAGCATCTTTATGGATAGAATACGCCAGAATATTCCTTTAAATATTCTTGTTACAGCAAAGATATTGTACTTTCTTTGAATGCATCCAAATTGTTTAACTAAAATGCGGAAAATTGGTCAAAGAAGGTTTAGAGAAAATGAGTAATATTGTTCACAGTGATTAAAAAATTGATTATTTTTGTAATCAGCTCAAAAAGGTTATTATTTATACAACAATCACAGGGAAAATGATGTAATTGAGGAGTTGTTGTTGTACAAAGAAGTGGATGTAAAATGTGACTATTAATCAGAATCACAATTTTTAATCAACAGGGCTGCCAACTTGTTTGACAGGGATGCGATATTTTTCGCTAGTGCTGTCAAGTTTTGTGCAGATTTTTATCTGTCACTCTTTTATTTTTTTGCCTCCAACATAAAACATATGATAAAAAATAATTTTAAGTAAATTTGAAATTGTAAAATTTGTCTTAAAAGATTAATAAAACACATTGCAGGAAAGAAAAATGGATCTGAATGAACTATGTGCATACACTGCAAATTAATCACTGTGAACACTTGATTAAAAATTTTGAATTTTTTAATCACTGTGAATAGGCTTTAATTTTCTGTTTTTTAATAAAAATATAAAGGCAAATTACAAAACATAATTCAAATTTTGAGTCTGATACTTAAAAATATAATAATATACCAATAGATAGTAAGATACCGAGGAGCAAAGAGCATTAAATACTGACTGCCTCTGCAACATTGCATCAATGTAAAGTTGGTCGTTTTAATTACATGAAGTTAATTTACATAAAACCGAGCAGCATTATTGATGAAACCATGATGTCTCCCTACTATATATGCTCATACAATATATTGTACTGTACATGTATACAAATACAATGCTTGTGTGTAGACAGTCCTTGTATTGTAAAATAATATACATATGTTGTTGTTAAGGTAAAGGTAAAATAGTAGGGCAACCATATTGCATATCTTTGCTTATTGGATTATGAAGCTATTCTTAGCATGATGCTACAGTTCTGATATTATTATTATTATTGTTGTTGCTATCATTATTATTATTATTATTGCTGTGTGTTGTCCAATTATACAAACAACATTAACAAGAGTAAAGACAAGACTGAAATGCATCATGAACAGCATTATCATGATTGACTTCAATTATGGCACAATAAGATATTTTATATTTGCATTAAACCGAAACGAACCAAACCGAAACTACTAAATCAAGTCAAACTATCGAATCTGACCAAATCAAATCAAATCAACATGGACTCCAGCTAAGATATGCAAACGGAATTTGCTTTTATTTGTATCCTGTTTTCCTTAGACTCCTTCCTTGATTTGAATGTACAATATAGTTATTTGGCAAATGCTTGTTGCAACATGTTGCCTGCAATTGATTTCGATTATCTTCCATCTACACACAAATTTCTATTTATTTAACTACATTTACTTACATATAACTTTTTTCTTGTAGATACATTCAGTTTATTTACGTCATTTTGTACTTTACTTTAGCTATGAGAGTTGAAGACATTAGTAAAAGATTAGATTAGATATGTGCATCATCATGTTTTATCGAAGATTTATTAGAACATTTAGTTTAACACAACAAGTAAAATCAATTGAGGCAGCATATATGATTTTAGCCTGCAGGATTGCAAATAAATTGAAACCATTTCAAGTGTTACTCAGAGAGCATAATTTATGAGTTAAATAATAATACTAATTTGCATCAATCGAAATAGGAAAATATATAAATTTAATGGATTTTCTTAATTTAAATGAAATAAATAATAAATAAAAAAGCTTAAGATTAATTTTATTAAAGTGGAGTAAAAACAAAATTACAATTTTAAATGTGTTCGTGTGTAAAATTCCTCTTTTCAAATTCATAACATTTATACTACAATTATTGTATTTATTTTTACATTTACCCTTTTTGGAATTTGGAATTCTTTTCCAATATTAATAATTTGAAACTCTTTAATTATTACAATTCTCCAAAAGGATTTCAGACTTTGATTTTATGGAAATCAAATAACGTTGTGTTTCAATCAAACAAAATATTCGTTCTTTCTCATTAACTTTGATTAAAATCCGATAAAATGCAAAAAAGATACGAATTGGCCAAATCACAAAGTTCAATCTTTTAATTAACTTTGATGAACACGAGCACGAAGAGTTCAACCGAATTTAATGCCCTTTGAAAAGAGAACATAAAATTCATTAGAATTCCTTTTTGTTGTTCTCTTTGTAGTTTACAAAACGAAAATTTAGCTAAAAATTCAAATTAATGATTGTGTACTTTCATAAAAGCTTCTTATCATCAACGTGCAAAAAAAAAAGATGAAAATAAATGAACACAGATATTTTGTGTATGGAATGGTAGCACCTGATACCAAAGTTGACCCTATTTAAGGTTTACTTTAAAATTTATTCTACAAAATATGAGTTGAGTTTAATAAATTTCAATGAAAAACTAAGCACTAAATCTTAAATGTCAATTAGTTACTAAATGACCGACCATAAATGATATTCATGAGCAATGGGTCACAGGGAGAGTCTAAACTATTACCAGTAGAACTATTGTCCTTTGTTTCTGGTTCATGGTTCACCTGCAGGTGTCGCCTTACTTATGACTTTGATAAATTATGAAAATGTGCAAAGTTATCCGAGAAAATTTTGTAGTAAATCATGGAAAAATCTGCAGTAATCTGAAAATAGTAAAATGAAAACACCAACAAGAACCAAATAAATGTTTCCTTCTATATATGAGTTTTCTTCATATATGGACCAGTATTTACCATACATACATATAAAGCAATGTCATTTTAGTAATTTTAATCAAAATTTACAGACAGTCAGAGATACATATTTAGACTGTTAATTTCTTGTATAATTTTGCAAAATTCAAGTGCATTTTTAGTTATTGTGGTTTTTTGGGTTAGTAACTTTTATCGGTTGAAGTGAACGCATGAGTAACTTTTAATATAATGCTTTGTTGGTGCTCCCTATCTCTCTCTCCATTTAGGGTTCTTTTCAGTGGTCTTGAGGATTGATGGTGAAATGCGACGAAGGCATGAAGTGAAGTATAAAGAGCTAAGAAATCCCAGTGCAGAAATAGTCACGTTTATTTACTTGTGGATCTTTTGTGTTTTTTTTTTTTCTTTCTTTTACGTTATCATAAATTTTTGAACTCGGAAAAAGAAAAAGGACCGATTGAGTTCAGAGAACGAGTTCAGCATAAAATTTTACATTTTATAAATTTTTTCTTTTGCTATTAATATTATTTTTTGAATCTTATAACATGGCATGATTTGTTTTTCCATCTTCTTCTCTATTTTCTTGTCGTTTTCATAGTTTTTAAGCCACCACTTCAACATTTTCTTTTGGAACGTTGACTGATTGTCTCAATATGTGATAAGTAATTACTATTGTGTGCAATTTAGATAAAGCGAAATCAAAATCACCATAGACAACAACTCAATGTATACTACAATAGACTCCTCTTCTCTAAAGTACAATACAAAGCATGAAGAATAGACAATCAAATTACAAGATTGGATACCTATGTACAATCTCTTTTCATATGCTTGTGATACTTTTTAATGCTCATGATGACGATGATGGTGATGATGATAAAAATATCTGTTACACACAAGACTCATTCACATGCACACTAGAATCTCCTATCAAGTGGCCACTTATTAAGGTGAATTGAATGCTGAGAGCTCGCTCTCTTCTTCATCTGATGTTGTTCAATTTGAAGTGTTTGGCTCGGCTTGCCACATACTATAGCACTACTAAGTATATTACATACGCAATCTCTTGACATCAATGAAAGCCGTCGTTTCACAAGTGTTTTTCAAGTTTGAGATTTATTCTTTTATTGGGATTCACTCTACCGTTTTCTCTCTACCTGGAGAGTTATTAATGTTAAACATTATAGCAATTAATGAGGAACATGTTCAACAAGCGGTTGCAATTTATTTTTTATTTTATTTTATTTTTTTCGGTTAGCCAAAGTGCCACCCTCCTTAACGTGGCATATAACATGCGTTATTTGATATATTAAGCAATTAAAAATAAACAACAACAAAAAATCCTCAATCCTCATATGACACTTACCCAGTCACTCTGAGTTTGTGATTCGACACTCTTAATGTTGGTTGAATGTGAAACTTTGTCCACATGCACAGTTGGTTAATGTGGCATGTTCACATGGGTCTATAATAAAGGGAGGGTGGAGTTGGAGTTGGTTCAGTTGTTATATTTTATGAGTATGTATGCATGTCAAACGACTGTTAAATATGTTAACCTGACCAGAAGCAACAGGAGTAGTATAACAGTAAACTTAATACTTTTGATATGTTGGTGTTGGCACTTCGTCACCCGGAAATGTGCGTTAACCGGAATGTTGTGGTCCTTACGTAACTATATGTACTCGTACTACCTATCTACCTGTGTAGCACATTTATGTTTTTAAACTGATGGGAGGTAAGCGATTTGGTGGCATCAATTGTGTTTGTGTGGGTCGGAGTAGTTTCAAATGGAAAGTGTTTGTTACGGAACTGCATACCTTGTTATGCATTTTGTATTGGAGTAGAAGATATTGTGGAGTAGAAGATGTTGAATTCTTGTTAGTATTTGACATGGTCGTAAATAACTGTTGTTGTTGTTGTTATTGTCGGTTGACAAAGTTGTCGCTTTAGTCAGTTGGACAAACAAGTTGAACAAGCATTAGTTACGCTTGCTTTTAATGGGTCTCGGTTTCTGTGGTTTTTAACTTTGTGTCTGCAATAACTTCAACTAAGTTAAGCGTATGTAGTTCGAGAAGCTTTACTTAATAACAATGCACAAAAGATAGGGAGCAGGGGAACTTTGTACTTTTTGAGATTTTGTTTTGCAAGAACGGATAGCTCATACATGAAGTCACAATTATAAGAAATACCAAACTACCAAACTATAACAAAGAATCGACTTAATTAGTATTGTATGTTCTTAATTAGACAGAAATTTTCATTAATATTTTATGTAAAAAGGAAATTTGAAAAGCAATTAAATTAAAAGAATTAAGCACAAATGAACCACTTGACCTACTAGGTTCTTAGAATCCATATAAATCATGGATTGATCTTTTTCAAATATTAAACACTTTTGAAGAATATTTTTTAATGATAAAACGAAAGATAAGCTTATCTTGTTCAGCTATTTGTAACTTCCAACCTCCATTAAAATCTGTAAATTAAACTACTAAACACTTGAATATTCCATGTGTCTTTGTCAGTGTTTAACCCTTTGGTTTTCTTGTTAACCCATTGCCCCTCTGTGTGTTCTTCTCACAAGTTTGTGTGTTTTTTTATCATATTGTACAACAACTGACTGACGACTGGGAAAACCATAAAATTCTCACATTTCTATGGCTGCCCCAGGGTACCTTCCCTTTCATTCTACAATATATAATGATCCTCTTACAAGTGTGGTTATTTCACTAAGACCAGCTAAGCTGTAATGGTCAATAAAACAATTTTATAATTCAATTAATTTACAAGTGTGAAAATTATCACCAACAATAACATAAAACCACAAAATGAATGCATTTATAGAAAAATGCACAAAACAAAGGAAAAACAAAAAGAGAAAATCGGATTAAAAGTAAGAGGTAATTGCCATCTTTAACACCGCTTCCCGGGTCTCTGCAGGTGTGCGAATGAAGGGAAAATGTTGTGTCGAGCAACTGATGAAGAAGCCTAGGTCAAAGAAAAACAAGAAGAAAAAAAATAAACATCACTTGGGTCTCACCAATGTATAGATACACTTCTTGCATATGATTATGAAAGACATTAGAAAGTAGTTGTTTTTATGCATTCAACTAACACAAGTTTGACTAAAAACTATTGAAGATTCTTGCTCAGAAATAGCAAACCCAAATTAATCTAATTATTATTTTTTGCAAAACTAAATTAATTTATCATAGGGAGACTGTCACTTCTTATGAAAGTCTACTGCGATAACTTTAGTTGGGCCTAAATGATCGCTTTATATGTTGTTGGTCATGCCTTCACTTGTCTTAACTATAATGATATGATTTCATTAAAGCAAGTTCAACAATTTCATCTTGAGATCTCAAAAACTGACCGTCTAATACATCTTCTTCTAATGACCCTATGGAAATCTCCGATGCGGTACACGTTTTTCTATGCGTTACAAATAGCACACCAAGTGTATAATTTATTTGACAAAAGTGTGAAGTGTGTTAAACATGACAAATCTGAAACGTTTTACCTGTGTTAAACATGCAATTGTGTAAGGGTCTTGGTCCTATTCTCATGGGGTTTCACGGCCGTTCAACAAAAACATAAACGCTCTAAAGGAAACTGCATTTTATGACATTTTATTTTGACTTGACTTGTTCTTGTACTATACAATATGTAATTTGTTTATAACACGCTGATTTTGTTGATGTTTATAAACGAACAGGTGATGGGTGTGTGGATGAATGGTTGAATACCCATAGGTGGGCCTAACAACAGCCCTATATTCGAATAGGACCGTATTGTTGTTTACTGACGCGTTCTAATTGATGAAGTTGTATGCACGGAAATGACCTTTTGCCTTTAGCTGTTATTTCCTTCCGTTTGCGATTAATTTAAGCTAACACACAACTCTCTCTCACACACATACACAAAAAATAAACATATGTGCATGTGTTTGTACATCTATGTGTGACAAGGATACCATTCCCCATGCATGCGTGTTGTTTAGCTTTTCTATTTCTTAAACAAAGATTTTTATTTGCTTTCACTTAAGCTTAAAAACCCATATCGATTTTTTATGGGTGTTGTTACATAGTTGCTTACTTAGCATGTCCTTAGATTTATCCTCGGCAAGTGTATATGGGGTATAGTGTATTGCGTACAGTTTGAAGGTAATCGTATCCCTTTACTATGGGTAGATACTAGTAGAACTAAACACTGATTGCATTTAATGCTTTCAAATCAATCAAACTGTGTGGCATCACTCAGTCTGCCAGTCAGTTAGTCATTCACTCCCACAATGTCCATTGTCCCTCACCTCGATTGATTGGTTCGCGTGCCATCATTCACCAGTTGCCATGCCCCGCATCCATTCGACTCGCCTTATGGCATTACTGCAACATTGTTTGCCATTTCGTCAGCTACTTGCCATGATTTGTGTCACCATTTCATACACTTCATTGGCTTACTGGCAGATGACTGCTGTCAGTTGAATCGAAACTCAACTCCTACACAACTTACTTGGGTTTTTCTTTTGCCACATGAAGTTGCAGCTTTTGTTACCAAATGTCGTTGTCGTCATCGTCAGTAGTCGCCGCTTCATTGCGTTTTATTCGTTCATTTAACATTGCTTCTCTTTGTTTTCTACTATTTTCTGCAATGAATCAAAGAATCTGTTTTCTTATTGTTCCCTTCTTTTCAATTTTTAGTTTGCTTTCTATTCTCTTCCCTTGGTTTTTCATCTGCTTCTCTATGGACTGCTTTTATTCATGTTTCTTCTGCATACGGTCGAGGTCTGGAGTGCAACAGAATCAAAAATAAAATGATTTGATTCGATTTCAGTGCAACGCGCGATTTAACTCCAACTCTATTGCAACTACAGTTTAATCTCGATAAATCAGACCTTTATTAGTCGGAATGCCACTGAGTCTTTGCATAATGTACTTTTTGAAATTGGAGTTCAAAAATATAAGCTTGAACCAAAATTCGAGGAAATTGTATTTTTAAACCAAACAATTAATCCCCTTTGTCGTGAACAATCAATATAATCGAGGTTTAACTGTATATAACATCCACATCTGCAGTTCGATTAAAGTTACTTTCGAATAGAAGGGACAAAAAAAGCAGCAAAAGAAATAAATAAATAAAAACTTAATTGTTTGCAAACCCTTTGCTTCACTTCAAATTGTCGATACATGTATATATATCGAAATACAGATACTTTTTGAAAGATAAAACTATATAAAATAAAAAAGTATTTTAAGCAAGAATCAGAAAACCCTCAACTTCAAAGACACAATCTGTGTATAGGTAACTTCATGAAACTCATTCACTCAGTCAGTCATTCATTCATTCAGTTAGTTACTCCGTCTGTTTCAAATTCATTCAATTTTCAATCGCATGTAATACGATATACATTTATTTCTGGCTTCATTGATCTTTCTTTCTTTTATATTACATACATGTATACTCGTACCTAAGTGCGTATCGCAATCATCATCTATACGCTTCATGTAGTATGATTTTCCTTTGTGTGGCTAAAATGAATCTGTGCAAAAATTGGATTTCTCTGATTTCGTATGATGACAACGAAACGAAACAGCACACCATCATCATACGACATTAAAATGGAGACATTATTGTTACTACCATTCGAACTGTTGCAATCGGTAACTAAATCTGTGAAACGAATCTATAATTGCATATGCACTACTATTCATCATTGTCCATCGCTCAAGCAGATATTTTGACCTATTAAAACAAAGTCATCATTGATTCATTTGTACACATGGTATGATTAAGAAAGTTTAATGTTTGAATTGTTTATATGGCCTCCTACAATTAAAATCAAGTGATGTAAAATTATGACTTCTTATACAAGAGTAAAACAACTTGTTTGAATGGAGAGTAACTACAACATTCTAAAGTATAAAATAAGTTCTTATTTGAACAAAAAACCAAGGTGTGAATAATCCACTTATACGATAGCTTTGTCATCCAATTAAGCATGCGAGAGTTAACTCCGGCCGTAGTCAGATGGAAATCGAATGCACCAAGTCTACTTCAATGCAAACAATTATTTTAGTTTTTGATTTAATGAAAATACAAAATACTTTATTATAATCATGATTGTGCCTTTAATCCTACTTCTATACAATTATTATCATGCTGCGTAAAATCACCAAAACTATTTTGATTTTAATGGAAAATTTGTCCATCAAATCCAAAATATATAAACTTTTGCGGATTTATGAGTTTTTTTATGAATAAATTTTGCATTCCTACAGATACTCACTCTTTCAATGAAATTCCACAAAAACTATTAGAAAAAACAAGTATACCAGAAAAAATATGCACAAATTGTGGATTGTGAAAGGTGTGTAAGCTTCGGTGAACCGAAATTAATGTTCTGACTTGTTGGTTTTTATTTTTAATGATTTTTTGTTTATTTTGTTCATGACAGACACTTTATTTTTGTCGTTTTGTCTGTCATATTGTACAAATAAATAATGGATATGTCAGTGGCGCCATTCAATTTTTGATTTATTTTAAAAATTGAAATATAAACAGAAAATAATGGTTACAAAATTTTTAAAATAAACACAAACAATTGACCTACAAAAATTATAAATAAATAAAATAAAATCTTTGCAACAAAATCCATGACATATGTAAATGAAACACATTTGAAAAAATCTCTAAATAGTATATTTTACTATTTAAGTGATCACTATTGTCTGCTAAAATATTGCAAGGTGGCTCTCCCACAACATTAAATTTCAATAGATAAGCTATCATAGTGAATTCATTTTATTAATAATCAATCAATTGATTACATGATCTATGAAGAATTCACAGCGAACAAATGATTTATTTATTTTAATATTTTAAGAAATTTCATTCTCAAAGTAAAGTAAATCTAATCACTTTGCATGTAAAAGCATGCAAAAAGCATGAAAATTTAAAAGTAAATTTGAAAAGAAATTCTATTAAGGGGTTTTTTAATCTGAAAAATAAAAAACAAACTTCATTAGTTTAAGTGCTTTTTGCGTTACCCTTAAAACCCTTAAAAATCAATAAACAACAAATTTGTCATGCGTCTTTTGCGTTGTTGACTCCAATGTATAAAAGGGAAACGATTTGCATCTTGGGGAAATCATAAGACATGTTAATATATCACATATTGAAAATTATCTTCTTTATAGAAACTTTCTCCTTTTTTTTTTTTTTTTGTCAACAAACATTCAAAACTTATTCTTAAAAAATAATTAAATCTATCTAAGTAATGTATATAGAAAATAATATTAAATATTGAAATAAAACTGAAGAATTGAGAATGGAATTCTTCTAGTGTAAAGTCACGGGATAAATAAATTACTACAACATTCGTGTGAAGGTCACATAATAAAATCTGCAATGCAATATTTTTCCTATTTCGATTTCGATTTGGACTCGATGAATATTCAATATATTTTATTTACTTATAACCTGAGAAAATAAATAAGAAAATATCTTTGTTGTTGTTGTTTGTTATTGTCACTTTTTCTTTCATCGACATTTATTTTCGTTTATTTGATTGATTTTCTTGAACGTGATTCGCTTCTTCAGTTTATTTAGGTATTTATTTTTTGTTTTATACTTCTTATTTCATTTAAACTTTAAGGAAATTTTAAAAAATTGCTATTTTTTTTGTTGTTGATATTTTGAACTCTCCACGTACTTTATTTATTTATTTATTTCGTAAATTAAAAATTACAGAAAATTTATCAAGACATTTTAATATTATTTTTGAAAAATCAGCCAAAAGAATTGTTAAACAAAACAAAACGATTTTTAAAATGAATTTTTATCAAAATATATGTGTGTATTTTTCTAAATTTTTGCTTTGTTTCCTTTTTTTTTTTATTATGGTCTTATGCATTTTAGTTTTGATGAAGATAAAAAATCATCTTCATTTTCATCTTTTGTTTTTCGCTTTTGCTTGATTTATTTTTGTTTTTATTTTTTTTTTTCCAACATTATTAGTCCAATTACTTAATTTTCCACTCACGTACGTCGCTTGGTCGTTCGGTCTCATTTTAGTTTAGTGTGTTTGAGTTCGTTTATTGGCTCTTTTCCCATGCACTTTTCCATGTGCAGTTAATACGAGAGTAATTCGACAATTTTTCACGATAAAATCCAAAGTGCATCGTCAGTTGAACTTCTTAGTTTGCTTCTTTTCTTTCGTCGTCATCATCATCATCATTACTTTTATCTTCTCTTCCCTCCGTAGTCGCCATCATCTCATCGTCGTCTTATTTAAGCTTTTAGCGAAAGTGAGCTTCGAGCATTTACAGCTGACGGCATTCTCACGATTTTTTCATTTTCATGCATTCGTTCGTTGGTATTAACGATAATGCGACTATCATCATCATCAACTCATCCTTTATTCGACCCAAACCTCCCACTAAATATGCGCATCTTCAGATCTCGTTGTATTGAGTTTTGTTACTATTAATTTTCTTTTCACTGTAGAATGTCAACAATTGCAAAATGAGGAAATGAAATGAAGAAAAATTTTATTTGAAATTAAAAAAATAAGGGGGGGAGGAAATGAATCAAATATTTGTCTATTGTCTGTTGGAAAGAAATTCCATTTAAATGTCAAAATCGTTTTGCAGATGCGCCATCAACGTTACCACTGCGCCATTGTGCATCATCATATTCATTTGAAACAGCAGCAGAAGCTGCCACAATACCAACGGCAGCAGCATCAGCAGCTGTTGCAGCAATCTTTAGTCGTTAAGCAAGTTAGCTTGGAGCGATACATAATACTAAGAGGCATTCAGCAGCCAGAAAGACAGACAGACTGACGGATCCATCTACCAAAAGATCAGTAGTTCTTAAACTGTGGTTCTCAGATCCCACAGGAGATCTTGCCATTGCAATTTCAATTTTGACATTTACATTACACATCGCCCCACATTTTTACCAATATTAAGGTCAATAAAGATTTACCATCCCTGGCCCAGCATGTAGTCCGTATACTACTTATGTTTAAGAAACGCTGTGTTAAATAAAGTGACTAGGTGCAGGCTTGGCTCGCCTTCAGATTGCCATTTGTACATTGGAATGAGTGGAGGCAACCATCAACTCTAATAAACGAAGATGCGCCGCAACATAAACCAGTGACATACAAAAGATAAAAAAAAAAAAAATAGCAGGTCATAGACACAGAAATAAAAATGCCAACAACAAATAAAAGAAGTTAAAAACGAACAGGGGAAAATGTTAAAGCACAAAAACAAATATCATAAAATTCAGGTTGCAGTTGCAGAAAATAAGAATGAAGAATGATAATGACAAAATGGCAAGTTGGTTGTCGTTAAAGAATTAAATTTATCATACTAAACATTCTTTGTATCTCCCTCCATCGACATACAACCGGTTTGAAGCATCATTGATTCTCTATCTATGTAGAAAAGTATGTTATATACAGCAATTATTGGCCTAAATCATTTGTATACATGTATACCTTCATTAGCTTCTTCCAAGTGTTTTAAAAAAGAAAGTGATTTATAAGGAAATTAAAGTTTAGAAGCGATTCTATAATTCAAATTCAGACTTTATTGGATACTGAAAATTTGTAATTGCCAAACCAAAGTACTAGTGTATTTACAATATTTTTTTTAAGCATAAAGCTGCACATTTCATTACTTAGAAAAAATTTCAGGGAAAAACATAGTTTTACTATCGGATAGTCGAGCCGCATTCAATAGATTGATCTTATGTAAGCCATTTAGGAATTGATGATAATTATGACATTATCTTAGGCTAACAACAGAATTATGAAAGGAACCGTATTACATGGTCCTGAACACTTCTTTGGTTTGCTTTCTTAGACTGATGGGATACAGCTAACAAAAACAAAACAGCCATGCCCAAAAGAAGTAGGCCTTCTGGGAAATTTCAATCCCAAAGAAAGAAGTATGATTGTCAAGAAATGAATTGATGATCCTTTCCATAATTTTGAGTGGTCACTGTAGATATAAAAAATGATGTTTAATGCCGCAAAGTCTAGGTCAGGGCTGTCCAACCTTTTTGGTTCCGTGGACCATATTTTTTCCCTTCCGATAAGTTGCCGAGGGGTTTCCCTCAGCGAGAGAAAAAAACTCTAACCATCGGCCCAAAGAAATTTCTGTTTGTCACTTCGGCCGCCCATGCCACATTAAGCCGAATTCAGACTTCACTTGTTAGACAACCGTGCTGTAGGTGAAGTCTAATGTGATCACACCTCAATTCATCTGACTATTTCACTTTATTCTTTACAATAGTTATAAAATCTTTATCTAATTTACGGTCTCTTTCTTTTATTCTATTATATTGTACAATGGTATTTTAATTCTACAATGCTCCATTTGAAATGTATGTCAATAATAATCTATAATGGAAGATATGTAACAAATCATCAATAATAATAATAACTATTCTACTTTGTCATAAGCTCACATAAAAGGATTTCTTGAGAAGCGATCGAAGGAGAGCTTACCCTAAAATTGACTCATGCAGACTTGTGTTGCCTTGTCACATTCTAAGAAAATGAAAAAAAAATCCCTTTTATGAAATGCAAAGTACACACAGACTGACATAAACTCTGAGATGTCTAAGCCTTTTCATAAATAAGTAATTTCTACAAACACGTGTGCAGTGTCTCATCCTTCTACTACCACTTACGATATTTCCTGTCATACACCCGCGAACTTATATAAGTATGTTACAATGTACGTGTATCTACAAGTTTAGCTGTTCTCACAATATCATCATCTACTTGTCATACAAATGTATAATTCTATGCAGTTTGCTCTCATATGTAATTCCCAACATCAACAGCAATAGCAATATCAAAAACAACATTAACTGAGTTCTGAATTAAAAACGACGCAACTCACTCATCATACAATATTTGTATTTTCGTTATAAATTTCCGTTCTGTTGATTTCAACACTTTAACACATGTGTATATGTTCACTGACTCACAACTACACAGAATTCATATATACATATGTGTATAAAAAGATACCAAAGCGTATATACTCGTATAATACGAGACTCAGTTGAAATAGCAATTTCTGAAATCTAAATGCAATAAGAAATCATAACTAATTTTTTTTTTCTATTAAATTTTTCATTCAGTCCTGTCTATTCAATATGTCCTCCAGTGAATTTTTTTTCTTCTTTCAATTTTGTAATAATTTCCTGAATATAAAAGTGACAACTTGCATTTTGGCTTAAACTGAATTGACTGAAATTGGATTTGTTAGTACATAGTACTAGTAGGTGCAATTTCATATTTCGTTTTGCAGTAAGTTTCACAGTAAGCCATCTTAATCCGTACCGACAAGCCAAGCCAAGCCAAGCCTACCCGGATGCTGGCCTAATACAGTCATCATATTTTAATATCCTTCTTTTTTGGCTTGGGCCGAATTCATATTCATTCATTTCATATACTAAATTGAAAATGCAGTAGAGGCGAGAGTACAGAAAATTGAGTTTGTGGAAATTGGCAAGAGATTTACTTATTTTTTGCTGGCGTTAAGTAGTGAATTAGTTGCAATTTGTTGGCATCTCTCAGTAGTAGGTTGCCATGACTAAATATTAAGCCTCAATTTCTATAAGGCTTCACATTGCATGTTGGACATACAACAACAACATAGTAGTATGTAGTATCATAGATGTAAGGAGTAAATATTATACTATCACATTGTCACGTTTTACGCGATGAGTTTACTTGTTAGTTTATTTTAGGTATTTCATTTGGCCAAAGCCCCAATAATTCATTTGGCAAACTTGTTGCACGAGTTGTGCCGTTGCATTGTATTGCATTGCCTGTTAAGCAAACTTGTTGTCTGTTGTGTCACAAAAAACTGTGACTTGTATTTTTTGTTTTTTTGGCTTGAACAACCCACCAAACAACAAATCAACCGACCGACTGAGAGAGACAGACACAAGTTTAAACGAATTGCGTTGTTACTCACCCTCCATTCACACTTTTTTTTATATCTTTAAATATTTATATTGTTGGAATTGTGCGTGTCTATGGCATTTCAGCTTGGCTATCAAATGACAGTTTGACAGTTTATTGACCTTCAATGGCAAAAACAACCATAACCATTCAAATTCGTTTAGATCGCACAAACTCAAACTCAAATTCTAACCTTAAACGGGAGTTCAACTTACAAAACTTTTTATGGGTAACATGAATTTTATTTTTATGGCAGCACACATGAGCTACATTTTTTATCATGGCTTTTACTTTAGATTGTTTTTATTCGTTATTTTTTATTGAAAAGTCATTTTGAATCGTCATCAAATACAAAAGATGCAATCGATTGTAGTCAGTCACCAGTCAGTTGTCAGTAAGTAAGTAGTAGTATTTTTTTATGATTGTCATTATATACATATTTTCTCTCTTGACATTTGCCTGATAGACACATGAATTTGAACTCATCTGAAACTCATTTAAAAGCTTCTTGGTAGCGCATCATTAAATGATTTTATTAAAAATATATTTACTTTTTCTTTGATAAAATAGTATTGTATTGCCTTTTGTTCGTGCCTTTCATAAAAATCAATAGACAATAAAAATTTACAAATAAAAAAGCAATGTCAGTTTTGCACTTGAATTTTTTTCACTTCTATTTCATCTTTTGTTTTATTTGTGTTATGTAAAAATCTTCCAAAGATTCTTATGACCCGTGCCACAAGTTATGTCGGATTCATTAGCCTACCGACTAAAAAATGCCCTGTCGCCTGAAAAGATGCTTGCTCAAGATACTTGTTCTTGTTTGATGAAAGGCCTCGACTTAATTACATAAACCCCAACACTCAATGAGAGTGTTTCCACCTTTTTCTTGGAGCTCATAAGAGCCAGCTCGGTCTTATGTTCTGCCAGACTAAGGAGATTCTGTGTAAATCACATCCTCGACGCTGCAACAGTCTTCTCTACTTTGGATGCGACCTCATTTACCAACACAATAGCAATATCATCAGCATACCTGACAATCTCCATCCCATTGGGTTTACAAATCCGCAGAATGTCATCCTACATGAAATTCCACAGAATTGGACCCAGGGGCAGATTTCCTTTCGGGATGACAACTAGCCGTTGATTCATCCAGTATTTGGGGACGAGTCCTTCTCTCATGCAACTTGAGAAAACCAATCCATCTTGAAACTCCTCATCTGGATCCTTTTAAAGTGTACGAATTTATATAAGAAAAAGTTCTCACATTTAGATGAAATCTGTTACAAATAAAACATGGGCTTTAATGTGTCACTTTCATTGATGCCTGTTTTTGTCTAATTATTTTTGAGCTGCAATTTATCAAAATTAAACTTGTGCAAAGTGAATTTCAATTTATTTAATTTAATTCCCAATTTTTGACACAATTTCTTTCTTTATGCATTACAATTTCGTATTTTTTTATTTGTTTGGGTTTTTTCAATAGTGTGTGATAAATCACGTCTGAAATTCATAAAAATTTATCAAGTTGACCAAGTTTCCAATATACTTTTGATGAACGAAATGCGCGAACTAATTTTCAAACATTTCAAAATGTGACACTGCAATGTGTTGCCATTTATGGGGTGTCATGCAATGTACAATATTAATTTGGAAACATTTTGTTCAAATTTCGGTACGCTAAATGCGTTTGATTGAATAATGGATGTAGGCTTTGTCACATTAATTTGCAATGGGATCATCACGTATTGGCTTTGACTCAATTGCACAAGTACATACATATTACAATAGCCTCGAATTGAACCAAAAACAACGATTACTCAATTATTATCATCATAAAGTTCAACTGCTGCGAATATTAATTGAACCGAATTTTATTTGCCAAACTACTCAAAGCACGATTCGTTGAACTCGATCGATTCGCTTTTGTTCGAATTTTACAATTTTTAATTGGCATGCAAAGCGACTGACTAACTAACAGGGGCTTCACGTGGCCCTCCAAATTGAACAAAATGAAATTTTATGTTTTATTTTCTTTTATTATTATTGACCAACGTCCAACCACGACGTCAACATGGACATCACGGAATCAATTAATTCATTTTTGTTTTGGTTTTCAAATTTCTCGTAATAGAAATTGGCAGTTCGCATTGCGTCATTCATTGAAATCCAAATATTTTGAGAGTTGCTCAATTCACTTTTCACTATTTTCCATGCATCATCGTCATCATCATCATCGTCACACTCACACAACTGACACACTTCCACCTGCCTACCGCACCACAATGACTCTACCACACTTTGTTCAAATGCCGCGCATTGAAACGTGTTGAAATTACAAAATTTGTTCCGTAAGGCATTTATATATACGTAGAGGATATAGATACACTATGTGTATTTTCTTTTAAAAAATAAATAAATTTCAAAAATAACTTATGATTATTTATTTCTGTATGTTTATTTTTCTTAAATTTGACACAAATACTTTTCTGGCATCATTGCTTATTATAAATATTATTTCTCTTTTGCGAATCGAATGCGTTTGGACACTTTGACTCATTTGGAAATGTTTTCATAAAAATTTATTTACGTATGTGTTTTTTTTTTTTTTGTTTTTTGCTTAATAATAATATTTAGTCAATATTTAGAATTATGAGTAGTAGCTTTCATCTAGACTTCGTTCTTTCAAACGACACACATGGTGTATAAAAAAATAGAATGAGACTGCTTTTGCAATCAGATTTTTATATAAAAGTAGCACTCTATACTGTTTTCCACAAAACAAAAGAAATTCCACTTTGCAAAAATATAAGTTTCATTTAGTAATATAACAGGTTTATTCCTATTTATTAATAACAATTTTTTATAAAGGACTCCATTTGATTCAGGCATTCAATACAGAGTTGTGATAAAGGTTTCAATGAATGACAACGAATTCACTAATCTTCCCTCAGTACTTTAGGTAAAGTAAAGTCCTTTTGCAGTAGATTTAAGTAGTTCAATTTCAGGAAAGTTTTTCACATTACACATTTCTTTGTGCTGATGTAAATTCATTGTCGAACTGCCAGGAACCTGTGATAGAACTATACCATAATGTTTTAGTACCAAAACTAATGTGTATTCACACAAGAAAGTTTAATTTAATAGTCGCATCGCACTCGCACTCGATGGGTTCCGTACCACCGCAAAGGTTTCGTTGGACGTGAGGCTTGTACCTCTGTCTGAAGTTATGTAGATGTAATTTGTTTTTGTCGCAAAAGTGAAATAGTTAAACCAAAATCAGAAAGAAAAGACGAAAAATCCCGCAGTTCATATTGGAGCACACGTTTCTTGTATGGAGACCCCGGTATACCGGAAATTGAACTGCACACTATGCTAAAATTTTAACTATCTTCCTATTATGGTTCATTAGATAGAGCATACTGGCTGGCGGACGGACGGACGGACAGCATAGGCTTACATGGCCAAAACAATCGACCGCATTCTAGAAAAAGCATTTATTTTTTAAAGTGCTAATACAAAAATCTCTATAAACAGTGTTCTTTGCGAAAACTCTATAACACGGCTTCACACAACCAATGAGCATACAGTAATAGAACAGAAGAGAGAGGCACACAAACACAGAAACCTCTATATTCAACAGCTGTGTGTTGTTATAAAGCGGTTATCTTTAACACCTTTTTACGCCTAAAGCACTGGACCTATTTTGTAGACATCTAGCGAAAAATATCTTTCAATTGGTATTTTTTTTGTCAAAATAAGTTCAGTGGTTTAAGCAGGAACGGACTCACAAATTCATTGTTTGCCGTTCAATTTTATAGATTCTTGTTCTTCTAATTCTAATGATTTTGCTCCTCGTGTATTAAAATTGTTACTCAAATTCCTCATTCATTGCACTGTGTCCCATTTAGAATTTTTTTTTTTTTATCAAAAGAAAAAAGATTTAGTATTTTTATTCTACAAATTATGTGATGATGTGACGTGACAAACTAAATAATCTATGAAACTGTTGATTTATGGAAATACATACATTTTTAAACATAAAAATTTTATTTAAATGTCAAATGATCAAAAGATTCAAAGCAAGAAAAATAAAAATAAAAATAAAATAAATTATATACAAAATAAAGTATATACATAAGTATAAAGAATTTCGTAATTAAAACTAATTAAATTCTTATTTATAAAAATAGTATATTGCATAAATTACACAATTTGTAAGAATTTTGGGTTTTTCTAATTTTATCATATTCATTTTTCCTTCAGAATCATATATACCAGTAAACGATATAAGTGAGTATTTGTATTGTTTATATTTTTATAAAATGTTGTAAGAAATTATCTTGTTAATTAAATGCAGACGAGTGAGAGATTGTCTTCTATTTATTTTTCATAAATTTCATGCAGTGTCTTTCGTTCATTCTTGTCAATGATGTAAGAATATAAATAGAAAATTCTCATTACGTATAAGATGCAGCGTTGTTGGTTTGTCATCATAATGAGTAGCTGATGATGATGAGGAAATTTTGGCTTTTTAAGCAAAAGAAATTGTTTATTTTTCTTGGTTAATGCGCCAATGAAATAAAAATATTTACTTGGTTATTGAAAATTATGCACTTGTTAAAAGCAACAAATTTACATAAATTGTGCCAAGTGAGCCACATCCAACTACTACTGCTACTAAGCTGAGAAAAGCATTTTCCTTGTCATTTGTATTCGTTTTTCTTTTTGTTTTTCATTTATTCATTTTTTGTCTATTTATTTTCATTCGTTGCCAAGTTTTAACAACATGCAACAATCATGATGATGGTGATGTTGATGGTGGGCAAGAGAATGAAATTGTGTATTGAGTGCCTGAGACTTTAAGTGATCTCCTTCACTTGACAATTATTGCTGATATGAATTTTTCATTTATTCATGATAATTGTTTTCATTGCTATAGGAATTGACACAATACTCGTTAAAACAAATGCAGAATCAACGAATAGCAATTAATTGTATTCTATGCAGAAGGAGTAATGATGATTACATGAACACACTACACTATTGTATGCTATGTGAGAGGATACCCCTGGGTCCCATGAAAATTGTCTTTTAATTGCTTTTGAATTGTTAACACAAATTTTTATGTAATTTTAGCATTGCAAATTAATTACAAAATCACTAGCACAGACATTAGAAAACAGACAATAAGAAATTAAACAAAACAGAAATTTTGTTGAATTTGTGTTTAAAATATTAAAAATATAGAAGTACTCAGAAAAGGAAGTTCTACGGATCACGGACCACTTTTGCTTGACTGCCTTGGCTGACTGCATTAAAATTCATTTTTCAGGTGGACAATTTTCATTTGTTATATTTATGCATTTTTCTATTCAAGAATTTACTTTTCTCAAATGGAAGCCATTATTGCTGTTTTGGTTTCGTTTTTTTGTTATTATATTCTGTGTATGGTATGGCATAGTAAAGTATGACAGCCGTGAAAGTGAATAAAGAATGAAAAAATCGAAAAACGAGGCCGTTGTCGCTTGACTTTTTCAACTATTAAATGCAATTGGGTTGGAATTCCCTCCGTTGTCCGTCGTGCCCATTTTTAAATAACAAGTCAAACAACCAACCAAAGAAACACCCACCCAACCTTAAACAGCAAATTGAGGTATGCCATTCCGCCATACTCCTGCAAACTGTAGTCCTATACTCATCATAGTAATGATGATGATGATCATTGTTGTTATAGTTGCTTTAGCCCTTGCTTTTGATTCCATTTCATTGTCTTCACTTTTGCTTTATTTTTCTTTTTTCTTTATTGCAAGTAGTACAATATTATTTTTGGACCATTTTCAACAAAACACTCTACTTTTCATTTTAAAACAATTTCACTTTGCATGCAGCACGCAGCCCCAAACTGAACTGAACCCAAGTTAAGTCAACTCAACAAAAGAAGAATGAGTAAGTGGATAGATGGATGAATGAGTAGATGGATGGATGGACGGATGGTTGGATGAATGAATGGAATGAGAGAATAATATTTATCGTTGCGCTGTTCTGCATAATAATTTCATCTTTTTTTTTTTCATTCCAATATTTTCTTTTTTTAACTGCATCTGCATGGTGCAAAAACGTTGCCACCAATGTAAATCTTATTTGCATTTTGTATTCGGAAACAGTTCAAAGTTTTCTCTCATTTTTTTTTTTTGTTTTTTTTTTGGTTTGGCTTTGTTAATTTATAAGTTGTTTCTCAACGCATGCAGATCATAAAAATTGATTTTTATATGAATTTTGGTTTGTTTTAAATAATAAAGAAATAAATCTTTTCATTCAAAGTTATAATTCATCTGCATTGAATTATGGATATTTGTAGATTAAAAATATGATTCATATATTGTTCAATACATAAACAATACGGATAAATTAATGCTGAATATTACAGAGGAGTAATACACTTGTTTTGATTTTGAAGCTGCTCATATCAAAATGACTTTCAAAGAATAAATTCTATCAATTTTCTTTTAGCGAATGGAATGTGCATCACATCTCTTTTGCCCAAATATATTGAAATCAAATGTTTGCTTTGTAGAATTAAACTTTTTTTTTAAACAATTTTACCAGATAATTTCAAAATATTTTATGTTTCGATTTGCATCATTAGTTCCTAATTTTTTCTTCATTTACAAAAGTATTAAATTATATTTAATATTTTACATTACTGTCATTGTTACCATTATTGATATTCTGGGAATGTCTTCAGTGGGGTCCCGTTGCCTTCCGGAGAGTTTAATATTTTCCGTCATGAATTCTTTATATAGCGAACCCCATGATCCTATGGTAATAGGCGCCGATACGTTGTAGATTGCTTTTGGATCCGAAATGCACCATCAACATATCCACCTTACGGTAGCAACAGCATTGCTCTTTGAATCAGCATTTCTACCGAGCCCCTTCATCATGCCAAGATAACAATCCACGGGGTATAGTTCCCAACTAGACTTGGTTCAATTTATAAATTTGTAATCAGACCGAGGTCCTCTAATGTACTTAGAATTGTTTTTCTTTTACCAACGCCCACATCCCTCAAAAAATGACTTTAAGCTGTTTTTGGCCTTGTTAGAAATTAAATTTTACTGTAGTAATTTCAATTCTTTGCTTTCCATTGACCATTGCTAATATCCCATTGTCTTATCATAGCTGCTTCATTTTGACTTCATACCTATCTTTTAAATTAAAGACAAGACAATAACTTCAGTTTACCGATGCTTGCATGGTACCTTGCACATTCAAATTTTTGTATACTGGTATAATGAGTTTTAATTTCATATTGATTTGAGGTATGTACACCGAATTTCAACTGAAATTGAGAACACTAGTGATGTTGCGATAATTGGCCTTCGTATTCGCGAATATTCGCATATTTTTTAATATTGCATTCGCAAAAATTCATGTATTGTATGAATAGTATAGAAATTTTAACCTAGAATGTATTTTGAAAGATAATAGACTTGTAATGGCATTCCTTAAATAATCTTTTAGGTAAAACCTTCTCTTTTAATTCTAATTTAACTAATATTTATATGTTTAATCTGGATTTTTGTATACACTTAACTTCCATAAGCTTTTACCCACTTTTCTTTTATGATATGAAATCTTTTAGTCCTTCATTGAATCATTCATGTGCAAAATCCCAAAAATGAAACATATGTCTACCATTACCAAAAAAAAGATAAACATAACATGTTTCCATTTAATCCCAACTTTAATAGCCATTTTATTTTATTTCATTTTATTCCATGTCATGTCATACCATTCTCCCATCCAATTTAATCCCATCCCACACATTCATGTATTCCATTCATTTATATCAGGGTTTTTTTTTTTGATCAAAAGCTGCTACTTCTGTGTAGTATATTGTACCTAATCCTCAAACATTTAGGGAAATAGCCAAGCCACATGTTGACAACAAAAATTGTGTCATTCAAAAGGTTTTTGTTCCAAAAAAAAAAAACTAAAATATATGTAATAAATATAAATAAAATATGAAATTCTAAGCAGAATTTTGAATATTTCATTGTCAGCAACAGTAACAAAACTGACCAAAATCTAAGTAATAATCTTCCTGATTCCATTCACCACCATCATCA
Organism: Amiota communis; assembly: GCA_037043315.1. Lineage (NCBI taxonomy): Eukaryota > Metazoa > Arthropoda > Insecta > Diptera > Drosophilidae > Amiota > Amiota communis. The sequence goes on from JBAMAV010001101.1 coordinate 1,639,313, forward strand.
CCATCCACCGTTTCTGAAATTGTGAATGAAAAAGGAAATTGTTTGCAAAAAAAAAAATGGGAAACTTTTAACAAAATATTGTATATATCCACCAGATATTTACTTGTGTTTTTTTTTATTATTTCTATTGCTTTCGTTCTCTTATTATCCTTCCTTTCATATATGAATTTTGTTGAAATTTCGTGTTCCCAGTTTAAATATTTGTTGCATTCTTTCTTTTTTCGAGTCATTGTGTAAATGAAATATGCAATGGTATTTTCAAAAAATCATCCTTACAAATACTCCTAGTATTTCGATACAGTTTTTTATATTGTAATGAAGCCTTTTAAATTGCATATGCCAACATAATCCAGCAGGATGCAGATGAATGTTGAATGAATATAAATAAATAAATTTAATTTGTGTTGAAATTAATCTGATTTTAAGGCCAGGTAAATATGCCGACTCTCTAGAATGTTACCTCCTCTAAAATCTTAAATAATAAATACATATATGTTATTCTGCCATCATCATCATTTTGGTGCTAATTTTAGTTATACTGACCCGCTCAATAAACTTTAAGAAATCAATGGTTCTGGTTACTTTGAATGTGCAAGATGATTATGATACCATACAATATACACTGTTGTCTTTTAAAAATTGATACTCTTAGCTTGATATCGAAGGCTTTAGTCTAAAGGTGGGAATCACCCTCTTTCTTCATCATATTTTTCTAGAGCAAGCAATATTGCCCTCGGCACATTCGCTGTGTGCACTCATTGCGCTTCAAAAAAAAGAATAAAAAAAAAATTCACAATTTGAAAAAAGTGGATGAGTGAATGGAAAATGCATCAAATTACAACAACAATGATTTGATCAAATCGTGGACGTGTGGATTTCTACCTTAATAAAAAATAATTGCAGGAGTACATAATCCGGAAGCAAAAGCATTGCCATCTAAATTAACTGATTGCTTCATTTTGAATCCATATAATGGATGAATAGCATAAAATACATAAATATATGTATATAGTCCAGATTCAATTAATGCAATCATTCTTCGTTGCCAACGGGATTCATAACCTCACTGGCTGGATGCTCTGGATTTCGCTGATCAGCTGTACCGTCTGTGTAGCTTATGTGCCTCTGACCACACATGGCTGTGAGTAGGGGCATAGCTCGCTAGTGTTGCAAATAAACTTCCCCCATCGGGTCAGAGGCTGATGTTTTATATTATTGTAATTGTTTGATTTGAAATCTTTTTTTTTTAGTTTTAAGTTGACAGTTTTTTTGTCATTGATTAAATAAATAAATAAATAAATATAAAGCAGGACAATACACAAAATAAATTAAACTATTAGTATATTATATTCTGTCATAAATACCAAGTCGATGTTACATGCGAAGGAATCAGAATGAATTATTGAAAAAGCTCTTAAATCCATCAGATAGATTAAAATAAAAATCAGAAATCAATTAATTATACAAATTTAGTGTTGTTGCGAACATTTCAAGCTAATTTATTTGTTGTGGTAATATGTATGAATATTGAACTAATTATCTATCTGTTTGTGTCTCATCTCATTACAGCACATGGTGCAAGCAGGTGTTGCGCCGTTTCCAGGTGCTCCAGCTGGCTATCCGGCGGCACCATCGGCTGCAGCAGCTGCCGCAGCCGCTGCACAGGCTGCCCAGGCAGCACAAGTAGGTGCCACCACAAATGACAGTCTCTCGATGGCTTCAATACAAGCCGCCGCAGCAGCAGCCAAAGCTTCTGATCCTTCAGTTGCCCAATTAAAGGCAGATGGTAGTGCTGGCGGAGGTGGTGGCGGTGGTGGTGTCAATGTTGTAGCTGGAAGTGTCAACACACCCACAAGCGGAGCAGTTGTTGTCAGCCAAACACAATTGTATATGCAACAGAAGAAGGTAAGTGGCATTCAAATACAAGTTTTATCTAATATTCAGTATTATTTCGGTTGCTTTTCATATTTATTGTATTTATTTCATATTATCCTTGTTATGGTCGATTGTGGTATGATTTGATTTGGTTTTGTATTGGTGCAGGTGAACAAAAGTTCAAAATAAATAAAAGAATTAATTATAATAATAATAATGGAAAATCGAATTGTTGTTGCTGTTATTATACTATTTGTTTGTATTGCTGTTCCTTCTGTCGTTTACTACTTGTTTATTTATGTTATTTTTATATAGCGATACCGCTAGCAATGAAGTGTAAAAGTTTGCTGCGCCCATAAGTATGCACTGATATTTTTAATATCGCATCGCACAACACACACGCACACTTACAATTCTCACACTTCTGTACATGGTTTGTTTTTCTTGAAATTGTTTTGGTTTGAACTTTACCCACTTTCATTTAAAAAAAAAAAAATTAATAAATAAATAATGATTTCAATTGATTTTGATACAATAGAATTACATTTTTCGTTTTGTTTATATTGAGTTTCATAAATGTAACATTTCCTTTCAAAAAGTAGCTTCATTATAATTTTCATCATCATCACCAATTAATTGTTTACATTAAATGGGCGCCAGCAACTATGAAATTTGCACAAAATACAAAAAGAAAAAAAAAAATTATATGTAAACTAAACTAAATAAATATTTAATTATTTGCATGTGTTGCAACAAATCAGCGATGATTTTAAATAAAATATTTTCTTTTATAATAAAAATTAATTTCCATTTGTTTGGGTGTTTTATGTCTGTGTTTGTTTAAATATTTAAATATTAATAATTTACTCTTTTCTTTTGTAATTGGACAATAACAACAGAAATGTCCATCAATACGCAATCGCTGTACACAATTGCTATGTGCTATATAGAAACTAAGTACATACATACCTACCTATATTTTGCTTCTAGGTTGTTTTTTTTTTTAATACAAAAAAAAAAATGCTTACAAGTATTTACAGTGAAATCGCACATGCAGACCAAATAAATGACACTCACAATTTGTGAAATACTTGTAAAATTGGTTATTCTTCCCTTTTCTATTTTTTATGAATATATGTATGTATAAAAAATATTCAAATTTAAACATAATCAATAAAGCCTCATGGGACAAAGTTTTAGCAAAAGCCAATCAAAAACTGCATCGTTGATTCGATTTTGATAACAATGTTGAATGAACCGATGAAAAATGATGAATGACCAAAACTTTTGGGAAACTTTGAAGTGTTGATGAAAAAGTCTTCACATGGGACACAAAATACAATTTGAAACAGCAAACAGTACAGAACATTAACTTCGGTTGACTGGAGCTTTCGCACCCAATTTTTTAATAATTTTCATTTTAAATTGATTTGAAAACAAATAATTCCAATGCCAAAGATGTAATACTCTTCTTTCTAAGCATCACTTTATTCTTTCTGTTACAGTACACAGTACTTTTACTCATTATAAGTTTGTCATTAAATTTGGGTTTGTATGAGAGGTACCCCTCCTGGTAACACTAGGATCATGAAATTTACATGGTTGATGAATATGGATCAGAAACTAATAGTGTCTAAATTTCAGTTCGATAATTCAAAAAACAAAAAAACTTTTTCTAATAAGAACATTAAATTAAATGGTTGTTTGTCCGATTCGGCTGATTCCGACAAATGTGCCGCGTATGGTAAAAAGAAATCAATGTGCTCCCTAGCTCAAAAACTAAGGGACTAGTTTGCATATAGACGGACATGGCTAAATCAACTCGTCTCATCGAGCTGATCACAAATATATATACTTGATGTGGTCTGCGATGTCTCCTTCTGTGTGACATTACCGTGAATAGTATAATGACGTGAATTTTTTGTGGCTGGTGGTTGCTGGTGCTTTTTTTGTTTTCCAAAGCATCAATTTAAAGTGATGATATCTGATCGCAGCTATGTGAAAGGTACAAAAGGTGAAAATGAATACAAAATTATTTTGTCTCTACCGAAATCTTTGCCGGCGTCTGATTATGTTAGATTTCACTGTATCAATATTTGTATAATAATTTTTCTCTTAATAAATATTTAAATCTTTTAATTCGATGTTTGCTGTTATTTTGTTGTTGTTTATTGTAAATATTATATCTAGAAAAGTCACAATATCAAAATGAGAGAGAAAAAAACTAATAACTAAAATAATAAAACATAAATGTACTTTACTTTTATTATACTTATATTTAATTATTCCCATTTACAAAATCCCAAAAATGTTTAATTAGCAAAAAAACATAATAATATTAAAACACAATTTCCATATCATTTTGTATTCATTTATTCATCCATTCTTCATGTGTAAATATTTGTATTCTCTCATTTCGATTATTATCAGAAAACCTTTTCATTACAATAGTTTTATACCTAAGTATGTTGTCCAACAGTTTTAAGTTTAAACATGACATAAAGTCCAATTATGTCTTATTCCATTAAGCACTTATTTATTTGGGTAGAATTCAAAATTGATATAATTTCCATGAGTTGTCGTAGAGCTTGCAGTTTAAGGTACAATTTAGAAATTGTCGATATGATATGTTACTTCTCTATCCACTATATCTTAAACAGAAACACTAGACATTGAAAGTAAAGGAATTATAGATTGAATTAGTGAATCAAAGAATTAAGTTATTAAGCTATTTGATTTACAAGTTTATGATTATGTCTTTGAACAACTGTGGGATCTAACTGCTTCCTAGTTACTAACTAACTAAAAGGTTGAACAACAAATGCTTTGATTGTTATCATATTGACTTTTCGCTTAGATCTCAGTTAATATATAAAATCATTTCATTATTTATGGAAATTAAAATTTCGATTTATTATTATTTTATTGTTTATTTTATATCTTCCACTCAATGGATACATGACAATAGGATTATCAATGCTTTGTGGATATAATCAGTATAATGAAAAGTATTCATTTGAAATGTGTCGTTGTATTTATAAATAAATTGATTTCATTCTCTTAAATATATACAATAGATCGAATAACACATCAAAAACAATTGCAATGGAAAAAAGAATATTCCATTCAACATTTTAACAAAATCAATATGCTACGTTGTAATCTTTAGATAATCTCTGAAATTCATGAATAATACATAAGTACCTATATATACTTTTGGATTTTTTTGCGTTCCTAATGTAAATGATATTATTATTTATCAATTACATCTTCATACAAATAATGTAAAAATAATATCAATAACTTGATACCAAATGACCAAATAATTTGTGAATTTATTTTATACTAGCTGTGCCCACGACTAATAGCGTGGATTTTGTTAATTTTTTTCCTAATTATCAGCAAGAGAGGAAAGCATTCGATAATCAGCTAAAAAGTCGGCAACAGTATTAAAAATATGAATATCTTTTGATTTAGTTGGTTGATTTCGACAAAATAAACACTAAATACGCATTCAAACAGGTTAAGCCGTTTCTGAGATTAGCGTACACAGACAGAAAAAAGCTTACGATTGTATATATATATAGATTTTTAATAATAAAAGGAAATACAATTTTTAATGAAAGAACCAAAAGAAATTACTGGGAAAAATCCAACCAAATCCGAATTTAACTATAATAATCTGAATTTTAGCAGTATAGGGAGCAGAACTATGTAACTTTAATTGCCTTCAGACTGGTGGAATTCCAGTAATTTGCATCCAGATGGCTGCACTATGTGCGTTTGGTTCCTGGGATATTGCAAATTAGTGAAATTAGAGAAAGAAGCGAAGGCACGTTGTGCTTCCCTCAGCATTCATTTCAGACTAACTAACATAATCATTTCACAATGTCAACAAACTTTAGCTAATGTCGAACATGTTTGATGCTCGATGAGCGGTCATCAATAACTGCTGCTCCACTAATGAGTAACACCCGATAACCTTTGGGAGGAATTAATGCCTTACAGCATTTTGGAATGTTACGTTAAGTTATAGAGTAATAGAAATTTATCTTTTGACTCATTATAAGCCAGTTTACATACTTGATCTTTAGTCAAGATCAGATTCAAGTCCGATGGAGGCAGAGTGCTTTGAATTAATAATTGACTAAGAAGTTTGCTAGGTCTTTGCCCAATTACACATTTCTAACCATATGCTTTCTTCCGTACCCGTCCGTGAGTGAGCTTTATCTCATGAATCGTAATAGGTAGACAATCACAGAGTGTGTAATTCAATTGCTGCTATAATGACAATTTTTTTTGTATTTATTTCATTTCCAATCTATCGTGTAACGATTTTCAGCGAATTTGATTGTACGTTCTTACAATATTACGTTTGTTTTATTAAAACTGTCAACTCTAAACGCCAAATCTTGTGGGTGCAGCCGATTCAACGTTCGGGTGAGCTGGCTGTTGCAAGGGCATTTTCATTGCCTTTCAGGCTGTTGCTGATTCTTGCGATCTCCTCACTGATTAAGAGTGTCTATAGATCTCTATGCAGAACTGAGTTTCTCACCTACTAAGGTGCTCCAACAAGTCTACGCAGTAGTTTTGACTGAAACCTTTGAAGAGTCTCAATGTTTCAGTTGGAAGCAGTGCTCCAGAGTTGTATTCCATAAATCCACACCGGTTTGTGTATGGACTTTTATAGTAACAGCTTCTATCTTAGTCTGAGCTGCGAGCTTGATCTTAAGAGCAACTTCATTTTTAAGAGTTTTAGGTCAAGCTGATTTCTTTTTAATGTTATGTGGGACTTTCAAGATAGCCTTCTATCGAGAGTTAATCCAAGGTATTTCGCTGTTGTGTTTTCTGGAATGGCGTCTCCATTAAAGCTTATGGGAGGGCATCTCTTGCGATTCATGGTGAACGTTACATGCACGGTTTTCTCTGTCTTCACGGCAATGATCCATCTTTTGAGCCGCGGTTTTATAGAATTTATCTGGTTCTGCAAGATGGTTGATGCTGTCCCAGATTCGCTGTCAGTAGCGGCATCATCTGCATATGTTGGAATCAAAATTCTTTATCACTTGAAATAGCAGTGAAAAGTGTGTATAGAATGGGTGCCAATATACTACCCTGGAGGAATAATGACAAATAATGAAATTAAAATAAAGTTAAACCGGAAAGATGTAATACTCTTCACGCTCCTCCGGGTTGCATCCAACCTTCCTTTCTTAGCATCACTATATTCTCTCTGTTACAGTTTGAGTATCAACAAAGAACACATTTTGAGTATCAACAAAGAACACAGTTTGAGTGGCGTTGTATTTTTATTGAACTTATACTCTTTATATAATCAGAATTTGTATGGGAGGTACCCCTGCTGGTAACCCTAGGTTCATAAAATTTACATGACTGATGGACATAGATCAGATACTTATAGGGTCCAAATTTCAGTTCGATACGTCAAAAACAAAAAACTTTTTGTAATAAGAACTTTAATTTAAAGGGGGGTTTGTATGGGAGGTACCTCCCTTAGTGGTCCGATTCGGCTGATTCCTACAAATGAACTGCGTATGGTAAAAAGAATGAAATGTGCAAAATTTCAGCTCTAAAACTCAAAAACCGAGGGATTAAATACAGACGGACAGATGGACATGACTTAATCAACTCGTTTCATCGAGCTGATCACAAATAAATATACTTTATGTGGTCTACGATGTCTCCTTCTGTGTGGTACAAACTTCATGACAAACTTTTAATACTATTCACTCCCGTGAAGAGTATAAAAATTAAAGGATTCCCCATACAAGAAACGTGTGCTCTAATATGCACTACGCGCAGGTTTTATCTCTTGTTTATCATTTTGGTTAATTTTTTGTTGAACACTTTTAATTTTAATTTTTTTGTAGGTCACTTTTGACGCGACAAAAGAAAATTAATTTTACATAACTTCAGACAGAGCTACCAGATTTATGTACGCCCAACGAATTTGCATACATAGTGTTAAACCTTGTGCGGTGGTACGGAACCCTTCGTTTGCGAGTCCGCCCCCCACTTGACTGATTTTTTATTATTTTTGTTGTGAAATTAAGTCAGATCTTTGAGTGAATAGTCATTTGGTATCAAAGCATTAAAAATATCCATTTATTATTTCAACCATGGGTGTACAAACATATAAAAAATAAAAGATTTCCCCATTCTTCTATTCATTGCTGTGATGGTCGCATGTAAACAATTTTGTACATACTATTATATTGCATATTGTACCCCAAAGAAATGTGTTCCCTCATCGATTGAAATTAGTTTAAGTGTATTTACATGCACTCACACACACACACACACACTCATGCTCCTACACTCACCTCATCATTTGAAATGAAGTTTGTAATTGTATTTAAGATTGAGATTTCATTTTCTACTGTAACTACTTACATACATTTCATACTTACCTTCTACTTACTTAGTTAATGATAATGATGATGATGATGATTAAAATCATCCTATAGATAATGTTTATATTAATAATGATGATGCTGATAATGTTTATGATAATGATGGTATTGATAATGATGATGATAATAATGTTGTTGTTGGTTTCTATATATATATATATAATCTATTTATTTGTATGTACGTAAAATTGTTAACTTTGCCATATACTCGTATAATCAAAATGATGATACAATTTTATACTATAAACAAAAATTAAGCTTGTGACAACAAATTTGTTATTTCCTCTTTTAAATGGTGAATATATTTTTTTCTACTTATACATTTACAATATCTATATAAACATACATTTATACATACATACATATATATATTATTCATATGTAACTGCCATGAGAAAGCATGTTTGCAACTTATATATACATTTTTTGATATCCAAAGAAATAATTTAAAAAAAAAAACAAAAACTAAAAAAAAAAAATAAAGCATTTATACACTTATATAATGATAATGATTATGATGTTTAACTAAGCAATTTGGTGTCGGTTTTATATACAAGAGTATGATTAATTGATTGATTGATGATTGTAGTGCATTATTATTCATTAAAGATTTAAACAAATGAACAAAAAAAAAAACAAAACAAAAAAATAATAATAATAATACATGTAAAATATAAATAAATTTTTCTTTTATTTTCTTTAAAATAAACATTGAAAAGAACGAGAAAACAAAACAGAAATTAAAGACTAAAGAAAGAACTAAAAATGAAAAATCCTTGTTATCCGAAAATTTATCACAGACAAATCTGTCAACACAGGCAGTACAGTACAATGGCAACCTAACCAGCGTCATGAACAACACCACCAGCAACATTGGCAGCATCAGCAACAGTGGCATCGTCAACAACAACAATTCACAAAGCAATGGCAACTGTTGCAACATTGGAGTCAGTACAGCGACAACTCTAACGACACCGCTCCTATCTCAAAATATACTTAATGGTGGGAATGCCGCCTCCGTATCTGCCTCTGCCTCAACCTGCTGCACTTCAGATATCTCCTCTGTACCCTGCATAGTGACATCTTCAGTATTAGGAATACCCACCACCGCAATTGTTGCAATGCCACATCATCAACAACAGCAACAGCAACATAACCACCTTCAGCACCAGCAACAACAGCAACAGCAACACAATAGCAACAATAATGGCAGCTTAGTTTCTGCCATTGCATTGACAAATGGACTGACAAACGCCAGCATTGCCATTGACCATCACTACCAGCAACAGCAGCAGCAGCAGCAACAGCAACAACAACATCCACAAAATGGCGTCAGCATAGTGAGTTGTGCTTGCAAATTGAAAATTGCATAAAATTAAAATTAGTTCTTGCAACGATTGTGTGTCTACCACTAGAATTCACCATCGCCATCACCATCCACATCCACCACTATCACTACCAAAATAACTATACTATCACAACTACCTACATACATATGTATATTCGTACCTACACCATTACCCATTATAACACACACTTATGTAGTTATGTACTATGTATTTCTATAGCTGTGCAGGCATTCAAAAACTCTGCTAACCAAGCATTCCTACTACAGCCAATTATTCCATTTAGGTGTTGGTTGTATGGTCCCTTCATTTTATCTTTTATGTGCTATACAAATTTCATGTTTATGCTGCTAGTACCTTATTGGTACACTGTTCTGTTTGTGTCACTCAGTCGAAGTCAATTGCTTTTACATCTACTACATCTCCATTTCTATTGTAACTCAGTTCATTCGGTTGTTTGTTCATTATAGTAGGTACATTATTTTGGTTCTGGTTTTACTATTTGCTATGACATTTTCAATTATCATTTTGTAAATGTTGTACTTACTTTATAATTCTTTTTCTTTCATTGTGGTTTTTATGTTCTCATTACATCAGTGTCCCCTCATCATAAAGATATGTATGTGTTAGGGTCAAGGAGATAAAAGGGAACCATTGGAGTTGTATTTTGCTGTGATGTTCGACATTGACTTCAAGATAATGTATTTTACTTCTATATTAAAATGAATTGAATTCTTTAATTTGGAATCTTTATACTTATCATCAATGTTAATTAAATATAACTGAGATCTATTTTGAATCTTCGCATATAAACTTCTCTGAGTAAAGCTTTTATATTCTTACTTTTCAGTCTTTTTGAAAGAAATTGAATTAATTGATTTTGAATCTTTAGACAGATTTTGTAGTGTGTCAAAGAAAGATCCATTTCAAATTATTACATACAACTATTCAGAGAGCCAATCAATAACGTGATTTGAAGTCGTCAATTTAAAATATTTAAATTTAACTGTTACAACGGAGATCACTTTCTTTCTCTATGGCTACACTCAGTGGAGTTTGAAATCTAAAATTTCTATAAATTTTCGAAGATTGATTGACTTCCATAGTTTATGAACATTTCATTATTTTATTTTGATTGAGTTCTCACCCATACATCTTAATAAATGTTTGGTTTTTGTTCTACTTGGTTTACTGAATTACAAAAGCAAAATAAAAACAAATAAAGAAAATTTTATACAAAACTAATTTAATTTGATATCTTGGTATATTTGTAAATATTTTTTCACTTTCAAAATGAAAAGTAAAACACAAAACATAATAATAAAAAAAATACAAATTCAATTTAAATTTGTAAAAATATGTAAACAGGAATTTGTGGCATGATTATTGTTATTGATTGTTATTTATTGTCTCTTCTTAAAATTTTATAAAATTTATTATGTAAATAATAGTATCTCCTATGTCTAATTAAGTTTAAGGTAATTTTACAATAGTTTATTATTAGTTTATTAAGAGTTGTAAAATTGCAACAATTCAAAATGAAATTTTATGGAAACTAACTAAAATTTTATTTCAAAATATTGACAATATTTTCTTATGAAGTCAGGACATTGAATACAATTTAGATTATTCATTTGAAAAAAGAAACTAAATTTATAATCTAAAATTACAAGCTAACAAGGTATGGAGCACCAGCATCAAAGGCTATTGCCTCTGATTTTTATATACTTACATACTTAACCTTTTATATCAGCAAAATCACAAAAAAATTTATCATTTTAACAGATAGAAACCTATCGATATATAAACCGAATCTTAATGATGTTAGTTCCTGTGATAATCTCTCTTATTCACCTGTATCTTAAATAAACACATTGTTGTTATAAATGAAAATGTTATTTTAGTGCAGCACCCTGTGTGAAATGTAAACACAATTTTATTAAAAACGAATAATTTGCCCAAGACCTAAATAATTTTACAAGCGACCTTTTGCATGTGATCAACCAGCCCCCAAATTCTTTCATCAATTTTCGATGTACATAAAATAATTTAATGATATTTCACATGCAAAGGCACGAATAGCGTGTTGGTCTCTAATAGTATTGTCGTTGTTGGTGTTGAAGATGGCATTTAAAAACTCTTGGCATGAACTAAATGACATTTAGTCTTAACCGCTGCTCCAAGACGTTTCTCCCTCCCCTCCATTGTCATAATATAACACATTTAAAAGTCGTGTGCCTTTTATTATTGTTTATTGCTTTTGTTTTATTATAATTTTTATTCAGTTGAACTTCTTCACGCCATTTTACTATTTTAATATCCCTAACAAAATGTCAACAAATGTAAGGGTTACCATGTTCATTAGAATGTTTGTAACACATTTGACTAAACAAAATAAATAAGTATGTATTAATGTGATAATAATGTGCATGCATTTCCTGGGTAACTTAGATGAGTAGGTCAATTCGATAATTGAATCAATCCTTTCCATGACTACAAATGAATAAAGTTCATCTGTGAGTTTTTCATAACAAATAGCTTTTCTAATACGAGTATAGAATTTTCTTCTCTAGAACAAAGCACATTAACATTTATTCAACACTCCAAATGAGTAAATAAAGAACTCTCTTAGGCAGATAATATATGGTAGTATGTGTTGTGCTAATAATCTTTAATACATTCTCCTCGCGATGCTAATCAAGTCAACAACTAACTTCTATACTCTCCGATGGATAGCTCTATGCATTTCTATAATATGATATCACTTATTTACACAAGTAAAAAATGTTCAATATACCCTGCATTATGAATCATTGGTCCAAAGCTGGTTTCCAAATATCTCCTTTTACATGTATTCAACTGCTGAATTTAACAAGGTGGTGTCATTGGAAGCCGTCAATTGATACCGCCTGCATTACCGTTTACCAAGTCATGTCATCAGTCATTGCCACTGCCTTACCTTCCTAAGACTAGTGAATTCTCTAGCCACTAGTAATGCGAAAAAAGCCTGATGAAATACTATACGCGCACTCTGTATAACCTGCGTCTAGTGAATTTACTAGTAACGAGGTAATAAGAAAAGGGGCTACCGAAACGGTGACTATTGCCACCACGCATACTACAGGGTAATAACACATTATATTGTAAGTTGTTAAAAACTGATTACTTCAAGTTGAGTTTCTTTTATTTGAAGTTTTTAATTTAGGAAGATAGTTAACGGTTTAAGGTAGCAGTCCTTAAAGTTATTTTGTCCGCGTATTAATAGTATTTCAAATGATCTGGGTATGAAGTTAATGCAAATTTATATCGTGGACCAGCTTTACAACCAGGGGGCACTTTACAACCAGGGGGCACTTTCAAATTATTTAAGTAAATAAATTTGTTTACTTCTTGGTTTTTTTTTTTTTTAAAGCCCAAAACAACTTCACTGATGACAATGGATTTTGAATTTGATTTTAATTTTAATGCATTTTGACAAATCACATTCATTCAACTTCATTTCATATTCAAAAGTTTTTTTGGTATGTGAAATGAAAAAATGCAATAGAATATCTATTTTGATCTCCTTGGCAATGTTCGGTATTCATACAGCAGCCACTTGACGTCTGGAATTATTTGTTTCATCGTAGTTCGAGTGGAAATTCCATTTTCATTTTTAATAATGCAAATACTACAAATGCAAACATTTCCGCGCCCGAGAGTTCAAAAGAAGCATCGAGAGCCACATTTCCGGCCATAGAGAGAATAACAACTATCAGCGGCAATGACAAATAATGTTTTGCGACAGTTTTATTGCATAAGTCAGCCAGGCTGCTAGTTATATTGTATCTTTTGCACATTCTCATACATACACACACACACACACACACATAATACAGACAATGAGACGCACACATCAATGTGATTCGTTATCACACCATTGTTGCAATTCCACACACATTGTTTGTTGTTATGTTTTATCGTAGTATGGTGCGCGCCTCGTTTCCGTTTCCTGTTTTATCTGCAACCATTTTTTTTGTTGTTTTGTGTTTTTATTCTGTTTTACTCACACACACATATTGAGGTCGGCAGTATGACATGAAAATTCGAACATTCACGCGCACTCACATACACCCTGAAAGCGGATCCCACTCATGTGACTACTGCCACTTGAAAATTGCATTTTCGTTTCAATTGTTTATTTATTGCGGCACTTTTTCACATTTGATTTGTCATACATTTTTCACGAAGTGCAGGAAAAATGGAATGGATAAAATGGTTGATAGGAAATTGTGTTTGTTTTTTATTTTATGTATTTCTATATATTCATTTTATAAGTGACAACAGCAACTTTAGCTTATAAACAAATGAGAAAAGCAAAGCAAACAAAGCAAGTTATATGTTATATAGATATAAATTTATGTACTCATACTTAAATCATCATTATCATCATTCTCTTCTCTTTCTCTCTCTCTCTACCTTATCTTACAGTCATCAGTATTGCTTAACAACAACAGCGAAACCGAGGCCAATGAACAAAACAACACAGTCACGGGTGGCACCGTCACCGGAAGTGGTGGCGTTGGCAGTGGCGCCAACACAAATCCAACGGCTGTCACAAATGGCTCAGCCGGTACAGAGCAACAGCAGCAACAACAACAACAGCAGCAACAACAGCAACAGAATCAGACAGTCAATGGCAATGTGACTACAATCGCTATGGATGCATCGTCTTTGTCGCCTATCGGATCAACGGCATCCAGTGTTAATGATGTCTGTGCGACGGTTGGTGGAACTGGTCTATTACAAACACCTACTACAACACTACTTGGGCTGAACAGTAGCCAACAGAGCATAGCCGCAACTTCGGTAACGGCCAGTTCAGTTGCTGCTGGCGCACTGGCTGCCACCAGTACGGCAACCAGCGTAGGTGGTGGTCTCTTGAGTGGAGACGCTAACAACTCATTAGTGCCATCGATAGCTGGTATGACGGCAAATGTCGGCGCCAATGGTGCTGCAGTTTCAAGCACCTCGCAGGTAATAGCCCACCTGAATGCAGCTACTGCTGGCATTATGACATCGGCCGTACAGCCGACAGCCGTCGTCACTAGTCTGTCTACTGCTCTAGTCCCAGCTCATCAGCAGCAGCAGCAACAACAAACCGTGGCAGTGCCAAGCACTGCCAATGTGGTTGCCGCCGCTACAAATGTCGCCGCCATAATCGATGCCAAAAACCAACCGAAACGTCTACATGTTTCCAATATACCGTTCCGTTTCCGTGATCCGGATCTGCGCGCCATGTTTGGGGTGAGTTCAACCGAGAATCACACATATGTGTGCAAAAAGAAGGCGCCTTACAACTTTTTTTTTTCCATTTCCTTATATTTTATTTTACTTGACTTAAATATTTCCTTCATTTTCTCTGTCTCACTTTTGTCTATTCCTTGGCACTTCCGTTGTGGCGCCGCCTTTAGCAATTTGGCACTATTCTGGATGTGGAAATAATTTTCAATGAGCGTGGCAGCAAGGTAAGTTCAAATCATTTTCAATGGCATTTCGTTTTTTCTTTCTTTCTCCCTTTTCACTTACTACATATTTCCTGCTCTCATTTAGAATGTAAGTTTTATAGAAGTCCTTGTTCCTCCTCAACAAGCAACAGCAGCACCTCTTTATTTTCGTTTCATTTCGCTTTCTTCTCTTCTAAAATTTGCTTGTTTTAATTGTCGCACAATTAATTTAAATTATGCACTCCTGAGGCTCAAAAAGGATAATGTAATTATGTTGAAGGATGTTCTTAATTCAATTCATCCAACTGGGACTTAGTCAAGCGCTCGCGTTTTCCGCAATGTGCGCAGAATTTTTAATCACACAAATGAAAGGAACACTAACAGAAAAGGGTCCTGGAATAAAACTAAATTTTTTTGAAGTGCAAAACAGGATTCAACTGAAGACCTAAATTCCACAAATTCCCCAAAGGATATCATTCATTTTCTCTTCTCCTTTGTTGAGAAGGATAGAACAGCAAACATAAGTTTTGTTTAAAATGACGGACATTTCAGTTGAACTTGAGTTGGAAATTTTATTGAAAAAGTCACTAAATTTCTTTTAATGCTCGAATGTATAACATATACATATGTATATAATTTTATTCTGAACTAAAGTTGCTCAGCAGTTGTGATTTTATCATTTGACAATGGGATAATATGTTATTTAAAATCAAATTTTCCAGAACAAATCGATGAGAACAATATTAAAATCATAAAAATTTGAAACCAACAAAAACTGAATAATAATTTCCTATTTTTGCGTTTATTTCCAACTCCTTTGAAAGTTAATCGAAGTGACCCAAAGTGAAAATTTCCTTGCCTGCTTTTAGGGGCACCAAAGAAAAGTTTCCAAATTTCACTTCAACTTTACATAATAAAACATGTGCAACTTAACATGAAATAAAACACATTTCCTTTTTCCTTCAACTTTTGTAGGTTTTTCCTTTTTTATTCCTGTCAATTCTATTAAATATCCACCTTACTACACCTTGGCAGGGTGGGAATCTGATCTGTGTTTCTTTTGAAAAAAATCGTAACAAAAACCATTGAGCACAATTATATAAATTTATGTGCAGCACGAGTGACTGTGATAACAGGACATCGTTAAATTCAAACGAAACTGAACAAAACCCTGCGATGCGTAACATGAACCATTATCCTTTTCTCTTTTTTCTCTTTTTTAACTCAGATAATTGCTTAGTTACCTGCCTGGGCTGCAACGAAGGCATTGGCAGCAGCTGCAACTGAGCCAAGTCGTCAGGTCGTTTAGTATCCTTAACAAGCAAATAAAAGAAGAGAATTCTGCATAATTTAAATTGTTAGTCCTTTGCCAGACAAGGATATTAGAGAGGATAAGGAACACCTTCACATGTTACTTACTTTACTTGCATGATATCATACTAAAAATAAGTAAAATAAATTTGAAAAATAAAAATACAAAAAAACAAAAAAGTTAAACGATTTAAGAAGGAACAGCAGTTTGCATGACACATTTTTATTTACATATACTTATGCACACTTTAGATTTACATGTATGTATGCTAACGGTAATACTGCATATACATATGTGACTATGCAAAAAGGTTTTTTCGTAAAATAAATAAAAAATAAATACTACTTAGTGCCATTTGTGTATTTGCTTTTATGATTATGATTATGATGATGGTGATGATTGTAACTTTTGTTAATTATAAAATATTTATGTATTGTGTTGATGAGTACATAATCTATAAATATATATACATATATATACCTATTTTTATGATTATCCTTTTTTAATTGCATGTTTGATTGCGAATGGCAGGGATTCGGTTTTGTAACATTCGCTAACAGCAACGATGCAGAACGAGCACGCGAACGTCTACATGGCACAGTGGTTGAGGGACGCAAAATCGAGGTGGGTGCATGTCCTTTACAACAACACCACATACTTACTACACACAAACATACACAACCACACCAACACTCTTTACACACACTAGCATATACCAATGTCTATCAAAGGCACCCCTTGTAGACAAAAGCAATGCAAATTTCCTTAAATTTATTGTAAATTAAATTTGATTTTTTATTTAATTTTTAAATTATTGTGTTTTATTATAAATTTTGTTGAAGGTTAAAATCTTTAAAATGAAATGAAATTTACTCGCTTTTGTCTACCATATAATCGCGTGTCTTTGAGGCATAAGTATACAAGTATATTATAGTAGTAAAAAAAAAAAATAGAAAATTCTCAAAGAAAATGTTTTTGTTGCTTACTTTGTTGACTCTGAAATGCCCCAAAAAGACATTAAGTCCACGATAATAATGATGACTATGCCGATTTATCTAGTATTGTATTGTAGAAGGAGTAGTAGTAGGAGAATCAGTGAATTTTCCAATTTATTTGTTTTTTTTTTTATTTATTGATTTAATTGAATTGAATTACGTGTATTTATAATCATAACACCTGAGACCTGACAAATTTTTTTTACTCCTCTGTGGACGTCACACCAGAATTATTTATCGAATGTCTGCAACATCATTAGTTTGTTTGACGTCATACTATTATTTTTTATTTCTTTCTATGATTCATAATACAATTTGTCTGTTGTCCGTTGGATGGATCGCATGCAATGTCAGTGAAATATTCTTCCAATTAACAGCAATTTTAAAGATATTTCCTTTTAATTTCTTGTATTTGACATGAAGCTTATAAAATGACATTAATAAAAAAGATAATAATTATTGTAAGCTGATGATATGGATAATATGCTGATGACTGTCAATTATGTTGATGGCAATGACGATGATGGTGATGATGATGATAAAGGTGGTAATTACATGAACGACAGCATTGCTTCGATTCCAGTTTTATTGTATGTCGCTTGCGTTTCGTATGCATTAATAAATTTAATTAATAAATACTTACTCGTATTTTATACTATTTTCATTGCTTTTCTGTTTGAAAGCATTTAATTAATTATTTTCATTGCATTATAAAATATTGAATATTTCTCATACATATCCATGCAATAATGTACAATAGTTTATTATATCATAATTAACAAAGCAGCAGACAGTAGCTACAAGGATTCATTAAATGTTTTATTGTAGAAAATATCTCAGTGAATTTTATTTAATTTATCAGTGTCATTTATTATTATTTTATGATTCAATTACAATTGAGAACAAATGACAATGATGAAAAGAATATGAACATTGTCTGAGACTCCAAATTGTGATATTAACATAATAATGTAAGCTCATGAAACCTCATCAAAATAAACTATAATATATTAATAATTATGTTGACTTAACTAATTCTTAAATGGAAAAATAAATTTTATTAGTTCTATCGCTTCGAGACAAATGGCATGTCTTCCTTAACCATTCTCTTGAAATGTTTTCAACACAAAAGTCGTTCCATTCTGTCATATTCTCAAATTGCTGTTAAATGTCATTTCAATTCGAATCATATTGATGTTGCTACACTTATAGTTAACACAGTATATCATATCTAAAATTCAGCATATAGTCATGTGTTATATGTATACTCGGAATCTTAAAAACAACGAAATTAATTCATAATCAATACTCAATAGTTTTGATTTACATGTAGTTTTCTGGTGACCCATTAAATCTGTTAATTGATTAAAAATTTAATGCAACTCAGACAACTTCATTTGAGAAAATGAAATGAATTGAAGATTCTTGATAAATTTTGTGTACATCGTACACAGTTACGATAACTTGTATGCGATTCATAAAAGACATAAAAGGCACTACAAAGTTTTACATGCAAAACTGTGATTTTACTCTAGAATAAAGAGAACTACTGTTATTACAATGGATGGCAGGCAACATTCTCCAGACACTCAGACGACAGAGTTGGAAACATGTTCGTAAGCGTATCTGATCTAAATTTCACAAGCTGCTCTTCTTCCTTGCTGTTAACTGACTCTACTTTGACAACTTCATTTTGTAATTGTTTCTTCTTATTCACATCCCTTGAAATGAAGAAGTCGGTCCTTTGCAAAGAGCAAAACAAAAAGGGAGAGAGAGAGGAAAGCAGGTTTCTTGTTTCAAAAACTTTTACCTTTTCTCTAAGATCTTAACACAAAGCAACAACAATCTTCAGTTGCAAAACTCTTACCAACAACATGAAACTGAGAATCTTTTCTCATTGTTTATGAAAAATAAAAAGTAAAAAGGAAAAAAAATAGAAAATATCCAAGAACTATATTCATTGTATTGTATTTTGCAATCTTTCTTTTCGTTCGTTCTTCGTTTTTTTTAATTATTTAAATTAAAAATCAGCAATGTCAAATGAAAGATTTGAAGAAAATGAGGAGAAGTGGTAGTAAAAGTAAGAGTCTTTGGTATTAAGTTAAGCTGAAGTTGTCAACTGTTAAGAAGAACTTACAATATTTACTGTTTGTTTCTGAAGTTTACATTACCCAACTGTTAATTAAGTTTTCTCTTATGTTCTTTCTCCTTCAAACTTCTCTCCTTTTTTTTATTTGATTGTAATGGAATCCATTAAGAAGAAGGGCATATTATTAAGTAAACTATGACATTTGTTGGTAGAATTATGGCAATGCACATATAAGAGACACAGGAGACCCTGGATTTAATGGAAATTTTATGTTTTTTCTGTATTTTCTCCGTATGATTCCTCAGAATTTGATTTGATTGCTATTATTAAATTATGTAAGTGTTTAAACATCAAATTTTAGCAACACAATGAATACAGATAAACATAAAGATGATGATTCGCAACTTAATGCATAATAGCGCATTGCACGAGTCAACACTAAACATGAAATTATCCTCTCTCGGATAAACGAAGCGTGTGCTGCACGCTCACTATCAAAAGTCGCACTGCCTGCTCTAGAACACTTTAAACTTCACTCGTGTGCTGTTGTGTATCAATGAGTCATAGCATACTCACGCTCAGATGGCAGTGCCTTTTCATGTTAGTGTTGTACCGAGTCATACCGTAATGCACGACTCACACTACAGCAAAATTTTGATTCAACGACTGACTCGTTACAAAATTCAAAAGTCACGATATTATACGTTTTAAAAACGCACATGACTCAGTGTCAGTGTCACACTACTTAGTGTAGACTCGTGCAATGCTCTAATACATCAGATTACAAATTTGGAATTCCTTGAATTTAAGCATAGATCATTCAACAGATTTAATCAGCTGATAGAAGTTCAGATGATCTAGGTTCAACTGTACTTTTTCACATAGGCCCAGTATATTTGAGTTATTTTTTAAATTGCATAAGAAGGTCAGGTGTTCCAAGAAACATCAAGAGAAAGAGAAAACAATGAAAGAAGTGAAAAATAATGTAAGCAACAAAACAAAAAACAAATTCTTTAAGACTCACAAACATACACACATCCACACACACTTGTTATTTAAAAAAATAAAAATAATAAAAACAATAAAAACAAAAGAAAAAGAAAAGAAAATCCTTGTATGCTAACACATAAAACTTATTATTTTTAAAAATAAAACCAACAATCAACAACTACAACAATCAACATCAACTGCAACAACCACAACAACAACAAAACTACTACTACAACAAACAAACAAAAATTTATATATATATAAAAAATATGTCATTCTCTCATATTTGATTGTGAAGGTGAATAATGCAACTGCACGTGTACAAACCAAAAAAGTGACAACTGTACCCAACGGTAAGTGCCGCCTCTCTAACTCAAGTTAACACTACATTCACATTCACTTTGACATATGTACTAACCTGCCACATATAATACTACTCACTTTTTTTTATTTTCTTTATTTTTCCATACTTACATACGTACGTAGGTTGCATTTGTATCTACACATGGATAGATAGATACATTTGTATTTCTTGTTGCAACACTCAGATACTCACTCACACACACACAGGGAAATTCTGTTCAAACTGTGAGTTAGTGTGTGTGTGTGTGTATGAGTGTTAAACAACGAACAACAAACAAAGAAATGCAATTACGACTTTTGGCAAAGTTTCCATAATAAATTCTATTATTCTCTTGACTTTTGTGAGGTGCCAAAAAATTTAAACTTTTTTCCCCTTATTTTTTACTCTGCGCTCAAGATTCCCACATTTCTCGGTCACTCTTTTGCTACTTTAATTGCAACAATTTCATATTTGTTTATTCCTACAATTTTTAATTATTTTCTTTGTTTTTTGTCTTCATTTAATTTATTATATTTCAATTTAAATTTCTTTGCAAGAAATAAATGATATAAAAGCGCAAATGCTTCAAAAATATAAAATAAAGTTCTTTTAAGAATTCTTTACTTAACCTTAATTTGTATTTATTAAAATTGCCTGCAAATGGGAGTTGGATATATCTTATGTATTTAGTGAATTTTACACATTTCTTTTTTATTATTATTTTTTTTAATTAAAATAATACGCATACGCAGGGTGAAAATTGGAATGGTGTATGTTTTTCTGATATTTTAAAATAGTTTTGGGTTTATAGGCAAATTTAATTTACTATATACTAACCTTTGGCAGACAACGTTCATTAATTCCAGATTACATATTTGTACTTCAAATGATTCTTTTATTTTGAATTGATTATTCACATTGTTAAATAAAAAAATATACATATTGTGTTGATGATGATGTTTTGATTCCGATTATTGATATTGATAAAAATTTTATTTTACTATTACACAGTTGTACTGACCAAAGACGGTGCCATACCGGCTCCAGCTCTAGGTGAGCAAATATTTTAATGCAAAAAATAAACAAAAATAGCAAAAAATTGTTCATAAAATTTTGCTTTTGAATACCATAATCTGCATGCAAATTATGAATGATAATTGAATTCTTAAAAACAATCTAAAAAAAATTAAACTATATAGTACAATAATAAGTTGAATGAGTTCCTTTAAACCAACAAAGTGTTTTGATATAGAAAATATTACGTATGCGGCATGTTGCATGTTGAATGTTAATCAAAATCTAATCAAAATGCTAATCACAATTCAATGAATATTTGCATGCGATGCAAAATATTTTCCCACATTTAAATAAATTCTTGTTTTATTAACCAACCAACCACAGGGGATCCAAAAGTTTAAAGTTATGTATGTGCTTCTATGTTATTGAATATAAAAGATAGAAAATGTAACTAAAATGCAATACATTGACCATACTAACTACAAACAATTTCTATCTCTGAGAGATTGTTTTTATATTCATGAAACTTAATTAAGTAAAGATCTTTGCAAATATTCTTTAAGACAAAAAGCAAAATAAGAGCACCATAGTCAAATGGTGCCTGCTCCTCAAAATGAGCTGTGTATGTATCAAAAATACTGACAAAAAATTAAAGCAAATTTTATATTGAGTATCTTAAAACACACAACAAATTTTATCATTTCATAATTCTTTTGGAAAGATTGCTAAGGATTTTTTGATCTTCTTCAGGAAATGATAGCAGAGATTGTATTATATTAATTTGAAAGGAGTGGAATGAAGAAATTGTTACCTTCTAGACATTAAAAGTATAATTAAATCTTTGAACATGGACTTACCAACAAAAAAAAAAAAAAACCGTTGGACATACAAAATTTTAGTCTTCTAGTATATTTACAAACAGTAAGAATATAACCATAAGTAAATGGACACACATAAAAAGACATAACATCACAGTGAAAGATGGCTGATTACCTATCCTTCAGGAAACCAATGACAAGTAGGCCTGAGACGAGATCATTAGGGTATACTTCAAGATGGGTTATTGTTCTGACGAACCTTCCAATTTCATCTTTAATCCATTTGCTATGAAGATCTCCATGAATTGTTGTATTTCTAACATACCAAGGTGCATTCACTATTCTGCGGTAAAGCCAGAGCCCACAAATGAATTCCATATGTCCATACGGACAAAACTGTTTGTATAGCAGAAGTTTGTTACGCAGAGACCTGTCTATCTAAGCTTAAGGTATTTGGTGGTTTGCTCTGAGGGGACGTTTCATTGTTCAGAAAGACAGAAGGACAGTTCATTCGCCTAAGTGTGAAAGTAACGTGCATTGATTTGTCGGTGTTTACCATAATGTTCCAAAGTTTCAGCCAAGGGTCAATTTGAGTAAGCTGAGGCTGTAACAATGAGGATGCTTCCAGCTGTAGATAAGTACGCAGTGTCATCCCCATATGTAGCAACCAACAGGTTGATGTTCCTTATAATTGGCATGTCCAATGTATATAAGGTGTATAAGATTGGCGCCAGTATGATCCCCTGTGGAACTCCGGATCTTATGCATTTCAACTCAATGTTTTGGACATGACTAGATTGTTTTGACTTGTCACGCTAACAATTTAGTCGAAACGAGTGTATGTAGGGTACGAGCTTTTTTTGTGGTATTAAACTCACTTTAAAGTGAGTGGTGAGTGAAGAACATAAGCTTTTCTACACCACCATTATTGTTATTTTATTCAGATTTATGTATTGTAGTTTCTTTTTTTATTCTTTTTTGCTTTTCTTGTTTAGTAAATAATTCGTAAAAGAAAAACTTATTGTAAAAAGAAGAAAACTTTAAATTCTAAACTAAGATAAACAAATGGTAGACTGCTTCCAGTATACTTGTATTTCTTACTCAGCTGTTGCAAGAAAAAAGGAAACTTTGCTCGTTCTTTCAACTTAAGCGGCTTAAACTACTCAGGAAAAAAAAATGATAGAATATAAAAGGAGTTCAAACAATAGTGAAACAGAAAAAGAAAAAAAAATTATCCTCAGCTTTATACATACTTGTTCTTCTCATTGAAGTTGCCTAACAGTAGTACCCTTACCCTTTCTATTTCTCTTTTGAAAGCATTGTAGCATTGAAGTTGTAGTTCAGTCGATTATCCTTTACGGCCAACATTATAAGGCATTGGCAAATAGACACACTTAATACACTCACAAAATGTGCACATGTGCATGTCCTCAGTCCTTACACTCAATACGTATGACCTGCACAACTACTACAAGGACTCACATTCTTACAGAGACAGATACATACACTCATAAGTATTCAGTTACAGATACAGATGAAATGGCATCGTGTTTTTATAGTTTGCATGCACTATTTTGTCCAAAGTCCAATATTGCTCCTGTCTGCCGCACGCTTCACATAACATTACGTTACGTAACTACGTAACTTTCGTACCAGGATAATTACAAAAGCAACCACAAACTTGCAAATAAATATTGCAAATGCACATGAATTTTCCACACAAAAAAAATATAGTAAAAGCAAAACTTTTCTTTCTTGAATAACAATTTATTTTCTTTTTTCACACAAACACACATGTATATCCTTTTTATGCCATTTTGGTTTTGTTCTTAATGCATATTTTCAATGTGTAAGGCACAAGGTTCTTTCTTCTCCTATGTAGTATCTGTTGGTGGTGTCTTTGAGTTTGCCATGTTTATGTCTTATGCAAATGTCGCCTAACGAAATGTGCAGTTCTATTCAGTTCATTTCAGTTCAGGATGTAGCACATTCATATGAGTCGTCATTCCATTCCATTCAATAAGTGTATTCCTTTTTTTTATCCGGCATTCGTTGATCCTGTGACATGTTAAATTTAATGGACCTTCATGTCTCCTTAGTAAATTCTTTCTGTGTTTCTGTGTTTGGTCTTTGTTTCGGATTGATCGTAAGTAGATTATTGTCATAGGAAAGTTCTGTTAAGTAGGTTGATTTGATTGTCTTGATGTACACATTAAACAAAACTTGCCAATTTAACTGTAACTCAAATAAAGTTGCTTGTTCTGCATTACATTAAATCGCATGACAAGCATTAATAAAATTTAGTATGATAATAAATTCGTAAGATTTCTTTTAGAATACATTGGTATTATTTTTTCATGTTTTCTTTTAAATGTTCATTAATATTACTCTAATCATTAAAAATTTCATAGGAAATTTTAAAAGGTTAAAAATTTTGAATATAATTTTTTTTTAAATAAAAAAAATTGATAACAAATTAAGCTAACTGTTTTTTTAAATGTGATTTCGTTTTATGTGTTATTTTTTTTTTTTTTGCATCACTTGAATAAGAACATTAAATGAATATAAAGAAAATTCTATAGATTCATAACAAAGTATTTAATATTTGTAATATTTCTTTAAAATTACCTCAAAGAGACGATTGGGTAAGAAGGTAATTAAGGAAAACTTCAGACCAGGCAGCTTTTATGACGTTTATCAATGTTGTTTTTCCTGGTTAGCCATCCCCAAGCATTCTCAATAATGTTGAGTTCTGGCGATTACGGAGGCCATTGTAGTAAATCGACATTCTGGGCTTGAATCCAAGCTTTAACCAATCTGGCGGCATTAATTGGTGCATTGCCGTGTTGGAAACACCACTTGAACGGTCCAAACATATTCCTGAACTCCGAAAAAGCCCATTCCAGCACCTGTTTATAAACTACAGCATTCATTTTAGAGGTCAGAAATTGGACCTAGCAGGTTCCTTAATAAGAAACGCCACCCAACTATGGTGACGATTTAAAAAATGTTATTCCTTACCCAAATCATGGAAATGAATGTTATATTCATCCGGCCCATAAGGTTTATTTTTTTTCATCTAAAATAAAATTGTTCCCATTCCGAGACATACAATTGTATACGAAGAGCAATCGAGCTTCTTTGCGAGTGGGTTTTATTATTGAAATTGATTAAGGGATCCTGTTTTGAAAAATTGGTTACGAAAAGTGTCACAAAATAAAATGAGGTGCAAGGGGAGGAAGAGAGAAGAATGAAATAGTCAAAGCAGTCATAACTTAAGGTGTATGTGTAGATATGTGTGTGGTCAAGCATCGTGTGCTTATGCAGATGTGCAAGGGGGAGAAGAGAGAAGAATGAAATAGGCAAAGCAGTCATAAGTTAAGGTGTATATGTGAGTATTCGCAAGGAAGGAGAATGCAGTAATTAAAGAGCTGGTAAAGAAGAAATAGTTAAGGTGCATGTGTTAGCAATGAAATGATAAATGTGTGCAAATTGAGGAAGAGAGAAGAATGATTTAGTTAATGCAGAGTGCGTGTATGGGCATTTTCAATGAAGGCGTCGTTTACGAATTTCGGTGTTTAGCACCTTGAATAACACGCTTCACTGATGATATACTTGCTGTTATCGCCAAATCCAACTTTATTTTTGCTGCAGAGCAATGAGAATTGGAGGCTGCACGAAGTATTACCCTTCGGTCAGCTTCGGTCGTTGCTTTTTTAGTGCAGCTTTTCATGTTTGTTCAATACCATGATTTATTTTCAATATAATGGCACAGTACAGTATAACTTCTTCAAATAAAATATAACGGTACACACTTTTGTCTTATCTTTTTTTCTAAAAATAGCTTAATGAACGGTACTTTCAAGATAAAAATAGAAAGTGTCGATAACAGTAAAGGAAGATTAACAAGAGCATAAACAACATGAAACTAGTCGTGTTCCTATTCAAGTGAACGGCAGTAGTGTATATTTTGTTTCTACCGATTATCACTTGGAATGAACAGATCTGAGTGATATTTAATATGGCATAATTGTTGCCAATTGGAAAATCATAATTAGAATGGATGGTTTTCAACTCATTTTACAAACACATTTTTGTTTTATATTCAATAATATGAAAGTGATTCCTTCTTGTAATCGCAATATAACAAACAAAAGATTGACGTATACTTTATGGATGCTTTCAATATCAAAATGTATCTTTATGACCATGAAATTGCTTGCTACATAATGATGTTGCATGAAAGAAATATTATATGTTTATATATGTGTAAGCATGGCTTCCTCCCAACCCCACAGTTATTCTAGTTTTAAACTACAAACCAACCGAAAGTTTATAAAAAATTATATAAAATATGTATAAATCCAAATTCCACTAATCGTGTTTGATATCAACATGAAATTCATTCCGATCATCTAAAATATGTTTGGTTGTCACTTGATATAATTTAAAAGGAATTTAATTGTTGTGTTATTATTAGAATAAAAAATATAATTAATACTATAAAATGGTTGTTTAATCTTATTATTATTATTATTATTACAATATTATTGTTATCCATAATACTTACTTTATACAATATAAGGATTGAAACTAACTAACATTGTTCTGTAAATGAACAAAATAATCAATCAATAATCAAATGAAATAATTAAAATGTTTAATTGAACTAAATTGAATTGAAATGAATGGAGAAATATTTCGAAAAATTCCAAATATTAATAATAAATTTTCTCTTCTTTTTTTTTATGCCACACCTAACGAATTTTCAACAAAAATATTTATTATTAAAAAAAATATGAAAATTCATTTGAAACAATTGCGCAACGCCAACAACAACAAACCCACAGTCTGTGTACAATGGCCTGAAGGTAAGTTTATTCAATTTATTATTTTGCCTGCACTTTGTGTTTATTTTTTATTTCTTAATGAAAAAACAAAAAACATAAAATTTTTACTTCATTTACATGACTTTATTCTTTTGTTGTCGTTATTGTACAATAATTTAATTAAATATTTTGTAGACAAATACAAAAAAATTATGATTAGTTTTAAGGTAAATAAAAAAGAAATTCATAATGAAAATCTATTTATATTAGATTTCGGTTCGATCGAAAATATAAAATACCCTTCACACAAGAACACACATTGAACTAATATATTAGTTATACTTTCCACTAAGTTTAGAAGTCCGAAGATTGAGTTGTTTCTTTCTGTTTATGTTATATCTAGGGAACAATGAGACCAGTTCGCATGGGATCGTTTTTAATATAACCGATTTATTTCTTACCTTTCCAAACTTCTCTTCAAAATTGTTCCCTTCACGTGGCTTCTGACAAAATACGATACTAAATATAAGATGACTTACCATTAGCACTTACAACATTGGTTAAAGCAGTAAGATTTTTAATATTAATGAAGTAACAAAAGGTACGTACATTGTAGCTCATACCTTTTAAGATTGTTACTTAAGCCTAACTGAATATCTGTGATGCAACTGTGGGGCTCCGTTTTATTTTTACTCAAATATTTTGTAGAACTCAGCTTCTTATTGACTGGCAAATAATGCACCCGGTTTGGCTCTATGACCTTAACAAATTAAGAGTACCAGTATTATCAGGAAAGTACAGGCTTGTCAAAATATCTCAAGCGATGCAATCAGTGGCTACATTTGCATCCAAATTTACTGCCAGCGACTTACACAAAGATGTTGTTGACTTATCAAACTTTATAATGCATTCACATAAGCATGTCATTCACAATGTTTTAGGTAATTGTGATTAATCATGAAATTACTTAAATAAATAAGATAAGGCTAGCTGATGTTCGATAGTAAAAGTCCGGCAAAAATCAAGCAGTACTCGTATTACTGAAGACTCACTAGAAGTTGGTTTTCACGAATCCCTAAAACTGAAACTCATGTCGTCTCTTAATAACTTAAAACCTAAATCTCTGTTGTGTGTGATGTGTATAAATAAAATAATTATATAAATCGTACAGGGAAAATTATAAAGGATTTCACTAGGTAGAAGTTGTGAAACAAAAGATCATAAATATTTTTTAAAGAAACTTTAAATCATATAAAAGTATGGGCTAAGTAAGCGAAGCGAAAATAGAAACGAAATAAGAGTTTCCCAATAAAAACACAATTACTTTATATCATATAATTTTTTTTTGGATTTACAATGTTTAAATAATTTTTGATGAAAATGCTTTCATATTTTTGTTTTTTGATGAAAAAAAAAAGAAAGAAAGAATCCAAAACAATAATGAAACTAGTTTCGTTAATTCTTTTAATATTCTTTTCAGTTAGGTCGTCTTAAATGTTTAATAATTAATTAATTAAAAAAAAAATAAAAATAACTGCAACCAAAACATAAAATATACCATATAATATATACCTACTTATATCGAATGTATGCGAGATCATGTTTAATTTATATGACTTCATTTTATGAAATGATAAAATTATTTATTAAAATATTTAGTATTTTGCAAGATTTTTTATGCGTAAGAAACATTTTAAGAATTCTAAAACCCAACATCTCGATCTACTGTTGATATACAATACTACATACAATCTATAACTTATATTATATATATTAACAATGAAGATAACAAGTTAATATTTCAGTTATTTAATCAATCGGAATTGTGGTTTTCTTTCTTTGATTAATTTATTGTGCCATTATTATAATGTTGTATTTTTCTTATATTATTATGTAATTACTATTATTATTAATTTTGATTTTTTTTTTGCTGGTGGGCATATAAGCCAAGAAATAATAATACGTAACTATTCTATGTTGTCTTTTGGTTCCTTTTGTCATGTATGTTGTTGTTATGTTTATCTTTATTTATTATACCTTTCACACATGGTTTAAGTACATTAATTGTGCATATCTGGAAATAATCAACACAATAAGCTAAATCGATCTATCAATAATAATAAGTAGTGCTTGTTCGAATGAAATCTTCCCATTTGTTGGAAGCGGTAGTCTTAAAATAACATCGGTTTGTGTATTTTATACTTCTTCATAACTATGTTCTTATTGAGGTTTTTAAATCTTTGTAAATGACCGATCTCCTCAGCATATTTTGAGTTCAAAAGTGAAATCAATTTCAATAGGAACTTGAGCTACAGAGGGAAGCAGCGCAACATTACATAAACTCAAAGATTAATGGACTCAAAGAATGAAACATACAAACCACCTTACGCACTGAGACTATGTGACACAAAGACTGGAACAGCACACCAAACACAAATTCCTCATCTGCGGAAATAGAAACCTTCCTCTCCTGACTTCACTGTTTTGGTAAAAATATGACCTAAGCGATATCTAAACCGGGTAACATTGGAAATATGATTAAAAAATTTGGTTAGGAAATATTTCATATAGTTGCTTTTGAATGTCCTAAGTAATACGAATGACGCTTTTATCAAAGACACAGTGGCGTAGCGTGGAGAGTGAAGAAGGGGCATGGCCCCGGCCTGCATTCGATAAGGGGCGATGATAAACAACTCGATTTTTTAAATGTTTGAAAAACTACAATAAGTTTCTATTTCTTTTGCTTTTATTTCTGATTTCATTCCTTAATAGTTTGGTCTGCTTAGTTACTAACTCGGGAAAGTGATGAGTAATTTATTTATCCTCCTGTCTAAAATTATTGTTTAATTAAACAACTTTAACTAAATATGAAAAGGGAGCATTTTATCGGAATAAGAAGAAAACAAAGGAGAAGAATAACAAAAAGAAAGAAGGAGCTATATTGAAATTTGGGAAACTTTCGGATGGCCTTCAAGTGTGAGTTCTTTATGTTTTCTTCAATAGCCAGAGTAACTGCTGAAATTCGAGAAAGAATCCAACAGCTGCAGAATCTAGCTCAAAAATATGATTTTTAAAGGCCTTCTGTGATTTTGGAAGTGGTCGAACTTCATTTGGATCAATCTCCTCAAGACATTCATAAGGAAGAATTCCAACTTGAGCGTGTACGTCTACGAGCTTTCATAGCTGCTGTAAAAAAGAGTTAATTAAGTCCGGCTCTCTGGGTTTATTAAAACACAATATTGAGTCCAAACTTGAAGATGGCTTACGAAACATTGTCATAATGTTGAGAATTTTTTTAACATCTGCCATCAGTAATGTAAGTTGCGAGAGAAGCTTCTCTAAACTAAAGTCAATCAAAAATTATCTTAGATCGACTATGTCCACGTTAAGGCTATCAAAATTAGCTATTCTGACAATTGCACATGACATAAGTACATATTGATCTTGACAATTGTATAAAAGAAAACCCACGCTACGCCACTACCAAGACATCAATCTGATATTATTTGACCAAAAACTATACTGATCGAACAAATACTTAATATAACAAAATTTCCTCATCTTGGGTGTGAAAGGTATATTAGCCTCGGTAATGTTCCGAAGTTACTGTTCTGTCTTGTTTTTATTTTTATCTGAACTTTTTTAGCTTTCGTGCAATGAATAATGAATCGACAAAATGCAAAATGTCAAATTAATGGAAATTAAATGAGATGAGATGTGAAATGAAATGAAATGAAATTCTTATTTAACAAAACTTATTTAATTTATTTAAAAAGAAAAACTTAAAAAAAACAAAACCATTTTAGTTTGCTTTAGAATAAAACTGAATCCTTGAACATAAAATATATTACATCAATACAATCATACTATACTACTCTTAAATTATAATACAATAATAATAATTATTATTGTTATTATTATTATTATTATTACATGTAACTATTAAGTGAATGCAGAAATGGAATTATTTATTTTCATTTTAAAAATTATTATTAATGCAAAGCAATAAATTACTATGTGATGATCATGTTAATTGATTGATATTTTTGATATCATGAAACAAAAATATTAACTAAAAATAAACCATATTAAATCTGTAATAACATTTGCACGTAGCTGTTTTTACTTCAGAAATATTACAATACAATACATTAATTTCTCTTATATAAATTAAATAATATCTCTTGAATTTCGTTTATATAATAACTTCTTTTTTTGTGTTTCTTTTTCTTTGGTTGTGACATTTGATGCAAGTTTTTATTTTTTAGTTTTATGTATAAAGAAAAAAATAAACCTAAGAAGATACAAATGTTGTGCTCTGAGTCAATTATTATTTACTGCTTTAATTTTAATTTAATTTAATCCGGAGATATAGGAATGTTGTACATTATCTACGTACTATACTTATTTATCAAGTGAGGAATGTTTCTTTAACTTTATCTATTTTATGTTCTTTTACTTTGTTTGGTAAATGGTTTTGGTTTTGAAATCTTCTCATATAAATAAATACTAAATGCTTAAAATACAATATTATTACTCGTAGTAAGACTTATTCTTAAGCAACTCATCTTCATTATCTGTTGTTCTATGGTAGTTGTCTTTTCACAATTTGGGGTTTCATTTTAGAATTAATCTAATGGAATTTAGACTATTTTAACAACTTCTATCTAAATCATAACGAATTGCTATTGTATTCTCGATATGACACATGGTAAATTTTGTAATTTTTATAGAATAGAATAGAGTTTAATGATTTCTAGTTGGCATCGCAGCTAACCAAGTTAAGTACCTAAAGTTATTTAAATCAAAATTGAAATCCTTCAATTTCTTTCATTATGGCAACATATACCCTTCACACAGTGAATAGTATTATAAGTTTGTCTAGAATTTTGTAGAAGGAGACATCAAAGACCCCATAAAGTATACAAATATATTCTTGATCAGCTCGATGTGCTAGAGAGCACAAATTATGAACGAATTGTTTTTTTAGCAAACGCTACAAATTCAAATAAAAGTTCCTATTAGAAAAACTTGGTTTTTGACTTATCAAACTGAAATTTGGATGCTATAAGTGTCTGATCCATCTTCACCAACCATGTAAATGTCAAGATCATAGGATTACCAAATACTCAAATTTATATTAATGTTCTTATTAGAAAAACTTTTTTGTTTTTGTCTTATCAAACTGTTATTTGGACTCTATGAGTGCCTGATCCATATTCACTAACCATGTAAATTTTAAGATCTAAGGGTTACTAGGAGGGGTTCCTCCCATACAAACCCAAATTCAAATTAAAGTTATTATTAGGAAACTTTTTTGTTTTTGTCTTATCAAACTGTAATTTGGACTCTATGAGTGCCCGATCCATATTCACTTACCATGTAAATTTCATGATCCTAGGGTTTCTGGATCGTATAGTTCCCGATATGTGTGCTCAATGCACCAAAATGACGCCATCTACATATGACACATAGACCTAGTATTAACACCATCTTCATGACTATTGGTGTAGTATAATATTTCTGTATGCAGATTGACACCAAAGATAATTTTCTTTCTGGTTTCCCATTTAAAATAAATAATAAGAGCCATTAAAGTAATACAAAATCTCTATGTCGTCAGTATCTTGCTTTTTGGGAAAGTGGCTCCATTCCTACACATACGAGTATCTTAACTGTCTATATAATTTTATATAGTGTTAGTGGGCTCCTTTTACTACATGTGCTAGCATAGAAATGACAATTTGTCAAGTTTATTGCAAGTCTGAAATGTCTGCATTTAATTTTCTAGGAAGTATAATTTGAGCTTTCACCAAACCATTTTAGATTTGCTCATTGTTTGACCTACTGTTTATATTTGGGTGCGGAAAGGCAACACTTTCTTATTAAAAAATTTTACATAGGGCACTAAGATATAGTATAGTATTTGAATTCTTTGACAAAAAATTCTTAAAAAATTGACATACATACCTTGGGAAACAAAGTAAGAGGGTCTTACTTCCTTTTCAGTATATATGTTTCTATTCATTACAGCCCTCAGAAAAATGTAAAATAATATTGGTTAAATTCACCATTCAGTTTTCATTTTCTGAACAACCGATAGTCGAATCTGCCCAATTAAAACTCAGCATAAATTTGTTCCAATTAAAGTTTAAAATAAGTCACATGGATGGCTACGTGCAAATAAAAAATCTCTGATATTCTTAATTTGAATCTTAAATTTAAAAATTAAAACCAAATTATTATATTGTAAATAATTCCTTTTCTGCAGATTTGATGAAATTAATTAGAATAAATTATTTAATAAACATAATATAATATAAACAAAAATGATGAACAGAAATATATAATGTGATAAGTGTGCTAAGACAAAAGTACACAAACAATTAATATTAAATTTAAAATTTATAATCTAAAACAAAAATCAATCAATCAATGATTCGGTCAATCAATCAAAAGGTTATCGACTGCCAATGGCGGCGACTGCGTGGCCATTTTTAGGTGCACCCTTGGGCATGGGCGCACCTGTGACGCCTTTAACCACAATGTCAGCTGGAGTTGCGCCTGCGGTCACGTCACTAGCTGCACCAGCAGCAGCAACGCCCATTGTGATTGCTCAACGCCCACCAACAACAAATACATCAACACCCAGACGGAGGTATAAAAAAGAAAATGAAAAAGAAAACAATAAACACAGAATGAAAGAAAAAATCTGAAGGACTTAAAAGCAGAATTCAAAATTTCTCTCTTTCCAACGTCCACCAACGTCATTTTAACCATTTTCAGCATAAAGTACCTATATTTATTATTTCTTTATTTTGGTTTTCTTGTCCTGATTTATTCCATAGCTCAATCTCTCTCTTTTACTACATTTATGTGATGGCTTAATCAGCTTTAACATAAATTTAACATATAATAAAAATTAATACTGCTATAAAAAATTAAATCATGAGTATAATAACTCTGTCTGATACAACAACTTTTCGTGTAAGGTAGAGCGATTTAAAATTGATTTAGCCATCATACACACGATGTATTTGTCATATTAAAGGATTTTTTAGTGGTTGTGCTAAGTCAATGACTATTGAAAGAATGACAAGCTTGACCTTCTGTGATCTGAATGATGAATGGGCTAAACTATACAATACTATCAAATATGTATACTGTAAATTTAGGTTTAGTTAAATAAATTTACCATAGTTTCATATACTTACAATTTATTTATTTTGAAAAATTTGTAATTTACTTTTTTTAATTTATGCACGAATTTTCCATACAAAATCGCTAAAGACACTCAGCAGCAGCAAATTAATTAATGATGAAATTATATAATCAAATGAAATGCAAAAGATATTATTTTTGTTCTACTATTCAACCAACTCTTTTTGTTTAATATTTCATTACAATTTGGCTTGTCATTTGTAAATAATACTTACTTAGCTTTTTTTCATAAATATGTACCTACTATTTAGTTCCATCAAATAAAAACAATTGGTTCAGTGTGGATCAGGTAAACAGCCCTCACACATTCACAATCAGTGCCAATAAATTAAATGGAGTACAATACTATATTGATCTATAAACATGCATACGTCGACTGAGGCCATTCCCGAATGGAGTTGAACTTTAGCAACAAAATACAAACAATTCACAATTTTATTCACAAAATTGTAATTGATTCGCATTCAATTTTATTTGAGCAGTAATCAATTTACCATTCTATTTATCAAATTTGAATTCATTTCCCCCTACTTTAAACATATACTATATAGTATATACACTATTATTGTTAATTTAAAAAATTTAAGCTTCAACATTGGAATTTATAATTTTTCTGATTAAATTTCAATTTATGTTTGTGTATTTGAATTCAATTTATTTGCGATTGAAACAAATTTTTGTATGATTCTCCAGCGTCTCGTTTATGCCCCATCATTTTAATTGACAAATTGCATGTAACACAATGAAAATATTTTAAATTATTATTTCTTTTAATAAATGTTAATAATTCTTCAATTATACTGCGTCATTATGTTCATTGTCATGGTATTCCATTTTTCCGGTTAAAAGATTATACAAATATTAGTCAGATGTCATGATTAATTTACAATAAACAATACTTAAAGTGCACACAGCCTTCGTACAACGCGGTTAATGCGTTCGAGGTTCATTTTCCATACAAATCGGCTTAATTTGGTTCAAATTAACAACAAGCCTTAAAACAAATTAAAAACTTCTCTCAATGCAATAGTATATTGTCATTTTTTTAAAAAAAGAGTCTAATACATAGCTTTGTATAATTCCCGATACGGTTTTAAATTTTGATGAAAATTATTTTTAATATAAATCATTTTTCATCACAAGGGTCTTCCTTAAAAATCATCTCATCTAACTGCCAAAGCAAGGCTTTCACGCAGTTTTACTAAAAAAAAGTTTTGTGTATGTGAAGTCAAGATAGTAGACGAATCCGAATCGTCGCAAACGCATTATCTGCAAATAATTGCAGAAAGATGTCTTCGCTTAATTGTTCATCTTCGAACAGTTCATTGATATGATCCTTTTGCATATCGTCAAATCCTTCTCCACACACATTCTGGTGGATTTAATACGAAGGGTAGCCTGCTGTGTTATCTATGAGCAGCACGTGGATTTTGTGACTGATAAATAACCATTGGCTTTACGTAGAAGTCTCCTGCAGCACTGCTGTAAAGTAATAATGTAAGATGATTCTCATAGCCAGGCACTTTACTTATTTTTTGGAAATAAAGTTTCTTTTAGGCATTCGTTTCCACCATAAGTTTCATCTGCATTAAATATTTGGTCCACTGTATAACTTCCATTGCCTGTGGTGGTTTTGAACTGCTCTGGATATTTTTCTGTAGCTCCGTAATCTGCCGACGAACTTTCGCCCTGAAGTGGGCCGTAATTTTTTAATCGCCTTAAACCAAAACCGCGTTATGCGAGGGCTGTGTGTAATGCTATTTTTATTTCAGAAAATTTTCTTTAAAATTAATTATACTTCTTGGAAAAGCAAGTTATCTAAAGAATCACCAGTATTATTACTGTCAGTCTTGTTCAAATTGACACATCTTTTACTAGATAACCTTAACAGAAACAAAGCTTCTGTCATTATTATCTTATATGAAGATCATTAATTGATATTATTGTAAATTCATTTCATTATGATTCAGCATTGCACCATTATCAATTCAACATGCCTCACGGTTTGTTCCTTAGTCTCCAGTTCCATTCAGAAAGTAATTTGCAAATTATTGTATTCAATCTCTTTTGAATCTCAGTTCCACATTCTATTATCAGGTGAATTACATTTCATAATTTTCCCTACAGATGTGCCGTTATTTATTGTGACAGTACCCAGCATATTATTGAGTCTACAGTGACCATTCAAAATGCCAGTGTTAGGACCCATTCATTTACCTAAATTCTGTATTCCAATACTTTCCAATGCGTAATGATTGAGTTTTATTATAAAATCACTTTCAACAAGATACAAAGGAAATGTTAATCGTTATTTATTATTTCCGTATTTATTTTAATATTTTCTATGCAAACTAGTATTGTGCTATCAAAATTGATATTCATTGTTAGGCGATGCCCAAAATTATGCAATATTTTCTTCTTTGATGTAAAAAAATATAAATTAAATACAATATTTTTTTTTTATAGAAATACTATCTTAATGTTTTCATTTACTATCATGTTTTGCTTAGTCGAAATATTTATTATATCATATTTCAATTCTTGTAAGTGCAAAGCATCCAGAGAAAAATCACAAAATAAAATAATACAATAATATAATATACGTAATAATAAATGCAGCTGATCAATAAATTTTGGATGCATTCTCTTGAATTTTTATTTTCATATTTACTATTTACTATTGTACTTCATTTTGGTCATGTAAATTTAATCATAAAAATACAATAAAAAAAAAAATCGCAACAAATCCATCATAAAATAAATAAATGTATTCGACGAAATCCTTTAAAACAGTTAATAAGAAAAACTATATTAAAAAACCTAAAAATAAAATTTGAATTAATGCAAAAAATTATGAATATACATATGAGTAGAATTTCTTGAGATTCATGTTAAGTATATTAATTTATTAATTAATTAATTGATTATGTATGTATGTATTTTGTTATCTTTATGTATATAAACAAAAAAGTATAGTACATAAATATTTTTAGATTTTTTTTATACATATATCCTTCTATATATACATATATATATATATATACTTATATATCTAAATATAAATATATCGAGAAAAAAAAAATATAAAAACTAACCGCATGCGTTTTATGTTCTTTTCTTTTTCCTTTTTTTCTACTTTTGCACACAAATACAAACAAACTACACACATACACATACGCCAATACATACATACATATACGTATACGTAACACATACGTAATTATTTATGTACATTTGTTGACAATGAAACGTAACTTATTACGCCGATATCGACTACATACATCCTCCTATGCCCACCGCGAATAACGACGACAACGACTATAAACGTTTGATGAATCGCTTACAGCCGCCGTAGCCGCTGCCGCTGCAATGCGTGGAGTCGCAATCCAACGTGGACACGTGGGTGTGGTAGGAGCAACGCCGTTCCATCATCCGGCACTAGCTGCCGCTGCTGCCGCGCAGCAACAACATCAGCGTCAAGCCGCCGCCGCAGCTGTGGCAGCAGCCGCAGCCCATCATCAACACCAACAACAACAACAGCAGCAGCATCACCACCATCACCATCATCCTCAATTATCCCAACTAGGCCTACAACCAACCATGCAATCGGTGCAACATACAGCAGCCGCCGCCGCTGCTGCCGGCATGCATACCCAGGCCACCGCAGGTGCGCCGTCCGTCGGTGCCGCTGCTGCTGCCGCCCAACAGCAAATGCAATCCTTTGCCGCTGTTGCTGCCGCTCAAACGAATGCCCACAATGCTCAGAATGCTGCCGCAGCAGCTGCTGCTGCCAATGCAGCTGCCGCCAGTAATCAAAATGCTGCAGCTGCCGCATATGCTGCTCGTCTTAGTTCGGCGCAACCGACAAATGCTGCCCATGCTGCTGCTGCTTCCATGGCTGCGTCGGCGAATGTCGCTGCCGCCGGCACCGCTTTGCATGGATTCGCGCCGTAAGTAGATACAAGAGAATGATTGTTGTAATCGATGGAGAGTTGTGAGTGAAGTGGAGGTGTTAATTCTCTCTCCACTCCACTCTGCTTTTGTTATTGTAACTAAGTAAATGGCTTTATAACTTGTAGCTAAATTATGAAGAAGCTCTTTTAGTTGTGGAATCTTGATATTCTATTTACCATATTCTATTTATTTTAATTTTGGATTTTGTGTAGTAAATTTTAGCTTTTGTTGCACTTGAAACAATTTAACCAACCAACCAACCAAACAAACAACAAACCAATCACCAATCTATCTATCATTCAATCAACCAATTCAATTTATCATCTATAAATACTCGAATCTTTCATTCTGCATATACATATCAAAATACTACTAAGTCTGTTCTATTTCAATTTGTATTCCATAAAAAGACGCATGCCACGACACACCACCACCACAATTTCACTCACTCACATATAGTGGATAGGACAAAACTGTTCACAAAAAATCTTTATTAATTATGTTATTCAATAAACAAAAACAAACTTTATGTAATATAAATATTATTTCATCAATTGAATTTAAAACAAAATATTTTCAAATCTTAACTTAATGAGTAAATTATATGGTAAACTGTATGATGGGCATAAACCAGAGTAAAGAAGCCTTGGCATTTCCAACGAAAAAAAAAATATTATATTAAGTAACAACGACAACAAGCGCCACACATGAGCATTAAGAAAGAAAGAAGAAAAGAAAGGTGTCATAGACATATAAACATTGAAACTTGAAGGATTTTCTACTAATTGCGAGTTCTGCCTTGAATTAATGATAAAATGAAAGCAAATGTTTAAGTGAACATTCCCATGTTTGGGATATGTCACGAAGACATATTTTTTATACACGGTGTGACAATGAAATACCGGTACTAAAGCTTTAGATATACAAAGCATTCCAGTTAATCCAGCAAGTGTACGGAAATATTTAGTAACAGACATCGGCAATAAATCTGCAATAAATGTATTTTCGTGTCAAAGGCATCATCCACAAATAGTACCAACTAGTCAAAATGTCACTGAGA
The DNA here is from genome assembly GCA_037043315.1 of Amiota communis. Taxonomy (NCBI): domain Eukaryota; kingdom Metazoa; phylum Arthropoda; class Insecta; order Diptera; family Drosophilidae; genus Amiota; species Amiota communis. The sequence goes on from JBAMAV010001101.1 coordinate 1,679,082, forward strand.
ACTTCTACTTAGAAGTCCTGAAGGACTCATTCAGCCAGAATAAAGATTTTTAAAAGTTGGAGTTTGTTGCACGATAATGGGTGGAGTCAGTAATCAGCAATTGTGTATCAATTTATTGCTCGAAACAAAGTCTGTGTGTTATGACCTCCCTTTATATTCAAAGTTACAATTGAAGTTTAATGGATGTTCTTTTGAAGACAGTGAGACCATTCAAAGAGCTTTGATGTATTCTATGAAGACTATGCAATAAAATTATCAGGACCACGCATTTGAAAAACTATTTTCCGTATTGGAACTGATATTTAGTTGTCTCATCGTGTATCTCCCATTATTGCACATCTTGTTTTCTGCAAGTCCAGCAAGGAGTCTTGATAAATTACGGGAGATGGCACCATGCTTCGAAACAATTTTAAAATTTATTAGCATGTCTTAATCTCTTTAAGTCGAAGGAATAAGAAAGATGTATTGTATCATTTTAAATCTATACCTACATATAATAAATCGTTGACTTTGTCAGTTTGTTTTTTGTTTGACCAAGTATCAATTAAAACGCACTCATTCTATTCAAAATCAATTTACTGAAACACAAGAATCTTTTTTTGGAGCACAACATAGACTTTATTTCATAAAAATGGACCCACAAAATATGAATTAATTTATAATTCAAAAAATCTAAAATGCGCTTATATTGTTTTACATTCGGGAGGGACAACGTTTACTAACAAATTAAAAAAAAAAGTTTTTTTGAATGCAAAACAAAGTTTGCCGGGTCAGCTAGTACATAATAATAATATATTTATTAAGTTAAAATTTGGAATATTTTGTTTTAAAATTCATTAATGAAATACTATTTAATTAATTACTTTATTTTGTTTATTTAATAACATAATTAATGAAAATTTGAATTGATATATTTAAGTGAAATGTTTTGTCCACCACTGTACTGTAAAATAAAACACAAAAAATCATGATTCAAACACAACATCAACAAACAATCACACATAGTATACTTGAACATATGTATCTTAAATTTCAAAGATGAAGATACTTACACAAACATATAATCTTTATCATATCTAGTCATAATAGTGGGTGCTGCTGTAGTAGCTTTTAGTTAATAATGCTGAAACTCATTCTTTTATTCTTTATTTTATATAAGTACGTGTATGTTCGTTCTCCATTCAACATTTTACTACTCATGTAACTTGTTCCCAAAGTATGCAAAGCAGTTCAGTGCAGATACATTTGAATTGATCATTTGATAATAAAATACAAAATAAATAAACTTTAAATTTTCTAGATTTGTACTACTACATTGTTTACATAGCACGTTAACCATTTTGTCATATTATATACTCGTACTTATGTATGTACGTACAGATCATATGTATGAACTTTCGAGTTTGAATTTGAGAATCTAGTTACCTACTTACTATACCATATATTGTTCTGTAATTGTGGGACGACCGGCCTACAATGCAATACTTACTCCTAGACGTATGCGCAATGATTATTACTGATTACTTACTACTCGTACTACATAATTCTATTATACTTATAATAATAAGATTGGTGGCATTTTGCAAATTATTGAATTGGCATCTGTTGGCAAGCATGTGCCATGTTTTGTCATGCGACTCTGAAAGAATCTTATACTATACTCGTATCTCTCTATTTACTACAATACAATACACTTAATGTTCGTATTACATACAATATATCTAAACATAGGTGCATGTTGTTTATAATGAGCATAGACGGAAGTAGAAGTTTTTTATTTCTAAGTAATTGATATCAAATACTGGAAAGATAAATGGGTTCTTTTCGAGGTGAAGTTAGCCAAAATAATATTGCTAAGCGAGGCGCGGTTAGGACAGGAGAGTACATATTTGATGATCAGGAATCACAGGCAGCGAATATGTTAAAACAAAGGAAACAACAAATAAATTTTGAATTTTGCTTCAAAGTGCTAAAAGCTACGTTTTTCTTTTTATTTCAAACATAATTTCTTAATTAATTTATATATGTTTAATATTAAAACAAAATCAATATCAATTTTTTTTACATGATTCTTCTCTCCAGTGTTTACTATGATCCCTTCTTAGCAGCTGCTGCAGCCTCCGCTGATCCAAATTTACGCTTCCAGGTAAGTTACTAACACTACAATATCTATTAACTTATAAATCAGATATACCGACATATTCTGTACGTATATGTGAAAAATAACAGAGAAAATCATATGTAAAGGAATTCTGTATGATTTTCTCTATTTATTGATACCATTATTTAATAAGATACTTTAATATAAACATATTTTTAATTTACAATAGTATTTAGCATTTTGATTAAATTAAATGCCTAGCAAAATTTTCAATTCGCATTACATTGAAATTTTTATAATAAATCATAACTTTACAGGCAGCCAAACCGGTCACTGAAGTTCCAGCCGCTCAGCCAGCCGCTATACTAAATGTAATAATTGCCAAATTATCAATTTTATCCTTAATTGAAAAAGATACAACCGCGTCTAACTCTGCTTTTGTAGTTTATATCTTTCACCTCTCTAATGCTTCCTTTTCTTTTTTTCCTTTTTTTGTTTTTTGTTTATGCATATATTTTTTTATTTTTTTTTTACAAATCTCTATATCTTTCACACCAGTCCATTACAATAGTATTTTGTTGGCCCCAGAAAGTATAGTACATAAGTATATTGGCATGACCGAGGAAAATCTAATCCTTCTGGCTTTGGTACACTTATGGTATTTTTTACGATCTAAACTGTATTGTTTACCAATGTGTAAAATGCTAAACACAACATATAAACATTTGTAACATACTTATAACCGATCGAATTGGCTTAAAAAATATTATGTTTTTTTTTTGATCTTGCTCCCGAAATGGGTGGTGTGAAAGGTATGTAAGCTTCGGTGAACCGAAGTTAATGTTTGACTTGGTTATTTTTTCTTCTTCTTAATTTAATTTTTAATCTATAAACTCTTTCTCTCTACTTGTGTGTTTTTCTTTCTTTTTAACACGAAAATTAACTTTAAATTCAATTCTTAAAACAAAGAGGAAATTCATTATATTTTTTACTAAAATTTACTTCTTCGGTGTTTTGGTTTTGGTCTTGCAAAAAAAAAATATTACATAAAATATTTAACAAATACAAAAATGCAAATATCAACTATTTAGAGTAACTTGATTATTTACATATATCTAAAGTATTTTATTTATTCATTTATTTATATATGAAATATTTAAAAAGCTTGATTTTTCACTTATATATTACAATATACTTACCATAAATATATATTCATTAGATTTCTCTCAGTCATACAATTATTTTTTACAGTTTTATTAAGTACGAGTATATTTGACTTAAGTATAATTTCCATTCTACACAGTCTTTTTTTTAGTCAGAAAATATTGACCTTTACATGTAATAAGATATTCAATCTTCAACACAATAGTAAAGATATTGGATGGAGAGAATATTAAGTATTCTTTGGGAATGATCAGAATAATTGAACTATCATAAAGACTCCATTTAAAACCGAGGCTTATTCTTACATATTGCAAAACAAAGTAATGTAATTCACTTCACGCTCCTCCGGGTTGCATCCAACCGAACGGCGGCAAATGCCAGATATCAGTTATGCTTCCTTGTTTAGCATCACTATATTCTCTCTGTCACAGTTTGAGTATCAACAAAGAACGCAGTTTGAGTAAGAAATGTGAGCACAGTTTGAGAGGCACAATACAAGTTTGTATGTACTTTTTTTTTTTTTTAATTTGGGTTTGTATGGGAGGTGCCCCTCCTAGCGATCCAATTCCGATAAGTGTGCAGCGTATGGTACAAAGAAACCTATGTGCAAAATTTCAGATCTCTTGCTCTTAAACTGAAGGACTAGTTTGTATACATACAGAAGGCCATGGCTAAATCAATTCGTCTCATCGATCTCATCAATAATATTTACATATATATATTTTATTCGGTCTGCGATGTCTCCTTCTGTGTGTGACAAGTTTCATGATAAACTTATAATACTATTCACTCCCGTGAAGAGTATAAAAATGGATGTATGGAAAAAAACCATTTTGTTCTTTTTCTTGTGAGGATTCAGGCTAATCTATATACTAAAATTCCAAGCTGTTATAGTCACTTACGTAGAATCAAGGCTGTCGGGCAAAAAGACAAGCATGGATGAATCATTTCTGTTTCTTTACGCTGATCATTTCCATTTGTTCTTTAAAGGATTTTACTCCCTTTCTTTCTATATGTCGCTACACCTTTATACCTTTTATACCAATTACTTTTCTTTTTTCAAGGTAAACTAGAATAAATATATCAAAATTTTAATACTTCAGATAATCAACAGTTTTTGTTTAGGCAACTCATTCAGTCTTTCAACCCATATTCGAACTAGGGTAACAACTTTTGGGCGGGTAAAGTAAACACCATTAAACCTGGAATTTTCTTTTTTTTCCTCCTACATTATCAAATTTCAGGTGTAGTGCCGGATTCATTGGTCTGAGGATACTTTCTTACTTTCTAAGCCAAAAAGTTGTTCCCCTAGTAAGAATATAAGGTCTCATAACATACTAAGGCCAGAAACGCATTTTTTAAAAGATGTTGTGGAGCCATTCCGGATCTCAAGCTTTAAAAGATTATCCAGCCACATAATGCCCGTGAAACCCAAATTTAACTGTCAAGTGAAGGAATGTTCAGCCCAGACTTCAATCCGCGCGAATATCTGGGGTCTTTGACGATGGGGAGGCTTCCAAAATTCAGTGCCTATATTCACAAATTGTTTAAAAAAGTACGCCTGAAACAAGGGATTTTGGACCAAAATTCAAAAAAAAAAAAAAACAAGAAAGAAGGCTACCGTTGGCTATGCCAAAGATGTAATACTCTTCACACTCCTCCCGGTTGCATCTAACGTTCCTTTCTATACATTATGTTATCTCTGTTACAGTTTGATTATCAACAAAGAACACAATTTGAGTGGTACTTTTATTCTTTGTAAGTTTGTCATTTAATTTGGGTGTGTATGGAAAGTACCCCTCCAGGTAACCCTACGATCATGAAATTTACATGGTTGATAAATATGGATCAGAAACTTATAGTGTCCTAATTTCAGGTTGATAAGTCAAAAAACAAAAATCTTTTTCTAATAACCATGTAATGATCCTAGGTTACCAGGCCGGGAAATAATTTTCTTATGAGCCCTTTGCCTCCCACTAACCAAAAAGTGTCAAAGTCACGACCATTTTTGCAAGCCACTGTATAACATAACTAGAAAATATTGCTCCATGTATAATAATTGTACCTTTAAGATTATTCACTGAGCAAAAGAATATGTAATAATTGAGTCAGCATCGCCAATACCCTAGGCTCATGTTCGGTTGGCAGGAATGTCTGCGTGCAATTAATGTAAAAATATAAATATTTATTCATTGTTTTAATTTCTAGGTCGTAATAGTCTAGATTAAAAGGATAAAATATACTTACTTATTTATTTTTAATTAATTTTATATACAATAATTAATTAAATTAATTAATTAAATTGTTTGATGTATTTTTTCGTGTTGTAATCAAAAGATGTTTTTTTTTTTTTGTTGTTTTGTGTTTCTTTTGTTTTTGTAACAATGTGATTTTTCTACAAATTGTTTTTTTTTTTTTGTTTAAAGAAAACAAACAACAAAATACAAAAATCATTACATCAATGAAAACAATTAACTTAAAATAAAAAAAAAAAAATATTATATACTAAAACAAAAAAGAAACAAACACATTATCAAAATTTACTTGCAAACTTACAGCGCCGCACTGTGACTACGCTAAACAGTTCCCCACATACGATCAACCGCATTCCGGTTCCACAAAATGTCTTGGTAAAAATTATATATAAAATTATTTGTATATTTTTAAAATCGTTCGTTCGTTCCATTGTTCTTTTGTTTGTTTGATTTTGGATAGATAGAAAAAAATTAGATCTAAAAAATGCCTGCAGAAATGTTCTCATATTTTTTTTTTTTTTTTTTGTAGTATAAAAGTAAGTCCTTTTTTTTTAAGCAATAATCCTGTAAATGATTTAAATTTTCTTGGCTTATCAATGTATAAATGCACATTTATTTTATTGTATTTATTTAACAAATTTAATGTATAAATTACAATTATTTAAAATTAATTTGTAGCTAATCTCAAATAATCGCTTTACTGTCACATGTTTGCCTGACCAGGAAGAACGTGTTTCGGCAACAATTGTTATACTATACAATACACAAGAAACATTAAACTTACTTATACTATATAACATTACCATGACCATATAATATATATATATATACAATATTAATTTTTATATTAATTATAATTGTTTTCGTTTATTGTATTTTAGTAGTTTGGCTTAGTTTGTAGTTGGTAAAAGAGAAATCAAATGTCATTGATTGAATTATTGTAATTGTTATGGACCCTCACCCCCGACTTAGTCTCCCTCGGAATTGGTTATATCTTGCTGTGCATCTTTAACATTTCTATATTTGTAAATATTTCAGGCAACTGGTCCATTATTAAAGACACCACTGTCTCAGGCCCAACAAGCATATGCGAATGCAGCCACTACATACACGGCAGTGGCAGCCCGCGCAGCTTATGGAGCAGCAGCCGCTGCCGCAGCCCAACCGGCTCTTGCTGGTTACGCAACCGTTGCTGGGTAAGTCCTGAGCGAACCATATTAAACCAAGTTTTCCTATAACAATATACATACTTTAACTAGATCATCAAATCATATTTCATTTATTTATTACCTATTTGTTAAGAACTTAGAATGGTCTGTGGGTAATCAAATTAAGTCGAATCGTGTTGGAATCGTTATGTCTGTTATTTCATAATGTTATATTATTTCTATTTGGTCTTTTATGTATTTTTGCATTATCATTTGCTTATACTCGTATGTATTCTATATATGATTTTCTCTTATGGATGTATGAATTCTTTCTTTGATTAAAATTTACAATCGTGGTACTTAATTAGCAAAATATAATTGATATCGTGTAGCCATGTTTATTGTATGTTGACATACTTAGTTAATACTTTGTCTCCCCGAAACTAACAGCAAATCTTTATACCAGAAATCAACTTGCTTATAATATTTATTACGATTTTATGTTTTTAGATTTCTTTATTTCTACAAAAGTTGATTTTCTTTTATCTGTTGTTGGTGGCGCAGCTAACGTTTCACAATAACATGCAAGGAGGAAACTACTCAATCGGTAGTCATTTGTTACGATTTGTAGTAACAATATATGTAATTTCTTAGAAACAAGCACTATGACTGAAATTGTTAGATCGATTCTTAAACAACTAGTATTTTGTGGGATTTCACTCCACTCCTTCTGGGTGATATCTACACACAGCACTATCTACACAAGTTTAAAATATACCTAGGTTTACTCTGGAAAAATGAACGGAAAAGAAAACCCAAAAGAAAGTTACCTTTGGCTATGCCAAAGTTGTAATACTCTTCATCCTCCTTATATTATTGATGTGACTTACGTCAGTATTCATAGTCATGTGACTATTGGTGTATTGAAATTATTAAGATTACATGACCCTCCTGTGATTGATCACATATATCGGGAGTTTTACACTCCAGTAATTCTAGGATCTTTAAATTTACATGGTTGATGTCCAAATTTCTGTTCGATAGGACAAAAACAAAAAAGTTTTTCTAATAAGAATATTAATTTGGGATTGTATGGGAGGTACTCCTGCCAGTAGTACGATTCCGCTGATTCCGACATATGTGCAGCGTCTGGTAAAAAGAAAACTATCTCTCTTCACCTCTCGAGCTCAAAAACTGAGGGAATAGTTTGCATACATATATACGGACAGACGTACATGGCAAAATCAATTCGCCTCATCGAGATGATAAAGAATATATGTATACAGTTCATGGGGTCTCCGATGTCTCCTTCTTACACTGCGTGAAGAGTATAATTAACTTATCTTTTAAAAGTAAATTCTTTAATATTTCATTTTTTGAATTCTTTTTATTGAACATTGAAGAAGGAACGCCTCTTTGAGGGTGGATTGATAAGTCTTTAGAAACGGCATAGTTGTGTTGATTTCAACCATTGTGCACTCAAACACATTTGAACCAACAATTCTCCAATAGCTCAGCGATCACAAAATTTGAGTAATTCTTATTCTTCACAACTATTTCTACACGTTTGGCAATGACATTATATGGTATTCACTGGGATATAAATCCTGTGAATGCTGAATGGGGAATAAATTCTTTTAGAAATGAAACCAAATCTGTTTAAATTTTTACAGTAACCATTTTCTTTTTTATAAGGTCTTTTTGACCCACACCTTGTATTATTTGCGAAGGCAAACCACGATTGTAAATGCAATTTAAATTTATTTATTTTTTGTTTTCATGTTAAAACTTTTTATTTGTAAGAATATCATAATTAATTAATTGAATTGTTTCTTTTTTATTTTAAAATTATAACATAATTTCTTTTAGTTTGCATTTTAACCATTTTCATTTGTATATTAATTTTCTTTTTGTAGTGAAAAACTAACAAGTAAACCAGAAGAAAACAGAAAAACTGAATTGCAACTGAGAATCGAAGAATTTTGTAAATCAATCTTAGAATTAAACAAATCTGGTTAGACCCATAGAACTACGACCTAGAACCGCACACACAACAAAACATTATCAAATAACCATCTAGATAACCAATAACTAACTATCAGTAATCAATCCATCACCATCATCATCATGCATCAAATATTTGTAGAGAAAGCGAAAAGTTTTTCAAACTTAATTTTAAAACAATCAAAAAACCCAAATTATTTTTAGTTATGCACGTGAATATGCGGATCCTTATCTTGGACATGGCATTGGTCCAGTGCCCGGCTATGGGGTAAGTTAATTTTTCTACAATACATTCTTATATTGATTATTACTTAGTATATTTTATTTTATGATCGCCAAATCAATCAATTAATCAATTCTTAATATTATCAAATTCTTATAAATAAAACACTGGATTTTATTTCAAGTATAGAGTATTTATGTTAGTGAAGAGTGAGATCATCACTATACTTACAAATGAAATGAAAGTTATTAGAAATTTACAACATACGTTTTTAGAAAAACTGAGAGATTGGGCTTCTAGCATCTATATATATAAATATTTTTTTTTTGTTTAGTCCACAACTTATCAGACTTCAGTCTCAGTAGTATCGACCACATGGTTTAGTTTTGTCAATTGCAGCAACATGCTTTTGTGTATTGAAAAAAAAAGGAAAAAATTGAGTTTCGCGTTGCGATTAAACACTTTTATTTTAAAGAAAGACACAGAAAGAAATGGAGTTGTATGAAGTTCATCATCTGCTTCTACGTTTGAAACTGTTTACAATTGGGTAAATGAGGTTAAATGTGAACATTGGTTTCAATTATGCGCGAAAAATTAGGTTTAAAAAAAAAAGCTCGCAAGATGGGTGCCGTGTTTGGTCTCAGTAGAGAATAAACGCAATTCCACACTTGCGCAGTTTCGATGGCCAAAATCATGGAATTAAAATTCGAATTGATCCACCGTAATCACCAGATCTGGTTCCAGTGACTTCTTTTTCTTTTGAAATTTAAAAGAAGTGCCACGGTGGACGACGCTTTACGTCGAAATAATGTTTTGAGTAACCTCCGAAATCCTACTTTTACGACGGATTAAAAAATTTTAAAAAAAAGTCGAACAGTGTTTAGAGCTAGAAGGAGATTGTTTTGAAAAATAAAAAGTAAATTACAAGAAAAACTATTGTTTTTTTTTTAACTTTTTAGACACTTATTGATCGACCTACATATATTCAAAAATTAATTTCAAGTCTAAATCTAATAAAAAGAATAGTAACAGCTTTTATTTATTTTTCTTTACATAACATACTTGGTATTCAAGCAAAGTATCTTTAAATTTATTTAGAGTCGTAAGATAGCTGTCGATTCAATTTAAATTCAATAAAAAATAAGTAAAGTATTGATAACCAATTTGTTGGAATGTCAGCACACCTCTTGGTGGCACGGTTCATTATCTTGGGAAAATATAACGTTTTTCTTTTACATATGAGGTCGATTTTCTTGATTTCTAGTCTCTACTGCTGTTTTTTTACTTGTATACAGTTATTTAGGAATTAATCAAGCAAATCTTAAGTTTCTTTACTAACCTAAAGAAGTTATCCTTCTGTTTTTAAATAATTCTGTACATAAACAACATTCAGTAAAGAATAATTGATTGATTGGGAACTTAAATATACATTCAGCGCCACTTGGATATATTTATAAGTTACTTTGCTTGAATATACATGAATTTTCACGAGAATCACCCAAAAATAAGTACCTTAAAATGTTCGCCATTTGAATAGCACAAATCCACCCCCACCGCCAAACAAAATGATTTTATGTAAATTTTTTGAGTGTGAAATTTTAAAAAAAATTGCATTTTAGTTTTATTTATATATTCTTAATTGAATTGAACTTTTTTTAAAGTGAACTGCACTCTTTTTAGCAACCACGCTTCACAGATTTCATTTGCAATTGAATAGTACTACAGATTTGGCTTTATAATTCAGTGAAATAAAGCTCCATGTATATGGATCTGGTATGGGTGAATATTAATGTCTAGGCACATACATTTTCTCTCGAATCGTTTCCAAACCAGTGTCAATGCAAAAGCCTTGAATTATGGCTCTTTATGAGTATGAATATGAGTCAGGATTAATTCATGCGTGACCGTGTTGTTATGTCCACGGCACAGGATCTAAAGCTTGACAAAGAATAGAAAATAGTTTTTTTTCGTATGCCGACACATGCCCTCGCATTTATGTGTAGTTGTCTACAAAAAATTGTAACTCACTGGTGCCATATCTTACCAATAGGTGGAGCCATCGAGGCCCACCAAATTTTTCGTCTGAGAAGACAACGCGATTTCAAAGTAGTCTTGATTGAATGAGTGGATCAAAAACTAATTCATTTTGCCTTACGAATGCGATAAGGTTCAAGCCTTTCTATATTTTAAAATAATATGTTGAATAATGATTCAATCGACTTTTCTTATAATAAGTCGTCTGTCCATGCCACTGAGTACACTGTGCGTTCGGCATTTCATGTTTTTTTTTCCAAGTTAGACATAACACTTATTGTTAAAAAATGGACATACCTCATAAGCTTTTATTTTGGCTTTTCTGCTTTTTTTAAACCAATCAACGCAGCAACATTTCGATTTAAGCTGTTACTGCTTTGCTTCCATTTAACTGTTAGCTTTTAGCTGTACGCCAGCTAGGCTCACTGACATGATCATTTGCAAGTCAACTATCATAGACTTCAGTTGAACTAAGAACGCCGACAAGATCGGACGCAAATAAACTTGTCTATATGGATAAAACGATACCACTGAACCAAATCGGTCGAAAGATATCAAGTTTTTATTGAAAGATAAAAATGAAATGAGAAAATGATAACAAAGTGGTGGGCAACGCTTCTGTTGATTACAGAGTCAATACTACCATTTTGTTAAAGGAATTTCTCACATATGTATTTAAGAAAAAAGTCCATTTTTTAGGGACTCCCTAAGAACAGTTACTTTAAAATTGTTTTCCCGTCAAATGATTTCTTTTTATCCCTACTTGTCTATGTTATGATCGATACTTATAAAATGTAACTCGATCTTATGAACCTTGAAAAAGTGACAGCAATCAGTTTCTTCCTGAAAACGGACTTTGTCATTTGTTGGGGCCTTTCAATTTGCGCCGAGTGTATATAAAAAAGGGATATTTAATTATTTTTATTATTGTCCTCGTTTTATTTTATTTTATTTATGTAAATTTAATTTGGTTCCTTTCTATATTTTCCACTTTCTTTAGGCTACAATGTATCGCGGTGGCTTCAATCGATTTACGCCATATTAAATTTAATACTGAAATCGAATAATCATCATTAAAAATACAATACAGAACAACAAGAATAGCAGACAAAAGCAAAAGGACAAATATGGAAACTCATTCGTATAAGAAGACAAAAACAAACACAAACATACACATACGCACACACCTTAATTGATGAAAATGCTCAAAAAAAAAAATCAACCGAAATACTCAAATTAAAAACTTAAATGATAATTCATGTGAAAAATGTTTAAAAAAAAAACAAAAAAGAATTGACATCTTGAGATTAAAATCAAAGCAAATCAAGGGAAAACAAAAGAAAAATTGTGACTCAGCGCCGGAAAAAAAGAAAAATTAAAGCCAACTTTATGAGAAGAAAAAATAAAAGCAAAAAAAAAAAGAGAAAGGAAGAAAAGAAAATTATACTAGTTGAAGTGTAGTTGTTTAAATCAAAATCGTCCAGATAAATAATTTAAAAACAAAAAACCAAAACCAAAAACAAAAACATTTTATATAAATTAAAAATTTCTTCAAATTTTTTGAAATTGAGGAGAATAATTTTGAGTAACAAAGAAAGAAATGTGAAAAGCTTCTCGCGTAGATTTTTACAAAAAAAAAAAAAACATTAAATTATGCTGAATAAAATTATAAAAAAAATATAAAAGCAAACAACTTCATCAATACATAACATCTTCATTATCACCTAAGCAATTACAAGCTGGAATAATATTTTTCTTCTCTTAAGTTAGCAATGAGTTTAATTTTTGTTTTCTTTCAAATGACAAAAAAAAATCTTTAATTTAATTGACAAGAATAGAGTTGCTCATATAAATATTATTATTATTATTATTATATAAATTTAACAATTATACATATATATAAATAAAAATTGTAGATCATATTTTAGATGTAGATGATTCAGAATGATTCAGATTATTAGAAATTTCAAAACAAATCAAATATTCTGTATTATGTATTTTTATATACAAAGACAAAAAACAAAAAAAAATTATGACAAAAGCATAGGCAAAGAAATAAGAAAACATTTTGACAAGAAAACAAATTTGCTTAATGTTGCCAAAAAGGTTTTTAATTTAACAATACACGCACACACTTAAATCCAAAGAAACTAAACTCATTTTATTTTGTGTTTAAACAAAATCAAATTATTTTATTATTACTATACAAGAGAATCAAATCGGATCGGATCGAATTGAATCAAATTAAATTGAATTTAATCGAATTTATTGTTAATTTTCTTTTAATTTTACTGATATACATATATTATTTTATTATACGCAAATTTAAATTTAAATGTGGCATAATTTAAAAGAAGGCGCACGAAGTCAAGTTTGTCAGTCAATGTCATCATATTTTATATTTACTTTTGTTTTGTTTTTTTTTTTATTTTCGTTTAATGTTCCTGTTTATTATTATTAATAATTTTTATATAAACATCACTCACTGACTCATTCACCACTCATTTATCAACTCATTCATACAAACAACTGAAAATCAAAGCAATTTGGCAGCTAAGAAAGCAAAAACATACTGTATAAAAAAATAAACAGAAAACAAAAGGAATTTTATTTAAATTATAAAAAGAAAAATAAATATAAAAATAAAAAAAAAAAAGTAAAGCAACAAACAAATTTAATGAAGAAAATTTGCTCAAAAGTAGCGTAAATTGAGAGTAAATCAATACGTAGACATATCCTTGATATATACAATACAATAAACTAATAATGATTATTATTATTATTATTATAAAATATATATATATATATACATAATGAGCTATGGTAAAGATAATTTAGTAGTCGTCGTCTTCATTGTCGAAATCGAATTTTAGATTTTAATGATAAACAAACAAACAAAAAACAAATGAAGTAAATTTAACAATTATAAAAACAAAAATAAGCTTCCAAATGCAAATTTCTTTATATTCTATATATAGAAACACACACACACTCTATCACACACACACTTGTATTTGTAGTGTTATTTTTCATTAAATCTTTTATTTATTTATATACATAAGTATATGGTAAAATATTTCTTATCTATAAGATCATTGAAGATGATGATGTCGCCAATCAAATTTCAATCAAAAGCGACTATGAGGAAAGAAGAATTTATTTTAAAGATTTATGAAAATCAAAAGCAAAACTAACAACAACAACAACAACAGCAACAGAAAAATAAACGAAATCAACTTGTAATGTCTTTGGAAATTTTCAAACAAAAAAATTGTAAAAAGTAAAATAAATTTATTTTGTATGATATTTGTGTGTAATTGTGTTTGTAATTGTTATTGTTGTTGCTGTTGCGTTTGTGCAATCATTTATTTTGTTTTTAATTTCAAAAAAGGAAAGTGAAAAGTTCATTCAAACTAATTTAAATCATACATCAATGAATCAATCATTATGATGGATGTGTTGACATTTTCTTAATGCCAAAGTTTTATTTTTAATGTCATTTAATACAATATTATTTCATTTATTCAATTTATTCATTATACAATTAACAATTAACTTATATAATATGAAAAAATATAAAAAAAAAATACAACACTTTTAGTATTTAGTTTTTATTAATGTAAGAAGAAAAACAAACAAAAAAATTAAATACAAAATAATTTCATTTGTGTAGTTTAGTGTTGTTCAAGTCTTCTTCTCCTCCTTGTTCTACTTCTTCAATATCAATATGCAATATACGATATTGTATCTCTCTTTCTCTCTATCAGTTTAAGTAAGAAATTTAAATTAAAATTAAATCCAACAATTGCCAAACTAAATGTAGCTTTCAAAATGAAAATGAAGATTAGAGTTTAAATAAAAACAATTAATATTAATAATAAAATAAATATAAATTCAAAATGATAATCTTATTGACAGGGCTGCTGGAAAACATTTCATTTAAATTTATTGAATTATTATTTGGGTTTATTGAATTTTTGTTTGAGATTTTATTCAGCAGCCAAATGAGAATAAAAAACAAAACACTTAATTTCATTTGAAAAGTTAAAAAACAAAATGAACAAACATATAAACTTCCAAATCAGCAAACTAATAAAAATCTAAATTATTTTTTACAAATTTTATTATATAAAAATCAACTTCCACCGCAGTTTTTTAAACAAACAAGAAGAAACACACAAACAATTTTCGTCTTATGCAAAATAAAATAAAAAACAAAAGAAAAACTACACAAAATAAAATAATATAAATAAATAATATCACATATAAATAAAATAAAAACAAAATATAAAATGTAAAACAAAATTGCAGCTAAAATACTCTTATTTTTATTTATAGTTTTCTTTTTTTATTTATTTAAATGAAGCACTGAAAATCAACTCTAAAATATTACAAGAAAAAAAAAAATTGGAAAATCAAATTCACTAAATTTTATATAAAATTAAATAAAATTAATTTTAATTTTAAAAATGAAAACAAAACAAAAATGTGCCAAATTGTACGAAATTTCTCCATTTTTTTCTATTTAAATGGAGACCTTTTTCTTATCCATAAGAATAAAAATAAAATTAATTAATAAAATCAACAAACAAAAATACCTATATTCATTAATTATATCTATTATTTTAAAAAATTAGATTAACAACAACAACAACAACAACTGCAACAATAGCAACAAGAAAAATGAAATGCGTATATTTTACATTAGCGCATTTGTGTATAAAAAAATATTGGAAAACCATAATAAACGTACATACAAAATTAAATGCAAAAGCAACAAAAGAATTCTCATATGAATTAAATTGAAAAATTGAATGAAAATGTGTGTAGCAGATAGAAAAGTTGTTTTCTCTTCCTTACAATGGAAATTTTAGTGCTAAAAATTTATGCAGATGCTGTAAATGATATTGATATGATATGGTATTGTAGAAATCAAATGCATCACAAAAATTAATATAATAAAATATTAAAAAATAAATACAAAAAATAAAAAAATAATAGTGAAAAGAAGGACAACAAGACACAAGAACACAAAAGTATTAATGAAAAGCAATTGTAATTTTACTCCATTTAATTTATTTATTATTTTGTCATTTATTATTTTATAATTTCATAATCTTTTTCCTCATTTCACAATTCTCAATTCAATTAAACTTGCTTAATCTTTAATCTTTTTGAAATTTATTTATTTTAATTTTTTATTTTTTTTACATTTTATTTTATTTCATTTTTAACCAACAAAAGAAAAATCATAAAAATTATTAATTACAATTTTTCAACTCATTTCTTTTCTTTTGTATTTTCATTTATTTATCAATTTTCAATTTGTAAGGTTGTGACAAATTGTAAAAAAAAGTAAAACAAAAAAAAAAATATGTTAAAAAAAGTTAATGTAATAAAAGCAAACAAAAAAAAAAATAAAAAATATTTGAAATTCTTACACAAAAATTAAAAAAAAAAGAAAAAATAGGAAGTAAAAAAAATTTAAAATAAAAAATGAAATGGAAAATGCAATAAAATAAAATAAAAATAACTTGGAAAAAATATAAAAAAAAACAAGAATTGTGTTTTTCTTTTTTCACATTTGAATTACAAGCCCTGCACATAATGGTAAGTAAGGTTTACAGTCGGCAATCACAACTGTGAGCTCTTAAAACGATACTTTTTGTTTTCTTTGTTTTGTGTACTCATTGAGAGGAATTATTTACGGCGCCCCCCAACGGCACTTCAAACCCATACGAAAGGAGGCAAGGAATAAAATAAAATACTTAACAATTATTAAAAACAGAATATACATATATCAGCGAACTTTTTTATTAAGATACCACAATTCCATTTTCTATTGACAAAGTTGCCAAGTTTTACCTAAGGTTGTAAGTAGCCTCATGAGAGACTTGAACGTCAGTTTTCCTTAGTTTCAATAACCAAAGTAATGAAAGCGTCATATAAGTGCCATATTTGACTGATTTAACACTGCTTATTCTTGTTTTTATAGTGATCGGTTAAAATTTTCCATCGATGAACAGAAGCTGAAAACAATGTTAACAACCTCTGAAGTATGCCAGTCAAAGTGAATGATTTTACTGAGGACTTAGCGGCAGCACATAGTTCGAGATTGTAGCTATGAAGGCCTCAAGGTACATAAAAAGCTTTCTAATAAGAACATTAATTTAAATGGTAGTTAGTACGGGAGGTTCCCCCTAGTAGTCCTGAATCCGACAAATGTGCAGCGTATGGTAAAAAGAAAACTGTTTGCAAAATTTCTGCTCTGTAGCTCAAAAACTGAGTTTGCATACATTGATTTAGACAAGTCGGATTTTGACAAACTTATAATACTATTCATTCCCGTGAAGAGTATAAAAATAGAAGCATGAAATCTACAATAGGACCAACTAATCTTCAGGTCCACGCTGCAAAAGGGTGTCCTCAGGGGGGAGTTCTCTCACCTCTCCTATGGTCCATTGCAGTGGGCGAAAACCTTCAACTGTTAAGTGATAAGGGCTTCGATGTACAGGGATATGCAGACGATATTATCGTTCTCGTCTGGGGGAAGTTTGAAGACACTATATCAGACCTTCTCCAACTTGCATTAACTCTGATAATAAACTGGTGTTCAAAAGTGGGACTAAGTTTAAACCCCACAAAAACCAATATTGTAATATTCACAAGGAAGAGGACTAAGTCGAATGAAAGAATACCCTTCTCTAAGGAGGGAAAATATTTAGGTGTCATACTTGATGAAAAACTCCTTTGGAACAGTCACATAAAATCCATATCTAAAGAAGCTAGGGAAACCATATGGACCAGCAAAAAAAACGAATGGGCAAGAATTGGGGACTGAATCCAAAAAAGGCACTATGGCTGTACACAGCTATCAGAAGACCAATTATGTCATATGTTGCACCTATCTGGTGCTCTAAACTAGACAGAAGCATAGCTCAATCGGAAATTGCTAAAGAGCAACGCTTGGCCTGTGTCTATGTTACTGGAGCAAAGAGGTCACCTCCAATAGCTGCCCTTAATACTCTACTGAACCTACCGCCAATCCACTTATTTATAAATAAAGAGGAACAGTTGTTTTTAGCAAAACTCATCATTGTAATTGACAGTGACTCGGTAGGTCTCAGGCAATCGCTACTCGAAGATGAGCTCGACCTGAGCATACATAACTCCGAAGAGGATCGTGGAATTCGTAATGAATATCAGAATCTCGGAGGAACTGTGAAACGGGGTTTGTCACAATAGGCCCACTTGCGGCCGTTGTGCCGATTTGCACTGTTTATCACCCTTTCCCTAATCTAATCTAATCTGACCAGTAAACCTCTCAGCAGGGGACTCCCTGCACTAACAAAAGGCCATTGTTCATTTCCTCCAATTTAGGCTACTATCTCTCGCTGTTGACGGTAAGTAACCGGCCACGCTTGTCTTGACGAAACACACACCAAGTATTCCGCCGACCCAAAGTCCAAACAAAGCAGTGATTTTATTAAGATACGTACATTTGCATAATGAAGTCACAAATATTTCCTACGAATTATTCTTGACCTTGATGTTGCAGTTTTGTATTGGTTATTTCTTAACTTCATACTAAAACCGAACACCTCACATAGATTGGCAGTTTTACAATTAAAACTATGTTAACAGATCCAATATTGGTTTTGTTAAAATAATTTTTAATTTATAATAGCAGATAGTTTTTAGGTTTATTTTACTATTTATTAATAATATGTCTGTACTTAAAAAATAGAAAGAGAATCACTAAGACCAAAAATGATCTACTTCAAAAACTGAAAACAAGAAGATGAAAATCAAGTACCATAAGAGAGCTAAGCTATTATAATTATGTACAGATAAAATAAAAAAAATCAAAGCTCAGTTTTATAAAAAAAAACATTCATAGCATCTACAAAATGAATAAGAGCCCTTCCCTAAATGTGACATTGGACTTTGACCCATGTAGGAGTATAATTTGTGTATTTTACAATATTTGAGATTATATACATACATACCTTTATCGAAAGCAAATTAAATTGGAAGATTTTCACATTGTCAATGCACGGGGTAACTCGTAGCAAGATTAAGTGCCAGAAATTGACGATGTTCGAAGAATAAAAGAAAAAGTGGATCACTATATCTACTTGGAATTTAGCAAGTAAATTAGTCATTAAGGTACAATAATTAAAAAAAGTATGATAAAGTATCTATAAATAGTGTCAAGAAAGTAGTCAAAGCAATCTTAATCACCCAACTGGATAACAACTTTCAAATTTAAAGAATCAAATGAATCATCATCATGTAAAAACCAATATAAAATCGAGTAAATTATTAAACTTAAAATATCTGACGAAGATTTAAGAATTTTTATAAGAACGAAAATTATCTTCGTTGCTAAAGAACTAAAAACTTGGAATGAAGATTAATAAGAGAAGAGTACAAAGTCTATGTGTCTACTAGAAAATGTAATTAAAAATGATTTCCATTAGTAAGAAGCAACCAAATAACATACATAAGTACAAATTAAAAGAAATGAATTCCTTTTTAGTATGTGAGACTTGATGCACTCGCACATTCATCATCACAACTCATACCCATTTGCTTGTTTGCCTTTATCCTTCGTCAATGGAAAGATAGTACCATCACCTTGTCATCGTGGCTGACGACGAGTGGTATGAATTGCTTCATACATTTGATGCTACTACATTCATCCATCCTCTATATGCCAAGTGTGTGTGGAAATGAATGTTGTCTTTGGATGTGTGAAAATAGCCGCAGGTATACCATATAGATTTTAACTCAAATAGATGCTTATAACTCAACTTTCTATCTTCATCTAACTCCAGTTTTGAATACTGAACACAGAACGCAATGCATTTGAAAGGAGAACTGATACATAAAATAACACATTAACAAGCAGCCAGGAGCATATCCATATCAATCATGGATTCCGTTTTTATTACTGGAGTTGACTTAAAAGTTATTAAAAATTAATGAACCGATTGCCGGGTATCTTGTACCAACCAATCATATCGGAATTGATGAAAATTTTGCTATAAAAAGGAGAAGCAGAAATGATCTTAAAAGTCTCCAGTCTTATTTAACTGGGTTTAAGTTCATAATATACAGCCACACAAATATGGGTAACTGATTTCTTCTATATATACGATTAATTCTCAGTTTAATAAAACTGATGTCAATTTGGGAATTTAAATTCAGAATTATCTTAGATTTTACTTCATGCAGCTTCATTCATCAATTGAGATTTCCGGTCACACATAAAATATGTGTCATGAGAAACCTCATAATCTTAATACACTTACAAGAATATGGAAATGATAAGATTTCTGAGAAGCATTCGTATTTGTAACAATTTTGGCTCCAACATTTCTAGGAAATCTTGTTTTATAGGTACTGTTTCCGAGATATCGAGTTGACAAGCTTCATTAATTAATATTAATGTTGAAAGAAGTTGAAGATTCATATTATTATTGAAAGAAGCCAACCCCACTAAAACCGATTTAGTGACTCTAGCAAATGCCATGCGAAAAAGAAAAGAAGTATCGTAAATTTTGAAAGACCTACTACATCCTTTTGAGCCAAATTTTAAATATGTTGTGATATAAATGTGACTCTAGGCCAGCTTTATTCAGTCGAATATTCTTTTTGGCATTAGTGTTGCTTCAAAGAAATGTATCGAACTGTATCAAGTCACACAATCTTAGCGGTCAGTTGACATTTCACTTGGCCAGTGTTCAAAGTTGAGCTACTTAAAGTCCAATCTGCATCATATGGTCTTAGAAGTGATATCAGTTGGATCTTATAGAGTTGCATCCCTAGGTGTTTGCACGAACTGCTAGCTCACATAATCAAGAAATTTGATACAGTCAAGCTAAGGCATACTGAGGTGACATTTTAAATAAACTGAACCCTGCATAGGTGATGAAATGTTTGCTATCGAGCAAGTGTCTCAAATTTCTACACCAGGCTATCGATAAACATCGGTGTAACATCTTGTAAAGTGAGTGAAATACATGAATTTCTTTTGGGTAGACATTTTTGGGCGAATTGAAGGATGATTGGCAAACAAACATTCAACCGCGAAATAACAATGTCCACAAGCCAAATATCCACTTTTCTAATTTCATAAATTGAAGGTCATGGCGACATCAAATCCACATTGATAAAGATAAAATGAAACAAAACCAATAATAACCCTTCTTAACTGTCGGGTAAAAATAACATAACATGCGTTAGTATAAGTTTTCGTTCAGAATTTACAGTTAACTTACACTTAAATTTTAATGGATTGGCCAATTCAACTTGACAATTATCACCTCATCAACCAAATTATTTAAATCGAAACTAACTGCGTAAGAGAATCGAATGTCATTAACCTAATTAAATCAATAGGACCGACCGACCTATCGTTGGCATACAAGCAAGCAAGCCAGAGGAATAGAGTACTGTACGTTGTGCGGCTGTGGTCTGGCTCCAGTATGTTCTGCAATTATAATTTTGCATTTGATTGAAGACCTGACATCCGGTGAACCGTTAAAATGACAGCAAGTCGACATACATAATTTCGTTACACGAATACACAACCCACGAACCTGGTCCTGATAGGTGGATATGAACGTAATGGCGAAACGGACCATTAAAGTAGTAGCATTGGCAGTAGCAAGCAGCAAAGACTGAATACCGAACAGAACAATAAGGCCAATAAGGATCTGTGTGGCGGAAGTGAGGAATGGTCACGACATTTCCACCGCATGAACCATGAGCCTGTTGTTGTAAGTAGACGCACCGTGTATAGGTATCTGTGTGGCTTTGTGTGTATATGACACAATAAATTATGCTGCCTGCAAACATTGATTAATTTTACATGATGCCCATGACAGACAAAGTGGCAGTGCTGACCAACAAAACGCACTCACTGACTCTCTCAACTCAACTCAACTCAATTCCCTTCCCCTTGAATATTCCTGATATACACGAAAACCAATGACAAGCACACAAACAAACAAAATCAACCGACACGCACACCTACAACTCACCTCAAATGCATACAAGAACAAATTATTCCGCAAGACCTACTACTCTTCTTTCCGCTTTCTACCAACTTTCTCCATTTGTACAATGGTATTGTGTGTGTTTCCGGACGTTTTCTGGTGAACATTTTGTTTTTTCTCAACCATTTTTTTTTATGTGTGCTTCCTTCTACCGTTGATTAGTGTCGATGGCCGAATTCGTTGATTTTATCTCTCCTCTGGGTCGTTGAGTCTCCCTCGATTTGGCTGAATGAGTTATTGCATGTAATTATTTTCTAATTAATTATTTCACAGAGCAAAACTTCAATTGCTTTTTGCTTTAATTCAAGTACAATTGTGAGAACACTTCCTCCAATTCCCTCATTAGCATATATGTACATTCAATTGTTAAAGTGATTTATTGTATTTGGTCGCGTTCGTTGCGTTTAACTTTCAATTGATTTGAAACGTGAAACTATGCCACATTTCAATTCAGTTTTCCACGGCATTTGATTTAATCGACAAATACTAAAGTAATCACAGTTTGATTTTAATTACTCATATATCCAATAATTATGGTCACAATTTGTTGAAAGTCAGTCTGGCAATTCAAATTCATTTGGAATATTTTAAATTTAATGGGAGCACAATATGGATCTTTCTATAATCATTTATCAGGTCACTTATTTCATGGTAAATAGACTCCATTACTTATTCTATTTTACAAAAGTTATGAATTCTCTCATTCCATAATTGAAATTATGTGTTTGCAGCAAGGATATTTAACAATTATGGAAAATATCAATAAACCTGATGACTGTGCTATACGCGTATAGTAGGTAAGTCAAGGGACCTCAACCTAAATTGCTCTATTTAATTCTATTTCAAAGGTTCAAATCTTCATATAAAACTGAAGTTTAAGTGATCAGTGGCTAGACATCTAACGATCGGGTCATGGTGTATGTGACTGATGTCATTTGATTTTAAAATCTCTAAAGTTTCAGCAACATTGCTGCAGTCAGCACAATTTTGGGATGATTGTCTTATGTGAATATTTTGGAAACAGATAATGGTATTAGAACTAAGGATTTACGCAAATACCGAAATCAACATTGAATACTTCGACTGGATTTGGGCACAAGAAACTGTTTTAAATGCCTACTTCACTAAATAGCGCCATTTAATGTCATTCATATATTCATATTCAAAAGTAAATGTTATTCAACTCAGTGATACCTGGAACCTAATAAATACCTTGAGTCCCTTGTCATTTAAAATAATATATATATATTTATATACATATACTTTATACATATGTATACTAGCGAACCCGGCATGAGTGATGATACTGTTCTCATTTTAACTAAACCTATGACATTGCGCAGCAATTAAAAAATTTTGAAAAATTTTACAAATTAATTACACTGTGTTACAAAAAAAAAAAATTGAAAAAACTTCTTATCAGACCTAGTGGAGGTTATAGGTCATAAAAAACTAAAAAGAATGGCACATAAAAAATTTTTGATACACCCTCAAAATCTTGACTTAAAGCTCAAAAACCGTTTTTAAGAGGTTCCTGTACATATTACCTTATAACTTGGCCATTTTTTATCGGATTGTACTTTTTGTAATTGCATATGACAGTTTTCTTTCCTTAATTGTTGCAGATAGAGGGAGATAGCTAGAGGGAGATAGCTAGAATAAGAATAAAAAAGGAAAAAAAACTGTCATATGCAATTACAAAAAGTACAATAAATCAAGTAATTTTTAACCGATTTTATTCAAACAGGGTTCATTTAAAGCTAAAATCACTAAACTTTCGATGAACGTTGAGAAAAAATATAATTTAGATAATATAAGGGGCACAAATTAGACTTAAAATTGCAAAATCGATGGAAAAATCAGAATTTTTGAAAGTTTTTGGTCTGTATCTCCATGAATTTAAATGATAACAAAATACATGATACATGGTTGTAAAGGGCTACATTTCAGCTTCTAAATACAAAATAAAAATTTGAAATCCGATAAAAAAATGGCCAAGTTATAAGGTAATATGTACAGGAACCTCTTAAAAACGGTTTTTGAGCTTTAAGTCAAGATTTTGAGGGTGTATCAAAAATTTTTTATATGCCATTCTTTTTAGTTTTTTATGACCTATAACCTCCACTAGGTCTGATAAGAAGTTTTTTTTCGCTGTGACACAGTGTTATTAATATTAACAGAATTTGCACCAATCCTCAAGTTTCCATGAAACTTTTATAAAAATCGAAATCCATAGAGAACATACAAACATACATTCAATTTTACGTACATATGTAGAAGATAGATGAGAAGTTTGAGAAATAACTAAAGTATATACACCAATTTTGTCTATCTATTCTAAAAAAATGGACTAATCTACAAAACTTTTTTTTTATTATCATTTTATTTGCCAACAGTTTGATGCAAGAAATAGTTTTTAACTAAATTTACTTATGTCACATTATTTTTAGTTTTTTATATTATTAAAACCTAATCAACGACGTTAATTGGACTATGTTCTTCGGTAATGAAGATCTGATGTGGATCTCTTGAGCTGCCTCGTTGTTCGAGAGTTATTAAGAAGACTTATGGCCAAGTTATTGATGTACTGGTTGAGCCTTTCGTTGTGCCTTGCGTTGTGTCTCCTTATCCCTTCAGGAGAACTTTTTTGAATATTCACATCTACTAAGTTGACCAAAATAACTACTGCAGTATCTGCGTCCTTACAAATTAAAATGAATACTTCACATTATATTCGATTCATCGGATTACTTATTACCGGTTGGCTAGTGAATTAACTAGTTGCATGTTATGCAGAGGCACACCAGTAAGACGGCACTACACAAACGTCATTTAATCGTCGATTCTTCTTTGGTGATTTTTGCTTGTTTACACAAACGGCACGCGTAAAAATCAAAGTCCTTTTCATTTATGTTTCTTTATGCAGCTGTGCTTTCTGTCGCAGAGCAAATTTCTTCACCTTCTGCTCGTATTGCATCCATTTCGAATGCATCCTCACTCTACGCAAGCCAAAAAATTATGATCAAACAAACAAAACACGAAAGAGAAAGAGGAAGAAGAAGACAAAGACAAAGAGAACTTCTGCGCTGAATTAAACACTGCCTCGCTTCCCTTACCTACAAAAAAAGTTTTCGCAGACGCAGAGCCTATCGTGTAAATGGGCTCTAGTCGCGTTTCCATATGTCCGTATGTCAGCTGCCCCTCTTCGCATTACTGGTGGCAAGTGAATTCATTAGTCGTAGGAAACTCAGGCGGGGGCAATGACTGATGACAAGACATCCGACATCTATCAACCTTTATCAGTCGATTAACCAGAATACTTAGTGTTTAATTTTATGCTTCTATGACCAATGATTTGTATTTTTATACGTGAATATAAGCTTCAATTAAATTTCACTGAATAAGATGTAGAAAATTCAGAAGAAAGGCCCACTTTGGCTCAGGCAATAGAGGCAAGAAAAGTTCTGTTAGGGTTCTTAAAAATATCATTTTCAGGACCAAACACAAGACAAGTTCGCTTACTTAACAAACAAATAAAAAGCTATATCTGTTATAAGCTGGATTTTCTTTAAAGCACCCAGTTCTGATAAGTTCTTAAGTGTATTGTAAGAAAACCTATTTTCCTCTTAAATGAAAAATAAATAAATAGTTATGGTTTCTATAAAAAAAAAAAACAATTTAGTGTCAATAACCTAGAAATTTCTAATAGAAGAAGAAACTTTAATAAATAATTATGAATCCTTCATTATATGTACAAGAATTTATTTTGATATAATCAACACATTTAATCTAATCAATATGTTTATCCTTTGAGAAACTATTATTATTAAGAAGAGAATTTTCAAGGTTTAATTTTCACAAAGAAAAATAATAATTTAATTCAAACACATGTAGAAACACTTGAGAGTAAACTTAAACAGGATTATGGCAGAAGTGTGATGTAGAGAAGTGGTGAACTGGCTCAAGGCCTTGTAAAAGAATCAAACAAAAAACAAACGGGTAAAAGGAGAAAAGAAAAAAATGCAATTTAAATGCAATGCAAGCGTTGTAAAGCTTTCAAAAGCAGTTTAGTTCAATGTGCCTAGCCTACACTCACAAATCCTATTCCATGCAACAAATACACAACGATTCTCATACCGACATACCATATGTGTAAGCCTACATACACATGTGTACGCATATACATATATAAACTTTGGTATATCATACATACATGCTAGTATATGGCGCCAATAGCAACAGCAACTGACTGCCTAACATAGACAAAGCAATTGCTGCAATGCCAACCGATGAAAGCTCAAAGGAAAGTAAAGATTTTAATTAAAAATCTTCGAACGGCTTCAAAGGATTCCCAGGCAAAACCAAAATATCAAGTGAAATAAAGAAAATAAATGGTAGAACGCAATGGATGTGAGTGGATGTACTAGAATTAAATTCAGTGTAAGAAGTATTGTGTTGGTGTTGTTGGTTTCTTATTTCGTATCTTGACTTTGATCTTTCATGCGTTCTTGCCCTTTCACATTGTTATAAGCAATTTTATTGAACTTAACATAAAATCATATTAATTGGAGTGTCTAATGTGTACACTTAATTGCATCGACAATACACAAGTATAAGTACACTACAATCTCAACAATCCGGACAATTAAAAAATTGGTAGTGTCTGAATTACTTACTTATCTTTAATGCCATTTATCCTATTTTGCCTAACACAATTCCCCACCTGGTCAATATTATGTCTTGTTGTGCTTACGTATTTAACATAACGTTTCTCAGCTCTTGATAAACAGTTGGATAAGTGTTAGGCTACGTCTTTCGTAGCACAGAAGAATGAAGTCAGGTTGTGACTTCACATGTGAAAGAATGCTGATAAGATCGGACTCAAGACAACTAGACTTTCTGATCAAATGGAAATCGATATTTTCGGGCGCACTGAACTTGCTCTATGAACACCGCAAAGATTATACATTCTTTTGGAGTTTCTTTGACTTATTTTACCGACTCTACTTCAAGTAGGTCATCGTTGGACCTTGCTAACATAGCAAACGCTCCTCTAACATCGCCAAAAAAATTAAATCTGGAATTTAAAGAACTTTGCCATTGATTATCCCAAGCAAATGGAAATATCCTTGACCAATCTTACTTTTATATTAAATATTCCTAGATATATCAGCAGGTAGGTCAACTATTGTACTTCAGTTGAGTAACTAGTAAATACTATCGCAACAGATTTAACAGTATGTATGTAAATTCGTTGGACGTAAAACGTGTACCTCTTTCTGAAGTTATGTAAAATTAATTTGATTTTGTTTTTGTCTTAAAAGTGAAATATTCCAACAACGCGTAGAGGTATGCTACAAAAAAATAAACCAAAATGAGAAACAAAAGATAAAAACTGAGCGCAGCGCATATTGGAGTACACGTTTCTTGTATGGGGACCCCTTTAATTTTCTAACTTTATTTTATTACGGTTCATGACAAAGAGCTCACTGACGGACGGACAGCGTAGGCTTTTAGTAATGGGGCTCCATTTTTTAATCAATGACAATATTGTCGCAAAAGAGCATAAAATATACATATGATTATAGAATAGTGACGTGGTATATTGTTTAGTTGACTAGACCTGCAGTTTGGAAGGTCGTTTTGGTGGACCCTCTTTAATCGGCGTTGACTAACGCGCTGACGCCAGGCGGTTTGGATGATTTTGCAGTCTCTGATGATGACGTTTACTATTTTGAAGGAACTCGTCGCGCACCGTGGGCATCTTTAAGTCTCTGTGCAAAATGGTGTTGCGCACAAAACAAAGAACCTCCAGATAATTTGTTTTGACAGGCTTAAACTCGCTGAATGTTGCTGATTGCTGTGGTACCCCATATTTGAATCGCGTAACGTCAAACATGGGCCACTACTTGTCTGTAAATTGTCTTCTTGTTATTGAGCGACAATTTACTAAAAAGGAGTGTTCAGATTACAAAGTTTACAACATCCGGATTATGGCGTTGTTCAAATTAGTCAGATTGCAGTCTCTATTTTGTTTTTTTAAATGTTGGATGACCATAAAGAGCATGTATGGGGAGTATGCGTAAGTACTTTACATTAATTGGCAATTGGCCACAAGCAATTCAAAAGTTTTAATTGAAATTATTGCATGCTCATCCTCATTAACACATACAACACACTCACCAATTCAGATTCAGATGCAGATTCATGTGTATCTGTGTAGTACAGTTATATCCTGTTAATTATTACGACAAAATTAAATTTCTCCATTTCACTTGAATTTATTTTATTGCATTTTATTTTATTTTATTTATAGTTCCACAAGCAATTAACATTGCAACAATTTTACTATCAGAATCTGTAGACTCCACTCATCCCCTTCCCCTTCCTCTATCTCTAGACATTCTGTATATATATATTTTTTGTGTTAGCCTTTGAGTCTGTTGAAAGAAGATTCATGAAAATGTGCATATGTTGCGATTTAACGATTTCGTGTTCAACTGTTGCCACTGAATTATTGGCAGCCTCGGGCGGGCCCTTACATATCACCATTGCATCCATAGCATCCATTGCCGCCACTGCATACCATTGCTAACGGGAGGCAAAGTAGTATGATATTGTAATAGCATCCAAACCAAAACCGTTTGTTGCTGCTTCGGGGGCCAACATCGATTTGCTGCAAATCTCACTGTGACACTTTTAACGATGCACTCACGCATGCCACTGCCACTGGCAGCAATAATCTCCATGCAACATGCAACATTCGTTCATGCAACATGGCTGTTGTTTGGTGTTGGTGTTGGTATTGCACATGGTCATATCTGTGGCAAGCATAAACTCGTTTCGATGCTACATAAATTTATACGGGTGAACTCTTTCCAAGCCCACATCAGAAGCCAAATGCAGCATGCAACAAACAACAAACAACAGATTTGCCAACCTATGTTAGTCGCCTACGCTATACAGAAATCTGTTCTCTTGGCCAATGTTGGTGACCACAAAATGTTGTTATGTTGTTGTCGTGATTTGCGTGCGTTCGTGCGTAAAGTTCTGTTCACATGGACACATACTAAGTACAATGGTATTTGTGTACTACTAAAGAGAAGATGTGTGTGTATACGCGTCTCGGTCCTGGCTTATTTTCCATGGGTGTGTGGATTGCCACTTTTTTAATTCGCCTCTCTATAAGCCAACATTTCCATTCACGCTGATTGCACAAACTCAAAAATAATGTAATTAGTTTTTGGTCAAAATCTGAGATGTTTAATCTCTTCTTTTTTTTCATGTTTCTGTCCTAATTTTGCAGTTGACTTCAAATAACAGAAGCATACATTGGTTATTAGCTTATGATATTTATAAACTTTTATTTTAATCATGTTTCTGCATGAATATTGATAAGAAATTTCGATTAAATAGCAGAAATTAAAAATAAGTTAGCCTAAAAGTAGGCAACACAAATTATGCATATTATATTATGATTACAAGCAAACAAATTTATTTATAGATCTCTCAATGCATCGCTAAGGAATATTATCTATAAATGAATATGAATATGAGTAAATTTGAGAACACCACCTAGATTAAATCACAGGATCTATGTAATGATAGCTCGTTTCTATTATGAGGTAGATAGTCACAGAAGGCTCATTTACACTTGGCTAGTTGGCGTGCAAACGAGCGAATCGTTGAGTGCCCTTTGTAAACAACTGAAATACTCACAGCTACTCCAGTTGTATGTCGAAATATTGTTTGTTGTTGTGTTGTTTAACATTTCAATGTTTGTTACTTTAACATACTAAATCGACTCGACAACTTAACTTGATTTGTCAAATATAGCCTTTATTATTCATTTTTCTTGGTTTATTTTATCATAATAAGATTACTTTCTTTACATTACATTGTATTATGGTATTTTCTCACACATAGCAGAATATAATTTTTCGTTTTCATACACATGCATTTAGACATTTTGACAGCCGTTCACTGACTGACTGCTTCCTGTCTTTGACAGCATGTTTATTTTTTTTTTGTATTAACTTAATTTAACACATGAAATATATAATATGCTAAGCATGTTTAACAAGTTCTATTAGGACCTCTAATAAATTTTGACATACGAACGCTAAATGTCTTGTTTCCAGGCACTTGAAAAAATTATTTCGGCCAAGAAATAGCATTGAACCGTCAGCATTTTTGGGCGATTATTACTTACAATTTTCATATGTGGTAATTTATCTCAACAATAGCGCAAGGAGATGAAGTACCATCGAAAATCACAGTATATAGGTGGTTTTCAATATTTAATCGTAGCCACCGTTTTCTCACCGACAAATTTCATGAAGTCAGCTGATTTGGCATAAATCATCAATACTGGACATGAACTGATATTACAATATCGTCATTTGACTTACTGTGATTGGGCATTTTTTAGCATCAGATATGACCGAAGACCAGCCAAGTCTAACAAAAGTTATTCGCAAATCCCGATCATATGGCCTCCGGTCTATTACTACAACATAGGATGATCAATTCTAAACCATTTATCATCCGCCATATAGTCCTGATTTGGCATCAAGCACAAATCGGGAAGTCAACGTTTTTCAATGCCTGGACAAATGCCTCATGAGTTCAAAAATTGGTTCAAGCGAATACAGGAGTGTAATGATCTTCATGGAGAATGGCAAATTTTGAAAAATCATTGGAAAATGTTTGTTTGTGTTCTCTTTTCTCGAAATATAAGAAGCAACACTCATAATAAGTTGTGTTGAGGAAAAACTGGTATAGTCACAGTTTTTTCCAGTTTTTGCTGCTGCTGTTGCTGTTTTGCTTTTTATTGCTGCTTTGGTTTGTATTGTCACTTACAAAGCAAAAGAATATAAGTTTCAGTTAAATACAATATGTAAGAGGTATTTTCGGTTGGATCAGTCCATTGCATTGTTTATAGAGAGATAGAAAATTGTAGATCATAACAAGCAGAGGGAGTTTTTTTTTTTTTTTTTTTTTTTTTAATCGGAAGAAAAGCATCGAAAACCTGGCAGGTCTACAACCGAAGTGCGGGGCCTTAAACCGCTAAAAACTTCCGCCCCATGTCCTATTGTCCCCCCGGAACTGTCGCTAGATAA
The DNA here is from genome assembly GCA_037043315.1 of Amiota communis. Taxonomy (NCBI): domain Eukaryota; kingdom Metazoa; phylum Arthropoda; class Insecta; order Diptera; family Drosophilidae; genus Amiota; species Amiota communis. The sequence continues at coordinate 1,710,199 of JBAMAV010001101.1, forward strand.
TCCGTCGGGAGGAGAGGAGGAGCATAATTGCTCAATCCTCAGTCTGTCCCAAGTAAGTGGGTCACCTAATGCGTTTGTACAGTATGTGCTCGTAGGTCGCAACTACACGTCAACAATCTATATTCACCTGTCCGTTTGTGCAGCTAGATCGGCCTGCATTCGCGATCGTTCAGCTGCTTTGCTGCGCTCTGTTGTACGGAGGGTCCGCATAATCATTGCAATAGCGGTTTTTACCAATTGCCACTTCTCTTCTGATTGGCACATGTGTGGCACCAGGTTATCCACAGTAAGCGGTTCACCAAAACACTCCTGTATCTGTGTCCTCTCATCACTGAATCGGGGACAACAGAAAAGTACGTGTTGGGCATCTTCGGCGATACCGACGCAGACTGGACAGAAGGGGTCCTCCTCGTGCTTGAACCGGTGCAGGTAGAACTTAAAGCAGCCGTGTCCACTTAGTATCTGCGTCATATGGAAATCCACTTCTCCATGTTTCCGCGTTATCCATACATCCAGGCTAGGGATTAGAGAGTACGTCCATCGCCCTTTCCTAGACGCTCCCCATTTCCTCTGCCATTCTTGGATGCTGTATCGCCGTTCGTCTTCTGTAGATGACCCCGTGGTGAACCTTTGTTCCAGTTCACGCGCCATTATATCGATTGGTGGCATAGAGGCGATTACCTCAATCGCAACATCCGATATAGTGCAAAAACCGCTTGCTACCCGTAGCGCACTTAAGCGGTACGTCGAGCGAATACCCGCCATGTATGAGCTCTTCCATGTTGCATCCGCCCATACTGGCGCCGCGTATAAGATAATGGAGGCAACAACTCTAGCCAGCAGCTTCCGCGTGCTTGCTCGTGGTCCACCTATGTTTGTCATTATACGGAATAGGGCTCCATTAACTTTCACCGCTTTATCGTTAATGGCTACTAGATGCTCCTTGAAGGACAGCCGAGTGTCAATAAGCACTCCCAGGTACATGAGGGATGATTGGGAGGTTATGAGGCAGTCACCTATCCGAAACGAGAACCTTTCCGGGTAGACAGGAGAACAGCTTCTGTTTTCTCAACTGCTAATTCCAAGTGACAAGCAGAGGGAGTAATGTGACTTGTGTGCGACCTCGTCCGCAGTCAACTTGAAATTAAAGAAAGTGGAGTTTACTTGTGTCAGATATTGTCAGCATTCGAATCGCAAGTGGAAGCACAATATAACTTCAAACTTTTTATAAGCTAAGTAGGAAGCAGCGCAATGCAGCAATCATTAACTTAATAAATTACAAGACTAACGGAAGAGCACAAGCACAATATGCAAGACAAAGGGCATACTTTAACAAACAGTGACATAACATGTAACAGAAGAGACGAGAAATGTTATATTAAATGAAACTTAATGTCAACATATACAGGAAAAGTCTATTGGTTTAACGTGGACACCTGCCATGGTTGGCATAAGACTACGGTGCCAAGCACACACATTGAGCGTCAATCAACGTACGCAGATACCAATTTCCAAGCCATACTTATTTTGATCATATGAATCCTTCGTTGGTCGGCAATAAGTCCTATTTAAAGCCACTAGAACTCTTTGCGTCACAGCACAGAATGTGAGGCAACTCCAAGCCGAGCGAAACTTTACTGGCATAAAGGGACCTTACCCGCTGGTCAGGACGAAATAAGTTCCGTGTGCTCCTGACCTCCCATGGTACCAGGCACAGCCTTCGTCAGACTTCGTACCCGAAGGTACTACCAATTTGTTCTCCAAGCAGTACATGGGTCGGTGGCCCATATTGTATTCCTTGCAGCCTTTGAAACCCAATTTGTTGAGGATACAAATGATGAGTGAATAATTCCTTCTTGAATAGAGTTTTAAGCACAGAGGGTTTGAATATGTCGACATATACAATAAGATACAACAAATGTAAGCTGATTACAGGCCTGATCTCTACTAGTAGTTTCATAGATATTTTGAATTCCCATTGCCATATTGGTCGAATGAATTTTGATTCTAAATGCATATAGGATTCGTTGTATTGATTTGAAAGATAAAAGCTATTTCAACTGATATATAAATACATATGTATTATAAGCGAAACTGGATGTCTGTGTGGGAAATTAAAGACAAATCAATATTTAAACCATAGTTTTTTTGAATATAATATTAACACATAAATTGACATACTGGTGAGTGATTTTCCTCACTACATGGTCTCCGATCCGATGTCTACTTTAATTCATTAAAATTATTTCATTTTCAAATACATAGATACATATATATGAAAGGAACTAAAAACAAACTTCAAAGCAAGCTTTTCATTCTAAGTAAGTTATATCAATTTTGTATTTCAAACAACACATTTTTCAAAATATAAATTTTTATTGTAAAAGTTCAGAACAATATGGATTTATGGTAAGGAAATACAATATATTTTTATTTTACTATTAGTCAAGTCTATCCTGAAATATTTAGGATGCTCCCAACTTTCAAGCATTTGGCAATAAGCGAAGAGTATAGCGATTGTAAATTTATAATCGAAGATGATATGGGGAAAAAGATATATCATTGTCATAAATTGATTTTATGCAGCGCTTCAGAAGTATTTGATCGTATGCTGTATGGTGACCAGTACGAGGAGGCAAAAACTGGAGAGGTTACACTGAATGATGTCGAACGTGATGTGTTTGAAAAATTTCGCACTTATATCTATGGATGTCAGAAAAACGATCTTCGCGGCTACAGTAACGATACACTGATTAAACTAATTTACTTTGGCAATAAGTATTTGATCATTTCGATCACAACCGATTGTATACAGATAATAACTGCTAGAGCCGTCACTATGGATATTAGTGGTTTGCTGCGTCTCTTCCAGTGTGCACATGATATCGGTGATAGGAGCTTCATTATGTCCGTATCTGGTGTAAGTATAACGATAAGAGTATTACCAATAAAAATATTTCTTTGTTAATAATATGGCAATCTTTTAGATAATAAAAAAGTGTGAAACCCTTGCGCATAATTCAATCTATGAGTTGAGTCCATATGTTTATCATCAATTCATAATCTTGACCAAGAATTTGCTTGCGGAAGCAATCCGGTTTAATATAATTGAAGTTTACTTAAAAATACACGACTGCACCAATGCAGTTATTGATGTTTCACAGGTGTATCAAGAATCTGAAGATTGCGAGGAACTTTCCGAAACATTTATTGGTCAACAGCTGGCTAATGATGAAAAACCAAAAAGGGAATCAAGCACATCATTGGACACAGCTAATTTCTGGCCGAATTATGCAAGGAATTTAATGGCACTCATTGATTTCAAAAAATTAACAACCAAAGAGTTTCACGATGGTCCCGGTAAATCGCCACTTTTGACAGCTCAGCAGAAATATGAATTACTCTATAAAGTCTCTGATGCACAAGATGCTAAGGTTTCGGAAAGTGGGAGGAGGCGAAATAATCGAAAACATTGCAATTGCTGTTGCGAAGATTATGCCTGGATGTGATGGTTATGAGTTAATTAATGTAAAATATTCTGCGTTAAAAAGATACTCTCAGCGATAAAACCAATAATTGCCCTCGACAACCATAGTCACAAAAATTATCTGTCTCCCCATGCATGTGGATATAAGAATTGGAAAAAGACACCTTAATCAAAAAATCGTAAAATAAAGACTTCAAATGTTACTTTGCCTATTGTATTATTGTACTTCATATTTACAATAAATATATTTGTGGTAACGAGATGGTTAGTTATAATTTAAAGATTACACGGTGAAGTAGTCTATTGCGAACCCATGATTCATCCATCCGATTACAAATTCCGTATAAACATCTATAAATATTTTTCAAAAATCATTTATCATCCACTACTTAAATCTGCCAATCTAATTAGAATTTACGGTATGGGTTCAATAGCTCCAAGAACCCAAAACACAGACTGGGCCATTAGTTATCTACGTGAAATCGTGTTAGAAAGTTCAAATTATACCATAGACTCCTGCCATGTTTTGAATTTTCGGATTTATTCCACTTCATTGCATTAATGATTATTTTTCAAGAACTAAATTGTATGTAACGAACAAAAGGAAATCATTAAGATCCCATTAAATGTACATTGTACATATATGAAAATGATTACCATGAAGAGACGAATCGATCAAGCTCTGTCCGTTTGGGTGCCTGGTTCTCAAAACCTATTAAATTGTAAATCATATACTCATACTTTCATGTCACTGTTGTCAATTATAATTTTATCTTAAGTGCCATGGACACGATCAAAAAGGGATTTTAATCGTTATCATAGTGAATGAATTGTTTGGGTATTTCTGAATGGAAGAGGTCTGTCAATTCTAATTCTTGACCATGTGCGCTGCTGCGTCGTGCAAGCTATGTCATTTACACCTTCATAAGGTAAGTACATATGATAGAGACATATATGGGCAACTGCTCACTTCATTGAAATATTTGAAGTAACCAGACGTGAGCGGACGAGTCGCATGCCGATATAAAAGACTATAAAACTTTGGTCCGTCATTGACATTGTCGTCTGCACACTTTAAAACATGAAAAGACATAAACTATTGAACTATTGAAAGGCTGATTAACACTTGGCTAGTTTGTGAACTAAAAGCCAATGAGTTAGCTAATTACAAACGAACTTGCACAGTTTAATCATGTCGGCGTGTTGCGAGTAGTGTTTTAACAAACCAACGAGAAAAGTTGACAGCTATACGCCGCCTTTTAGTAATCTCTCACACACACATTATTTTCAAAGTGAATCACTATTGAGGCAGCTGTGAGTATTTTAGTTGTTTAAAAAATGTCTTGGTAACTGAGCAAGTAGAATGTTTTGTGAGTAAGCGTTACAATCGCACTCACCAATTCGCTCATTCAAGCACACGTACAAAAACGAGTGAAATTGCTTTTTGATCCTGTCCATAGCACTTAACAGAATACAATCGAACTTCCATATCTCGTATCACCATAATGCACAGAAAAAGTTCGATTTATGGAGATTTGGAGATATAGAATTGTTCATTAAAACTAGGGAATTCGGCAAAATGTGTACAGACATTTTTCTATACTTAACATAAAGTTTTCTAATTTCAGTAGTTTGTGTTTGGATATTTACATTATTTTTGTTAGTTTAAGTGGTAAACGATTCTAATTATTTTAGTTAAAATTGTGAGTTGCATTGTTATTCAATTGTAAATATGAATTTAATGAATGAATTGCCAATGAATTCGCTAAAACATTCATCGGAATATGTTGGATAAATTTGCCCTCTGAACCATCGTCATCATCTTTACTTCATTTCACTTAGAATTACATTGAGGCATAATGTTCATATAATTCTCAAAAGTTGCAGTGGAAATTATACAAAGACTCAATCTTATTCATGCTTCATAAAAAGCTTTCACCAATATTCAATCTATATTAATTTTAGTCAATAAGGTATATCAACGTCACTGTCCTATTTATTTTTTCTATTATGTATCTGAGGTCTATACTTTGTTCCCTAACAAAGTTCTTCATAAGCTAATGTTTTTTCATAAATTTGACTTACTAGAGTGTACCAAATATTTTTTCGAGTTATAGAAGTTCGAGCTATGAATGAAAAATCGTATAGAATTTTCATCTAATCGCTACTGCAATTCGATTTCGAAAATTCTGACATCAAACGAGTAAGAGGCGCATCATTCCATTTCTAAGTCCGTTCGGTTCGATACACTTCCAGTTTGAATCAATTCAAATTCGATTGAATCAAACTCGAGTTGAATCAGTCTTAAATTGAATCTAACTCGATGTGATTCAAAATTGAATTGATTCAAACTGGATGTGAATCAAACTCGAAGTGCTTTAAACCGAAGAATTGCTGTGATGTACACGTTCCTAATTTTTTAACTACACTGATCGAGTCGGCTCTATACTACTTGTTGCAGCTCTCTGTTATGTACATATATTTGTAAGTGAACGCAAAATTCGTAAAAACAAATGAATCAAAAGAAAAAAAATTTAAATAAAATGAAATGACACGCATTTGGTTCATTTGGTATACTTTCAAATCTTTGGGAATCATCCAAATCATTTGTAAATGTTCCACTTTGGGTGAAAAACTATCATATGCTACACAGAAAAATGTAGCACAAAAAAAAGAGTGCCAAAGAGACAGTCTCTGTCATCGTACACATATTTTTTTTTTAAGCTCTCCCAACCCCCAAATTGTGTGTAAGTAATATCGGCATAAAAATACAAAAGTATACGCATTCATTTTGTTTGATTTAAAATTTGGTTTAATTCGCATTTGGCCGGCATTTGAAATAAAACATTTGGTTTATCTGAACAAGATTTTCGTATTTGCAAATGTCAGCAGAAAACTATATTTATCTTATTTGACTGAACGAGTGCTTGAAACTTGTTTCGATCTTAACAAATGCTTTGTTTGCCATTTACAATACATTCGTGCAATAATCTAGTTATTATTTAAAGGTATGATCATTGTTAGTCAAGAACACTGGGTAGATCATATAACATATGTTTGTATCATAAAAAAGATGTATAATACATATTTCAATAATCATGATGTTTCCCTTAAATGAAGAGAAAAGAAGGTAAATAAATTAACTTACTTTCTTTTGTTGATAACAAATTTTATCAATTTAAAGAAATGAAGAAAAAACCGCATGTAAACATAGTTTAAACCGATTAAAATTATTAAAATTTCTTGTTTCCATAAAATTCATTCAATGAAACCAAAAAAAATTTTCAACAAAATCAAAACATTTCAATGCATCAACCGCAACAAAATATTTTGCACCTCGACCTTAGTTATTTTATTTTTGTTGCAATAAAAACAAATATCTGCATGGCAAATAGAAACTTGATTTAGAAAAACCGCAATTCCTTTTATCAATTTGATTTATTAAATTATGTTATACTACAATATTTTAGCAAAAGTCACCACAAAATTGTTTTCAATTCATTTCAATTTATAAATAAATTTAATGCATTTCTCTCACACTCACTCAAACTTACCATACCACTCTCTGTGTCCTTAAATAGATAGGTATCTCTGAAATTTGAGAATGTGCTAAATGGGCATAAAATAAATATTGACATAAAATGAATTTAAGTGAAGAGTTAAAAAGTAAAACTGATAGCCGAAATCTTTAGGCATCTGTCCAATTCAGTTCAATCCATTCAGTCATTTATAGAAAGGACAATGACAATGAAGACAATAACAACAACAATTTTGTGTTTGAAATTACATATTTTTGTTATTCTTATTTTGCTTACTGTTGTTGATTCAACCACAAAATTTCTATTTCAATTTCAATTTGCATACAAATTCTAGTTGCAAACCACAATTTCAAAAGGATTTGTCTACAGAAGTATGGCATGTGCGCTATTGATAGGAAGAATGAGATATTTTCAAGTGATTGACATCAATGTGAAATGTTAAAAATGCAAAGTGTGAATTTTTGCTTAAAGCCAGAAATGTCAGAAATCATCATATCACATTTAACTAAATTTCATATCAAACATTGAATTCAATTGAAATCTAAAAGCAAAAGATTCTTTGGTTTTATATAAAAACAAAACACATGAAATGGTCATTCATTCATTCATACAATTGAATTGTCTGATAATATCATCATCCTCATCATCCTTATCATCATCATCATAATCATCAGCATTGCCATCATCATAAAATAACAATGAAAACTATAATAAAAAATTCTAGGAATGTTCCAAGGTAAAGTATGCAGTCTCTCGAAGTGAAATGTAGTGTAGTGAAGTGGAGTGGAGTAATGGAAGAAGTAGTATGGGTCACCCTTGATATTATTCTCACAGAATTCTAATCGAAGTGATTCGCCACGTCCGCCATCCTCCGCGACGCGTCACGTCTTTCTCAACTGTCAAAGCTTAGAAGACTGTCAAGCGTATGTATCTACTATGAGAGAGCATGCATAGATTCGCCGGCTTGTCTTCCTGGGTCCTCATCGTTGTCTACCAACAATTCGCTTGACTGTTTGCCTGCCTGTCATCCTGTCTGCATTTATGACATTTCAGTGCAACGCATCGATGCAGAAACAATTTTTCAAAATCCAATTGTATTGAATTCAATTTTTGATATGAGCACCCTCCTCAGTGTCATTGTAGTAGTCGCAATCTTCATCATACTCATCATCATCATCATCTTCATTGTTGTCACCATCGTATTCGTACCCACTGGAAGATTGAATGACTAAAGCTGAAATGGTTATGGGTATGGAATGCTTTGATGTGACAAAAATTGCGCATTTTTGCAACTTTTGATTGAAACTCAAACATGAAAAGGTAATCCAATATTTATGGCTTCAATGGATTCTCGCCAGTAACTATCCTATGCAAGCCGCTTCAGCTGCGTAACTAAGCCGAATGTGGCTGCCGTGACCCAAGTTCAATATGAGTTTTCAAGGCATATTTTATTGAATTTGTTTCCTTGGTTTTTTTTTGTCTTTCTTCTACTATTCGTTCTATTCAGGTTCCTCGCTTGGTTGGTTGGATGGGTGATTGTTTGGTTAGATCAATGAAATCCCAATGATACACGTGGATTTATGACCAGAAACTGTAATTGGTAGTAAAGTTGAAAGTATGTTAGCTTTGGGCATTTTAAGGCGAACAATATACATACATAAGTCATTGCTCTTCAGATTTATTATTAGATTCCGGAACTGAATCCTAGTAAGTGTTTGTTAAATGAATGAATGATGGGAGAATGATGAATGATGACTGAAACAAATATTGTATGTTTTTATTAAGCACCCTTTTATTCTTACGAGGACAGTCAGAACTAAAATTGAAGAAGCTCAATACACTGACATACATAAGTCAACGATGTTTCAACTTTAGAATGCCTTTCAATAAATAATCTTAGTTAATGTCGCCAAAATACGACAGGTCCATTCAGCATCCACATTGTTGAAAATCACTTACCACCGACTCATCTAATTATGTTTGGAAATAGATATGTCAATTGACGCAAGTTCCCGAATCTGAGAAATAAGTAAGAGATGCTCGATCGATATATTGATACATAACGAACATCGATATTTAACCCTCCATATGTCTTATCAATCCGATATAATCGAACCATCAGATATCGAATACTTATTATCAATATATTTTATTCAATATATCGTACCAAAAACTCTCGAAAACCGAACCGAACGCTTTCGAAATTTTTAAAACCCAAGATGCAAAGACGAAATTTAAGGAATGCAAATACTCGGTCGCTTTTTCCTTGATTTTATATTTCAGTCGATCCAATAACGTTGTACAATATTAAATGTGTCTATTTTCGTTTTTCCTTTTATAATGTAGTCGATGAGAATTGTTTCTTTTGAATCCCAAATAACGGAGGTCATCTTCTAACAACTTCTTTCAGATATAATGTGGACCAGTTTGGTTTTACCTGAAACTTGGTCACACTTCAAAGTATTCATTTCCCATTTTGTGGATAGCTTTCCATACCCAGTTTCGCATCCTACACGTTCTGTTGCAATGCGTAGAATATCAGCTATCTTGCGCACTTCACCTCTTAGAACATTCATAAAGATAACATGAATTTGTTCAATCATTTCTTCAGTAAAAGAGTCTCTTGGACGATGTGAACGTGGTTCATCCATTTATACAAAAATTGAATGTGACAAATGATGGTGTAGATATCCTATTTTATTCAAACTGAATTTCTTCTAATTCTTTTCGGATTTATATTCATTCACTTTTACGAAAAAGGGAAAAGTTATTTACTTTAAATAACTACATACAACATAGAAATGACGCAATGAATTTGGTTGAAAAAATTAGCTAAGAAACCTACAAAATATCAATCTGTTAATTATTTATTTTATTTTAAGCAACCAAATCAGAAATCAACTTAAAATCAAATACAAAAGTATTTCACTTAAAACCAAACTTAATCAAATCAAATACCATTTTCGAGGAAGATATGTTAAGTATGATTAATCGGAAAGTCTAAGTAAAATTCACAAAGATCTCATAGCTTAATAATGATAACAACTTTAAATGAATTCTAGCAAACCCCATGTGATGTTTGCCATTGTTGATTTAACATACTTTCGGATATCATTAAATTTTTCATTATCCTGAAGAAGTATATTTAATCCAACAAAAATATTTAATCAAATCCAACAATGCGTAAATCATCAGAGAATAACGAAAATAGGAAAAAAGGAAAAAATTGAAATTTGTTCAATTTCATTTACAAAAGGAACAAAAATAAAAAAACACAAAAAATGTTAAACAAAAGTTATGAACTGCAATTTCCTGTTTTAGTTCTGCGTGTTCGGTTCCGCATGGTTCCGTTCTGTTCAGATATGTATTCAGATTGGAACAATTGAGTGAGGAGTTGCGTTGCTTTCTGTTATGCTGAGTTGAGTTGGGTTCAGTTCAGTTTAGTTAAGTGTAGTTGCTCAACACAGCAACTTCTGTTGATTTAACATTTATCTATGCTTTCAATTGCATTCAAGCATCCATTTTCGCAATTTCCACAATTCGCCACGCTTCCTTTAGTTTTGTAATTTGCATTTATATACATATATACTAGTACGAGTATACACGTGTGGGAATCATATGTACATAGATACTAGTATATGATATAAAAGAAGTGTATGCGTGCCCTAAAAATTTTCATTTATTCATTCATTTGTTTTTTTTTGCCAATTTTTTCCATTCATTTCTCCTTTTATTTTTGTTTGTCAAATTTATTCCCTGTTTTTTGTTACTTTTGCGACGAATAAGTGACTTTTTTTAAAAACGATTTTAACTTTGCTTAAAAGTTAGATTGATTTGTGGATGAAAATTGAAATGAAATCCAAAGTGTCATGATTCTCTCCAATTTCATTCACATTCACTGGGTGCAATGTTAGTAGAAATCATAATGATAAAAAACCTGATAATGGTGATGGTGATGATGATGAGTATGTTTGGTTTAACTTTGCATTTCAAAATGGTGGATGAATGAATTCATGAATAACAATAACCAAAATAATGAATTAAATCTTAATTGATGAAGTGACGTTATCTCTGATTCATGAATAAAATAATTAATTAATAAATTACAATATTAATTTCACATTGTCCATGAATTGTATTACGTGTATCAATTTGTCATGATGCTTGTTAAACATAAATACATGGAGATATTGGAGAATCCAGAATTAGTCCAAGGAAAATTCATCAATTTTCTATGCAAAATATTTCATAACTTTTTGATCTCTTGAGCAGAAATTCTTTTCAAATAAAATATTACATTGGAATTAAATTTAAAATTTATTTAATTAAGAGATTCGAAACTTTGCAAATGGTGAACAAAATCACAATTATCAGAATATGCATACCCAAATCAATTGAACTAATTTCCCTATGGACCTTAGCTACAACATTATTTCCTTTTTCTAACCTGTCAAAATTTAAACATAAATCCATGCTCTGGAGACCCCAAAAAGCATTGCAAGAGGATTGAAATGAAAAATGCTTTATGGTCGTGTTTGAACTAGAGTTCCACGATTACTAAAAGATAAAGTGTCCATACAAAATTCACAACTGAATTGTTCTTAACTAAAAAATATATTACAATTTCTTAACTTACTTAATTAGTTGTACAAGTTATATACTCCATACCTTGTTAGATTGTAAGTCAACAACAAATAAATAAATAAAATAAATAAGCTTCGTAAAACCGAACATAATTTTCTGTCTTATTTTTTGTTAAAATTGAAATGATTTAATTCTATTGGCAATGTAGGCCATTTACAATTCGTTAGAAACGAATTTAAGGTTTCTTTTTTTCTATTCATAGTAGAGAAATAATATGATATGAAATACTTTTGATAATTTCATTGTATTGTATATAATTATGGGCAATTAAATAAATATTTTCATAATGGGAAATTTATTTCACATGAATTAAAATCGAAACAAAAGACCACCAACAAAAAATAACTAAACTTAACATAACACAAAATAAAATATTAATTAATAGAAATAATTTTACAATTAATTTTAAATAAATAAAACACAACACAATAAATCAAAATAAAAATTATATAATAAAAAAGTACATGAATAATCAATTAAAATTATATATTTCAAATGATTAATTCATCATTCATGATACAATAAAACAAGGTAGCGACATTATGGCCTGACATTTGCTCGCTCTCAATTTTGACTTCATAAGTATATCAGTGTGCTAAAACGCTGAAAAAACACGCATTTAATGTTGAACATAACGTGAATGACACACAAAAAACTGTTCTTTTTTTTTTGAGATCATTTAAACACAATTTCAATCAATCGTTTAAAAGAACAATTATAAGGGATAGTTTTAATACATTGGCAGTGAGCTGAATTACGTTAACAATTTAATTTAGTTTATTCACATTCAAATCATCGACTGGTATGGCGGTTAAATTGTTCATTGACTATTGAGATTCCTAGGCCACGATTAATTGGCATTCTCCTGACATACCAGCGAGCACCCGTAATGTTGAACTCGCTTGATAGTTGACTTTGCTAAGAGCCACCTCAATTTGTTCATCTTGTTTCTGCAAGTAGGTGTGATCATGTTAACATTCTTGGACCACGTCAAACGTCGATCCAGTATCATGCCTAGGTACTTAACTGAAGCTTTCTGGGGGACTTCGGTGCCTTGGACAGTTCTTATGTCTCAGCGTAAAGAAACAGTGCTGGGATTTAGAACTGTTAACTCAAATATTCTAACGCCTAGACCAGGCATCAAATTCATCAAGAGATTTTTGAGAGGTGGCAGCAGCTAGATTTCAGGAAGTATCACTCGCTAAAAACACTGTGTCGTCCGCATAAGTGGCAGCGAGGGTGTTTCCATCAGTTGGCGTAGGCATATCCCGAGTAAATAGCGCGTAGAGGACTGGCCCTAGGACACTGCCCTGAGGAACACCAGCTCGAATTTTACGAATAGTTGACCTCTCATCCCTAACTTCAACCAAAAACGATCGAATTTGTAGATATGATCTGCGAATATAGAAAAATTGGGCAGGGAGGAGAGACTCAATTTTCCAAAGCAGTCCATCATCCCAAACCCGATCAAAGGCCTGTTCCACATCAAGGAACACTGCTGAACAGAACATTTTCTTTTCGTAAGCCTGCAATATGACATTGACAATGTGGTACCTGCTCAATGGTACCATGTCCATGTCTAAGGCACAAAAAAAAATTAATAAAACAATAAATTTATGAACAAAACAGCAACTTTTCTTTTTTTTCCAACCCAAATTTCATATTTTAGGCAGTTAAATATGCACTTATGTATATGTATAAAATGGAAAAATCATATATAACAACATATGATAGTGTTGTGCAGCGTAAAAATTTAGAAGAAGAAGAAGAGCGTAAGTATATTTTTGAGAGAGAACCATTTAACTGTAAACTACTGTCGCTACTTTGCTTTATTGTATCATGATAATAAGAAAACAAAGTGATTGACTATTTTTTTCATAATAAGGTTCTTTAGATGATCCATCATTGTAGGTTAAAAATTTCATCATCACACAATGCCTACTTAGTGTTCATTGTTCATCGATAAACTTGTATAAAGAATATTGTAAAATTGAGCCCAAGTTCAGTACAAACAACAATCGTTGAATGGAAAGTTCCTTAAATTATAGAAAAGCATAACGTTCTTGCTTCTTTAATTGAAATTTTTTTTTTTTCTAAAGACATTTAACAAATTTCATTACAGACTTGGCGAACAAGCTCAACCAATATTACTAAACAACTAACTAAAAATCTTTTCTAGTATATAATTATAGTATTATTAATATAATCCGTGAGGAAGAACTAACACGTGAAACATTTTCAACACCGTAAAATTCATGTCGTTTTTAAGCAGACTTATAGATAAATTGTATCTATCTAAAATTTTTTTTATTTCATCCTTAACAAATGGCATTTTGAGGTCATTATAGAATCACATTATTTTCATTCGATGAATTATCGCTGTGTCGTCTGCATATTTTGCAACCTTATTTCCCACTGTCATATCAGCAGTATACTATATTGTGTATAGAAGCCCAGTATTAATTGCATATAGTTTTGAGTTTTCGCACGATTGGTGAACAAAGAAGTAGCTATCGGTGGGGTAAGAATTATGAAGAAGATTGAAGATGCTCAATCGTTCCATGTTCTCTTCTTAAACTACTTGTAGTGAAAATTTGTTATGTTCTTTGGTAAAAATAGTTCAGATGTTTTGATTAAGAAAAATAACTATTTTCAGACCTTATTCATTCTTCTTTTTCTCCATATTTAGCCATTTTTCTTGATTTCATCCCTCATAATACTCATCGACGATTGTTTATCTAATCTGAAGATAATCATTAAAAATTATCTCACCTGTATCGCCATGACATATGGAACTTCCATTGACTTCTTTTGATTTAATTTTCTCCTTCTAGTTCAGTTCAGTTTTGACTGTTTCTTCGTTTGCGGTGTGAAATAGTGGACTTATATTTCATCCAAAGTTATGATTCAACTCTAAAACTTAACTTTCATGCTGTAAAACTTCTCCAAATGCTGAAGAACATATTAAACACTGTTGGTGCCTTACCGTATTCTTTTCATAACCAGAATGACATATTACCAAGTAACTAAATCGTATCTGAAACTATGGAGATAATTATGAATTTGAAAACATTGGCTATTCTATTAAAGTGAATATAATTTGATGAAATTTACCAAAAATTAAATATAACTATAATTTCATATGAACCCATAAAACTATACTTCAGTATGCATACGAGTACAAATGACATTGATTGACATAATGATTTGCTGATAAAGTTATGTGATTCGTGAGTTTTGTACACAATACAAAAATGAACATTCAACCAAAAAAACCATAAAAAAAGGAAATTCATTACCATTACCATTATCACCATCATCATCATTATTATCTCTATAAGACCGCATCATACAAACCGTTAACCACGCATAATTTATCGAAATAATTTACATTTTGAATAAATTCAAGCCACAAAATAAAAAGGCACACTTACTCACGCATGCAAAATTGCCAAATGGAAATTTCAGAGAAAATTAAAGTAGAGGAAAAATAACATTTAAAAATGTAAAAGAAAAAATTAATGAAAATAATAATAATAATAATGATAATAATATTGCTAATGGATCCATGCATAATGATAAGCATTAAAATGTCAACGCAGGAGCACACACACAGATAAAAGCTCACACACTAAAGTCAAGTCCCAGATACAATAATCAATCAATCAAATGTGCGTATGTATGTGTGTGTGTGTGTGTGGCTAGAACATCTGAGCTTATAGCACCCAAACATGTTGCCGCCTGACTCATGTTTTAATCTCAATATTTATTACCAAACTCGACTTTAAGTTAAATGAAATGGGGGCAGCCACAACAGCAAACAAACGAAACTTTGAAACGTGCAACTTCAACTATGAATACTTAAGCAAACAACAACAAAAAACTGAGTGAAGAAGAGATGAAAAGGCGGTTGAAAAAAGAAGAAAAGAAGTTATGTGGAGAAATGCATATGCAAGAATAACCCACAAAAAACATTAAGCAGAAGCAAATAAAATAATGTTGCAAGTAGAATTGTGGTCCCTGTTTTATGTATTTATAACTCCGGCACTCAAGCTGTTGCATATAAAACCACTGGCGAACTAAGCCCCTCAGAGGCCCGGGGAGTTAAAACTAAACAAGTTAATCCAGTTGAGCTAGAAAAGTAAGTAAATATGATTTTAATTTTTTTTTGCTTGGAATTAAATACACAATTTACGATTTATGGCTCAATTGTATGTATTTCTAATCATGAATCATTGAACAAGTTCTTCAATATCAGAGAGATATTAATAAAAGCTATACAGATTTACACAAAAACCAAAAGCAATTATTAACTACGGATTTCATTACCATATTCATATATTTACTTTTATTTTACGATGAACTAAAAGATTGTCACATGCAGCATTTTCGACTCCAGATGTTCCTTTTTTGAGGCCCTCTTCTTATGATTTGGAATATCTTTATGAAGTAAGTGTCGATAATTGAAGGCCCACCTATACCGAAGGCCCGAGTTGGATCAGGTGCAAAACGCCACAGCATTGAATCAAGCAAAACTTCCATAAATGCGGTTAAGTTAACAAATTAAAACTTTGCATGAATTAAACAAGAAAAAAAAAACACAACACATAAACAAAGGAAAATAACGAAAGAAAACCCCGAGATAGCGAAAAAAAAATTAAATAAACAAACACTTAGCTATCAAAGATACAACATACATATGTAGAGATAGATATACATAAAGATATATATTTATAGAAAAGGAACAGCAAATAAGTTATGCGTACATAAGCTATTTTTCGTATACAATATTAAAAAAAAAAACCAAAAAGCCACAAAGCAAACTCAAAGGCTAATGAAAAGTAACTAAAAAGTAAATGAAATATGAGGAAATATATATTCTATTTAATAAAACTTTTCTACTCAGTTCAGCAAATTTCTGATGTTTCTTTATCATATATTGTATGTAGTATATGTAAGTATTAAATCTGGAAAAAAATGACCACAGATGTAAATACCACACTGACCACAAAAATAGCAAAAGCTATTTAACGCTCAAATATCTTGAACTTTTATCGATTAATGTTTATTTTATGATTATTTACATACAGGTTGGCTGATGAATTTTGCTACATTAAGAAACTCAAATAACTTTTTTTTTAGTGTATGGAATTCAATTTATTTTTTTCAGGTCATTAAATTTTATTAAATATAGCTTAATTAGTTTTAAAAAGAATTGAATTTAAATGCCCCCCTGCTCGTTAACACATGTGCGGCATCTTAGTAAAAAGTTGTTCATTGCTGCTTGGAGAGTTGCGACAGGAATAGCCGCAATTGTTGCCCGAATGGCTTGCTTTAGTTCATCCAAATTTGTCGACTTTGTTTTGTAGACTTCTTGTTTGGATAAACCCCACAAGAAAAAGTCATGCGACCTGGGGGGCCAACGGAATTCGGAGTTTCTTGAAATAAGTTTATTACGAAATTTTCGTCGCAACTCTGTCATAACAGGATGGGCTATGTGAGGCGTTGCCCCATCCTGTTGAAACCACACAGAGTTGAAAGGAATTCTCTTTCAGCGTCGTTCTGGATAGAAAAATTCTTTCAGCATTTTCAAATAACGGTCTCCAGTAACCGTAACGGTGTGACCATTTTTTTGGTAGCGGCTTTCATCAACCACCCTATACAATACATACTTACTTATCAGTTACTAACTTTTTGTGTCTTTCGTTTAGTTTTTCCCACAAATGAATTTAAGCCCTCAGTTTTATTGAACAAATTTTCATCACATATTGAGTATGTGGATTCCATGTTGTTTTTTTTTTTCAAAAATTTCAAACCCACTCATTGCTAACGTGAAAACCACTTTATTTCTCATTGATTTTGGGATGAAATAATTGTCTTTCTCCTTTAGCTTATTGGTTGACATCGGTATGTTTTTGTCTCTTTGATTTACAAACCATTTTAATAGACCTTTTTCTATTTATAGATACTACGGGTGTTTTTCTTTTTCCAGGGCCGCACACAGTAAGGTTTCTGAACTTCTTTATTATTATTATTATTATTCTTTATTTGATCCCAAAGAAAATTTACAATTATATTAAACTAAATTATTTAAACAAATAAAGAACATTTCTATAACTTACACTTTCTGCTATACAAGACAGTTTTGAAGTCCTTATGGACATATGGAATTCACCTGTGGCGGTCTGCTTCGCATTCTAATATTGAAATACTCCAGAGATTCCAATCAAAGCTAATCCGCACAGAATAGTGAATGCCCCTTGGTATGTCAGAAATACAACAGTTCATAGAGATCTTTATGTCCCATGGATCAAAGACGAAATTGAATGATTCACCAGAAAATATGTATCCCGACTTGTCACTGGTAACAACGTCCGCTGACTCAGGAGGAGTCACCCCTTAGACCTTCCTTTTTGGTTTCCTGAATGATAGGTAATCGGCTATCTTTCACTGTGATGATATTTCATTTTATGGTCATATTCTACGTGATAATAAATATATTTGTTTATAATAAAATAAAACTTAAAGCCCCAGTGATAAACAACTAAATTTTTCCATCCACCATTGCCTGTATCATTTTATATATCTAATATTTCTTCCTACCCTAAGTTATATTCAAAATATCTATAAAAATTACTTTTTAATATGGGACATGGTCGCTTTAAATATTTTAACTTTTCTTACGACACACAATATAACTTGCCCTAAAGATACCATGGTTTCGCTCACAGAAATCAAAATGTCTCTCTAGTTTTATTCTTTCAGAGAAATGTTTTCAAGTCACATATTCCTAACCATGGAACTTAAATTAATATTTCCCTAAAATTAATATTTATGTTGTTTTTTAGAGAAAACTATAGTCCGCCGTTTATTTTCATTTTTAACTTCTGCTACATCTTAGTTGTATCGTTCGCCCTATTCCTTACTGTAGATCGCTTAGATTCTCTTAAAATTGGAAACGAATCAATGTGCAAATTCAAAAGTGAACTTTCAAACTTGTTTTATATCGAACAATATATATAATTATAGTCACAATTTACTTTAACACTTATATGCCTTTGTTCTTCGTTAACGAACCTAAGGACAATAATGAATCTCGCTCGGTATGTCTTGAAAATATTAGGCAAATAATATTGATCTACAGGCGCAAACGCTCATCTTATTAAATAAAGAATCAATCTTGCAAGTGAAAACTAACGTTTCTCAAAAAAAAAAAAATTAATAATATTATTTATTGATTAAATTAATTAATTAAAAAACTAATATAATGTAATAAGTCAAATGAAAGGTTATATTGTGAATCTGAGGGTCCCAAACTATATTTCAAAAAAGCGTCTGCTCAATACGGAAGCTAATCTGTGACCTAACAAAACTTGAGATTTTTTCTCGTCATTATAAAATATGGGAAAATCACTAAATTTCACAAATGTAGATTCATAAATTAAGGTTTCAATAGTTATGAAACTTTTACAATTTAAGACTTAACAATTCACTTTGAGTCATGAGAGAGATGAATGTTGGAATTTAATAAAATACAGATAGATATACTGTTGTGTTATTGCTGAGTTATGGATGCAGGTTGTGTCCCGTTGGATCCTTCTGGATTTTAGCAGACCCGATAACCAGGGAAGGTTGTATTGTAATTGAGTTCAATATTAAGTTCTGTTTATTTTCTATTTAGAATGTAATGACTAAAACTTTCATCAAATATATATTATCGGTGTTCAGATTTCAAGGTATTGTCTTCGATTCTTCTTTGAAATCTCAAGTGATTACGAGCGTAACATTCCCAATGTTCCCTTCTTGCCGGTCTATATGCAAAACCCCATTTATACAAAATGTGCACTTGTGGTTTCAAGTTAAATCGGACCTGTTAAAAACATAATATGATATTATTAAAATTGTTAAATATTTTCCATATACATATTTGTTATTTACCTTTTTAGTGGTGCACATGTCACACTCTCTGATGTACGGTGATGAAGAATCTTTATTCTCATCATCTAAATGATGCCTTGTTCCATATTCTTCTCCAGGAGAAGATTTTTCATCTTCAAATAAAAATTCTTGTATTTCCAGCCTCTTTATCTCTTTCATTGACACTATTTTCTTCAAATTACATGAAACTATCCTCATCACTAGATTCAAATGAGCTATGATGTTTGAAGTTCCGGACAAACGAAATAATTATTTGAATCATCACTAGATGATTCAGAATATTTCAAATTTCAGCGACGTTTTAGTTCCTTGTTCATTTTTTCAACTATCTTTTCCGGATAGATGTCAAGGACATGATAACAATATTTTGGTTCACAACGCAAATACATTTTTATCAATTTGTGAAGATTGCTATTCGTAAGTTTTACTGATGGGAATTTACTTGTAGTAATATTCATTTTTCACAACAGGAACTGATCCTTTCTCAACCGTGTTCAAAAACTCAATGCTATCTCTATCTATATTTCTCAAATAACAGAAGATTTCAAAATCTTTGCGACGTTTTAGTTCCTTGTTCATTTTTTCAACTATCTTTTCCGGATAGATTTCAAGGATATGATAACAATATTTTGGTTCACAACGCAAATACATTATATGAATTGTATAAATTATTATAATTGTTTTTCCCTTTTTACTCATTCACAACATGAAAATGTATTAAAGTTTGAAAAGAGAAAAATTAAACAATATTTTCTTTTTAAAAATTTCTTTTTTTTTATTTCTCCTTAAAATATTGTACGAGTATATGAAAAAATATACCAAACTTGAGCTGCTATTATCGTAAGCACGTCTATGTCCACTTTGTTCTCTTTCCTCAGCCTCCAAGGCATTTACTGACCATCGAAGCTTTCTTAGCGTTTGCCATTTATATCTTCTATTGTACTAGTATCTATGAGTACGAGTATCTGTGTTCATGCCATGTGGATCCATGTGTATGTGTGTGTGTGTAAAAATAAATTGTTTACGAGAAGGGTTTTGTTATATAAATTGCTTGTGAAATTGAATCTTTATGGTTCAGCTGCATTATTTTGGCAGTGAGTCTATAAATTATGACCACAAAGAAGGGTTACGCCAACTGAACCAACTGAAATAGCAAAGCTAAACCGAACACTAAACTTAAATCAACTGCTTACTATAGTATCTGAAACTGAAGCATTCTGCATATGTTGTTCCTAGTGTTGTGGTATTATGAGAGCAATACAATATTATGCAGAATTGTGGTCACATCGGAGCTTGGATATTAATTAAGCCAATTTTGATTAAAACTCAGTTGAAACAATCTTATGTTCTCCAGAAATTATAATAATTGAATCAGAAAACTGTACGATGACCAAGGATGTTGAGTAAAGAAAATTAAAAAAAAAAAATCATAGATACACATATGTACAAACACAAAGAAAGTAAATTTTGTAATAAAAATATAGCTTTCATTTCTTTTCCTCTGTGCAAATGTCTTTCCTTTCTATGCTCGCTTAGCCATCGAATGTTGAGATATTGAGCATTAGATTACATTTACCATATTTATGAGGTAATACAATCCGATTAGTTTAGAATTACAATGCGTACTTATATCCTATATAAGTTTTTCCAGCATTTTAAAGCCTTTACTCGATTTTACTCGTCTGCTTTCAATACACTTAAGTCCTTATTTCATAGAGTTAAATTAAGATGTTGCATAAACGATTACACTCTTCATATCACTTAACCATAAGATCAGGTAATATAGAAAATATTTATTTTATTTTAATTATATAAAGCTTTTCATCTAGAGACGACACATTATAATTTTAAGATTCGAATTATAATGCAATAAAACTTCAATCATTAAATGAATACTAGGAATTGTAGGATTGTCAATAAATCAAACATATTTCAGTTAGATCGGACTTAGTCATCAATTATCTCATGTATTTAAACCAGCAATACTTGCAAATATTTAAATTATCTATCTCAGAAACGGATCTACTGATTTTGATTCTTTTTTTTTTTGTGTCGTGCTGGTATTACTGGGGTGCACTATGGTTTTTTGTTTTTGAAAATTTCTGGCATAAAGTCTAAAAATTTTTGGAATCAAAACGTAATTTATATTAAGTATAATGAATTCATAAATATTTTTGTGAATATGGCAACCTTTACATTTTAGCAGACTTTCAAAGTCGATCGTTCGGTCTGTTGCTTGTTGTAGTAAGAAAGACGCGAATTTTTTGTCAAACTTTACGCTTCCACAAATTTAACACGTGAGATTGAAAAGTGAAAATTAATAATGGAAATTAAAGATCCAGGTTTCTTAAATGTAAAAAAAGAAAAGTAATTTTTCTGTACTTGATAAATGTTATTTCTGTGTACTGTTTTGTTATGTCCTAAAATAGAAAAAACCTAACCAACGTGCCCGTGTATTTTGGAGTGAAAACTAACTTTCTGCCAATTTGTGCCGAAATGTAATTATATGGAATTACAGCCAAAAGTGTGTATTTAATCGTATTGTTAATATTTATTGCATACTTTTGCATATTCTCTGGATATTATTCTAATAAGTATATGAATTTGGATCTGAGTTTGTATGGGAGGTGCCCCTCCTAGTAGTCGGAGGGTCTTGAAATTTATATGGTTGGTAAATATCCTTCAGAAACTTATAACGTCCAAATTTTAGTTCATTCATAATTTCAGTTCGATCGATCCTTCAACAAAAAAGTTTTTCTAGTAAGAACATTAATTTGACCTTAAGTTTGTATGGGAGGTAGCACCCCTGGTATTCTTAGGATCTTGAAATTCACATCGTTGGTAGATATCAATTAGAAATTCATAGTATGTAAATTTCAGTTTGATAGATAAGAACCTTAATTTGACCTTGGTGATTGTATGGGAGTACCCATCCCAGTGGTCCGATTCGGCTAATTCCGACAAATGTACTGCATATGGTAAGCTATGTGGAAAATTTTAGTTCTCTAGCTTATAATTTAGAATTTTTGCCAAAAATTTGCAAAACTAAAAATCATTCTGGGGTGGTTGAATTGCAAAACGCTGTCAAAGTTTTCAAAACCACTTAAAACAATTCGTGTTGAAAGCGCTTCCGAAAAGTTAAACACATTTGCTAGATTAAAAAAATGATTAACTATTACTCATTTCAAGAGTATTTTGTAGAAAATTCTCCCAACCAGGAGGTCCACTGAAAGTGTCAAACAACGTGAACAACGTTTAGAATATTAACGTTGGAATGCTTCACAACTTATGGCCACTGAATGTATCGAACAACGAGCAAAGCTCGGTCGCCCGGTACTATATCTAAATCATATAACGGATGAAATGAGTTCATAAATAATTAAATCTAATTTTTTTTTTAAATTGTCGTAAAATAGTCAACCATCTGATTGTATTATACAATAAATTGAATAAATAAAATAACTATAAAATTGTCCTTTATCCTAATTGATCCCATATACAAACTTATGATTTCCGTATGGGCAAGTTCTTTCTTTCTGTTAGAAGCCTGTTCAAGATATGTACGTCGGTGATGTGATGCATTTCCAATCATTCATTTAATATTCAAGATACTTTTTTAGTTAGATATTAGCAACAATGTTTCATCTTTTTGAAAACATTTAAATAAATATTTGTTGTAAAATAGTAATTTCCACCGAAATTTAATTTTGAAAGAAAAAATAAAATGCATAAAGAAAAGGCCCAAAAAAAAAAAACTTCCTTTTATTAAAAACTTTCGTTCTTTGATCTTCATAAAGACGTTAAAACATAACCCTAAGCTACTGACTTTCTGTTATGTACAAAGTATAAGAAGTGTCCTTATAACACCAACAACTACAGCAACAAAGGCAATAGCAATAACAAAAATGAATATTTTTTATTGTTGTTATCGCAATGAATTTTCATTTAAAGTTTACGTCCGAAAATTGTTTGAGGCCATAAAATGTTGTTGAAAATTGTAAACTTGAATTTCCTAACTGACACACATCTAAAGGGATTTCACTTGACTTTGTCCTTTTGTAATTTGCATCCTACTTTTCACAACTTCCCTTTCCTTCTCTTTCCTTTCGCTCTTTACACATTGGTTGGCTTTTGTTTACATTTTATCTTCTTGAGTTACTCCTCTTGTGAGAATCTCCTGTGTCATACCACCATGTGCCTACACTTTTGAATGTTTCTCAGCCCAGGACAACTTAAGTGATATTAAATGTTGTCTAATGGTTTTACTTGTGTTTGCCTTCAAAAATTAAATTTCCACTAAATCCAATATCTTAATACAATCACTTTAAATCGGTCACACTTATCTCTTAGTTGAATGTTTCCTTACATAAAATACATAATTTGTGTTTTATGGGGACATCGACAGAATTTTACTCATTCTACATTTTTTACATCATTTTTACTTTTTAAAAAGGAATTTTGTTTAATTGTGAATCAGCTGCACTTCACCCACGCAAACAAAATACCATAATAGTCGATATCCGTTGCTTATGCATACAAAACAAAGACAAAATTTTGTCATTTTAGGTGCTCACCACCAAGGTAATTTTAGCAATAAAGACGCTGACAAAGATACCCTGAACAGACATATTACTAAAGTTATCCGCACGAAGACTTTGGCAAACCGGGTAAGATTCCAACACCGTTATACGAACAGCAATCCTACGCGCACTGGCATGCATTTTCCATCAAAAATCTCAAAATACCGGTGGTCCATGTGTGTCCGCCTACGTATAAGACATATTCAACTCAGTCATCAACACCTTCTCAACAGCGCATCGCCGCAACTTTGTTTTACGGAGCCACGTCCTCCATCGACCTCATTCCAGATGTCAGTCTTACCTTGGGGAGCTATGGCTATATTATTTAAAAGCATTAAACCATCAGAACTTTTTAAATGAATGCTCTTCGTTAATACTGACAATTTATGTATATAATGTCCTTCTTCATTGTAATTTAAACCACTCATTTCAATCATCATTAATGCATCTTATCATAGAGTTGTAGGCCTTGATAGCTAGAACTCTTGTAATTTTATGTGTAGTATTATATATTGTACTAGCATAGTCCGGCGCGCGTTGCTGCGGCCCCGTCGTGATGTTAGTGTGCGATTATTGTAGTCATTGTTCCTTTCTCGGTATAATTTTGTCTATTTTATATATTATTATATTTAAATCTTTCATACAAAAATATGAAAATAATAATAACTACGATTTTACTCAAGTCAACTAAATCAATTCGAAAAAAATACTATTTTGAATGCATTTCTACATATTCATTAATCTTAAATTTCTTTTTGCATATCAAATTACTTCAGGAGTCTAAATTCAAGATTAATCTAATCTAATCATGTAAATAGAGTACGTGAGGAATAATAATAGCTCCGATAACCCGTCTATAGGGTGAATCATTGAGCTCCTTAAAATAGGAATCAACCGCAAACTATACCTATTCATTGTTGAAAAATCTTTTATTACCGAACCATTTCTTCAAAGTTAGAAACAGAATATAATCCGAGGGGGAATAAATCTGCTTTAAACCAAACTGTCTCTTTCATCACTCAAACGATCACATAACTTCGAACTTCGCATATTATTCAAGTTTATTGTTTTTCCTTTCTGGAGATTATAAATGAAATATATCAAACTCTGTACTGTATTTGCATTCTTTGGAGCCAATTCTCTTCTTTCAGGCCATTGTTTTAACTGATAATTCACCTTAGTTGAAATGTGATGGACCTATGTTTCATCGAAGGTTGTGACTCAACCCAAAAACTTGGTTCTATTACTGTGAAACTTTGTCAAACACTCGATTGAAACGTACGATGTTCACGACTCTATGTTCTGATCTCCAAATTTTCACTCAAAGTCCAAAGTTCTTTTAAAAGTGTTTACCATATCTGCCAGCTCGCGTAATTTCAGTCGACATTCAACAAATACCAATTATTGACTGTGCCACCCACATTGGTTGGACTGAGGTTATTCAAATGAAAGTATTGTATAACATAACGATGAGCAATTTTATCCATGTTTTGTAAATTCACTTTTAATGGTTGACAAACCAATACTTAATAACTGTAACAATCTATCCTCGTATAAGATATATTATATAATTTTATGAATATGTGACGTGTACCTAAATTTAAATGCGATCAACTATACAAATATAAATTGTCTCTCCTTTTTTACTATGACATTTACTAAAGTAATGTAAACTTTTCTTAAATTTAAAGTGAAATTGATCACATCCATTCAACAAAACAGACAGTTAACAGTATAAAAACTACTTGTAGCTCATTAAGATAGAAAAGATACATGAGTAAAAAACCAAAATACGTAAGTATAAACGAAGCAGATGAAAAAGAGTAAAGTCAGAAACTGTGCACGTAGGATTAATAAATATTTAAAACACATGAATTTAATACTAAAAATATTTAACCAAACTGTCATCCACATCATGATTGCTATCGCCATCGTTATCGTGAACGTGGGTTATACTAATTCAGTCGAATGGTTCTTTTGACGTGATGTGAAATTGTTTACAATATCAATATCAATGACCATTTGATAGACATTTCTTTTGGGTTGAATGAGACTTTATCAATAAATATCCTTTTTTATTGATTTATTGATAAAGGTTTCCGGTTACTTGAAGTATTGAACAGCCATTCAAATGCACACACACACGCACACACAAAACATTGACATGCGACAATAAAAAACAAAACAAAATTACGTATACGTTGTGTTAAGCACACAATACAACTTCCAATTGTCCATGAAATAAATATCATACGAGTACAATTTACATTTGCCTTTGTTTGCTTTTTTTGATGATTTTTTTTTTCAAAATTCAATATTGTTATAATATTTATTTTATGCTTGAATTCACAGACTAACTGACTGACTCACTGTGAGATGGTCAGACATTTTAACATTGAAAGAGTTGCATGTATGTGTCATGTCAACCCTTGTAGCTATTATCTTTAACCGCATTTCATATCCAATAAAAACTGACATTTGAGTATTTAGAAAAAAATGAAGAGAAAAAAAACAAATTAGTTCTGGTTGTTAGATTCAGTTGGACGGTTCAATCCAACATCTGTCAATGCATTTTTCATAAAAGAAGAACTAACATGAAAATTAAGTAAAATAAAATTATATTGCACACTTTAAACAACTTATGCCTAAAGCTTTAATTTCCATTTAAGTTTTCAACAATTTGTCCTTCCCACTAACCATTGAACTTAACCTCATTCAACCTATTCTATCCTCCATCTTGCCAATAATTAATCTTCACATAGTTCTTAAGACGCTTTTCAGGTTGCGAATGAAGATTAAACAAAAGAGAAGGGGCCGAAACAAAAATAATATACCACTGATTAGCTTTCATGGCCTTTGGCTCGTTTACGCTGCTTCTGGTCGTAGAGTTGTTATCTCCTTCAGTTCCCTCCCTCACAAGCGAATTTTGCCAAGGCAAACTCTTTGCCTTTCTCTTCATCATCTCTTCACACTACTCATAGCTTACAGACTGGTTTCATTGCGTGCCTAAAGAACATTAGATATGCGACTTTATGCAATAGCGCGAGCTCAGTCACTTTAAACATACAAATTTTCTTATGGATTTTATAAAGTGCCTCCTTACAAGCCATAGAAAGAGCGTGAAAATATTTGTTGCTATTGTAATTATTATCCTCCCACCTCCTGTTTAACGCCAATTTGCAATTTTGACAAAATTTATGAGGTTGTTTAAATAAACAAACAACAATAGACGAATCCAAATATGAGAAGTTTATGGTAAAATATTATCCCATTGAATTTGTTTAATATTTTGAATAATTTTACAATATGAGAATATGATTTGAATTTCGTCCACCAAGCCACCAGTCGATTTTATCATCACACATAGGCAACATCCTTATGAAAATTTGTTCTCCAGAAGGAAGTTTCATCACACCTTAAACCTCTTGGCGACACATGGTGGAAGAAACTCTAATACTAACTATAATACAATAGAATGGTTAACAATTTGATAATCCTAACTGAGGATACATGTTATATCTGATATGTTTAACGGACAAAAACCTAAAATTTCTTAATTTTTGTTTGTATTTTTCGTAATTGTATCTGACTATCATTATCGCTTTCAGAGATTCCACCTTTAATCTTGTTTTGTCTAACATCCAAGTATTGTGTACTACAGAAAATATTCGTTCCACCGATGCTGAAGTTCCTGGCAAGCATAAAATATATTGAACAATTTCTTTGGGTGAATATTTCCACCCAGCGATCCACAATCGAAACGTGGCTGTCTTTCCATTGAGTGATTTTGCCACTCGCAAATCTTACTTGCAAATGCAAATCTGTCGCATTCTTATTAGTAATTAGGCGTCTTAAGAGCGGGCTTGCAACAAAAGTGAGAAAGGCCTGACACAATACTATGAGAACAATCTGTCTTCTTGCAAGAAATTTTAAACACCATAGCTTCTGCTTTATACTTTAACTAGAGATCCGTCCCTGCTTTGCACGGGTGAATTAGACTGCCATTCCCCATTTCCATTTCTTCATCGGTTTCATCATTCTGAAGCAAACGATGTCTGTTTGCGTTTCTTGCTTTACGACCTATATAAAATGTTGTTCATTCTTGGCATAAATGATTTCATCAACATTAATTTCCTTTATTTAAAACAAACTTTGCAGTATATTACGCAACACTTCACGCAAATACGACTATATAACCAGTTTACTTACAAAGTCTTAGTGAGAATTAATTACAATCTTTTGTACAGAAAACCCATTTGGAAAAAACCTTTAAATATCACTGAATACCGTATTAAAATCCGTTGCGTGGTTTAGAAGTAAACAGTATCCAAACTTTCTCGGCTAGTTGATACTCTATTTTCCTATATTAATATTACTTTAAATTTTTAATATATTAAGAAGTGTTTTTAGTTTTGATTTGCTTTATTGCCCAATTTTACAAATATCAATTAAAGCTAGTGCTAAAATTTACAATTTATTCAGAGAAATGGATCTTAGAGACTATCTTTACAGCTGAAAAATTTAGATTTATAATTATTTTAATATTATACCCAAATAGCAAATAATTAAGGAAAAATGACAGGAAATTCAACTCGATAATCTCTTCATACAAAGTTTGCTGACTAAAAATATAACAGTTTCTGATTCCCTGAAATATACGAGTATGTAGCTATCCCGCATAAGAATGATGTCGCCTTCAGTTTTTAACTACCATATTTTACAATAGTAATAGCTTATTTACTTATTATCATATAGAACACAGTGTAAATGAAAATGAATGGAATGGAAGTACACAATAAATTTTTTAGGTTTTAACTTTCCAATTGTTTTTTAATTACAATGAAAAAAAAGTCAAAATATACAGTCACTTCTATACTATTGTGAATATTAAAAACATTCTCAACTAAGATAATTTCAAAATGACACAGAAAGAATGTGAGCCAAAACACAAGTGGAAATGCGTTAAAGAGACACACACAATTGCGCACAGTTGACCTAACTCAACATCATTTAACTCTGCATGGGTTGATTCCACTCGACTCGGTTCTATTGGACTCGGGGCCGGACGAAACACAAGTTAAATTTAATGCATAATATGCAAATGAAATAATTGCCAGGCCAACTCTCTCTCTCCCTTTCTCTCATACACACACACACACACATAGAGAGAGAGAGACATACAGACACCGAGAGTTCTAACAAACTTCAATGAAAAGAGGCAAAATGAAACCACTAAACCGATAGGGCCCCAACTCAACTGGTCGCGTATCCTTTATTATGTGTCGCGTTAATAACTCAACGTTGAAAAACACATTTTAGCACACGCTCAACTATCCCAATTTGCTAATTATGGCCAACATTTTGTTCAATACTAACATGTAAATTGCATTTACAAAGCTCACAAGAACGAGGTACTTACACAAAAAGGCGATACCCATAAGCTTATTATTAGCGCATTTCAGTTTCCGGTTTTCATTTAGTGCATTTTTGCTATTTAACACTTTTATAAACTTGGAATTGCAAAACAGAAAATAAAATACACCAAAATGGTGTTATATTTTTAAATTATTATTTTGGAACTAAAATGAAAATATAATTGTAGAAGAATTTTATTGAAATTTGCTAAATGTTGATCAATTGCGTGGCGTAGTGATAATGCAACAAGTTGCACGATTATTTTAAATGACTTTTACAAATTAAAAACAAAATTATTAGCAGGCAACATTTGCCAAGTCGAATAAACTAAATCAAATGGAAATTGCATTTGGGAAATTTGCCAATGATTATGAAAGTGATACACACTACAGAATACTCGTATCTATGTTGGGCTTTATACTCGTTTCCCCTTCTCAAACTGATGTGATGCACTTCCCCATTACTTCGTAGCAGCCACAAATGAAAACAGCTTTGAGCTGCTTAAAAGTGTTCTAAACACACAAAAAGCGTCAATGGTCAACCAAACTCAAAATATTTACTGCATAGTATGTACTCGTATGTGTTAGTACATACACACGTACATATATACTTCCGGTCATTCAGGAGGAAAGGCGATATTTGTTAACCGCAAATGTCACGCCTTGAATTCACAGATAACTTAACAACACTACCACTTAACAGTGTTGTATTTATATAAAGTGGGGAAGTGTTCTGAGCTGGTGGTTAGCGGTTTTCGTACAATTGTATGCCACTGTAAATTATTTTATACAATATTTACGTAGTACACCAGGAACTCACATAGCCCCATAAATGGAAAGTGTGTAGCTGCTGCTGTTGGTAAGCTTTATGACCATGTTAGTGGCATGTCATGCATAAATGTCTCAAAAGCTGATTTATGTTTTGCTCTTTTGTTGACACCTTTCTTATTCTCCCTCAATCTCCCAACGAGACGTGTCTCAAAAGTATTCGACATACGTTCATAACTCCGCACCAGAATATTCAAGGGACCTTTGAGGGATACGAGCGTAGCTAATAAATCCTAAGATATTCACCGTTTGCCTGTAACCGTGCAACTTACTTCGCCTTTTTCTTTACAGTGCCTTGTTTGCATTCATCAGATTTTTTTGTGTTTTAATTTTAATATCAAACAGGTACTACTTGAGATCAAAGAAGATCTGGTTGTTAAAATGTGCCCTAACTAGGAAGTGTTCTTGCAATTTTAAAAACTTTTGAGACTTCCAAGTCATAATTTTGGAATGACTTATGTGAGTGAGTTCAAAAATCTATTCACAGAATGACAGAAGCCGCTCAGGACAGTGAGAAAATGATCTATAGTATAATAATGACATGTGTGCGACTTTTGATGTTCTTCAAATGAAAAATTCTTCTCAAAGGGTACCAATTTCACAACAAAACATTCTGCTGATGTGACATCACCGATGAAAGCATGTTGTGCAATCAATTGAAGAATACTTCAAAGAATGCCATGACCCGTATATAGAAGAATAATGCCAGCACGGATTTATGAAAGCAAGTTGGATACTTTTGGGACAAACCTCATACATGCAACCAGAGGAGCTGTCGAGCTAACTAAGTGAACAGAAACCTTGCTGTAGGCGGTGCAAGACGACGAGTTGTTATTTTTGTTGTTCATGTTCTTTCATCATTTTGCTCTCTCACTCGTTTTTCGTTTTCATATTCAGGCAACGAACATTCTTATACACGAGGCGTTGATTGATGTCTGCCGGATGTGACGCTTAAGCTAAACGCTCGCTTCCGGCGTTGCTTTGTTTTAACTTTGCACACACACACACACACACACACACTCAATACACACACTTGGTGTATGATGAATTTTTGGATTATTAATTTTATGAGTTACATAAACTCGCAGGCGTAACCCATTTCATTTATTCCTCTTTGGTTCTCATGCGTCGCGTGCAACTTTTCGTAGCATACTTTTCTGTGCAAACAAGTTCATCGGTCCCTCATTTTTGCAATTTCACTTAATTAAGACCTTTTGAAAAAGGCAAAATTGTTTACAAAAATGCTCAATAAATATGGGTATTTTCATTTCTTTTCGGTTTCATTTGCTTAAATTAATTTCCACACATTTTCCTTCTACTTCTTCAATGAACTGTAGCACTTAATTAAGTAAAGATTTTTTAAAATGTAAACAAATCCCGGTTGAGAAATATGCAAATGACCCATGTTAGCATTGAAATATTATCCATTAATGTGAGACCATAAATTAGAAAACTTTTGTTTTTGACTTCTTAACTGCGTAATCTCGCTAAGGTTAATATTTGTTTAGGCCCAAAATAAACTTTTGGTTACAATATCTACCTCCCACCTACATACGACATATGAAGGTCATTTCAGTCTCCCATGCATGATGTTTGGATAAAAAGGACTTAAGAAATTAAATACTTGCAATCAATAAAGTCGTAACAGGTTGTCGACATGACTTCCTTTCATTTGTCAAACATTAAATAGAAATTTAAAATTGAGAAACAATTGAAATGATTAACAGGAAGAATCAGATTAAATTAAATTTAATATACTTAATTCATATGCGGTAAATATTGTAGTATACTTCTCTATCTTTGAGAGGCATCCACCAACTTTCTCTGCAGCCATCTATGATAACCATTGTCAACCATGTATTGCAAATCTATTGAAGTAAATACTAAAATTGTTAAGTTTAAAATTGTAATAAAAAATTGCTAAATACCAAAAACAGTAACAGCGAAGCAACCTCAGAATCAAATTTTATGAATAAAGATAAGGTTTAATCGTAAAACTTAATCGAATGAAAATTGTGGGTGTCTGTTCATGAAATGGAAATTACGTGGAGATTATGCTTGGAGCAAATGTTTGTTAGTTTTCACTTTTACCTTTTTTCTATTCTTTACAACTTTTACCATTAAAAGCTTTATTAAACCTTAACATAAAATGATAAAATCCTAAATCAAGGTGTATCCTTAAAGCAGGAACTCGATTCAGTTATTTTAATGTGCACAATTGTTCTCTTTAACCTTTTGTCGTTGAACACGTTTTAACTAATGCTTCAGATTATTCAAAATCATGACCATTATCATTAACACAGTTACAGTTATTTAAATTGTATTCACGTGATCTAATAAAAAACCGAAAATTGTGTATTTACATTTCATTCTATAATTATAGAATCGTTTTATCGATATTGAAGGAAGGTTCAATGTTCTATCATTTTTGATGATATCAGAATAATAAAATTTGCTGTCATCATAACAACAAATAATTACCCTTGTTTTTACAATGCAAAACTTATGTTAATGAAGCGAATACTGTAGACTATCTACACAACTGATTTATTAGATGTAGTGACTGAATTTTACTGGTTACTGTGTGTACTCTTTCTACCTATCCACATCTAAAGTTCTCCTGGATATCAGCTTACCATACGGGAGCCTTTACTAAAACGAGAAGCCCACTTGCAATATACTCTTTCCCAAGCAAATACTTCCAATAGTGTAGTTAATTCTTCGGAGCCCACTTATAAATATCTTGAGCTGACCCTAGTTAGAAGACTGACCTTGCAGGCATATTCGTTATCAAGTATGAAAGAATATCATATCTTTTCAAGTACTGCCTAAAGCCAGATATCTAAGCATAAAAAGCTTTTGCTTTAAAAAATACTTAAATCTGCATGGACTTATGAGTTACAGCTGTACGACTTCTTCAGATCCCGATGACAAATGGGAAAACCAGAAGATTCATCCGACATAGTACATGTAGACTCAAAAGGAGTCGCCATCTACGTTCACTAATCACATTTCCAGAATTATGGGTAATTATCCTGAATGTTAATGTCACTGACCAACAAAATCAATATTTTTTGTTTTTTCCTGAAATATTTTAATGGTTGTTTACTAATACGAGGTAACTGATTTCGAATATGCAGCTCTAGTTTTTGAGATACAGCTACTTCCTTTGTTATTACCTTCATATGGACTTTGTTTACATTATCTATACTACCGCTAATATATGTTATTGAAATCTTAAACATTAAATTAATATAAAAAAAGATCAAAAAATTCATAACTATTTCGGTTAATAAGAAAAAGTATTTAATATTTATCATATTTTAGTAAAACAAAAACAAAACACATTTTTCGTTGAAGTTGAAAAAAAAAACACAAATAAAATATAATGGTAATCGCTTTTGTCTTGTCTTTCTTTTTCAAAGAATAGCTTAATGAACGGTACTTAAAAGATAAAATGTGAAAGGAAAGATAAAAATTAATTATGAATTGCAAGATAAACAACATGAAACTGATTTACTTATACTACCTAATATTACGCTCGCTTTTTACACAATTCTTTCTAATATCTATCATGCCATCGTCGAGAAGGGTTTGCAAAACTGATCCAATTGTTTGTGTTACATACACATGTGGTGAATGTTTTCCAAAAGTATCGTTTGAGTTTAGGAAGTTTCCAAACCGGAGTTCAGAAAAACTCAAAAAATTTAGAAGAACGCATTCGTTTGTTTCGGTAATTCAAAATTTCTTAGGTTATAGAAAGGGTGATGATTATTCATAATCACTTCCAGCAATTTGGATGCAACATGAGTTTCAGAGTACACTACTTGCACTCTCACCTAAATTTATTTCCAGAAAACCTTGGTAATTTCAGCGAAGAACAGGGAGAAAGGTTTCACAAAAACATACGTACTGCTGTGGAAGAGTGTTATCAGGAATGTGGTATGCCTATGATGGGTGTCTATTGTTGGAGCTTGCAAAGGGATAGGGAAAATCATACAAAAAAACATTTCACAGCGATTCATAACTGTATAAACCAAACACTTTCAGCAACCAGACAGAATGAATGAGTTTTAATTTTTTTGTGAGAGCATTGCATAGTAAACGCTCCGAACTCAAAACGAAATAAATGAGAAAAGTACTCATTGCATTCATTTGGTTGTTTGGTTTGTTTCGATATTGTTGTTATGAAATATAATCGGGGAAAGCAAATACGTTTTGTGAGAGGAATTTGTGTACAATTGTATTTTTGAAATATATTCGACTTTAACGAAAAAATGAGTACAGAATATGTAACACTCGAATGCAAATTCAATTTAATTCGGCACCGCATTCTGTAAATGAAAACATAAAAGATTCTCTCAGCTATATTAGACATTGTGAATTCATTTAAATGAATGAATTCGTGCAGATGTCTAATATTTACTATCCTTATCCAATTAAAACCAATTGTAAATTACTACAAATTTATAAAATCACTCTTCCTTCTTATAAGAAGGAATCTTACTCATTTTTTCTGTCCAGAAAAATTAAATTTTATATGAGGACTATGTTTTTCTCTTCTCCTTCTCCCACATTACTATAACCTGATAGATAAACTATTAATTCTTAAATACTAATAATACTAGTCCTTCTTACATTATTATGGGAAATATTGAAACATACTTAAATCTAACACACATCCTTTCCATTCCACACACAAAGAGATTATTCAATAGTTATCAATTCATAGTTGCCTGCATCATTGGTACATAATCATAAGTGAAGAAAACTTTTCATACAGTGCTCGTATTTCTTCCTAGGTAAATCATTTACATTACATAACTTTTTCTTTAAAATTGCCTAAAAACTTTAAAATTTAATTCAAGTTACAAATGAGTGCCGAACAACAACAGTTTTTGCAACTCAATTGCCAGGGAACAAAACAAAAAGAACCAAAAGGACACATTTCTAGTGATTCATGCTTAAGTAAAATGTTCTTCTCCACTATTCCATACAAGGATAGTCGATGACATGTTACAGTTGCCAAATTTAAGTCTCATTGTTGTCGTTGTTTTTTTGTGTTGTTGGAAATCATTTGTTGTTCACATTCATTAGGCGACATCATTGTGCATACAACATGTATCTATCTATGTATCAAGTATCTGTGTATGAGTGTGTGTCTAAGAGCGCAACAATGTTACAGCAAATGAATGTACAAAACAAAATGAGTCAATGTTATCAATTCGTTAGAAATGCTTCACACAAAACCGAAATAGAAAACGATTGAAGATGGTTTGGTTAGTACTTACCTAATGCAAAAAAAGGAAGTGCTGGTTCCATTGGCTTTGGACCCAACAGGAGGACATATACATGTATGTTACATGTGTATTGTGGGTAAGTACAACATTGTACTTGACTAAATGATTCAAACGTGGCAAGTACTAGAACTCAATGTTTTGTAAGTGGCACAGGTGCAACTTGCACATGTACTTAAGGTACCCAACTAATTTTGTATAGCAGACAATTTAAGCATTTTTTTGTTTTTTCCTATACACTTATTCAACTAAATTACTTCTTATACCACTTAGTCTGTACTTATTTCACATTTGTCTTATCTACTATTTAGTATAAGTATATGCCGATGATTTGAAATGTTTCAAGATTGTAATCGTTACCTAATGCAGATCATGTCTGACCTATTGTAAGTATGTACAGTGAGCACCAAATAGATGGAAACTGGTAGTGCTTATCTACATTTATGTCTGTAATTATAAGTACCACATTGTGTTCTTTTCAATACGTTTTTCTTTGTTCTGTTGCTGTGATTCACCTCTCCCTTGAAATGAGAATATTTTAAAAATGTACTCGACCTAAACTACCCTTGAACTCCAATACTCCAATAGCCGTCTCTGCTTCATCGTTATCTTTAGCTTTTGTAATTGTAAGTTTGTGTATCTGAAAGATATACATACACATTCATTTACTCACTCACTCACAAACATTTGCATTCACATCATTGTACTACCATAGACTCCCCAAAGCCAACGAACTATTCTCTTATCTCTTATGACCATGTTTGCATTCATTAAGTTTAGGGCGAAATAGTTTACATTTCTAGCAACATTCTACAATACTCGTACATGTGTTTTGTGTGTAAAAGTTTTTATTCGCATGCAAAACAAAAGCTTTGGCTAAAGGATTTTTGGGATTTCAATATCATTTCATACCACATTCATTCATTCTATCATTCATTATCCTTTAATTTCTTTTTCTTTTCCTTATTGTTTTGTTCTGTGAATTGAGGTAAAATTCAAAATTTTACTATTTTGTAAAATATTCAGAAGTTTCCATGTTTTTTTTGGGGGGGCATGCATAATTCCATCTATGGCAGGATAGCATTTTAATGAGCTATAAAAATGAAATCAAAACTTTACTCTATTAAAAAAGAAACATTTATAGAAAATTGTTTGGATTTGGTTGAATCTTTTTGTTTTCAAGAATTTTAATTTATAATTTTGAAAAGTAAAACAACTCAGCATAAAATTCAATAGAATTCTAATTCAGGAAACTTACAACAGTTTATGAAAATTATACCATAGTATTTAGATGTCTACATTGTATAATAGTATTTGGTTGCAAATTACATCAATTTTATAAAATTCAAATAGAGATTCAGATACAAATAATAAGTAAATTAGATTTTTCAATAGTTCAGAGTTTTTACTGTCCAGTTGAAATTGCCATCCGAAACGATATGGAAAAAAAAACGCGTTGATGTGTGTGTGAACTGTTTGGTAATTTACTTACAATTAAATTTTTTATTAAAAAAATGCACAAAATGTGGAACAAAAATACACTTCAGCAATTTTTCGAAAAACAACTTCATCTTAAACTGGATATTTGTAAAATTTGCAATAAATCAATTTTGCAATATTTCATGAAAACAAAAATGCAGCTATATTTTCCAATGCTGTAAAAATAATTATAGCTAAAAAGAGTAACATAAAACAATTGTAAAGTACGTTTAAAAAAAAAAGGAAACTTGCTTCTTTAAATTTTGGTAACACTTAATAACTTCCGATGCCAAAGTTGTCTTTTACAAAAAAAAATTTAAATTATTTTTTAAATTAAGCGAAATTCGTTAAAAATAAATAAGATCTTGTCCATTTATTGACTAAATCAAAATCAGACCAATAGATGGGCCCTTAGAAGAAGTTTTGGCTAGAGAGCTTTGTCGAATCTGCCTTGGGTGGACTCGATGTCGATAAATTTGTCTAGTCTACAGTATCGAGCAAAATTTAGATTAGAAATTAAGTTGATTTGCATTTTTGAAGCTACTGATTCAATAGAAATACATAATATACATATACCTCGATTATACGTAATTCTCAGGACCGAGCTCATTACGGATAATCGAAAATCCCGATTAAAAGAGGTCACATATAAACATTCAAAAATTGTATTATTTTTTTTATTTATTTTAAACAAGAACATGAGACTATGCCTTTATAAACATATGTTAGATATTAGCTAGTAGATATCTTATTCTATTCCATGAAATACATTTACTCACAAATATTGTTTAAGGTAGTCACTTTTGCTTTTCGCTCTTCTAGTAAATGAGTTTGTATGACATACAGTCGCTATTTGTCTGGCTCTGTAATACATGGACAATTATATTTTTCTAAGACCTTTTACAGACCATTATAAGCCTTTATTGCCTGAGCCAATGAGGGTGTTTTCATGTTTCATCCATCTAATTTCTCGGAATTTAAGCCAAACTATCT
Organism: Amiota communis; assembly: GCA_037043315.1. Lineage (NCBI taxonomy): Eukaryota > Metazoa > Arthropoda > Insecta > Diptera > Drosophilidae > Amiota > Amiota communis. The sequence continues at coordinate 1,748,398 of JBAMAV010001101.1, forward strand.
TTAACTGTAAGAAATTTTTTTGAAGTTTTTGTCGATTTAGCCGATTTGACGGGAGCATTTTCAAAAACTAGGTGTTGATTGATAAAATTTCACACACACGATGAATGGAAAAGACACTTAATACGCAGCTAATTACAGTAAAATAAAGAGTGGCGAATTTCCGAATTTTAGTATACATCTGTATGCATGATCATTATACGAAATAAAAATGGACACATGCATAAATGTTTGTTACGGTTAATAGAGGTAAAAATAATGATAAAGTAGTTGCAGAATAATTGAGATGTTATAGCATATTCATCATATTACCAGGCGTTAAAAACTCCTTAATATAATTGTTTGCGTAGGACACTGTTTTCTGTCACTGTTTTTGTCTTTGCTTTTCTGTTGTTCCCGTTGCTGCTTTATGTTTCTGTTGTTGTTGTTGTTGTTGTTGTTTTTTGTTGATTTTGATGTTGTTGCTTTGTGCCTTTGTACATGGATTAAATCAAAATATTGCATATTTCAATTTCTGTTTTATATCCATTACTGTTTATAAAATGAAACGCCTAACTTATCCTTCATGTACTGAAGTTTTACTTTACTTTCAATTATTTATTTATTTATTCACTTAAAATTGGTATATACATGAATATGTTTTAATATTAAATAATACAGAGAGCAGGCTGCTTGCTACTGAGATATTAATAAAGATTTAAATAGTCTAGAAATTGAACATTGAATTGAATTATTACTAATTACAACTTATATCTAGGTCTTTAGACTAATGTATTATTTATATGCGAAAAGTTGGATTGAATACACTTATTTCTAAAATTTAATTTGATCTTTGTTTGTGTTGCAAGTCGTAGATTGAGAAACATTTTTAATATTTTATTTTGGCGACTTTAAGTTTGTTGAGGTGGCATTTGGCCACAACTGCTTTATGCAGGCCATCCACATTTGTTCGTCGATCTTGTTGTGTTCGAAAAAATGTTCGTCGTTAGTGGAGGTGTTCGCGACAGATTTTCGTGTTCGAAGTTTTGTTCGCGACGAATAGAAATGTTTCTATCTAGCGTGTGTTCGTTGCAACATGTTCGAACGTGTATGGCAATGATTGCACGAACATCATTTGTGAAAAAAAATTGTTGGATTGAACACGCGCCAAAATGAGCAAACAATTTTCGACAGAATTTATTGAATGCAAAAATAAAAATTTGCGAAACAAATCGTGGGATGAATATGCTAATATGACAATGGTGAAAAAAAAATAAACATATGGCATTTCGAGGATTAGCATTTTTTACACGATAGTGTAATACTTTCGATGACGGTTCAACTCTTTCATCCACATACTGTGCTTTCTTTTTTTTTATATATTTTTGTTAATTTGTTGCACTAAGCAAATTTGTATAACCAAAAAGGCCACAACTGTATTACTCTGTCCTCTGACCTCCTCTGTCATTTTTTCATGTTCACTCACTAAATTTTTTATAAATTGATGTTCGTGAGAATTGTTCGCCTAGTTTGAGGGCAAATGAATTTTTGTTCTGCGAACAAGTTGGACAAACAAATTCACATGTGGATGGCTTGTTTTAACGGGAGTCCCCCGTAAAAAATAACTGCTTGGAAAATGGATCTAAATAGGAACAATTTGTTTTCTAATAGAGCTGGGCGTAAATCATGCGTGAACGTGCGTGATCGTGAAAAACCGAATAAACCGTGAATTCTCGTGATCGTGAACGAGTGCCGAAATTGCGTGAAAGTAGTGAAAGGTTTTCTTCTCGAAAATTCACGACGTAACTATATAGTATACATACATCAAATGGATTTTCCAAAATCCAATAAAATAATCAGTATTCAATTCACGCAAGTAAGAAACGATTTAGTGTAATATAAATCAATTCAGAGCGCAGAACATCAAGAGACATCACCTTATCATCATTAAATTTTGTTTTGTCCGCGCATATTTTCACTCTGTTAATTAAAATTTGCAATGATTTTGACAGTCACCTGTTTCGATAACAGATAACTGACTGGTGCTGCACGCAAAATATTAAACTCATCCATGTCGGTGTCACTCACAAATACTTAATTTCATAAATATAACATAACTTGCAGCTGCATTGTGTGGGGCTAAATTAAAATTAAAATGGTATCGATTGATAAAAAAAATTATCCGAACTATAGTTTTGTAACTATTAACTGTGATTTGAGAATGACTGTTAAATTTAAATAAATAATATCTATAAACAATTAAAAATAATTTATTACGCCGCAACCTATAATAACATAAATTCCTAGACTACGCGACCTTTAAATGTATGAAAAACTAAGAAAATTTTCGTGCTTAAACGTGCGTGATCGACACAAACACCCGTGTGTTTTCGTGAATGTGACATAAATTTTATTTGTCACGCACACAGCTCTACTTTCTATGCTAAAGCGTGAATTTCTGTTAATGTTAGAGTTAAGAATAAATGAAGACTTATTTTCTTTTGTAGAATCAAAATAATGATCTTTCACCGTATCAAATTAAGTTGTGATATTTGTGAAATAATTTGTTGATCACTGAAAATAATTCCACAAAGAGCAAAAGTTCTTCATTCTCATTTTTCAAGTCGCTATAGGACACAAAATCTTATTTCATCCAAACTCAATAAACTTGTGAACATTTGGTGGTAACATGGAAATTTTATATGTATTTTTTGATTGAACAGAAAATTTTATTTAAAAACAAAACTAAAACTTGTAGTAAATCTCACCATTTTAGTGAAAAATTTTGAACTTTTCAAAATAAATTACAATATATTTTAATGTTTTTTGGTAAAACTTTTTAATAGATTAAATAGAAAAAAAAGTTATAAAAACTTGTCTTTAACTAAACTTTATGCATTGGTTAACTCTTCAATTTATCTATACCTACATATGTAAATGTATAAATACGTGTATGTAAAAGAAAACAAAATTGAACAATTTCGTTTATTGACTTCATAAATTTTATAGATGCAACCACAACAGCACAATGAAACCAATTGTTTTAATCATAATTTTAGATTTTTCTTCCTTTATTTAAATTTATTCATTTTACGGATATGAAATGTAGAAAACCACAGAGTAAACAATTTTACGAAAATCATAAAACCAAATACTAAACAGAGTCCAGCCAAGCCGTGACAAAACCAAACAAAACGAAACCAAACTAAATTCAACTAAACTGGTTCCACAACAGAAATCAGGACAATGTTGAGCAAAACCAGAAACATGCTCACTCAGTTTGAAACCTATCCAAAGTGGACAAATTGAACTTCAACTGAGTTCAACTGAAAGTAATCCTTGTAGATGAGCAATGACAGCGTAACCACAGAATCCAAGCTGTTATGTAATGATAGTCATACTTGTACGTAAATATGATTTTATATAACCATGGATGTGTAGTACTAGTATAACTTTTTTTTTTTTTTGGTGAATAAAATGCACATTTATTCTATTGTACAATCGAAAAAATACTTTGGTTAACCAAAAGCAAGAGAAAGCATTTATAATAAACAATCATAAACATTAGAAAGTAGAGAATGCACAATGCAAATGACAACAATGAAATTATTTGTTTTCTAAAAATTCTCTTCATTTATTGGATAAATAACTTAGATTCTTAGATATTTATTTGAATGGTTGTGTAACCTACTTTTAAGAAAAATACATGGAAAAGTGTGTATCTATCATGTAATTAAGTTTTTATGGATTTTTATTTATATTATTTTTCAAACAAAAAGTGACAATCATTAATTCGGAATTTCATAATCCAAAATTTTAATTCTTGCCAATTAATATCATCTATGCGGTAATAATTTAATTGAAACACAATCGTAATCATAAACCAATGATTATATTCTGTGATTTGCTGCTTATTACTATTATTAAAGGCAATTATTGCATCGCAACCTTCTCCGCTCTGTTGTGATTAACCATTGACAACTTAAGTGCCGTGGATACGATACAACTGCTGTATGTAACGTTATCATATTGTTAGTGAAATATTTATGTGTGCGTCTCAGATGGAATATCCATAGCATTTGGAGAGTTCTCTCAAGTATCTCTTTGATCATGCGCGCTGCTGCGTTGCGCAAGCTATCTCATTTACGCCTTCACAATGAATGCTCTGGCGGTGCCGTAGGGAGTAACGGGATTTGAGGAGATAGGGGGTTTTTTAGTCGATAGGTACGACATAACCTGTGGCACGGGTCATAAGTATCTTTGGAAGATTTTTACCTCCTTGTTCGCAAAAAAAAATACAAAAGGTACATACAAGCAAATGTTCATTTATATAAAATACAATATTTGAAAAATACAGACGTGAAATATTTGTGCCGACGGCTAGTAAACATTTGTACAACTTCGTTGTATGCTATATCAACCACACGTACACAAATGTTTGTACAGATTGTAAGTATTGTGCTTTAGAAATTGAGAATTGGCTTTAAATGAATTAAAATTAATTTTTATTATTTATTTGACCATATCTGTGATGTGTGCATTGTAATTTTCCCTACAATGGATTGGGTCACAGTACAATACAGAGAGGGCGCCAATTGCTTGTGAGATATCCTGTAAGAGACAATGTCGAGCAGCAGTTTACCTCCATGTTTGCTACTACTTTGTCCTAAGTTGCAGACGGACAGAATTTGAAAATAAATGGGCTGTGAGATGATCAGAGAAAAACGACATATGTAGATTGGATTAAAAATTTTAAGTGGTAGGTACAAAAATTTTTAACAAATTTCCAATGCTTCGATTATCACAACATAATTGCATACTTTCTGTGTTAGCATAGTAACTTTCTTCACTTTAGAAATCGTTAAAGTAAAGAAGCTGTTAAGTGTGCACTAAGTTGGAAAATAAGAAAAAGACGGTGAAGACTCTTCGATGACACTCTTAGTATCTTTCCCTCTTTCAATGATAACTTAACGTCTTGAGTGTCTTCAAAATAATTGCTGCACTTGTTCGTTGCTTAGCTTAGTAATGCAGTTGCTCACTTTCATCATCCCTTTCTCCAGCCCACTATCTCTCACTTCACTTCCCACATTCTTACCTTCACCATTCACCATTTATTCATCGTTGTCGTAGATAATTGCATTTCGCATTCGTTTTTACTAGTATGAAGTAAAGCGAAGTATAGTTGCACATATGTATGTATGTATATACGAGTATGTGGACATATGTGTGTATATGCTTGTGCATATGTGTGTGGCATGAATGACTTAAAACGTTTTAAAATAATTCCGCAGCATTTGAAGCGCATTCAAGTCGACTTCCGTTTGACTTTGTGTTGCAGACATTTCGCAATTTGTCATTTGGAAAATATGTTGACTTCTTTTTTGTAAAAGTTTTTCGTTGGAAATTTTCAAATGTTTTTCATTACTTCTTTTTTCCATTTTTTTCCTCTTTTTTTTCCCACATAACATTGATGTTGATGCTGATGATGGAGATGATGATGACGACACTAATGCGGCGTTGACTAATGTCAAAGTGTGCCTGACTCAGATTCTGACTATAATATGTGAGTTTTACTTACGTGACAAAACATTTCTCAACTTGCAAAAATCTACTTTGAGTCTTTATGTCTTTTGGGCTTACGTGGCTCTTGCGTGGTTTCTAATTTAAATATTTAAGTAATCATTTCAAGTATTCACAAAAAGGTGTCAAATGGAATCAACACATTTTTCTCAACTTACCTTAATGTCGTTGGATTAGGCAGTGGGAAAAGTTTCTTTTCTTTTCATTATTCTTTTCTCTATTCTATGATTCAAAGTGCGCCATTTGAATGCAATCAACTCTCCACTCATTCGACAATTCACACTCAATTATTATCGCCTATTTTGCCATGGCGATTTCTTCTTTCTATAATAATTTCCCCTACACTCCATACTCCTTCTATGCTTCCCAATTCAAATGCTATAAAAGTAATTAGCTGCGAATTTTCTTCTTGTACAACTTCTTGTTCAATTAAACTTTACTTTACTTTACTTCTCATCGTCATTGCCGTCGTTTTTTCATTCCTTTATTTCTTTTGGCAAATAAATCCATTACTTTTCTTCTCATTTGGCACAACATTAACGAAGCTGCACAAATGCTTTGCGTACTAAGAAAAACAGCAGCTTTTCAGTTAGAGTCTTCCAATAATGAAACTTTAAAAACTTACGGCATAACAGAGTAAAATACTTAAATATTAATTACATCCATCAATGAATTGAATAACTGTAAGAAGAGATAATGCATTTCTTTTTAATTTTATTTTTTTTTTTTTAAGTCCAGAACTAGTATTTGTTGAGTTGTAATTACATGCTCAATTATTGGAGATGAAGTGTATTACATAACTAAAGTGAACTTAAAGAATTGTTCTAAGAAATATAAGTTAACCAAAGTAATTTTAAGAGTAGATCATTTTTGACAATATAAGACACAAGTAAATAGTTGAATGGACAAATCGATTTTTCTTCTCATGCTGATCAAAATTTATAATTTCAGTTAATCTTAATTAGAGAAAGCATAGATGGAGTTACCATTTTTAAATGGCATCATTATGCCTTGTGAGATACCTGATATCTGATTTTTGTATGTTAAACCGTTTATTAATAAACAATATAAAATTAAATACATACTTATAACAATATGAACTTAATACTCGTATAATAAACGAATATAACCGACTTTCACTGTTTTCTTCATTTACTTCACAACTAAACTCTATGTTCCACATTTTCATGTCTCTGACGTACGACTTCCTTCTCAACCAAGAGTGATCAGCCTAAACATAACCCACTAGCCCTTCTTACATGTATTTATCAAAAACTAGTCAAAGAGGATTGGACTACCTGTCTCACCCAGATGTTGATTCCACTGTAGGTTGGTTATTGCTTTTAATGAATGTGGTGGTCTCGCTAATCTGTTATTGAAGATCAGCAGTCAATCAGCCAAAAAACCAGACCTGATAGTACTGGTCAGATGACAGTATAGTGTTAAGTTACGCACATATCATTCACAGCCGGTAAGAAGTCTACTTTTGGAGGATCTGGACCCGATTCGACTTTGCAGCTATACTCCAGATTTGTGTCTCGTATCTCCAAGTAGTATGCGACGATTCGCTGGAAAACTATTAGGTTGTTGTGCTTCATTAGTTTATATCTGCTTTAGTAAAAAGTAAGTATGTATATTTTTTTTTAGTTTGACTCATTTAACAAATTTAATAAATATAGACTGCAATTGCCAAGACAAAATATAGAAACTGTTCCTATTATATTTGGTTTTTATATTTAACTAAATGATTTGGGCAGACATTGTTCTGCCTACTATATATTTTAGATCGCCTTTTATCTTTTGGCGACTACAAACATTTATAGAAAGAAATAAACGAAAAACGCAATTTGTATACTTGCTCGAACTCATTTGTTAGTAAATGAAAAAAATTAAACAACAACAAGATAAAATTCAAGGATCAGCATAAGCAACGAAACAACAAAGCTTGTTATTTTTCAGTAATTCGATTTTGAAAGCAATGAGTGACGTGATCCGTGCACAAACACTTTCAGTCTACGATTTTATTATCTGTGTATGGTATTTAAATTTATATCGTTATCTCTTTATTTTTTTTTTTTACACGATTCAAATTATATTTATTGAATTAAAAATTTCGTTAAGAGTGGTTTCACACTGAGCATCCACATCCATGCGAAATGGGCATAACATTTGGATGACAGATGGTGTGGAAACATTGAGCAAACTGGTGTTTTCCCATAAAAAATCAGAAAAAATATATGATTTGCTTTTAAAAATCTGTGTATGAATAAGACCATATTCCTTAAGTTCAAAAAACTAAAACCCTACCGGGTACAAATATAACTTATAACCATTCACTTGACCCAATAAGTACAACAACAAAAATTCCATCAAAATCGGTCCAAGCGCTCTAGAGTTGGGCGCTTACCAACAGTTTTAGAAATTCATTTTTGTATAGAGAAGAGATAGAGATTATTATATTTTTACCCAACTACCGTCAATTTGTGAGTGAGAACAACAAAGATTTAATCTATCGTTCAAACCTACTGAAGTAGAAATAACATTATTTTGTGGTTATAATTAAGTGATAAAGTATTTGCAGAGGCGATTAACTTTTTTTTTTTTTTTTTGTTTAGATTTTATAGTTTTACATGTAACTCATAGTAACATTCTAAAAGCCTATCAATTTGCTGTCCACAATAATGGTAACTTTGTTATCTACTCTGACAGCCTTTCTGCCTTATTAGACATGCAAAAACGTGATTACAATGACTCCACGATTCGTGAAATCCAGAAAATCTGAAAAAAAACACCGCAACAAAATTACCATATTCTGTGCTCCGAGACACCGAGGAATCCATGGAAAGGAATGTGTTGATATTGCTGTACAGCATTTCAGCAACGCCACATCTCACTACTTTACACCGGCCAACTCCAAGGATTTAAAGAACCTCGTCACCTGCCACCTTCGATCGAAGAAGCTGTCGGAATGGGCACATTTCAACCACCTGTATTCTGCCATCAACCCGATGTGTTCTAAATGTCCGTAGCCGCAAACTTAACGAAACGGGTATGAGGTACATTTATTCCCCTGCGCATTGGACACTCACAGACCACACACAAACATCTTCTCAACGAAACAGTCCTTCCACCATGCCCTCCCTTTGAAGCCGATCTAACCGTAGACCATCTTTTGGACTCCTGCTAGAACTTGGGAAGCATCGGACCTCCCTTTTTGGTTCCCAAATTCCATCCGAACTATTAAAAAATACGCATCTTTTAATATTTCCAAATTATATAATCTTTTTAAGAACTCTAACATAAATATATAAGACATAGATATAAATAATCACAAGTCGAAGGCCCCAGCAGTCTTGTATTAAATATAATGTTTAATGTAGGGATGTAACAATACAACATTTTTCCGATACGATTCCGATTCCGATTATTGAAGTAAAAAATGGAGATTCCGATACCGATATATACAAAGAGCTTATTAAAAGCACTTTTATTTAGACGGTCAGTTTAGTCTCAGTCCATTACGACCTTTCTACAGTGAGTAAAAAGTTGTGAGTTCCGCTTTTGCGTACACAGTGAGCTCTGGTGTATTCTGAACAGCTGGTTTTTTGTTTTAGTTAGACACATATATCCGTGCAACTTTACGCGCGCGTAAAACTGAAAATTTGTGAAAAATACATGACTAAGAATATTTTGCAAAATATGCACATAGTTCTTGCAACTTTTGAATCATCAGTATCGTACACAACTCTTTTTTCGAAACTGTGTTCTAACAGTTTTTTTTTTTAGGTAGCAGACCACTGTCGGTCTTAAGCGTGTCGGTGTGCAACTCTTTTTCATGATAACGCTTAAAGTGTGTCCACATGTTTGATATCGTGTAGCGTTTGTGTCATCATCCTGTTTTGTTTCAAAATTTTTCATAGCATGGACTGAGACTGAACTGACCGTCTGAAAGGCCTTACATCCCTAGTTTAATGTTTTAAAATAAAATAAATAATAATTTAATGTGACGTCACATAGCCTACAACCAGAGAATGATGAAGACACTTCCAATGATACCTTATTTGTGAAACTATGATAAGTTGTTCAAAAGTTATGATGGAACGAGGAACATCCATACTCACCCACTTATATACCGGTCAAACACAACCCTAATAAGATACAATTTTCAGACATATTCTTTATGATGACAGCATTTATTATATTTATTTTTTAATTTTATTTTCTCTATTTTATTGATAATTTTTTGCGTGCATTTATGCAGAATAGACAACTGTTACTTGAGGTTTGAAACTATCAGTTTCATACAAGTTTTGTTAAGTAAAAGTTTTAATTTTTTTTTATTTTTTTTTTTCAAGTTTTTCATAAATAAAAAAGTCTCACTTGCCACGTAGTTGCACCATAAATTACTTGTCGCCGTCACTCAGGTGCTTAAATTGTAAACTTTTTAAAGTTTTGTACTACTTCAGATTCAGCTTACCCAGTAGTACAAGTCGGTGTAAGACAACTCAACCCTATCTATGGTATTTTTGTTACTAGGAGTACTTACAAACACACATATACAATGTACAAAGATACTTCTCATGGATCTTCTCCATGGACTTCAAAGTTATACGAGGTTTTTAATTAAAGCAAAGTAAAAACTGTCTCCAGTTTCTATCTTCCACTCTCTTTGTTAACAACAAAGTTTAAATTAATAGCATAATTATTATCGCATCTTAAATCGTTTTTTGAAGTATATAGATAAAAACAAAATGGTTTTAAAGTTCAAGAACTTAAAGTTACCCCAATAGATACAATGACACGAAAACATCTAAAATTTTTGTAAATAAATAAAATAATCTCTCTTTATACCATAAACTTATTTAAAAACAAAATGCATAATACAATCTGCCAAAGTGAGAGTGGTGATAATAATGATGATGATAAAAATAAACGACAACTAATGAATGAATGATAAAAGAATAGTGGGAATACAAAGAAAAAGTTTCAGTGAAACGAGTTTGTTTTCTTCATTTTTCAAAAACCAATTAAGCCAAAGCAAGGAAATATAATTAATTAGACAAACTTTTTATGGTGTTGAGAATATGAATCTCTTTTCAGCAATATTTTTGTGCCTTTCTGTTGGATCCAAATGCAAATATACGTACAGTAAGTACATATGTATTCAAAAGCCTCACATCGAAGGATATATGTATGAATGCATGTGTCCTCCATTTAATGCGCTTATGGAAATTTATTGAAAAGTTTTGTGAAAGAACAAACACAATTATAGTAATAAAATTTATTTTAGATTCAATTAAATTTTCAAATTAATTTTTCCCCAAAGTGAACGAGTAAATTATTTAAGCCAACACTGCGTATACTTAATGCGATGAAATCTCATTCTTATTGAAGCAAAATACCAAAGTTAATCACTTTATTAATCGAATAAGATGGCAGCTTAATAGCAAATGCTTGAATAATTTCAACTTTTGGCCAAAATGGAATTCATTTTATTCGCTTCAACACTTTAATCTACTAATATCGAATGCTTCCCTTTGGCAGCCAAAGAGCACTAAATTACTTTTTGCCCATGAATTTCGCCCATTTCACTATATAATTCATTTTACTTCATTAATTTTGCGTTCGTTTTGAGTTTGTCTCACTCAAACTTACCCACCTCAGCCTCAAATCTACACTTCTACCTAACAAATTGCCTAGGTAAATTTACCTAGCAGAGCCAGAACGTAGATGCTCGCATAATTAAACTCTTAACGTGAGCATTTGTATGCGACTCTTTGAGTCTTTAATTGGTTAGGAATGGTAAAGCGGTGAATAGGTGGGGATTTCGGAAAGTGATGGAGTGATGGAGTCATGAAAAAGTAACCCTGGTGTTGGCTGCTTGCTACTACTCGTGTCAGACACGATTCATGTTTTCTAAAAGTTTACTGAAGCATGTCTGCGTTGTTTAGTTGACGAGCCAACACCTACATGGCTAATTTTGTTTATTATATACATACATATTACAAAGAAGACATCTACACATTTCTGCATATAGACATATGTATGTACACGATGTTCATTCATTCATACTACAATACAATATATTGTGTACCGAAATATGCATATAATGCCAATATAATGACACTTTTTGTTTATGTTTGCTGCTTAATTTAAGTTGGAAAATTAATTGTCATGGGATTTTAAGAGTATTTAAGTCTATTTATGATTTGATTTATAAGGAATTTATGTATTTATTAACTAATTTCATTTATCAATTGAATGTTGAACATTCAAAGGAAACCATTTGCATTCAGTAAATACAAAATTACTAAGGACTATGTAATTGACAACCTAGAAATCGACTAGACAATTTAAAAAACTTCCACGAATTGAATGTATTTATTCCCAAACAAAAGTTAAATGAGACAAATCATTAACTAAAGCTTACAATTATTTTAACCTATTTGAAAAATCCTCCTCCTTTGTTCGCAAAACAAAAATAAATTTGAAGACAAAATTAGCTAATTGAAAAATAATACACCAGCAATTAAGATTTAAAAGTAAATTGTGTGTGGGGAGTAGGTACTTCAAGCAGTAATCAGTGAACGATTTGTATATATCTGTAGCAACAAGTCAGAGTAGTTTGTAATCGAAAATCTATATTCTAATGGGCAACATTTTGTATAAAATGATTTTTGGTAGGTTTTCATTTAATGTTTTTAAACTCAGATACACTGCATCAATTTTTTCTAGGAAACAAATATCAATTAAAAAAAAATTACCATTAGGACTCTTGAATATTTACCATTCTTTGCTTAAGATTTTCTTTTAAAACTAATTTTGTGTATAAGAACTTCTTTAGTAAACTGTGCTTTTGTTAAAATGAAAGATTTGTACATTCGTCAAATTGAAGTGGTGAAACAACGTTTCTTGTATATAAAGGGTTGGCTATTTAAAAGTTTCGATTTAAAAATGCAATAAAACAAAAACGGTTTGAGATTTTGCCAAATTTATTTTTTTGTTTTGAAGTACAATTGTTTCGCTTAGAAATGGAATGTTATTTCATTCAAATAGCTGCCGTGGCTGGCCTCACAGTAGCCTATTCGGTCGGACCAATTTTCGAGCACTTTTCGAGTGTTTGGGGCCGTATCTCGTCAATGACATCACGAATATTGGCCTTCAACTGGTCAATTGTCTCTGGATGGTGGACATAACACTTGTCTTTAACGGCGCCCCACAGGAAATAGTCCAACGGAGTCAAATCGCAGCTTCTTGGCTACCAATTGACATCACCATTTCGGCTGATTAAACGGCCATCGAACGTTTCGCGCAATAAGTCGATTGTGGCATGAGATGTGTGACAAGTTGCACAATCCTGCTGAAACCAAACATTGTCCACATCAATACCATCAAGAGCGGGCACAAAAAAAACGGTTATCATGGTGCGATAGGTGTCTCCATTGACCGTGAAGAAATATGGGCCAATGATGCCTCCGCTCCACAATCCGCACCAAACAGTCACTCGCAATGGATGCATTGGCTTCTCTAAGTCCTCGTGTGGGTTTTCCGAGCCCCAAATACGGCAGTTTCGCTTATTGATATGATATGATTGAATATGAAAATGGGCTTCGTCCGAAAAGATGATTTTTTTTTTTTTGTCTTTGTTTTGGAAATAAATTTCCAATATAAATTTCGTAAACCGATTCATTTCGTTCAGCGGAGATAATATACTGAATTTTATGACAGAACAGAATGACATAAGTATTTCCAGAGTCTAATTAACCCGTGGTTCAATATGAAATGGATAGATGGCCCACCCTTTAGTATGTATATGCATTTCATTTTGATTTTATTGAAATGTTTTTAACTTAAATCGATTTAAGCTTTTCAGTTAAAATATGTATAAAATAATAAAAGATGTTACCAAAAACTATCTCCACATAAGATATTTTGACATAAGCATTACTGTTTGAAAAAACTTCAGTTATAAAGTAAAATGATATAACTATCACTCTGAACTGTTTTGATTCGGTGAATAATTAAACCATTCAAACTCAATTTACACAATTTTTGATATAAGCTACTCTGTCTTGTTGCCATAGATGTGTACTAAATTTTAGCCCCATAGCTCAAACAATGAATGCATAGCACGCAAAAGCATAGATGGACGGATAGATAGACGATACCATGGACGAGATACAATCGATTCGCCCTGATCATTTCCCATATACCTACATATGCTAAATGCGGTCTTCAAGAAACGATGAAGGACAAACTATCCGCCAACGTAGACCCGACGTGTTTTTTGACATTCTTGTAATCTAAATATTTTTATCCTTATAAAAACTAATATAAAACCCAGGTTTATGACTAAATCAGAAATCCGACTGTTTCATTCAGTGGCCAAACAGTAAATATTGCAGATGATTAGATTAAACCAATTCCACATCCCTCACTATCATTGTAATGTCTTATTGTGTTTTTAAAATCCTATCACAATAAATATAACATTTCTCATTATTTGTGATACAGTTATTTTAACTACATCCACGGAAGTTGGAAATCATTTTGTATCTTTAATTGCGATATGAATACTGATGTGATTGGGAGTACAGAACTGATCACAAGATTGGATGAAAGTTAACTTTCCTTACTTGCTAATTTACTATACAACATTCTTACCTTTTCTCTGTGTTCTTATGTAAGAAACTCCGTCGTGTATACGTAAATTACAGCATGTAATTTATCTATGAAAAAATCATGTAATTTACATGAATTTGTAAGAAACATAAAATTAGGAAGTTTTTAAAATTTTATATTAATTTTTTGGTTTCATTATGCACTTTGATGGTAAAAATGAAGAAAAAAAATTAATTTTAGATTTACGGGTAAGACTGGGTAAAACACTACAGAGGACTCCTTATCCGTTAAGAGCGCAACATTTACATTACTTACTTGATGTTTTTGCATACGGCAATCTGCTGTGCTAATGTATCATTTTTTGTGTATACTCTGTACGTTTTAGAGCATTTAGGAATTTATTTAATGCTCGATGTTTCCGACTGTATGAAATTTATGATACCTGTTTCTTACGTAAATGTTATTTTATATTATCAGCAAAGTCAAACACTGTTTGTCTTTTCTCTTTTTAAGGTTCCGTACCCAAAGGGTGCTAACGGGACCCTATTACTAAGCTTCCGCCGTCCGTACGTCCGTCCGTCCGACTCCGCTCTATCTCATGAACCGCAATAGCTAGACAGTTGAAATTTTCACGGAATGTGTATTTCTATTGTTATGATAGCAACAAATACTAAAATTAAAATAAAGATTAAATATGAAAAGGGGTCCCCATACAAGAAACGTGTGCTCCAATTTGCACTGCGCACAGTTTTAGAAGCTTTGTGATTTATTTTGTTTCATATTTTGTCAATGTTATTTTTTGTAATATACTTTTAGGCTTTATGAATATTTTGCAAAAGCTTTTTGTCAATTTCATAATAAATGCATATTCATTGTGTGTGGAATTGCTCGAGAATTGAGTTATTGAATACATAATTCATTTCTGCGGCAAAAAATCTTTCACGATGGTACGGAATGCCCCGTGTGCGAGTCCGACTCACACTTGGCTGATTTTTTTTTTTTATAATATCGGCCCTCCATAGCAGTTTTTACACGTTGATAAATCCAAATATCAATTTCAGTTAAAAATCTCACAAATTTAAAGGTTCATTTAAAATTTGCACCAATCGAATTTTAATAATAATGAATTTGATTACCCATATTTCAAATTATTTGGAAACGAAATTATTTGAATTCAAATATAAATTTATGCTAACACATAATATTTGAGTTATTATTCTGCTGCTGCTCAGTAATTTTGCTGAGTAATTAATTAAATGACAGCTAATTTTTTATGTTTGAAGATAAATTAGAAACGATAAATGTGTAAATTTATTATTCACTTGATTTTGCATAATTCATAAATGGAAATATGCGAATGTTTGATAAATGTTGACTGCAAACGTACGCAAATAACTACTAAGTACATGTGCTATGCATCAAGATACATAAGTGCACTATGCAATTTGCATATAAGCGAATTAATTGCACAACTGAAACAGGAGAAATTATTCAATTTCAATTTGAACTACCCAATTAATGCAAATCTAAATTAAATTTTAACAATAAATTTTTCATAATTATCAAAAAAACATAACAGGTTGAGTTTGAGTTTCATATATACAATAACATAGTACCTACATATGATGTATTTGATATTAATTATTTATTTTTTTGGTTTCTTTTTTTTTTGTAATTTAATTATTCATTTGACATTAAGCAATAAGCGCATTATGGAGATTATGATTAGATTACAAAATAAATAAACAAATTATAGAAAAATAAACAAAAATATATTTAACAAGTTCAATAAACGTGTCATATGATGTGATGTAATGAATATTAACTGATTACTTATGCTGAAAACTTATATAAATCGCACTACAATAACGAGTCACAAGCTGGTCGAATTGCATTTCTGTCATTTACCCGAATAATTAAATTTTTCCAAGTCAAATCGTAACTGATTACAAAATTTAAATTTCAACAAAGACAATTACAATGAAATGAATAAATGAAATTTTAAGCTCTCCATATGAACATGGAAAACAACTAAGTTTATGACATGGCTAAGATAAGGACAAAGGACGTAAAAAATATAATATGAAGTGTGTTTTCCTCTTTGTAGATTTGTCGTTGTGAGTTAAATTTGAGATTGTTAACCTTCAATTTACATATGAGGCGATTCCATTATCGCGGGTGTACCATTTAGACGTATATAAAGTCTCATAACAATAAAATAACAAAGATTTTTAATAAAATTATTCTAGGAAGGGCTACATATTAAAATGTTATTTATAAAAATTGTAATGAACTATTTAAATAAACAGGAGAGAGGTTAAAAGTGCTATCGGGGGTGTAACAAAGTTGGCCTTTACTCTCTAGACTATGATACAAAAACAAAAAAGTCTGTTAATTGTGAAACATCTTTTATGTTATGCCTTTAGGTGTTAAATTAATCTAATATATACATTAAAAAAAAAATAGAAAACAAGATTAAACAATGAATTATTAAGTTTTGAAGCAATCGCGGGTGCAAAATAATCGTCAATAAAACCTTATACAAGAACGCAAAAAGTGATGAAACAATGTTTATGACTGTTCTTTGTCATTTATATTAATTATATCTTTTCAAATATGTCAATTCGCCGAAAATTTTACTGTTAATTGTGAGGGAGATTCATCATTTGCAGATTCGTCATTTGAATCGCTATATATTTACATCTAAAATGAACTATTTTCTTTTCTTTATTGTGGCTTAATTCATCACTAACTATGATCATTGAATGGAGTTTATCGGTGCTGATTGTATTTATCTTGATTGATCAGCTCATTATTCTCGGAAAAGTTTATTTGTACAATTCTTAGTTTCCTCACTGGTCAGGTCTTGTTTCGCAAAGTAATCGGACCGAACTTTTTTAACAAAAGAGTGCAGCTTTAATTTAGCAGTGCAGTTTTTTAGTTTATCTAGTGCTAAGTGATCGCTTTTGTGTTTTCGGTTACACCTGTTTCTATCTTTTTTGACCTAAGGTTGGAATTGTCTTTCAACAATTATTGTTAATATTTTAAGCGTTTCCGTTTCCCAAATGTTAAATATAAGTATAACAGTTAAAAACGTTAGTTGTCAACAAGTTGCACCCGCGATCCTAACATCACGATCAACGTTTATTTTAATTCAGCTAACATTATACTCACAAAAACAATAAATTCATGTTTGCCTTCAATTTATTCTTACTTTTGAAAAGTTTAAAAAAACAAACTTTTACATCTTTTCTATTCCGGGTGCAACAAACTGACAATGTAACCTTGTAGCATAACACAACAAGTACATAAATCTTAATAAATGAATATTGTCACTACACAGTAGCCAGTAAAATATAATCTTAACTATTCGTAAAAGCTGTTTCGCGCCAGTCCTTTCAGGCGTTATTTTTCAATGTATGCCAACTTTTCGAATGATAACGTTTCCAAGCGCCCCCAAAACTTAAATATAAAATTATACATTTTTTTTATTAAATTTAAACCTTCTTCTTTGCAATCATATCGAACAAAATAACAAATATTGAGATTTCAAAATTAATGTCGATCATCGCCTCTAGCAGAATCACGCTATGGTAGATTAAAATTCATTTTTTTTTTGGTAATATTCCTTCTTAAACTTCAGACAAGAAAATTGTATCATTTACTGTACTATTCTCAATATAGCTTAATAGCTGAGTAAAGTTTCCTTCTTTTTCTTTATCTGCCAATTCGATTCTGAATACGAGCGATCATTAAGTTTTACAATTGTAAAAATATTTAACAGAAACAATTACAGTAATTAACTACAATACATTTAATTTCAGTATATTTGTGACAATGTCATGTTACAATTGTCTCTCTCTTGCCGCCATTTTTTTGTGGTTGGTTGATTGGTCTCGTTGTATGATTTTCGCTGGATAATACTCCAATGGTTTCCTGCTGCTTTCTGAAGGGTTTGATAGTTTTCCGTCTCTGTGCGGAGATATTTATTCTGTGTCAGACGCTGCTGAAGCGCATTGTTGGGCTTAATGTTTATTTTGAGGGGACATCAACTCACCTCATCAGTGTAGTAATCGGCATTGTGGTTTTTTATAATTAATGCTTAACAGTGCCAGTAGTGTGGCGTCAATGTACAAACACCCGCTTATTGATTCACTACCCGCAACCTGTGACCTCTCCAGTAACCTTTAGCTGGGCCTCCGCAGAATCCCTTCTATTCCGCGCTTCGGAGCCTTGGACATCTTTATATATATAATTCGAGTGTACAAAATTTTGTGACTGTTTTGCTTCTAAACGGCTAGACCAGTTTCGATAAACTTTTTTTTGTTTTACTTATGGAGTCACCAAGATGGTTTATGCATCATTTGGACCCGGTAGGTGGCGCTGTTGTCGAGATAAAGGCATTTTTTACCAAATTTTTAAAAGTTTTTACCTTTTAATATACTATTTTCAAGTATTAAGTTTTTTGAAAACCACTCCGAGACCAAACAAAAAGTTTTGTACTTTTTTTTCGTTTTTAATGCTGTGGTTGTTCTTATACTTCTATTTTTTCTGTCTTAGTACGCACTTTTTGCACTCTTCGTTTCTGTATTTGATGTTCATTGAGAGTAGGACAAGAAGGAGGCAGTGTGTTTCGTTGTTTGTGCTTTGCTTTGTTTGTGTTTCGTGTTTGAGGCTATTGATTATCACGACGGGGCCGCAGCAAAGCGCGCTGGGCTACGCTAGTAACAATATAAAATTTAAAATGATTCACATATAAAAATAATATAACTTTTGTAATTCAAGTTGTCTGCTTATCAAACATATGTTTCAAATATTAGAATAACTAACTTACCTTTTTACAAAAATTTGATTTCTTGTCAAATGTTTTTCCCTGCATAATATTTATTCCCTAATCTAATAAGTTTGTGCATGTACCATATATTATTCATCTAAGTTCAGAGTTAATTTTTTATTGATGTAAAGACTGCTTTTATAAAATACCTATGCAATATTCACACAAACTTTAGAATTTTATCGCATCACTGAAACTGATTTTTGAATAGATTCATGTCCAAGGGAAATCAATGCAAAATCGAAAAATCAAATTAATTCTTTTAGAAGATTTATGTAAATTTAATAGTTTTTTCTATTTAAAAATAAACACAATAATAAAAATTGTTGCGAATTTTTCGATTTCTTGATCGATTTTTTTTTTTTTTTTTAATAAGATAAGTTTATATGCAGCGACGACAGGCGTTACAGATACCGAATATACAACGCAATATACGGGATCACTATCAATCAATGCTAATAAGCAAAACACGTACCAGGTCTCTTTCAAAGTTCTCGTGCGAGTTCTGCCAGAACTCGCTCGTCTGACATGGTCAGTCTAAAAAGTGTTGGTAAAATTTGGACTCTTTTAGGTAATTGTCGATGGTCTTATTCTTTCTTTTTGTTGCGCGGCAATAAACAGCTGATAATAACAGACAATATATTTAAGGAAAATTTTAATTTTAATTTTTTTGTAATCTATTTACAAAATACGTAGCAGGATTGAAAAAAGGAAATGCCAGAACTATGTGCATACACTGTAAAATGTTCTAAATCATGTATTTTTCACAAAATTTCAGTTTTTATTTCTCACAATTGCCACAACGTTCCATTTGTGTATTTGTGTGTGTAATGAAAACAACAAAACTAAAACAGTTGCTCAGAACTCGCAACTCAGAACTCGGTGACAAAAAACGGGTAACCAGAACTCGCTGTCTGAACACACTATTGCATAGACAGAACATAGACACAGCTTTCAGATTGGTCGGTCTGGTAGCAGTGGTAGAAAGTGATGGCCATTGTTACCAATTTTTGTGATTGCTGCCAACTTCTTAGTTGAGAAAACTGCTGATGATGGAAACAAATAATTGTAATTATTTGATATTTCAATTTTTTTTGTTAAAATTTCAATATAATCAGTATCAGGAATGAAAGAGGGAGCTGCAAAAACCAAATGTTCTAAATCATGTACTTTTCACAAATTGTTAATATTAATTTCTCAACTTTGTCACAACGTTCCGCTTGTAGTATATACAATCAAAACAAACGACAAGTGTATTTTAGACACAAGAAACACACTGTATACGGCTGTGTCTAATCAGCGATATAAACACACTGTATTAAGCTATAACTGTATTTCAAAAGTGCTGGCGTTACAACGAAGCGAACAAAAAGATTTTGATTGATAGGGCAAGAAAACTTCATCTGTTCCAACACTTACCAAGAGGAACACAATGAACAGTACAAAGTGTTCCGTCTTCTTGTTTCGTTTGGTGTGTGTTGACATAAAACAAAATTTGATGAAAAATAACAATTTGCCCGCGTTAACGAATATTCACGAAATTGTGTACGCACTCAAAATTGTCAATGCTATGTCCAGTCTAACTGTCTCGGCATACAACATAAAAATAAAAAAAATAACACAAAGTAAAAAATCAGAGAGGTAACGTGGGCGGAACGTAATAAATAAGTCAAAGAACGTAAGAATTTTTATGAATTTTGATTTACGCGCCCAAAAGAAGAAATAAACCGATACACAGACAAAAACTTCATCTATACATATACCTAATGTATAACCAATTGTCCAACGTACAGTGTAAATATAATGAAATTTTGCTGTTTTTTATTTATTGTTTTCGCTTTAAGCTTTGATAAGTGATTCGTGTAAGTATATGTATAGAAATAGTCAAATAGCAGACAAAAAAAAATACAAAAAATCATATCGAATGATCGTATTGTAAGTTTTTTTTTTTTTTTTGATTTTGTATTTCTATAAAAATTCTATAAAAATTAATAATAATTAAATAGCGCGAAATAAAAAAAATTGATTTGTTAAAATTGGGGATCGAACCGGTGAAGCGATCTCACGTGCGCATTATTGTGCGTATACTGAACAGACGATTTGGCACTCTCGGCCAATGACTACTATTGTCTGAAGTGGTCTTAGAAGCGAGAAAATGTTTTTTTGAGGTATTGCATTTAATTTTTGTACAGTATTTGTTAGAAAAATGGAAACAAATAACATTTTTATACCCTTCAAGCGCACATAAAAAATAAAAATAAACCATTCATACAACCACAAAAATTGAAATAATGCAAGCACACACACAAAAAGGTCACACAGCGTTATGTTTTTTCGTTTCATACCTTCTTTTGCAATTTCAGTGAGCCGCGTAAAAGAACTTCGTTCCAAAAAAAATTTTGAATTGAAACTTTGTTTGCAAAAAACAACATTTAAACATGAGCAATGGATTAAGTTTTCTTGTTTGTTTTTCTTTTTTTTTTTGTTTACTACACGGTATAGTTTGCGCCATAAGAAACTATACAATTATCGACAATAGAACACGTTTGAATCAAAATTGTTTTGATTCGGTGTTTCTAGGCCGTATGTAATTTTGTGGACAATCAGCCATAAAGCAACGTAGACAAAAACCGGAAAGAAGATTATCATTGGATATGCCAAAGATGTTATACTCTTCACGCTCCTCCGGGTTGCATCCAACCGAACGGCGTCAAATTGCAGATATCAAATATGTTTCTTTTCTTAGCATCACCATATTCTCTCTGTTACAGTTTGAGTATCAACAAAGAACTCAGTTTGAGTATCAAATATGAGCACAGTTTGAGCGGCACTGTACTTTTATTGTACTTTTACTGTATTTTTAATTTGACAATTAGTTTGGGCCCCCTAGGATCTCGAAATATTCATGGTTGATGAATATGCATCAGAAACTTACAGTATCCAAATTTCAATTCGATACGTTAAAAATCAAAAAAACTTTTTCTAATAAGATTAACAATTTAAATGGGGGACTAGTTTGCATACATACAGACGGACAGACTCATCGAGTTGATTTAGCCATGTCCGTTTTTGTGGTCTGCCATGTCTCCTTCTGTGTGTTACAAACTTCATGACAAACTTATAATACTATTCTCTTCCATGAAGAGTATAACAATGTGTTTCCTTTGGTGTATGGGCTCTCAGCAGAAACAATGTAACATTGTTTCCAATAGACAAAAAAAAAACATGATTGTTCGCTTCGGTGTAACACCAGCCTTACTCCAAAGATAATTATAGATATTCGTATGCTGCAAAGAAAATGTCTACTCTTATCCCAAAAATCAGTATTTACGAGAGATACTTCTTCCTTACATTCCACTTGGAAATGTTATTTAATATAAAAAAGTTTTGTTGATCATTTATAATTCAATTACAGACGATGATTTCGATAAAAGTACTAAAAATAGATCGAGCATTGGATCCAGGACCAGAAGATGTAATAAAATCAACATATTACATGTTAAAAAGAATCAATACAATGCAATGCATTTAAATCGAAAATGTCAATCCCAAAATTATTCAATCTCAATTCTCGAATACTAAAATATAATAAAAGTAACGTTTTTTTTTTGTTTTGTTTTTTTTGAGATACAAATTTTAAATACTTCAAGTCACTTACTACTACCTACCAACAACTTTACCTTACCTACTAAAACGATTAAAACTATTGTAAAAAAATTTCATATGAAGCAGGTTGTCCTGTGAACTAAGTAAGTTCCACAAAGGATTTATTCTATAGATTTGTCCAATTCAAAAAGAAGCCAAAGGCTATGGGTTCACCACTGCATGTGAGTTTGTTCTTGTTGCAGTACTAAAGTTATAGAAGTTGTTTGAATTGTTAGTCTTATTGTTGATTGGGCACTTTGCAGGCAAATGAAGTTGTTATAGTCTCGTACATCAGTATTCGAAATACATACTGTAGATATGTTAGAATATGAACAAGGACAAGCGATTTAGACAATAAGTAGGAATATGGAGAATGGAGAATGGAGAAAGAAGAGGAAAAGACATGACGACTTAATGAATCAACGCCTGAAAGGATGAACCGGACATGGACATGGACATAGATAAAGCACCTAAAGGTACAATTCTGTACCACACGAAATCAGACAAACATTGAATTTACTATGTGCATGTTGAAGTGATGTGATGCACTTGAAACCTAAAACTGAATTTGCAAAACTAGCCAAAGGCTAATCATTTGTACGACAATAAATTGTTAGTTCGCATCCTCACTCACTCACATACAATACATATAAGTATGTATGTATATGTATATGTTGCAATAGAAATAGTATGATCTATTGTAGTATTATCATAGCTTCACATGCAGTGCTATGTGTATGATGATAATTGCTTGCTGCCCAAAAGATTTTCTGATTGAATTTCAAACTTAGGATTTCTTTACATGTAAGTTTAGTTTCCAGCTTACATTTGGACACAAATAACACTCTTAAAAACAAAATTATTTACAAAAAACATTGCATACTTACAAGCGCCAGTTTCTTCATTCACATTTAATATTTTACTTATTAACTAAATGACTACCACAAGATTAACTAGAATTGTATCTACGAATTTGAAACACTTGCAATTTTTAATTAAATTTTCTTTATGTTGTATATATGCAAAATTAACAAAACTACAAAAAGAAATCAAATGAGATAATAAACTTAAAATAAAATTATTATGCAAGTGAGCCAAGGCATCATAACAAATTAATTTATTCAACTTTAATACGCTGCTCAATTGCAACTCATTTGTGAGTGTTTTATAATTGTACAATTGTGCAAATCAGCAACAATACCAGCAACTATAAGAATACCAACATCATCAAGAAATACAAAAATAGCAACAATATTAGCTAAGGACATTTCTAAGGATGTTAAGTTTAAAGCAGCAACAAGCAACCAACAACCAACAACCAGAAACCAGTAAAAGAAAAGTTCCTTATGAAGGCTACTAATATCCTGAATTTTCCAGCAAATGGGGACAACTTTGTTGCAATTTCAGTTACACTTAAGTTCTTGTTGCTTTTGCTCATTTCCCATCAAGTTGGTTTAGTGAGTGGCAACATTGTTGCTGCCAATCAATCTCTGTCCTGTATTTGTATTTGTATCTGCTCCCCTACAAATATACTCAGTATGTGTGAGTGCGCACATTTTTAAAGATATCAAAAGCATACAGAAATGTTAAAAAGAAAAGCATCAAAGAACCCTCATGTTAAGCTAACTTTGAGCATACTTAAAAAGTCACTTCTTTTCTGGAGACTTTTGTGTAATTGCAAACTTTCTTAACATGATCTGGGCTTATTTCAATAGTTATGTTAAACGTATTTTTATCTAAATAGACAATGTGTAGACCGATGGCAAGGCTGTGGATGATGCGAGTCAGAAATAAATAGTTTAATACATGTTGAGAATATGAACAGATCGCTAGTGAAACGTATAAAGACAACCAACGTTAATTAAGTCGGTTACAAAAAAAGAAATTCAAAAATTTTTAATGATGTATAATGTTACACCGCACGGTACTATAGGTGCA
The DNA here is from genome assembly GCA_037043315.1 of Amiota communis. NCBI lineage: Eukaryota > Metazoa > Arthropoda > Insecta > Diptera > Drosophilidae > Amiota > Amiota communis. The sequence goes on from JBAMAV010001101.1 coordinate 1,772,993, forward strand.
GCACCAACTGAGTTAATGTTCAATCGAGTAATAAGGGACAAAATTCCAGGAGTTCAGCTGAATCAGAAGAAATGAACAGAGATCTCATAAAAGACAGAAAGGAAAGAAATGGACAAATAGCGCTAGGAGAGCAAAATATATTGATATAAAAGTTGGGGACAAGGTTCTTTTAAAAAATGTGGTATTCCCTCATAAACTGACGTCAACATTTGACACTACAGTATATGTTGTAACAAAGCGAGAGGGAAATGTAGTGTAGGTATCTGGAGAGGGAGAGTGTTATACTAGGAACGAGAGCCATCAGAGGAAACTTGCGAACGCTTGGAACCCGTTGTTCAGTTTGAGTACCACGAATAACGAAGCAGTACTCCCAGTGACTTCCCAGGTAATTCCGACATTCCAAGACGACACGGCCCTAGAAGAGTTTGGCGTGAAGCTACAAGAGAAGGCGTGAAGCTACATCTAGAAAGGAAAAAAGGAGTGCGGAGACCGATAACAACGTGAGAGAACTCCAGATAGCAAGGCTGTGCATGATGCGAGTCAGCAATAAATAGTTTAGTAAGTATATGTTGAGACTCGGTCCGAGTAACATGTGTTTATCAGTCGATGAGTAAACGAATATCTATACATACAGAATCAAGGTGTTGAAATAGTAGTTTTTACAGACAGTATAAAGATCGATTACACACTCATAATTTATGTCAAAGAAAGTTACTAATGTTATAGTCTTTCTTCATTTAATAATAATTTAAATATGATACCGATATGCTGCTGTTACTTCAACAAGAGAGTTATAATACTTCTGTATGTTGACAACTCTGATTAATCTTTTACTTTACTAAATGATTGAGTTAATAAACGACATTAAAATGTCTTTAATCATAGGTGTCATTTAAAAGCGAAGTAAAATTTCGCAAATGACACAAGTAAAATTAACCTTTTACTCTCTCTCTCTCTTCATTATGAAGATGAATGACAAACAAACATTTTACGAGTTAAACGTGATTACAGTTTTAAGGATGTAAATATACTAGGTGCAACAGATTTACCAAATCATCTTATCTATTGTATCAAGGTTGCGGATTATTCGCCAGACATGACTCCTACGACTATCATCTGTTTCAATCGATGGCTTATTTAGTTACATTCCAATCAACATTTCAATTCCAATCAAGGATGGAACACCTGATATGGATCACTTTCAAGGAGAAAATATACTTCTATATTAGTAAAAAAACATTTTATTATAAAAACAAATGGCAATTTTCTACTCATACACCTGGATGGAAAAAACACAAATCAACTTTTTTATCCAAAGAAATCGTAATTCAATTAAAATAATTTTATAGTGCAAAAACATCCTGCACTCAACTACTACTAAACAAGCATGGAATGGGCTACCCTGTAAATTAAACGACAACGAAAATCTGATTTAAAAACTTTATTTACCAAAAGTAATTTTAAAAGTGTAAAAATGTAAACTTTCTTATTTTGCACTCAATTTTGTTTTTTTCGTTTTTATGAGTTACACACTTAGAGACATATAAATATATACAAAAATAAAACATTTTCCGTGCACATCATTCAAGATTAAGTTGAAATACGTGCGTGCGTGCGCGACACAACGTGGTGTATACGTAATACGCGAATTACTTCTACTATTTGCGACTCTAATGTGAATAGCTGCATATAACATACAATACTATTTCCACACAAATAACGCATATTATTAAATTTTTCCAAAAATAGGAAATAATATTTTCGTATTAAAAGAAATCATTCAAGTACGAATTTTGACAATATAATATACATATGTACATGTGTGTGGATGTGTGTATGTAAAAGTTGCCCCAGTTGCAGGTGAGTTGCGTCTCAACGAATTGAGTTGGATTTGGAGTTGAGAATGAAAAGAAACTGAAACTAAAGTTGGAGATGAAGCAAAAATGGGGTTGACAGCGACACGTCAGCAAAAATTTTTAGCGTCAACATAGTAATCACGTATACAATTTCAAAACGAAACGAAACGAAACAAAATAGGGAAGGATATAAAATGAAAATGGCTAAGAAGGAAACACCACAGCAAATGGCATGTAGTATTAGACAAGTTGAGGACGCAAGCCATGATGAGCTTCATGAAATGAGATAAAAGAGGCTGAAGCTGAAATAAAAGTTGGCAGCAGGAGAAAAGTAATAAAATGAGGTGTGCTAAGTTGCATTTCAAATGTTTTGAATAATTTAGGAGGGGATTTGATGATTTGGGAATTTAAATTTTTGATATGCGAAGAGAGCAAAGAAAGATATCCATGAAATAATAGTTGATGAGTGACCAAAAATATTGAAGTAAATTTACAAGTTTATCCAGCAGAATTTCTTTGGACTTTGAAAGTGTTTCTTTTTTATTTTATTTACCTTTGACCAACTGACTCTACTACTCAACACATAGTTGCCCTCAATTGATTACAGGAAAGCAAATAAAAGTAAAATTATTCGACAAACAAACACAGCCAAACAGCCAAACTGTTAGAATTTTATTTAACTTGTTTTAATACCTCAATCATCTAACTATCAGATAATGCTATTATGGAAGGATATATTATATTATTAAATTACAGGTTTTTAAAACAAGTTGAAATATGTATGTGTACCATTTTACTTTGTTAAAGGTAGAAGACCAACTTAAAGAAATGTTGGAAATATTTATTTTATAAGAACGAAAAACGAACATCTGCCCTTAAGTTTGTCGAGGACAACTGTTGGCGATTTATCTTGTTCAATTGTAAGAAGGAAAGTTCATTTGTTTTTGTTATTGTTTCATTCACAATTCGCACTAATTTTGTATTCTGTTGACAATGATGATGGCATCGTGGACGACGACGACGTGAGTGCGTCTCTAAAGGGCTGATGAAATAACTATTCTATACCGAATATAAGTATGTACTATAGTATACAGAAGCAAACAACCAAGGATCCAAATGGAGAACAAAAGCAATGTTAGTAAAGAGTGGCACAAATTGTTGGCAAATAGTTTTCAAAATTAGCAGATATAAAACAATGGGGAAATGGAGAAGGAAGAAATTAAGACATAAGGCATAAGAGGTAGTAAGCGAAATTGTGAAAATTAATTAAAACATTAGTAGAATGGCGAAGATGATGGCGATGGCGATGGTGATGTTGATGGCGAAGACGCAGACGACATCGGTGATAACGAATCAAGCAAGTAACTGAGCTAGTCAGCGATAGAATGGGAGTATTTCTAGGGCTAATTGTAGACTTAATGAAAAACTGAAGAGCAATAAAACAAAAGGAAATGGAAAGGAAAAGGTAATGGCAATGGCAAAGAAAAACAAAAGAAGAAAATCAAGTACGAACGAATGAACGAACGAACATTCTAAGAAGACGGAAATTGCAATTAGCAACAATTTTATTTCAACATTTTCTCCTTTTCCCCTTCTCCCCTCTAAAACACAACAATTTTAGCAATTTTCTCTTTTTATCGAACTCATTTGGACAATGCAAAGAAATGGCCTCCTTATCTGTATGCAACACCTGTTGTCTATCAACATTTTATTTCGCTTTCTATTTTTGATGTGAAACATCTTTGGTTTTGGTAGGGTAAAATTTCAAATTTGCGTCATCGTCATGGATGGAACGGTGTACTTTTCGATCTAAGCTATGAGAGAAATTAAGCAACGCATGGCACGGCAAGTATTTGGATGAGGGACCAGTTTAGTGATCCGTTGCCGACACTTATTGTACTTATTTACTTATTATACTGTTCACGGGAGTGAATAGTATTATAAGTTTGTCATGAAGTTTGTAACACACAGAAGGAGGCATCGCCGACCACATAAAGTGTATATATTTGTGATCAGCTTGATGAGACGAGTTGATTTAACCATGTCCGTCTGTCCGTATGTATGTATACAAAATTGTCCCTCAATTTTTGAGCAAGAGAGAGTTTTTGCTGATAGATTTCTTTTTAGCCACCAGGTGTGTTTTTTGATGTATCGAATTGAAATTTGGACAATATAAGTCTCAGATCAATATCCATGAACCGTGCAAGTTTCATGATCCTAGGGTTACCAGGAGGGGTACCTCCCATACAAACCCAAATTAAATGGGAAACTTATAAAGAATAAAAGTACAATAAAATTGCCACTCAAACTGATGTGATGCTAAGAAATGAAGGTTGCTTACAACTCGGAGGAGCGTGAAGAGTATTACATCTTTGGCATAGCCAATGTAGCCTTCTTTGTGGTCTTTAGTTTTGTGCGTCTCAAACCAAAAGGGAACAGCCCAAAAATCGATTTTAGCCAGCTATACGAGTGACACGGCAGAATATGACAAACATCACTATGAAGCAAGGTGTGCGAGTGAGATGGCAAAACATGACAAACATGACCATGCAGAGACTTTAGTCATGTATTAAACGAAAAACCAAGCATCCTGCATTAACTCAATTATGCTCGTGACGACAAGTAAATTAATTTAAAGAGGATTCTGAAAAAAAAATTTGATTATTCGTAATGAAAAGTTGTGGATTTTGAGATGATGATCAGCGACTGTAAAAACAATTCCTATTTTTTTACATCAAACACAACGCTAGCAAGAACGATACAATGAACATAATCAATTGCGCCGACGCGTTGCTCCTAAGGACCTGGAAAGAGCTGCATTCCATTACGATTAGGAAATCAATTACGCTGCGGATAAATCAGTAACGATTGGAGCACTTTCCGTTGTTTGTCAGCATTGTAAGGCGATGCAATGTTTGGGAAAGAGAGGCAGAACAACATCTGCCCGGGTATCTAGTTATTGTATAAAAATACTAATACGACAGTCGAACTGTATCGGATTCGCAAGGAAGTGCAAAATACGTTTATTCGTTTTACAAAAATGATAAATTTTGATACCATTTTCAATTGATCCAATGTTGGTTCTCGTGACGTGATCTTCTCATATTTTTAGGACTTCAAATGCATTGGTCGGGACGTCACTATTCATCTTTAAAAACTATCATATAAACTTCATGGATGAAGAGACTCGTGCCAGTATAAGTAACTTCTTAGCATAACATCCTGAATCCCCTAATTATGTTTTACCCTTTTTGTTTAGGCAAATAAAATTGCATGACATTTAAATCAATTCATAGTAGACTAGTTGGGTGCCCGCGGCTTCGCTCGCTGATATAAGTATTAGACATATTTCTTATAGCGATTTCCCGCTTCACTTCGCGCGGAATATTGTTTATATTAATAGAAATCTAAAATAAAATTAGCCTATGTTACTCCTTAATGCATCAGCTATCTGCCAGTGAAAGTCCCGTCAAAATCGGTTCAGCCGTTTCAGAGATTAGCGGGAACAAACAGACAGACAGACAGACAGACAGACAAAAATTGTAAAAAATGTCATTTTGGCATATGTACTGGATATATATTCATATATGCAAGAAGTAAAAATCTGTTCTTTTAATATTACAAACAGCAACTTCAATTTTATTTATCTGTATAGATGTAACAATAAAAACTGTATTCAATCTATACAGATAAATAAAATTGAAGTGTCTGTAATATTAAAATAACCGCTTTTTACTTCTTGCATATGATATATAGCTTTTGCCAGCGACTTCGTTCGCGTGGACTTCAGGTTCGTCCCGTCTTCTAGTAATAAGTAAGAAATACGGTAACTAAGCACTGCAGAGCCCTAATCATAAGCCTATAGGTAGCTACTGCAGTATGCTCCTATAAACTACATTTAACGATCTTTTTCCTTCAGCATAAACATGCAGATTCTTCGCTTTGGAAACACGTGAGCAAGCCACATAGAGCTGACCGTGAGAAAAACATGGCGTGCCCAAATGTAGGCCTGCTACCTTCAAGGTTTGACCCTGCGATTTGTTGATCGTCATTGAAAATGCGACTTTTAATGGGAACTGCAGGCGTTTAAAATTGAATGGCAAGTTGTTGGGTATGATTGGGATGCGCGGTATAAGAACATTGTCTCCCTTGGCTTCTCCAGTTAAAATTGTAGCCTTCACTATATGCCTTCCTAATTCGGTAACTCGCAACCGAGTACCGTTGCATAATCTTGGCGCATCCAGGTTACGTATTAACAAAACGGGTACACCTACCTTTAATTCCAACTTGTGTGATGGCACCCCGGACAACTCTAAAGAGTTTAGGAACTCTACGGGATAACTTGTAGTGTCATCGGATGACATAACTGTGTCAATGGAATTATACACTGATGTTTCGCTGTTTATTTCGGCCAAGATTTTTTTATTTATTTTCGCAACAGTCTCATTTTTTGGTGCCAATATGGTTCTTTCACACAACCAATTTTCGTCAAGAATATTTTGTTGCAAATTCGGAAAAACTTGTTCAATAAGTTCGTTTTCTGTCTCCACAGCATGACAAAATTGCTGTGTGAAAAGAACCATACCTTCTTGGTCGGTGTTTAGGTGGCCTTCACCAATTTCTAGTAGTTTTTGAGCATATGCTCCTGATTCGACATCGCTGAATAACTGGACTCGCATGTTAGTGGTAAGATAAAGCTTTTCAACTTTAGACCACAGATATGAGGCTTTTAGACATGCGTTAATTTCATCTGCTGCAGTGCCTCTCTCGATAACAGGTAAAGTCTGTCTAAAATCCCCTGCCAATAACACTACCACACCACCCATCAACTTTCGATTGCTGTGAATATCTTGTAGACAGCGATCAAGCGCCTCAATGGCGCGTTTGTGTGACATAGTGCACTCGTCCCACACGATCAGCATACATTGTTGCAAGAGGGCGCCACGGGCACTGCTCTTACTGATGTTGCACGTTGGGGTTTCTTCGCTCGCCAGATTAAGAGGTAATTTAAAAACCGAATGTGCCGTTCGTCCACCGCTCAGCAATGTTGCAGCGATCCCAGAGGAAGCCACCGCTAATGCAACTTTACGGTCCTTACGAATTTTTGCTAGAAGCAAATTAAGCAAAAATGTTTTACCTGTACCGCCCGGGGCGTCAAGAAAGAAAAGGCCGCCTTTGTCAAGCTCAACTCGTTGTAATATTTTGTTATAAATGTTTTTTTGTTCGGGTAGCAGGCGTGGTTCAGTTTCGCTGACCTGAGCGTCTAATAAAGCAATATCGTAGCTTAGCTCTTTGATCAAATCGGTCGACAACTCTCCTCGACGCTCTGGTGTAGGCATACCGAAGTCAGACAATTTCTTACCGGAAATCGTTATTATTTTGTCCTCTATATGTCTCAGTGCTTCATTGAAACATAGATCATTGTTGACTTGATCCATCCTTTCAAATCTATGCAAGATATCCTCCGATAATGCAGATTTATACTTATCCCATAGTTGAAGGGGATTGGATAAACCGCAAGTGCATATCAATATTGCAAATAGTTCTCTTATTTGCGAAGGAGAGCGACACAGCACTGCCTCTTCCATTGTGGCATCCCAGTGGTTGTCATCTTCCAACAACCCCAACTTCTCACACGCTTGTCGAAAAGTTTCAAGTTCTTGGCCGTCAACTGTTTTTAGATCCAAAAAGCTAGTGGGGCCCTGTACTACATTCAGCAGCATTCGCAAACAGTAACATTCGAAGTTACTAACATGCACTGTGTAAATGCGCCCAAGAGCATCTCCTGCCTTCACACCTGGCCAGCCGTCGACAGGTGTGCCTTGTAAACGACGTTTCCATTCTTTCGACGACACGTTCCATGTATAGTAGCGGGGTACGTCAACATAAAGTAATGTTTTTGCAAATGCGTCATTTTGGCAAAGCAGGAAAAATGCAGTTAGTGTCGTCTTAGGTGGTGCGGCCATTCTCTCTCTAAAATTGTTTTCAGTGAAGTAAATCCGCTGACCATTAGGCAGATGAACCGCAAGGTGAGTGACTGTTGGGTGTCTTTCATGCAGAGGCAGACCCAAGATCCGCCACGCTGCTTCATTACTACTAACATATCTACCGGCTCGATACGTTTGCACCTCATCTCTCGGGTCAATATTAACATTCCCTTGCTGTCGAATGTTAAAAATAGCCTGGTCGCTGCCTTTGTTTATATATTTACAAATATATTTTATCGCCTGTACCGTATTGCAGAACTCTACATTTATGTGACAGTTATAAATTTTAGACAGAAGAGGAGAATATGGGACAATCCAGCTATTGTCAACCAATACTTCCTGTGTTCCACCTCGGGTTTTTAGAGTTATCGTACGGCCGCCATCTCCTGGTGTTCTACGCCTGTACAAAGGATAGCCTTTGTCGTTAGTTTGAGTATCTTTTAAAAGCGCCCTTGGATACTTTTTGGTGCATTTTCCTTCTTTCATGCATGGTGATGACGGATTTAGTGCACCACAGGGACCGTGAATCATATTTTTGGTTACAGTATCGTAGAGTTTTCGATCACTTTCTGGATTTGGTATCTCCGCACTTATGACTTCATCAATTTGGTTGGGGCGTAATTTTTCCGTCAACCACAGCAGTAAGTGCACGTGAGGCAGACCTCTTTTTTGCCACTCGATCGAGTACATGAAACACTTCATATCTCCAAATATTTTACCTTTTGTAAGTAGAGCAACCAATTTTTGTACTTTTATTTTAAATAACCTGGCTGTTAAGTCATGTCTGTCTGTTGCATTTTGACCTGGAATGAGCTCTTTAGTAATTTCTGGCCAAGCGGGATTACATGTCATTGTAATAAACAGATCAGGCCTCCCGTAGTTACGCACGTATGTGAACGCATCCTGCGTGTACTCATGAAGATATCTCGGGCTATTTACAAATGATGATGGGAGTATTACCAATTGACCCAAATTGTTTGGATCTAAATCCGCATCATTCCTGACCGCGTCTTGTAAATGTATATAATTTTCTGCTCGCAGTTTTGTTTGGTTTAAAGCAATAAACCTTAAGCGCTCACTCTCCACTTTGACATACATGTCCACCAAAAACTGAAGAAAGAGAAGCCTACATCGAAGCAATAAATTAAAATTGTTGCGACGTACCATCATATGATACGCATAAAAGTCTTTGCACGACACTTTTTTGTTCGGTATAGGCTGTTTTGTAACTGGGTTTGTCTGAGGAATATCAAAACTGTACCCCTCTTGTCCTTTCCAAAAAATTATCGGGTACTCGAGAGCATCATAAAATCTATGAGTGTCCGGAACTCTAGTAAGCCGGCCATCGTGCGCCTGAATAACAATGTCCCGAGACGCAGTTTGTTCAGTACTAACTACTACGGCAGCTATTTCGTTTGTGGTCGGGGCATTGAATCGTCTTTCGTGTTCACCACGTGGTACACGATCTGGGTGTATCACGACCTTGTAATTATCGCTAGTCACTCTATCTTTAGCCATTTTAAATTCATGCACTAAAACGTTGTGATCATGTAGAACTTTTTGTATTTTTTGAACTGTGTTTCTTTCCACACCTGGTACGTACTCAGAACGCCTATCAACTTGTGCTTCCTCATCACCCATGAAATAAACTTGCAAAAATTTTGGTTGCGTATTAGCAGCAGGAAGCAAAGAGCCAATTGTGTGGTATATTTGCCCTTGGATTGTAAAAGTCGGGCAAAATCCTGGCATCGACACAATGTTATCAGCTCCAAAAGATGTCATATGGAAGCATGTATTGTATTTTCTTATGTTTTTTAAAAAATGGCGAGACTCATCTGTTTCATTTGAAAAAAGTTCTTTAAGAGGTTCAACAGGCTCGTCTATTGAAGGAAGAACTACTTTTCCTCCCGAACAACACATGCCTGCAGCTTCCTCTTTCCATTTAAGAGCACCGCAAAATCTGCATTCTTTATTCATCGCTTCTATTTTTATAAGCTTGTGGCTTTCGTAATCAAGAGTTTCATCGTACTCAAATGCAGCTTTATCGAATACTCCCCACGCGTTTCTTGTAAATATTAATCGTCGCTGTTGTGCCCTTTCAGCAACAGCGCGTCTGCGAGCTTCAGCAGCTTCAACAGTTTCAGTAGCTCTTTGGGACCCTATGTAAGTCGCTTGCTGAAGACGCCGAGCTTGAGACTGTTCGGGTGTCTCAGAAGCCCGTTGAGATGCCAGATATTCAGCGTTCTGTTGACGTCGAGCTTGAGACTGTTCGGGTGTCTCCGCAGCCCGTTGAGATGCTAGATACTCAGCATGCTGTCGACGTCGATCCTGGGACTGTTCGGGTGTCTCAGAAGCCCGTTGAGATGCCAGATATTCAGCGTTCTGTTGACGTCGAGCTTGAGACTGTTCGGGTGTCTCTGCAGCCCGTTGAGATGCTAGATACTCAGCATGCTGTCGACGTCTATCTTGGGACTGCTCTGGTGTCTCAGCAGCTCTTTGAGCTGCCTCACGCTCTGCTTGTTTAAGCCTTCGCAGTTCGGCTTGTGGAAACGTCTCGTTAAGTCTAGCTACTTTCATAGTTCGAGCTTTATTAGAGCTTTGGGAAAGATTAGACTTACGCTTTCTCGGCATAATTCTTAAGTACGTGTTGTTTCTATACTTCCAAAAAATACAGTACGGTAGTTATTGTTATGATTGTACTTTAATGCAATCCTTGCCTATTTAATTAACCTATCTATATAGTAATTCAATTGTCAATGAAGTGAAGTAATTCGTTATAATTAACCTATTTATATAATTTGTTATAATTAACGGTAAATAACCTATCTATATAGTAATTGAATTATCAATGAAGTAATTCGTAAAATCATCAAATAAAACTTAGCGCAGTTTTTTACAATAAATTCTTTATCAAGATTACAAAAAAAAAACTTATTCTTTAAAATTAACTCTAAAAAGTATTTTAATCTGTGATATCTTCGAAAATATTTATTTAATTTACATGCTGTAAAAAGCCATATTGATCTTTATTAAATGCAAAATGTATTTAAGATACTTAATTGGATAAGGATTAATACTGTATTGCTTAAAATCGCTTCGTAAATAAGCCATTATTTCTCGTACAAAGTAAAGGATAAAAAATGGTTATTGTGGGTTACTCTTAAGAGATAAACATATACCATCACGGACTTTTTTGTAGACCTTTTTAAGTTGTACAATACTGTAGTAAATTGTTTTGATCTATCTTGTAGGATTCAGTCAGCGTTTGCAATGTAAGCGCAAAAAATGTGTTTTTTTTACGACCTCACATTAAAAACCTCAAAAATTGTAGCCTATGTGTTATTCTGATGTATAAGCTATAGCCTATGTGTTATTCTGATGTATAAGCTATATTGTGGTAAAGTTTCATTCAAATCCATTCAGTAGTTTTTACGTGAAAGAGTAACAAACATCCATACATCCATACTTACAAACTTTCGCCTTTATAATAGTAGTAGGATATTCGTTGCAACCATGCGACTGCATTTGTGTAAAAATGAAAATACTTCCAAGTGATTAATTTAATTTATAAGTATATTGTTAGATAAGTAAGTTAGTCATTCATTGAGGATAGTAAATTAAATTATGTCATTAGATAGATTAAATTTAACAATATAAATTAACAAGAATGAATATAATTACAACTTCATTAGAATGATCAAATAATTGAAATTTTGTTGTGAAAAAATTGAAAATAAAATAATTAAATTTAAAAGACACAATACGAAGTGCAAACAATGCAGCCAACAACTCTGACTTGGAAAACAATGCCCAGGAAGAAAAGAAATCTTAATAGGATTACGACACAATAAGGCAAAATGTAAACACAAAAGTATTTTTCAGTTATACAACTTTTTTTTATTTTGGCTCATTCCGAATAAAAGACAAAACAAATCCCATGAATACGCATTTCCTGCCAGTGACCATCAGATCGGTGGATGTCTACATTCATCCACCCGACTGTCTTCCTTTGTGTCAAGAGTAATTAGTGCCCAGTGAAGCATTAACTAAGGAGAAACAACAACAATAACAACAACAGCAACAACAAGAACAGTTTCCGTTTGTCCAATTTTCTCATTACATTTTAATAACTTCTTGTCGACGACGATGCTTTGAATTTGAATCCAGTAGTTTTAACTCGTTCCCTCATTAACTTTCTTTCTACAATCACTATGATTTTTCAACAAAGTATTTTTGTATCTTTGTGTGCCAGTCTGTCTATGTTTACTAAATCTAAAAACGCTGAATTTCTTATTAAAAGCAACACGTTAACGAGGTAGATGCTTCTATCTTAGTTTTGTCATCAACATAAAAATTTAAGCCAGAACATTAAGTTCAACTTTAGTGCAAATAATGATTGTGTTACCTGAACAAAAACAATATGTGAGTGTGCTTAACATTCACGAGCCTTTGACGTAAAACAGCTGCTGCTTTTATGTTTTGAATTTGGGTTTGTAACGGTGGTACCCTACCTATTTATTCTAGGATCTTGATATATACATGGTTGGTGTATATGGATCACACATTTATAGTGTCCAAATTTCAGTTCGATACGTCAAAAAACAAAAAAAAAAATTCCAATAAGAATATTAAGGCAGCTGCATTTCCTGGACGAAGACTGCAGGCACTCAGGCTGACAAACTAAATACCAAATGCTATGTATATATTGAGAAAATTCCCTAAATTACGAAGTTTTTGTTATAGTTTTACTTTTTATGCTTACACATTTTTCCACTGTATTGGTTAGAATAGCGTTTCCAATTTCAATCATTCGACTGATAGATAGTTTTGAATATGATTATAATTTATTAAAGTTGTTAAGTTAAAAAGCGTTATACGTGAGAAGCTTAACATATTTTGATGAGGTATTGTATTATCTTTCATTTCCAGTTATTTTTCATTTTCCTCAACTCCCAAATTTCCCAGTGACCCACAAAAAGTTTCCTAAAATTTATGTATCTATTGTCTTCAATAAAAAACTTAGATACTTTAAGCTTCGATTCAAATTCGATAGAAATAAAATCATAAGCATCAATCAATTAATTATCAAAATATCGAAAAGAGTCTTTAAAATGAACGTTGTCATTCAATGCACATGAAAGAATATTTGTCGCTTGTCACTTATTTTATAAATCTTGGTGGACGAAAGAAGTAACTTTTGCGAATTTGTTACAACATTTCTGATTGTTGGTCAACGATATTTCTCCTTCATACATTCAACGACATTAAAAAATTACACGACTGCATGATTTATCTCTGTGTTACTGCCACGACTCATGCATGCATGCATGAATTTCACATCCAATCATCCACTCTTCCCAACAACCCAGACTTTTCTCTACCTACCATATATATTATGATTGTAAGTTTGTAAATAGTATGCTATAGCGTAGCAAGGCCTTTGCCTTCATTTCATTAAAATGTCATCCATTTTGCATATACATTTACTCTTGTACTCCATTAAAAGCGACTTCCTCTGCTCATCGCTGTTACTACTACTGCTGCCATTTGCATTGTTCACAAGGGACGCCTGAAGCGGCCCACAGACGTATAATTTTATTGCCCAATAATTGGATTCAATAGCAATAGAATTGATCATAGATACTGATTAAAAGGTTATTCAATTCAAAGTAGATGAAAAGTTGTTGAGTTTCTTTTATTGAAGCGTTCCGGACATACACATACCGGATCTGTGGGACAGTCGATTTTGCAAAAATATTTAAAGTCTATACCTGAACAACCATTAAGTCTCTCTCTATGTGTGTATAATTAAACGATCAACTTAATTGCATAATGACCAATAATATTGTAAATACGCCTCAATATTTTTATGCAATTCTAGTAGACCTTGGCAGACTTTGACTTGCCATCTATGTAGATCGCTTTTATCTTTTGGCGACATTTGCAGAAAGAAAAAAAAACAATCAGTAGATTTAATAACAGATTATTAAGTCACCCAAATCCAATAGCAAAGATTTTGGTTACATATAGGCCCTTGACAAGACTCAACCAAATGAATTATGGCAAACAGACTTCATTAGAAGAAATTATTCATATCCTTAAGCATTATAAATTGAATTAATTATAAATAAATGTAAAAGCTAAACAGTTTAATCAATCCACGTTTCATGTATTTCATCGGCTGATAAGTTCCCGGTCTAATGAAGAAAATTTAAATGAAATTGAATTTTATTCATCAACATATACCTCGTTTATATGACGCTTAGTTCGGTTGCACGAAATTCGAAATAACGAATACCGTATTTATAAACACTTTTTCAAATCGAATTTCACACGTGAACTGATTTGAAGAAACTCGACTGCCTCATATAAACACTAGCACAAAATTCGTGTCATATAAACCAGGTAATAGTCTTATTTTAGCACGATACAATTAGTTCAGCGTGTTTCCAATTTTTTATCTTTACCAACTAGTACGTTCCTTAAGGCACTCAAAATATGCGTTTTTCAGCGATCACCTCCTCGTTCGAGCCAAATATCTTTCTCGTGAGCATTTTTTTAAATCTGCAAACAGGTAAACGTCGCTGGGGGCTAAATCTGGAGAATAGGGTACGTAAGCAATGTGAAGTTTAATTCGAGCAATTTTGCCATCGTAGCCAAAGACTTCTGACATGGTGCATTGTCTTGGTGAAAGATCACTTTCTTTCTTTGCATATGGGGCCGTTTCTTCGAAATTTCCAAGTTCAAACGATTCAATTGTGCGAAAGCTATTCACTGTCTTGCCTTTTCCAACGTAGTTCTTTAAACAAGATACCGAACGCATTCCAAAATACGGACGCCATAACTTTGCCAGCACTGTGTTGTGATTTTGGCCGCTTTGGGTGAGGTTCACCGGCTGCTGTCCACTCAGCTGACTGCTGATTTGACTCTGGCATGTAATGGCATGTAATGATCCAAATTAGGTCCATCATTATCGTATCCAAACAGTGGTCGGAATCATCAATTCGTTGTCAACTGTTAACACACTCGGCACCCACTTCAAAATAGACAAACATTCATGCAAAACGTTCCTTGGATATCTTCAGAGTGTCAGCTATCTTTCGCAACTTCACTATACTGTTTGTCAAAACGATTTTGTGGACTTTTTTGATATCTTCTGGAATAACTACCTCTTTTGGGCGACCAAACGTACGAAAATCTTTGTGTGTGGTTTTGCAAAAACTTAATCCTAAAAAAATCTATCTAAGAATAAGGATATTCTTATATTCAAATCGGTTAAGCCGTTTCTGAGATTAGCGTGCACAATGTCACAGACAATCATAACCGGCTCGTTTATGATATTATTATATGTTTTTTTTCGTCTAATGGCCGCCTTACAGCAAACGACATTGGTTCCCAACAATCTTCTTTCGCTGCCAACCAACCCCTGCCCCCTTCACCAACTTATCGCTTTATGACTGGAAAGGAGAATCCTTTTCTCTTACTCCTTTTCCTTCAACTCAACCGTAGTCGTGCGTGCATGTGCTCTTTGGCTTTCTTCGTTTTGTTTGTGCTTGCTATAGTTGAGCTCATTTCTCTGTTTATTTATTTACATCTTTTTCGCATACAAATGTGTGGCTGTTTTGTTGTTTTTGTATTTATTTTTGTTCTTATGCTGTTTCTCGTTTTGGTTGTAGTTCTTGTTGTTGGTAGAGCTTTTACTTTATGTCCGCCGATCTGATCTACTTGTGTGCTATAGTTATTCCTTGTGCATTATCGATTGGGATGTGCATTTTTATTACTATACTACATGCATGTATCCTGTTTCGTCCTTGTCGCTCATACTCATTCACATACTACTTTATTTATCTGTGAGCACAATTATGTGTGTGTGTGTGTGTACTTTTAATAGGTAAAGTTTGTTCATTTTATTATGGTTTCTGCAATGTGGCAAAGAATTTCTTTTACAAAAAAAAATGTATATAAAGTTTTAATAAGAAAGCAAAAAAACTATATCATATCATACTAAATAAAAAAGCACTGTCAGGCTTTATCTTGAGGAAGTCTTATAAAAAGAATTCGTTATTTAAAGAATACAAAATTAGATTCTTATCTGAAACTGGCAAAATTTAATTGAAGCAAAAAGTTAATAATTGAACATAAGTAGAAGTTGAAATGAGTTATTCTTTGACTCTCTTTCCATATCGATTTCATGGCTAGGCATTTGAAGATCTTTCGTAATACAAATACTGTTCATTCAAATTCAAATCCGAATTGATAGAAAGTGATTGTGTCACTAGGAGGCAATGGGATATGTTGTACAATGTGTTTCAGCCTTTTGATAAAACTATCTAAATCAATGAAAAGTAGACAGTTTTATGTTGCGATAGCTAGTGGCGCTCCTATTGATCAAATGGATTTTTATTCATGGATATGTCAAGACGGGAATGTAATGCCTACAGTAGAGGAATAAGTCTTTCCGTATCCCGGGCGAAAAATATTACAAACACTCAGTCTTTCTACTTAAATTGGTTTATTGATAAAATTTATATTATCCTGAAAGAAATAACTTACTTATTGTAACTGAGTGAAAAAGGCTTCCCTAATACTCCCAATTTTCTGCAGTTTCACTAAAGATTTCGGTCTGATAACTATATCAAATGATTTTCATATAAACTGCAAGTTTCAATGTAAGTTTTAGAATTCCTTCAAAAAATGTTGTCTTGATCTGCAAAAGATATTTTTCTGGAATACTTCCAACAATTTTTTGTTTTATTAATTAATTAATAAAATTATTATTATTATCTTATCTGTTATGCTAACAGAATTCATGTATGTAGATATTTTCATTCAAAAGTTTTGAATTTGACACTATATTACAATAAACATACATGAGAATGCAAGTATTTTGAATAATCATTATGTACATACTCGTATTATAAGAGAAATATTTTATAGTAGCACTTAAGACCAAGAGCAAATAAATAGCAACAACAACAACAGATACAATATTTTATGTATGTACATACATATGTAAGTTGTACAATTGTAAACAAAACTTCACACAGTTTCACATGGAGAGGTAGGAGATGCTCGTAGATAAATAGTTACATGTAGGCCACCAAAGTAAACATTCAAAAATTTGGTATGAACAAATGAACAAACAAAATTGTTCATGTACTACGTACTAACATAAGGATATGGCCAAAAGGGACGCAGCACAAGAACGAGGCTGATTAATGCTTGTTTGTTTGTTGGTATTTCTTGCCACGCATTCGATTGATAGACTAATGGAATTCTCATGTTAGGACATGACTGATAGCCTTCACATTAGACGAATACTGATTTGCCAGAATTATCAGAATTGTTCGTTCAGATGATGAAGATGAGGAGAGACTTCATTGAATGATACGATGCACAATCATAACATATGTTGGTGACTTGCCGATTGGCTTGATAACTTCATTTCTGTGTGTGGGTTACTAATGTCATTATTTTGCCATGTTGGCTAACTGTGTATCGACTAATTAAAAGGAACAAAGCAACTTTCATAATTGCATTAAATTTCAATAATACACGTAGTATATAATGTATCATTCGATATATGATGACAATTACTATGCAAGGAAGGACTTTTAAATCCTTACAATAATAACTAATAACAGAAATACACTCTGTAAGAAAATATCAAAAAAATAATATTTATATTGACTACATTTATGACTTTCAACATAATTATCTTTTTTACCTAATGAAAACAATGGCAAAGTGAATAAAGTTGTGCTCCAAATCAACATCGATGAGTTTCGTTTCATTTCTAAACTGTATACCTCTTTTCTGATATCTTCAAAAATGGATTCTCCATAAAATGAGTTTAAAAATTGATATAGCATTTTTCTTTGTAAACACCACAAGGCAATGAAAGTTTCAGGGCCACTTACTTAAAATTATTTCTCTTTTTTAAAAGCTAAAAACCAATTCTTAAACTGGTATGCCAAGATTTGATTATGGCTCCTCTTAAATCAGCGGTACACGAGTTTGCAGCTAAAAATAATAAGCAGAAAGATGTACTCACACCTTGGACCACGGTCTCCACTTACCCTAGACGCTACGTAAAATAGCTCAATCTTTATAAAGTTCTCAAAATACCATTCATTAAGGATGAAATCAGAATAAGTTCAGAAAGCTATATAACCAAACTTCAAATTCATACCAACAATTTAGCTACAAATATTTTAGAAAAAGGCATGGATGTTAGTCGCCTGAAAAAGTTTCATGTTTTAGTTATTTTGAGTTCGCTCCAATCCTGTGATGTATAAAAAATTATATTATTAGTAAAATTTGTTGTTGTAGGACTGACTGCAAATAAAATTAATAAATACATTTATAGTGTATTAAAAAAATTTGTACAAATTTGAAACCATAACAGAAGTTAACAAGTGTGCGTTTGCGTGTGTGTATATAATTGAACAAAGGACGACTTAAGCTTCTTAAGGCGCCATTTCCGGCCTAATTGAGCGTATAACAAGAGTCACTTCGCTTCAAACACGCACAGTTACATTCACATTCACACACATGTACACATACGCATACAGACTCGTTAGTGTGCTTTCGAATACAAAAGACCGCAACGACATTGGCATCATTTGCCAAAAATATGCGCGATATGTTTGCCTAAACACATGTGCAAGCAAATCAAAATTGGTTTTGTTGTTTACACATTGCAAATGTGTGCATAGACAACATTTATATACACACACATACCTACATATATTCATCGATGTTATACTTAGATAAGTACGTATGTACATGACTGGATACATGAAATCCTTAAATAATGCCAGATTTTGTATGCCTAATGCACACACAAATGGCAACTATTCAACTCAAATTCATTAAGTACAATAACTCCAATCAAGTGGCTCATATTTCTATAGTATACTTACTTCAACATGTAATCGTGTGGATATTTGCAAGCTTAATAAGGTGTGCAGATACTAACGAAGCCTTGTATCTATTAGAAAGACCGCAAGTTATTGTATTACCTATAGGATAGAACCATACATATGATATCAATATTTTGCACGTAAGCACAAGTAAATCTCATTTTCATACACGTGTATATACGTATACGTGGATTTTATGAATTTCTTTATTTCACGCCAAAGAAATTTGAAATTTTGGTCCAACAGCTCTTGATATAAAATAAATGATATAAAAAATCTGTACAAATTGTCAGACAATTTTCTATCAGTTTTAGAAAATTGATACTTGGAATTTTATTTCACTTATGCTTCACTCTGCCCCAAATTTTATCTTCCGTATTGGAATTCAATTTCAATCTGCAATTCTACTTTGGGACATCATCTTGCCGGAAAATTGACTCAAAGAATACGGCACGTAAAATCCAGAGTTTAGAGAAATAGGAAAAAATCGGGCCAGGGTGTTGTGCTACCCTACCTGAATTTTTTTTGCGAGAAAATTATCCATCAATTTCTTGACAGCTGCGGGTCCGATCCGAACCAAACAGAAACACTCTCCGTACTATGCCAGAGTTTCCCAGAAAATATTATCAAAATTGGTTTAGCCGTACTCAAGTTATGAGACGAGAAACATGATTCAAATGATTTATATACATTATATATAGATATGTTTTATTGCAAGTACCCTGCCAATTTACACACGTTCTTTAAAAACGTCAAAAAATCAATAATTGTAAACTTTGCATAATTATAAACTTAAATAAAGAACAAATCTAGCTATCTATCTATGTTTTATTGTGAAGTGAAATCTGAGTATGTTATGACTTTATCGATCATAACGAAATAAACATCGAAGAAATCAGACGTATCTCGCTGACTAACAATTATTTTGTGTACATCAAAATTGATTACCGATAGGATTGTCCACGACTTTATTGACTACCTCTAATTAGAACGATATAAGTACTGACTCTACTTAGATATGCTTTCTGATTCTATTCTCTTCCTTTTTAGGGTTCCTTAGCCAAAGGTACCTAATAGGCACTTCCTATTACTAAGCCTACGCTGTCCATCCGTCTGTCCGTCAGAAAGCTCTATCTCATGACACCTAATTGGTTTAATAGGTTTATGATTAAATAGCTGGTATAACGACAAAAGATAAAAATAAAATTAAGTTCAAAAATTGAAGGGGTCTCCATTCAAACCCAAATTCAAATTAATCGGATATGTGCTAAAAACCGCTTTCGTCTCAATATTGAGGCGATTTCAAAGCCTACAAATATGCAATTAAAATTTTCATAATTTTATTTCACAAGTAAACCCGTATGGAGATGTTAACTGACTGGAATTCTTGATTCCCGTTCATTAGCATTAAACGTTCGTTAAGAGCATATTTTTTTCATTTCAATTAATATGATATGCGGTGTGTCTGTGAGGAGGATATGAATGTTTGGACAATAATTTATTTCAAATCGAACGCTAAGTAAGCTGATGTATCAAAAATCAAGCATAGAATTACGCAATTTTTAAGTTGAAGAGCAGCATATGTATATGATAAAATGTTTGATTATACATCCCGGTTCTAGAATGGTGTCTCTTGCTAAGCTCATAATTTAATGCTTTCTGTTGGGCATCGGCTCGAAATTAATACACTCTGTTTAGTCTTTTAAAGGTACATAGAGGGTACAAAAACTTTTTCAATTTGTTAGTGTGAGGAGATGACGCTTTTCCCTTGGCATAGTATGTAAGTTTTTCATGTGAAATCAACTTCTGCGCGACGAATGAAAATGAAGCGCGAAAAAAGTGAATTATATTTGTCACCGGGGAGCACCCACACACACATACGCATACACACACATGGAACTATAACATGCATTACACATAGATAGAAATATATACTCATGTATTACTTAAAAGATGCTTCATCAGTGGCGCAGCACGTATTTCATCACGGACGCATTACGGCAACGTAGAAAAGAAAGAAAAACCAACCACGACGAATGTGGTAGAATAGAAAAACGAGACTTAAATATTGTATTTTGCATAAAAATTATTCAAAATGTCGTATATATTTATACATACATGTATATATACTTGTATGTACATACTATGTTCTAGCTAAGTCAGCAAAATCAACAACAACGACAACAAGGATAGTAATAACATCAGTAAACTCGGCGCTTTGCCAAATAGACAGTTGAACACAATTTATGCTTCTTTAGCAAATTTTTTTAAAAAGGATTTCATATTGAAAGGGAGCATTTCCAAGTGAAAACTTTATTTGATCTATGTATCTCAGATTTAAATGAAGTGCGTATATGGAAAGTTCATATGTTTCTGTTCATTCCCAATTTATTTTTAAATTTATATACAATAAATTTGTTAAACACATCAACTATGTATCTAAATATGTAAGTTTACTAGTCTATTGACCGATATGAAACACTCAGGCTTGCCAACATAAGGCCTTTTAGACGGTCAGTTCAGTCTCAGTTCATGCTATCGCTTTAAAAATCGAAATGGACTGACAAATAAGCTTGACCATCAGTCCATTTTTCTGTCATCAATTCAGTTATGGAAAAATTTTGAAATAAAATGATGATGATGACACAAAGGCTACACGACATCAAACATGTGGACCCAATTAAAGCGTAACCATGATAAAGAGTTGCACAACGACACGCCAAAGACCGACAGTGTTCCGCTACCTAAAAAATAAATAATGTTAGAACACAGTTTCGAAAAAAGAGTTGTGTACGATACTGATGATCCAAAAGCTACAAGAACTATGTGCATATTCTTCAAAATATTCTTAATCATGTATTTTTCACTAATTTTCAGTTTCAATTTTGCAACGTGCGAGCAAAGTTGTATGTGTGTAACCAAAACAAAAAACAGCTGTTCAGAACACACCAGAGCTCACTGTGCACGCAAAACCGGAACTCACAACTTTTTACACACTATAGAAAGGCTGTAATGGACTGAGACTTAACTGACTGTCTGAATAAAAGTGCCTTTAATAAGCTCTTTGTATATATCTATCTTTGTATTTTACTCCAATAATCGGAATCGTAATCGTATCGGCAAAATGTTGTATCGTTACATCCCTAGATGCAACATTATTTAGCATTTTGTCATGCATATGTACTTGTATCTTCATTGCAAAATTTGTAAATGAATGTTCACTTTTTCCTCACAACGGAACTAAATCAATTTCCTTTTCAGACGACGAGATTGTTTTTTTTCCTTTCTTCAATTATGGAGAAAAATGTTAACACTGCAACTAATTCATGAATTAAAGCCATAAAATAAGTATTCTTAAAATTTCATTTATGATACACGATATATTGTTGTTTGATATCAGAGTTGTAATGACAATATCTTCGATCTGATTTTGGCTTAGATGCACATTTACCAATCTTCCAAGAGTACGTGATACACGGTTGTCTTCCTTTTTATAGCAAAGCCATTGTGTGATATGTATGGCCAAGCGTCTACAATTGACTGAGATGTCTTCTTTGGAATCATTCAACAAGAAATAAAGATTTAAATTTTATTCTCTTAAGAAACGAGTGAGCCAGTAAGCAAGAGTAATTTTCATTGAATTCCAATTGAAATTGGTTGTTTTATAAAAGCTAGAGGCATTGAAGGGCGACATTCATTTTGGCTTGGCCAAAGGTATTCATTAGCTGTTAGAGTTTTAGAGTACATACTTCCAAAATCAAAACGTAAAAGACTTGTCAGTTCTGAAAGAAAAACACAAACAAAAAAAAAGAAGGAAGGCTATCCTTGGCTATGTCAAAAATGTAAATCTCTTCACGCTCCTCCGGGTCGCATCCAACTTTTCTTTCTTAGCATCACTATATTCCCTCTGTTACAGTTTGAACATCAACAAAGAACACAGTTTGAGTATCAAATACGAGCACAGTTTGAGTGGCACATTTATTGTACTTTTACTCTTTATAAGTTTGTCATTTAATTTGGGTTTGTATGGGAGGTACCCTTCTTGGTAACCCTAGAATTATGAAATTTACATGGTTGATGAATATGAATCAGAAACTTATAGTGTCCAAATTTGAGTTCCGACATATGTGTAGCGTATAGTAAAAAGAAACCCATGTGTAAGATTTCAGCTCTCTAGCTAAAAAAATGAGGGACTTGCTTGCATACATACAGACGGATAGACGAACAGACGAGTTGATTTAGGCATATCCGCCTATGTGGTCTGCGATGTCTCCTTCCCGTGAAGAGTATAAAAATAGGCATTCCCCTCAATTCCGTCTACCACATGCAATTTAAAAAAAAAAAAAAATTTTACGCGTTTTCTCAAACATTAGCCACAAACACGAAATGGCCTCCATTTTCATATACTTATATGAAAGATGTATCTCGGAATCGGCTCTAACGATTTGGCAGATTTTTTTTTCTTGTTGTGTTTGCCAATTACTGGGTAGGTTTAAGAAAAAAGAAAATTCAGAAAAGCCAAAAGGAACAGCCGAAAATAGGAAAATCCAATCAAGGTGTGCAAGTGAGATGGCACATGACATGGTTGTCAGATGATAAATTTTGTTTACTGGTGCAGAGTTGTCATATGCATAAAATAAAGTGTGACTTGACTATCAGAATTGATATATATATTTTCCGAAAAAATACGAAAAAGGAGCAAAGCTCGGTTCCCTGGTTCTTGTTATTTCTACAATATCATAACATATAAGTGAGGAAAAACTCAAAGCATTCGAATCGTTCATGTTGTACAAGTAAATTGTCATTTTATATATTGAAATAAAATTTTTATTTGTCCTTATTTTCTTTTTAAAGTATAAAATATATATGATAAATAATAATAATAAATACTAATTACTTTACGGCATTTATTGTAGTCTTTTGATAAGTTATTTTTTTTTCTTTATTTTTACGTTCAATTTTTCCTTTTTTCGGTTTATTTTCTTTTGGTGGCACAACAACAGGACCTTCATTCAATTTCGCCTGCTTTTTTCTTTTACGTTTCTTATTCTGCAATAGTAAATCCTTTGCTGCAACTTCCATCTCCTTTACCAGTTTACAATAATAATACACCAAATATATGGAAGCACCTTCCAAAACTAAAAAAAAAAAAAAAGAAATTCATTTCAACAATTGTCAAAGCAATTCACTTAAGGAAACATAGAAGCATAAGCCATGATTTTTCAAACCTGTTCCAAATATAGGTCCATCAGACCCACTCCAACCTAAAGAGCCAAACAGAAGACCTATGATCAAAAAAACAACGTGCACAATGAAACCAATTGATGCATAAAATATCCAGAATCTTATAAATAGCACGCTTCGCTATAATGCAAAATTCTTGTGAGACAAAATATCATAATCACTTTAAAACAATCTTACTCGTAACAGACCAACAAATAATGCCATTATAATTGCAATCCAGATGATAGATGATATCAGTGATATTAAGACATACAACGTAGCCTGGAAGCGTAATGTTACAATTCGGTAAACTTTATAATACTACAGTATTATCATAACCTTACCTTTTCATTTAACCAAACAGTGGAACGGTACACGAAAACTAGCGCACGCCAAAGCTCCCCGTTCGCAATAAGTAACGAAATAAAATTTAAACATTTTGCTTTCATCCCTCAGTTTTATTCCTTAATTTATATAATTTGAAGTTTAAGGCAAATAAATTATAATATTTTAATCTTCTATATATTTATATATATATATATGAATATATAAATCATTTGTCTCTTGTTTCTAAGTTCATCACTTGAGTACGCCTAAACTGATTTTGGGAAACTATAGCATAGTCTGGAGAGTGTTTCTGTGCAGTTTGGTGTGGATCGGACTTGCATTTTTCGCGGAATTGGTGGATAAAATTTAGCATATAAAACTAAGAGACATATTTTAAAATCATTCAATTCGCCCTTGTCAAAAAAGTATATCAAATAATTTTGTCAATATTAATAATTGATACGTCTGATTTTTCAAATATTTATATTTCAATTGCTGCGAATTGTACTACAATTGAAAAGAGAACAGCATTACGCGCTAGCATCGGTAGCGTAGCAAAGCACGCCGGTAATGCTAGTATCTTATAACATTGTGATATGTACGTGTGAAAATGTTGCTTATGGATTCCGAAACTACTGAACCGATTTTGATGAAATTTTAAGGGAATCTTTAGCATAGTCTAGTTTCAGTAAATTTTTGTGCAAATCAGTCTTGCTGTTGTCTAGAAATTGGTGTATAATATTTTGCAAATAAAGCTTTGTTGTGTTCCTGATAGGCCCAATTAGAAGAATTATAAAGAAAATTTTTGGAAAATTCACCGGAAAAGTTGTATTAAAATCTGAATAAATACAAATAAATAAATATTATATCGTGCGTTCGATGCTAGAAGTAGTAATACCTTGATAGCCTAGTGTGTTAAGCGTCGTCTCGTGATACAAAACAGAAGAGAGGCGCCAGTCCAGAGTTGGAATTTCTTTTTTTTATTTTTATACTCTTCACGGGACTGAATAGTATTATAAGTTTGTCATGAAGTTTGTAACACACATAAGGAGACATCGCAGACCACATAAAGTACAGGGTTTTCCAATAAGAGGTGTTTATTTGTGATCAGCTCGATGAGACGAGTTGATTAAGCCATGTCTGTCCATCTGTTCGCAAAAGTAGTCCCAAACTGTGTTCTTTGTTGATACTCAAATTGTGTTCTTTGTTGATACTCAAACTGTAACAGAGAGAATATAGTGATGCTAAGAAAGGAAGGTTGGATGCAACCCGGAGGAGCGTGAAGTAGAGATGAGCTAAACAGTGACACAGTGATTCTAAACTGTGATTGAGTCACAGTCATTTAAAGGGAGAGACACAGTTTACTTGATTGATTGTGACTCAGTTTGATTCAGTTGCTCCCTAAACTTTGATTACCAATCATTACATTACCAATCACAGTTTAAACAAAGTAGACTGACTATATATAAAAGCAGTACTTGGCTGTTCACTGACGGAACAAAAACCCAGCATATCACAGCTTTTGCGTGCGTCGACCTGAGTGGCCGAATCGTAGCAGCAGAGCGGCTTCCAGAATATTATTCTATATTCTCAGCCGAAGCAATCCAAAAAGCAGTTAGCTACGCACAGGGAAAAACTGGAAAATTCGTTATATGCACAGACAGTGTGTCCACACTGGAAGCTATATCCAATGTTGGAAATTTTAAACCCCACAATTGTCCTAATACGGGACGCCTTAATAAAAACTCCAGCCAAACTTCACCTTTTTTGGGTACGCAGCCACAAAGGAATCATCGGGAACGAATTGGCTGACGCTGCAGCAAAATCAATGGCTATGTATCCCACCGTCACCGTCATTCCCTCCGGCGAAAAGGACATAAAAAAAGCTATCTACCCCTATCTTCGCGACCAGATGGTTAACAAATGGGCAAATTTCCAACACAGATATAAAGATTTTAACCCAAATCTGCATAAGTTCCGCTACCCTGCAAATTGCTCTCGTTTAAATTGCTGCATATTTGTCCGCCTTCGGATTGGACACAGCAGTTTCACCCATACCCACCTGCTCACCGGTGACACCAAGCCTTCTTGTCCTCCATGTGGACAATATTTATCGACCATCCACATTCTGCATACTTGCCCTAAACTGGAGAGTATCAGGACAGCCCATTTCTCAGACTTATTACCTTCATAACATACTTATCAACAGTCTCATCTGCTTATATTGAGAAAATATATAATTTTATAATAACATTAAATTTACTTGATCAGATATAAAAATTAAAAAAAAAAGAAATAAATAAATAAAAATAGTGTATAATAATATAATTTTTAAAGTAGAGCTGAAGGCCACGACGGTAGTGCTCTAATAATTATATAATTGGTTATAGTATTATTCAATATGTATGTATTATAATTAATTTTAATAAAAAAAATAAAAATAAAAAGTACATCATATTTCTATGATCGTGGGACAGCACCTTTATATGCAAAATTTAAACGACGCAAAAACGTTCTTCTTGGAAAAATCCATTTATGTGCCAACTTTCATGGTGATCATGGTCACACGGTGTCGGAGTCCATCGCCGTCACTCAATTTAATTTTTTCGATTTTTCGGGTGTTTCTTTTTGGTTTATCCGAATTTTCTTTTCTTTTTTTTTTTAACCACCCTGTATTAAGGCGAAAAAAACAAAAACAAAAATATTGCAATCGGTCGAGCCATTCTCAAGCCTCTACAGGAGTAACACAAGCAATTGAATTTTTTATATATAAAATATATACAATACTAATAGACCCGGCGCACGTTGCTACGCCCCTGACGTAAGGGCCACACAATTCTGGTCAAGGTTGTAGATGGTGTTTGAAGAGTTCGTTGTTCTAGATATGTAAATGTAAACTTCTATTATTGTATTTCCCCAAATTTCATCATATTATAACTATGAATAAATAGTACGAGGGGTACTATTTATGTTTCGGGATCTAGCAACACTAATCTCAATAGCTAAAATCTGGCAACACCATAATAAAGTGTGACATTTTTTAGCATAAACGTGCTCACAACGTTTGGATGTACAAGTGCTATTTGTTTCGTTTACAGTGAGTTAAGAAAATCAATTTGGCCAAAAAATGGAAATTTCAAGAGAAGGTTTTCGTTGAATAATTTGTCACAACTTTCGACGTGGACTATCTCAGCAAGAATGTGTCCATGAACTCAGTTCTTTATATGGCAATAAAGCACCATCAAAAACCACAGCATATCGCTGGTATTGTGAATTCAATCGTGGTCGTAGTTCGGTTGCCGACGAATTCTGCGAAGGTCGTCCAAAATCGGTTGTTGTGCCACAAAACTTCGATGCAGTGCATGAACTGATAATGCAAGATCGTTATGTGACATATCATGAGATAGAGGCATCCTTACACATTAGTTCCACTTCAATACATTCGATTTTGATTGAACACTTAGTTGTAAAAAAATTTGCAGTCGTTGGATACCCCATAATTTATCAATAGCTCACAAAAAGGCTCGCGTCGATTGGTGTAAGGAAATGCTTAAAAAGTTCGACCGTGGTGTTTCAAAAGACGTGTATAGAATCGTGACAGGTGACAAAACATGGATATATGCGTATGAACCGGAAACAAAACAGCAATCGACCGTGTAGGTGTTCCAAGACGAGTCAAATGCAACAAAAGTTGTTCGCGCTCGAAGCACTGCGAGGCAAATGGTCGCCTGTTTCTTCGGCCGAATGAGTCATGTAGCCACTGTTCCGCTTAAGCAACGTAGGACGGTCAATTCTGAGTGGTATACAACCATTGCCGGAAGTCTTCAGAGAAATTCGTAAAACCAACCGCCAAAGACGAATCATTCTCCACCATGACAATGCGAGCTCTCACACATCTCGCAAACAGTTGAATTTTTGAGCAGTCAAAATATCGAATTCATGACTAATCCTCCGTACAGTTCTGATTTGGCACCCAATGACTGCTTCTTGTTCCCGAATATCAAAGGTAAACTTTGCTATTCCCGAAATATAAATAGTACCCCTCGTATACACATATTTTTGTATATTGTATTCGATCTCCATGTCAACAAATAACAATATATTCTATTATATCACGGCTCATTTAATCAAAGAGAGTAAAAATCAACTTTACCTTTATTTCCTTTATGTAATAGTACAAAATTTCATGATTAAGATGAGGTGAGCAAATAAATATTGGAAAAGAAAAATCTAATCAAAGACAAACACTAACTAGAACGACAACCATAAACAAAAAAGGACAATGTTCACTAAATTGAATGAAATGAAATGACACAAATAGAATGGAATAGAAGATAAGATAAGAAAAGAAAAGAACAAATAATAATAATTGAGTTTGATAGTTATTGACGTTGGCATCATCAAATCTCGAAGGAATCACACAATACTATATCCAAAATGAAAAAAAATTACAAGATATAGTAGAAGCAATCATCCAAGTATAGCTCAAAGTATGTTGTATGAAAAAAAAAGATAATCAAGATGCTATTGATTGAATTTTACTTCACACTTAATATGTGAATGAATGTTGTTATAGGCATAGGCATCTAGTCATGAGTTTTGTATACAGCGATGGAAATATTGAAATATCCACAACATGTCTACTGTCTACAATATTTGCCTATTTTTCTGAAAAGATTTCTTAAAAGAAGAAATTAGAATTGCATTTAGTTGAGTTATTGTAGGTATGTTTTTGAACCCACCGCAACAAGAAAAAAAATTTGAAAATATTTCATCGAGTGAAAATTTAATAATGAAGGTTTATATTTTCAAAGACAACAACAAAAACGATCTCATTCTTCGGATTTGTACAGGCACTATACAACTATTTCCGCCGTCAACTCAACTAGGCAGGTACGCTCAAACATTGTAAAGAAGGTAACGAATGTAAGCAGTCCTCGTCATTAGTTCTGAAAAAAGTGTCCGACACAAAGTTGTGCGGAAGAGCCTATGCAGCTAGAACTTTGTCAAAATTAAAAGACTTTCCATAAAGCTTTGCAGTCTATCGCTAACGATGAGACTCAGACAACGTAAGCAATTCACTAGGCCAGATGTCTATTAAAGGACTTGGAAACAAAGAATATACCGTAATGGCAATATGCTGGGCTGCCATACTTACTACAATAGATCGAATCAATGGTGTCAGTATATCTTTACAAAAAAACAACTTTCAAATTTCGAACGTTAGTCGATCTTTTAAAATCGCTTTTATGTTTTTTACTATCACAGCGAGAATTGATTGATTATTAGAAAATGAAGGCAAATGAGAAAACTGATACCCAATACAGTGATGACAATCAGCTTGTGCGAATAAGGAAAAGGCATCACGTTGACGGATCTACAGAGTACTTTTTTCCCCCTTATTATTTAGTACATTGTAACTGTACAAAAGCAACTTAACCTAAAGATAATACATAATTAACAGGTGCGCAAATTGGTTAATACATCTAGTTAGTGATAAAATTCTAATAATACGATTCTAATTATCGGCATAACCCAAATTTGATTTAAAATTTACAGACTACGTAAGTTATTATTATTAGCTAAGATAAGATATATGATACAACTATGTGCATTTATAAAACAGCTACTTAGTATTATATTGTTCTTGGTTTTAAATCTTTAGGATGAATACGTTTTAATCTTCTCCTTCTTATGCCGGATAGCAGTTTTCTGGCCAATAGTTTTATGCTGTATGCCTTTGATTGTGCCTGTATTAGGTCATCTACCTTCTGGATGCCCTGATCTCTTTCTATGTCTCTGGTATAGATACTATCGCATTCGACACATAGGAATACTTTAATAACATAGCTGTGTCATCCGCATACGTAGCAATCATAAAGTTCGAGTTACTTACATTGCATGATATGGGTATAGGTATTTCATGGGTAAAAATATCGTAAAGAGTTGGAGATTGGGGAATCTACAGAGTACGGATCTAAAAGCGACGTTATAAATTGTAATTTAATAGAAAACTGCTTGGTTCTACTCAAATTAGTCGGTATTCAGAATAGTATCGAAGTCACTCATAAATTGGAGTGATAAAACGCTTGAGTCATAAGTGATTGAGTGTTTTAGAGAACATTGTATTTGTGTCTTGCTTATCCAAATGGATACGAATGGTTATGAATAGATATTTCGTTCCGTTTGGTTGTTGGATGGAGTTATCCGAAAATATATTCGACAAATTATGTACACTCAGCATGCTTGGTACAATAAAATTGAGATGGTTATTATGAAAGGCAAGGAGACGTTCATTTATTTGATCTTCAAGAAGCCTTAATTCTATCGGAACAAAACAAACTCTTGAAATCTTCCAAGCAAGTCAAGAACGCCTCAAACTTATCATAACTATCAAATAATCCTGATTCATTTTGGCAATGCCAAAAGTCTTTCCAGACATACATGCAGATGACAATGCAATAGTCATGCTTCTGAAACCCATTTACGATTAACTTCTAACATCCACAGTTTTAGAAATTCTCACTAAATTTCATAAAATAGCACATTTTTTTCATTTTTATTACGTATTATTATTATTATTATCAATACCATTATCACATTAGCCATAAAAACAAAAAACCGATACTCAAAAATTTAACGGATAGAATAGATACAGCAATCAAAAATTTTGTATTACTATCTATTCATCCATTCCGTTTTGTTTTGGTTGATTGAATACTTAACTCACATAATTTCATAATCGAATCGTTCAACTCGAACGTGTTCCACAAACTCACTCATTCCTCTTTGACACGAGGCAGTCAAAAGCCATTTTGAATGTAACCAAGCAGATCTCTTAAACTTAATTGCCTGTACTATACATCCTGTACGCAGATTTATCGCGGAGACTAGAAGCTTAACGGGAAATGAATTCTCTGTTTGGATTTCTTGACAAAGTCAAACGTTGAAATTTAAGAGGCTTGAAGGTACAAGGAGTGAACATTATTCCGAGGACATTGAGCCTGAGTTTATAGACGAGATGGTGGAGTTCAAGTACTTCATCTTACAATTAGTGGATGCGAGGAAAGATAAAATTGTACCTGCAAAGGAATCGTATATATTGATTTTTGATAATATGGCACTATCAACATTCCCGAATTTAATGAAAGCGAGAATGACAATTGAAAATGATATATTGGAAAAGGTCATCTTTCAAGATGTTTTAAACGATTTTGTATCTAAAACAGTTACAGCTAATCTATATTCTTCTATCTTTATATATATAATTCGAGTGCACAAAATTTTGTGACTGTTTTGCTTCTAAACGGCTAGACCAATTTCGATAAACTTTTTTTTGTTTTACTTATGGGGTCACCAAGATGGTTTATGCATTATTATGGACCCGGTAGGTGGCGCTGTTGTCGAGATAAAGGCACTTCTTTACCAAATTTTTAACATTTTTTTATCTAGTGCCTACTATACTAAGCCGATTTAAATATTTTTTTTTTTAAATGACAAATGAATCCTTATGAAAAGAGTTGCATACTTATTTTTTTCAGTTTTTAACTTTTAATATACTATTTTTAAGTATTAAGTTTTTTGAAAACCACTGCAAGACTAAACAAAAAGTTTTGTACGTTTTTTCGTTTTTAATGCTTTGGTTGTTCTTATACTTCTATTTTTTCTGGCTTAGTACGCACTTTTTGCGCTCTTCGTTTCTGTATTTGATATTCATTGAGAGTGGGACAAGAAGGAGACAGTGTGTTTCGTTGTTTGTGCTTTGCTTTGTTAGTGTTTCGTGTTTGAGGCTATTGATTATCAAAACGGGGCCGCAGCAAAGCGTGCCGGGCTACGCTAGTATATGTATATAAAATAGGACGAGAAAAAATTTTGTACGACTTTTCACTCCAACAACCTTTGACCAATCAGCATGAAAGTTGCCATGTATATGTATTTCTTTATGAAGAATTTTTATATGCTATCCAGTTTGTTGCAACTCGCAAGATTTTATATATTTTCATATTTTTTTTAATAAGAAGTGCATTTTTTTTGACTCTACTGTAAATTCATTATGCTACCACACAAAAAAGCTCATTGCTACAGAACTCCGTTTCTGTTTAACGGTATGGATGGCGCGAATCTATATGTCACTCTATCGAAACGAGAACATTCGAAAACAACAACATTCGAACATTTGAGAAGAAACACAAAAATATGCTTGCTTTCGTTAGTAGCAAAAAATTAAATAAATGTCGTGAACAAAATTAGAGCGAGAAAGGAACAATGACTACAAAAATCGCACACTAACATCACGACGGGGCCGCAGCAACGCGCGCCGGGCTATGCAAGTACAATATATTTATATAACTATTTTCGTTCTAAAAACACCTACCACCCGAAATTGAATTGTATTTAATAAAACACCACAAAGGTTATCATTGGCTATGCCAAAGATGTAATACTCTTCACGCTCCTGTGAATGACTTCGTCGGTTGATGAATATGGATCAGGCACTCATAATGTCCAATTTTCAGTTGGATAAGAACATTAATTTGAATTTTGTATGGGAGGAACTCCTCCTAGTGGTCCGATTCGGCTGATTCCAACAAATCTGCAGCGTATGGTAAACAGAAACCTAATTTCAGCTCTCTAGCTCGAAAACTGAGAGACAAATTGCAGTAGTACAGATGGAGACACGGATGAACTCGTCTCATCGAGCTGATCAATAATATATATATTTTATGGGGTCTGTGATGTCTCCTCTCTGTGTTACAAACTTCATGACAAACTTATAATACTATTCACTCCCGCAAAGAGTAAAAAAATCGTTCGGTTAACAACAATTGATTCTAATGAGTTGACCAAAACTTCTATCACGAAGACATTAATGCATATCGCTCACTTACTGCAAGACTGTCCTAAAAACATGATTTTTGAATTGATGATGACGAATTATTCGTTATTTCATGTTAATAGCTTACATACTCTAATTAACAATGGATTTGTATCATTCACTTTCTTTACTTTACAAAAAGGCCCCAAATACTTGTGGGCATGGCCTAAATAAATATATGAGTATACTCGTATAAGTATCTACAATACTTGTATATAACTTTTAGGTATCCACATAGCTTTGCTTTAAAAGTCTTCAATAGAATTTTGAATGTTTTATTTGCTATCGTATAAAATAAAATATTGAACCAAGTTCAAAATGCCTTTGTCAAGTAAAAGTCTACTTTTTGCTAGCTATGCAATTGCCTTTACGGATTTGACCTCAGCAATACTCTTTGCAATAGCATCAATGCATTTGTTTTTCGTGAAAGTAAGTGCATATAGGAATTACAATTGGGAAACCTTTTTTTTTTTACTTATCTAAATCATACTTTTTCTTTTTCAACCATCACTTTCTTAGTGTCACTGGAGTGCAATTCTTGGCATTTTGTTCACATTTATTTGGTTATGTGTCATTTTAGTATTTTTTGTTGGCTTATGGAAGGTAAATTTCTACGCCCTCTGATTTTTTATATAATTTTTTTTTTTTTTTGTTTTGTAGCGAAGAACTTTATATATTGAAATCTGGATTAAATTTACAATGTTTGGTATCGCGGTAGATTTTCTGCTCCTGATTTTTACCACTTCAATGGCAATGAAATTTGATAACTGTGGACATCAAGCTGTTGGTTTGCCATTCCTAGCTCTCACTGCCGAAATGACATTTGTCTATATAATTTATTGGCTTTATACTAAAATGCCAGAAGTAAAAAAGGTAAAAAAGAAACAGAAAAATAAACCTAATAAGAAGAAAGAGAAAAAGAAAGAGAAAAAGAAAAAAGATACATGTTAATTTTCAAATTATCATCAATTCTATATATTTTTTATATACTACTTATACTTTCAAAAATGATTTCCATCAACAAAAAAGAAAAAACAAATAAAATACACCATCATTTAATAGTTAGAAAAGAAACATATTTTTTCTATATGTAATACCAATGCTGTTGTCAGTATTAAAAAATCCCTCAAAGAGTCAAAGGCGGCACTTTGTTCATAAATTGCTACGACATTGCTACTGTATTCTATGTGTATCGCTATTTACAATATATGATAAACAATCTAGTCCAACGTTGATATAAACAGCTAATCAAAATAAGATGTAAGTACATCTGCAATATTTATAGGTACTCTTCACGGAGTGCATCGACCCAAACAAAGCTATGTTGGCTACTTACACCGACGACGTTGGCTTGTTTTACGAGTATAGCTCCCATTGCGAGTATGAATAATATATGGAATAAGCGTACAGTCTATGCCCAAATCATTGCCCCTGTATAGAGATACGGCATCCAGATATGGGGAACTGCTGCTAAATCACAACGGATCGGAGTGCAAGTGTTGCAGAATGACTGGATGTCTATGTACGTTAGGAACTCAATCTTGCATAGAGATATGAACTTGGCGGTAGTATAAGACCAGATCGCCTTTCACACAAGCCGATATAACGACGACCCTCCGTTGGCTCAGAACAACCACTTAGTCAGACCACTGATTAATGCAACCCCAATCCGAAAGCTCGAAAGACTGCATTTTGGGTCTTTGCTGTAATGGAGCAAACAACGCCTTGGGCGTACCAGGTGGCTTCCCGACCCCCCCCCAGGCCATGAGTAACCTTGTTAACAATTTTATTTATTTAATAATATTTTTCACAATTCAAATGTAAAAAACCATGCGATATTTTTACGCAGAAGCAAAAATAGGACACAACGAGCCCTGTTTGGCGCTTAATAAAATAAGTCGCAAATATTATAAGTTTGTCAAGAAGTTTGTAACGCACAGAAGAAGACATCGGAGACCCCATAAAGTATATATTCTTAATCAGCTCGACGAAACAAGCCATGTCCGTCTGTCCTTCTGTCCGTCTGTATATATGCAAACTAGTTGCCCAGTTTTAGAGCTGCACGAAGTTCTCTTTTTAAGATCCTTAAAAGCAAAACAAATCCGCTGGGTACGACGCGACAGTTAAAGTTCTTCCTGAAAAATGTTTCTATCTACTAGTGCATATCTACAATGTATGCTTTAGGCTTAGCTATTTCCAAAAGCGTAACTAGGAATTTGTTCAGGTATTTATTACACTAATAATCTACACTAGTAAGCTTCGAGGCTCTTCACAAAATATCGTATTAACTATTGAAGATACCATAGACTTTCGTTCCAGATTTAATAAGTAATTAAATATATACACCCTGCTAACCAACGGAAATGCGCGGAGATAACTCTACTGGCGGTACTCTCTAAGATATTCCAAATGGAAAGCAATATCCTCCCTGATTACACTGTGTAACAAAAAAACTGAATGAAAACACCCATTCTTTATTAATTTGGGCATACTGAACACGAATCAGTTAACAGTTTTCTTCTAACACTTACCATTTAAAAGTAATGAGAGATTCAATTTTTGTGATTACTAGTGAAGAATGCATTGTGCGACAAAAAAAATAATATATATAACATTAATGAAAACACCTATTCTTTGTTAATTTGGGCATGCTGAACACGAAACACGTGCCATTCAAAAGTTATGATAAATTAAATCAATAAAGAGAGCGCAAAAATGGTACTTTTCAGTCAAAAATCTTACTTATTTTTTATTTTTTATCAATTTTTAAAAAAAAAAATATTGGTATAATTACACATATAAGTATTTGTTATTAATCTAAGAACGTCAGACTAAAATAATAAATTGAAGAAATGAGCCACATAACAGTCTGGGCATTAAAAATATGTGATTTTTTTTTGTTGTCACACAGTGTTATCAATTATGGTTTCGCCGCAGGCATGAGCTCCGGAACAGGTGTATAATATCGACTAAGAAATACTTAAATCTTTTGAAAAAAAAATCAGTTTTGCTCAGCTGTGTTCCTTGACAAGCCTTCGATCGCGTATGGCACGAAGGACTACTATACAAATTAAAAATGGCATTACTTCAAAAAACTTCACAGTTTCTTTTTCTGCGCTCAAAAAATGCAATCTAGAGTTCAACAAGGAAGCGTATTGGGCCCACTGTTCTTTACCATCAACACAACTGACATGCCAGACTCAAGGTGCAACGAGATAACTATAGCCACATTCGCTGATGATACTGCAGTACTTGCTACGTTCCCCAATGTAAGAGTGGCAACACAACTGCTACAAAGTCAGCTCAACAAAATCCAAGACTGGATGATCAAATGGAACATTGCGGTAAACATAGACAAGTCCGTGTCCATGTTTTTTCTCACACCGACACAAAGGCAATGTTCGAGCCCGCTTCAACGGAGCTGTAATACCCAAAAGAAAAAAAAGTCAAGTGCATGTGGATTGATAAATGACTGACACATTGTAAAACAACTAGACTTGAAAACGCGCCAAATGCATTGGTTGCTAGTCCGAAGATTCGGGCTGAGTCTGGAAAACAAATGTAGACTCTACAAAGCCATACTTAAGCCTGTTTGTACTTACGGCATCCAACTATGAAAACAGCTGCCGAATCTAATATTAAAATATTAATATTCAACGTTAAAATGACTGGCGCCCCTGGGTTCATACGTAATGTATATTCACAAAGATCTCCTGATGACAAATATCAAAGAAGAGAATAGAAGGCACAGCACAAGGCACAACGAAAGACTCAACTAGCACACCAATAACTTGGCTATAACTCTTCTTGACAACTCTCGAGCAACGCGGCGGCTCAAGTGATTGCACCCGTCAGATCTTCCTTACCTTACCAAAGTAGCTTATGTTTAGGATTATGTTGTAGTTATATAAGAAACTAAAGATAATGAGTATATATAAATATTATTCAGTAAATTTGAACTATCTGCATAGTTCTTAAATCAAACTGTTGACAAATGAAACGATAATATAATAAAATAAATGCAATAATTAATTTTTTATTGTAACATTTTAAGAAAAACTTTGTGTTTTCTTAAGCAATGAATTTGGCAACACCTATGTTGCTAAAAAAAGAAGGAAACTATCTGCAATATGTTAGAAAAATACAGAATCAGTCTGTTAATTTTGATTTTAAAACAAGACTTTGTCAAGAAAGCACATAATAGCCAATTTAAGCCAGCCAAAACACAACCACAGGATTAAATCACTATCGAAGTTAGATTCAATTAATTCGTCAATAGTGATTTCTGCAAAATTCGAAAATATAGTAAGCGCGCCTATGCGAAACTACGGTTCGTTGACGTCTATAGCATGTCAATATTTTTAGGAAGCATGGCTAGAAAAGTTTCTTTTATGATTGAAAAAAATTTACCGAAATGGCTTTGATTGCATCATTCAGGTTACTAATGAAATTATAGTAATCAGATCACGTTATGTTACCATACGTCGAAGAAAACATATTGTACATTTGCTTTGGGTTCATTAACAAGATAAATAAGTCAAAGCACTCGTCATAGGACCATAGTACC
Organism: Amiota communis; assembly: GCA_037043315.1. Lineage (NCBI taxonomy): Eukaryota > Metazoa > Arthropoda > Insecta > Diptera > Drosophilidae > Amiota > Amiota communis. The sequence goes on from JBAMAV010001101.1 coordinate 1,810,753, forward strand.
TATTAATATTCTCACTTGGTCATGTCAGGCCTTAATGCCAAATATAATGGACAAAGTCATTTAAAATACTGCATGTAGGCAAACTAGGCAAAACTAGTGAATGGTTTCAGCAAGGAACAAATTCAGCATCCGCTGTTGCACACCTCTTTGGCATTCAGCCATCGTGACAGCATTATCGTAAGCTTGCCCCTACAGTTCATAATGTCGAGCCAATCAGCCTTAACTTTTCTTACTATACTTTCAGCAATTTTACTGTTCGTTTCAATGACTCCTCTATTCTAACCTCCTGGTTTTCAATCATCACATATCGTAATACTTGGTTTGTTTGATCTTAGTGGGAAATATCTGGGGTGCTGTCAAATTTCATGAATAATATTAAGCCTTTTGGACATGAGCTATAATTATTTGGTGAACCTTTTTTTCTAAATTTTAGATTAAAAAATAGCGGTTCTTGCCGCTGCCCCTTTTCGTATGCCGTCGGGTGCCATGGCCTTCCCTCCACGCTAAGCCACTTTTTCAATAAAGAAATACACTGCCAATCAACTCAATACGTTCAACAATTCTTAGAAAGTAAAACAGCAAAACCTTCTGATTTTAATGAAATATTTTTTAATTTTTTTTTTATAGAAGAAGTCTCCAACATCCGTATAAATACATATGTATATAGATTTTATTTTTTTTTTTTAAAACATTCCAAAAAATGCTCATGTACTGAAATGTCTTAAGTTTGTGATATACATCGGTTATGTATATTGTTTTGCAACAGCCTTCTCTACATAATTAGAATCATTGAATTTCAAGTCAATTTGGTGAAGGGAAATTAATATTCTGTAATTTATTTGTGTTGATTTTATTTTGTCAAAACCTAGTTTTCAATATCGAATTATCAAAGGGTTTTGATTCTAACTGAATGTTTTGTAGAGATAGAGATAACGATCCTTAGGTCAACATGTCTATATGCAAGAAGAAAGCCAAAAAGGGTGGAGTTCCGAATCTCTTATTTTATAGTACCTACATCGTCTGTATTTTCGATTTTCTTTCGGCGCTGACCATTATATTATTGGCTTTCAAAATGCTAATCTCAAGTGTAAAATAATGTGCAGATTCTTAGTTAAATTTCATTTCATCAATCATTTTTCCAAATGCAGTTTGACTGGATATCAATTTTTGGGCTAGTCTTTGCCATATTTTGGTCGGGAGTTTTAACTGTGCTTTGGATTGGTATATGGGAGGTAAGTTAATCTTTCTCAATTGATTATTTGATTGATTGATCAAATAATTTTACCTTTTGAAAGCACCACGTAAATTTCGTGAAAGGCTGGATTATATTCTCTTGTATAATCATTATACTTGAGGCATTTCTTGTCATTTTTGGAGCATTTAGCGAAGCAACCATCAATGGAGCACATATGATATCAGCTGTTCTACTATTTGTGGGTCTATGTAAGAGTTACCCATACAAAAATATGTTCAAAAAAGTTATTTATGTTTATTTATTTTTGGTTTTGATATGAAGTGCTGGAATCATTTTTCGTTTATGTCGTCGGCCAACTCAGCAAACAAATAATATGTGAATGTGGGAAAAAAAAGAAATGTTGCAGTAAAAAAGATCCAGAATGTGACAAATTCAAAAAGACGAAGAAGAAGACGAAGAAGAAGTCCAAAAAATAGATTGTTTTTGTTTCTTTTTTTTTTTTTGTTTTGTTATTATTATTATACTTATATATATTTCTTTCGAAAATATACTTATATTTATTTATTTCTTACAACAAGAATTGTTATAAATATTAAGACTCTTAGACAAACTTTTAATAAATGTTGATGCTTTTTTTATAGAAATGTGAAAATCATCCATACATTAACTGAAAACTAACTTATTTCAATTCGATATCATAGATAAGAAGACAGAAATAAACGTACACGTATAACGAGCATGTAAACATTAACTTCGGTTCCTCGAAACTCACATACCCTTTATCTCCAATTCCTTACATTAATGCTTTCCATACAAAAACTCAAAGTGTTATAGAGCAGCTGTAATAAATATTTGTTGGATCAGTCCTTTTTCGAATATCTTGTTTTGATCAAGGCAATTTAGAGCCTACGTCCTAACATAACAGCATGGATGTACACATTGATAGTACGTCCGATACTTACATAATGTTTACACAATTGTTTGGTGGCCAGCTCTAGGAAATAGCTATATAGTGCGCAAAGTAAGCAGTGTGCAGAGGTCGGCATGTGTAGGAATCACAGGAGCCATGCGCACGTGCCCCACGGAAGCTCTGAACGTACTGCTATATCTTCTCCCAATTGACATCCAAATCAAAAACATTGTCTTCAACAGCGCGTTTAAACGAAACCGGCTGCTGGGCAGAAGGACCATATACTAGGAGTGGTTAAAAATCCTATTTTCAAAAGAACAACAGAATATATAGTGGCTCATAATAGCTTTGAGAGCGACTACAAGGTAAAATTTCCTACCAGGATGGAATGGAAAGAAAACAGTTTTCAGAGTGATTATGGTATTTCAATCTTTACGGATGGGTTAAAGATGGAATGTGATGTAGGTGCAGGGGTGCACTCACCACAATTAAGCTTCGACCACTCTTTCCGGCTACCAGACGAGGCCACAGTCTTTCAGGCAGAGGTCCTAGCCATTAGAGAAGCATGTCGGCTGGCAAGCGTAACATACCAGAAGGTCGTAATTAAGCTATATTCGATGATAGCCTGACTATCACTGACTCAGCACTCAAAGCACTGCAATCCACCACTGTGAAGTCCAAGTTCGTTAAGGAATGCAGGTCGACGATAAGCAAGCTAAGTCGTCAAGCTGATATCACTCTCTTATGGGTTCCCGGCCATACGAACATTGAGGGAAATGAGAAGGCTGACGAACTAGCTCGTTTTAGTGTTTCCCTTGATATATCGTTAGCGGAACAGATCCCCTGGTGGTCGTCAAGAGACTTCCTATATTTCCATCAGCTGGCAAACAGACGGTGGAAAGATCTTGAATCTTGCAAAGTGGCACATGCTACATCAAAAGAAGACACTCAGATAACGCAAGGCTAACAGCAGTTTTTACTGGTAACTGGTATGTAAGGACTCACGCGGAGAGACTGGGTATTCCGTTCAGAAGCCATTGTGGAAGCAAAGAGGAAGAGGAGTCACTTACCCACTGGCTATGTCAATGCCCAGCCCTGGCAAAGACTAGAAATCAGTTTCTGCACAAACACATCAATGACAACCTCTCAGACTGTTCAGTCACATGTCCGGGTGATTTACTAAAATACCTAAATTTGACAGGTTGAATTTAGTAATACTGATTGCGTTTTGCGAGCAAGTTGTTTTAAAACGGCACTCCAGTGCTAATTGTGGCTCGTAGTGGACTATACGAGTCAGCCACGGAAACCAACCAACCATAAGGCGATAGTTCTCATATTAAGTGACTTATGTATGTAATTGCATACAAACAGACGCTTCCTTGTCACGTTGATCATTTCCAACGCACGGTTTTATGAGTTAAAACCTTAATCTCCTATACAATATATTATACAATATATGGTACATACATACATCTTTTATCTTCATTAATCCATTTTTTATATTGAACAAGTATTTTCTGTAATGCAATCGTTACATAAATATACTAGTTGCTGCTGAATTATCTATGGACATTTATATGGCATCTATTGGATCTGATTGTTATCAGTCAAATATAATGTAATTTGTTAAAATAGTTTTCCTACTTTCAAAGACAGAAACAAAGAACCATAGTTAAAACATCATGGTTATCAAAAATATACATACAAATCTGTAGCAATTAGTCAAAGTAGCTAAATTGGGTTTGAATTCTATCATTATTAGCTGCTACAAAACACGTATTTCGATTAAAGAATTTTCGAAAAATACGACTTAAAAACATTGAAATAAAACCAAACAGAAATCATTTTTCACAAAATGGGCAATACCTAAAAAAAATAGATTTTCGACATAAGCTACTTTGACTTATTGCCACAGATATTACACACTAGAGCTGTATAACTATGGATAGTATAGATAGTTTTATTTTGAAGTCACTATCGATGGTTTTTAAACATTTTCGATACTATCGGTTTTTAGATAATTGGATGGATCTTCATTAACTTAAGTCTAAATGTTTTTCATTATATTGCTGGCTGCGACTCAGAATCTGACCTAAAACCCATTCAGGTGGGTGTGCCGCAGGGCAGTGTTTTGCGTCCTATAATGTACACGGTTTTTACTGCAGATATACCGGTATTAAATATGGATTGCTCCCTTACTGCTACCTACGCAGACAACACAGCATTTCTGGCATCCGACGACTGCTACATAGCAGCATCCAGGAAACTGCAGCTGCAATTGTCTGCCTTAAAACCGTGGCTCACAAAGTGGAATATTGCCATCAACACCGATAAATCGACTCATGTCATACACTTAGGATCCGAAATTGCCCTAGTGTAAGTTATAATGCCCTACGGCCTCTAGCGTTAAATACCTAGGGCTTACTCTGGATAGAGCACTCAAGTGGAGAAAACACCTGTTCAACAAGCGGACCCAGCTCAACTTTAAGCTCAAGCGCCTGTACTGGTTACTCAGGCCTAGTTCGAAGCTCTCACTACGCAATAAATTACTACTCTACAAGGCGATTCTAAGGCCAATCTAGACCTATGGTATTCAGTTATGAACTCCATTGCGGTTTCAAATGTTAACATAATACAAAGGTTCCAGTCCAAAGTTCTTCGCACTATAGTAGGTGCCACTTTTTATGTTCGCAACGATGTCATTCATTGCGACCTCAAGACTGATACGGTTGCAGAGACGTTTAGCCGCCGCTACGAACATCGACTTGAGAACCACGTAAACGTAAACTAAACGGCAACTTCTGGACAACAGCCAGCAACTCCACAGACTTAAGCGCTATCATCCCTTGGATCTTCCCTTCCGCTTCAATCAGTGACCTAATCCCTATCTCTCCTAATTTATCCTCAACATACTGAATACCTCATGTAATTTAGCTACTGTCTACATATAATCAATAGATAGATTCTAGGTTCTCAAACTGAGTCTTATACTCCACTGGACCGAATGCTAAACAGGGGCCGCAATATACAGACCTTTTACTTTTAGAATAAACCAGGTACTCAACGTACCTAAATAACTTTTCACTTTCAAAAATTTTTGGGCACAAATTTGCCGCCCTTAAAATCTGCCGCCCTAATATATTATATTATATATACTCGATAGTTTCGATAGTATGTAAAGTTTTCTTCCAAACTATTGAAAATATTGAATTGGCCGACTATCGATCATATCAGACCAATCACTTAGCGAAAGTCATAACTCAACATGATTCTTTGCAGTCTCCGGGGTTTTACGGTACATTTTGAGCAAAAATTTTCTTTATTCAAAATCAATTTCAATCAAGTACATATTGGCCATTATTATGTATGATGACCTTTTGCCATTTTCTGGGTAGCTTCATAAATCCATCGGTGTTGAACTTCTGTGCCTTATCAGCGAAAAACTTGGACAAATGATCAGCGGGTTTTCGGCCGGCCAATTTTTTACCATTAAGAGAGTTTTGCAAAGAGTTGTGTACAGTAGAGGACCGAATTGACCGTTTTGCCACGTTCTAGCAGCTCATAATACACAATTCCCTTCCAATCCCACCAAACACTCAACATAACATGTTTGCCGTCAATCCAGGCTTTGAGGTCGTTTGTGGAAGGTCTCCGGCCTTTGACCATGATCGCTTGCGTTGGATATTCTCGTATTTAATCTATTCTTCATCGCCCGTAATGATTCGCTTCAAAAATAGTTCCATTTCGTTACGTTTCAGCAGCGTTTCACTGATGGTTATTCGGTCAATTAATTTTCTTTGTGTTAATTCTTGTGGCACACCCAAACATCGAGCTTCTTTGTAAAGTAAAACTTTTAACACGAGCAACGAATTACACAGCTGTCTTCAGAAAAAATGTCACCTTTCAAACACGTGTTCGTTGCCAGAATTATGGAAACCAACACCATCTATTGGCAAAAAAAACCGCGGAAACTCAACCCAATATAATTTAGTTCAAATTTTTTCAAATTGTCTTCAATTTTATTTATTTGTTTATTTATCTATTTTGCCAACAACATAACACATTTTACTCCTTCTAAATATTTTAGAAATACTATTGTATTTACATACAGAGGCCAGTAACAAATGAACCTATTAAAGTGTTTGTGACTCGTAGCCCCCTCATTTGATGAACATTTTTAATTTTCTGAATTTCAAAGAAACCAAAACTAAACAAAAAGCCCCAAGCCTGGTCTATTATGGTGCCATGTTTACCAAAAAAAAAAAAAACAGTAAAAACTTTAAGAAAAACAAATTAACTTTTTGGGCTCGCATCGTATTGACTTCATTTAAATTCGTTTATACCCGAAGGATAGAAAACAAGAAGGCATCGGTGTCAGCAGCTGCGGCTGCGGCATAGAAAACTTGTGCCAATGTCGCCGCCGGGAAATGAAAATTTTTTTTAAAATGGTTACGAATATTTCAGTTATTAAACCAATGTTGAAATAAACTCATAGATGCAATGCACGTGCCCACTTTGCATGAGGTTAAAGAAAAGGAAAGTGAGAAGTGGGAAAACAGTACACAACAAAACTCCTTAAGTGTTTCTCAGGCAATGGGCAATGCCAGCAATCTTTTAAATTTAAATAACATAAGACTTTCATTACTTGTTGTAAGCATTTGAATTTGTTATTGTTCTTATTTTTATTGGTGCCTTTGAAGTCGTTTTGTTATTCTTGCAAAATAGATTTTTGACACGGAAATTGCTTTATTTCCGTCATTGTTACACTTTTCCGTTTATAAGTACATTTTTTTCTCTATTGGCATTGAAAGCGTATAAAACTAACGAAATCAATTACACAAAGAACCATGGAATACAGCGATGTTGGCCAAGCGAAAATAGCTTCCATCCTAGACCTAGACTACCAACCACTTGGCTCGACGAACAACGATGAATAAGGATTACAGGAATCCCTACCCACCGTAGGCGAATTTCTGGGTACGCCCATCTAAAGGACACATTTACTATGAGGTTTATTAGAAGAAAGCTCAAACACTTTGAATTTAATTATTAATTTGCAAAAATTTACTATACTCATTTAAATGTTTTTTGAATAAATATACATATAATTTATTTCTTAGTTTTCTTTCAAAGAAAAAGTTTATAATGAATGAACCGATGTCCATCGTCATGGGTACAATAATATTATACTTTCTTTATCATCATAGAAAACATTCAAATAAAATTTTTAATAAACCAACCGATACTTTCTTGTTTGGTGGCAATGGGTAAATTTCTTTTCTAATTCTGTTTCCTACATTGAAATATTTTTCTTTCCTTTTGTATCAACAATACACAATTATCGTCATGGCATGGAATTCACATACCATCCGTTCCAAAAAAGCAGAACTAGTAAATTTCTTGACCCACAACAATATCCATGTGTGTTTACTTAGTGAAACTTGGTTAATAAATAAAGATCGGTTCATACTTCCAAATTATACAGTTTATAGAAAAGACCGCACTGCAAGTAGGGGAGGCGGCGTAGCTTTGGCAATAATTAATAACTTAAAACAGAGAGGTTCCTATTGTTAATACGCATTTAATTGAAAACGTTGGTGTAGAAGTTATTATTGACTCGCAAAGCACTACAAAATTTTTTCAATATATTTTCCAGGAGCATCGGCGAAATTTCTAGACAGTTCTTGCATTCTGGTAAACGACAAGTCACACCATAGAAGCTTATTCAAGGCAGATTTGCTAAAGTTCTCACGAGTAAACGGTCAGTATTTGTTAGGTGGTGATTTCAATTGTAGGAATAGGCTATGGAACTGCAGTAGAACAAACTGTTGGGGGAATATACTTTATGAAATGTCCTATATTGACAAATTTTCAATACTGTACCCCAAAGACCCTACATATATTCCATTTAGCTACAAGGCAAAACCCTCAACACTAGACCTCTTCATTTCTAACTCTCCAAATTTGATGACTGAACCATTAGCCATTAATGATCTCACATCAGACCATCTTCCTGTTATCATCAAAGTTAATGCGAAACCATGTGTAACAGAAAATACTTTCCTAGTTTATTCTAGAGCTAATTGGAAAATTTTCAAAGAAACCCTGTACCTTAATTTTAGGCATATGCAGCCTGATTTCATTGCTCCTCCTACTATAGAGCTGATAGATAAAATGGTAGACTTAATTAAAACGGAAGTAACTGCTGCACTTGAAATTTCAGTTCCAAGAAAAACATCTAAGCAACTCTGCAAAAAGTTACCTTACCATATCTCTGAGCTCATTAAAATAAGAAATATAGTGAATAGACGTTGGATAAGAACAAGGCAACCCATATATAAAGCTCAGTTAAGTCACCTTAAACATCAAATAAGATGTCAAATCCATGCTCATAACAATAGTATTGGAACAATAAGCTTGCGAACCTAGATAAAAATTCCAAAAGTTTCTGGAAAATAACTAAATTAACTAAAAACAAAAACGTCTTTATTCCAAGCTTTCAATACAATGACAAAACGTATTCTACTCGACAAGAAAAAGCCAATATACTTGGAGAAATATTTCAAGAAAAACATAAAATTACGGAATCTCTTTCTGATAGTGAAACCATTAGAACGATCAAGAGTTCCATCAGTGATCTTGATAACTATCGATCATTTGATGTGCCTTTTGTATCAACTAACGATATTAAGAATATTATCTTTTTGCTTGAGACGAAGAAATCTCCAGGTCCGGACAATCTTTCAAATATATATGTAAAAAACCTCCCACTAAATGTAATCCGTTTTCTCTCACTTATCTTTAATTATTCACTTCAAATTGGTTATTTTCTCCAATCGTGGAAAGTTGCAAAAATCATACCCATTTCCAAACCTGGAAAACCACCAGATTCACCTGATAACTACCGCCCCAACAGCTTGTTAAGTTGCTTTTCGAAAATCTTGAAGGCAAGACTTAACTCTCATCTCGAAACAAATTCGATTATACCTGCAACTCAATTTGGTTTTCGGTCGCATTTAAGTTGCATAAACCCTCTTCTAAAGCTCAAAAAATTTATAAAATAAAATTTGCAAGATAAAAAATCACTCGGATTGGTTGCCTTAGATATACAAGCAGCTTTTGATACAGTATGGCATGATGGTTTAATACATAAACTAATGGTTACGAATACACCTATCTACTTAACAAAAATTGTTCAAAGCTTCGTCACAAACAGACACTTTTTTATTGAATTAAATGGCATTCAATCGGATACTAAAACCATTAGTGCTGGGGTACCGCAAGGATCGGTCTTAGGACCGATATTATATAACTTTTATATCCATGATGTACCTGTACTTAACAACTGCACTGTTTCTATCTTTGCAGACGATACTGCGCTTTATTGTGCAGGTACAAACTACATAGGTACACACAACACCCTCCAAAGCTCGTTGACTGAACTAAATTTATACTATAAAAAATGGAAAATCATGCTAAATGTCAATAAGACTAATGCTATTTTCTTTACAAGAAAAAGGAAAAGTGAATATTTGCCAAATGGTAATATAAACTGCAACAATACTGACATCCCTTGGTTAAATAGCATACGATAGCTTACATTTAGATAGGAAACTTACTTATAATGTTCATATCGGGAAGACTCTGGATAAGATTAATAAAACGATATGCACACTCTATCCGATCATAAATCGCAAATCAAAACTCTCACAGCACAATAAACTCATTATCTTTAAATCAATATTTAGTCCCATTTTAATGTATGGTTCACAGGTCTGGGGTGATTGTGCTATACCACATATAAAAAACTTCAAATCGCACAGAATAAACTACTCAAATTGTTACTGAATTTACCATACTACTATTCGATTAGTCAATTACATGTCAAATCAAATATTCAAAAAATTGAAGAAAAAATCTCTATTTATAACTCCATCTTTAATAACCGCAATTCACTTATATATACTATGTATATAAGTTTGCGCATTACTGGTACTTGTATCTCTAGTCTATGATTAGAGCTTACAAGTACCAGTTAACTAGTCTAAGTTAGTTAAGTCAGATTTAAGTGTTCGTTATCTAAAGTTTTTTCCCATTTAGCATAAAATGTGTACAAATATATATAACTTATTTACACAAACCACTATATGAATAAACAATACTTTTTTCAATATCAAAATATGTCCTACATTATCGTTGAGCACTGAGAATTGTTCGGCGAAGCACAGTTTTACAATTCTGCTATAATAAATTCAAAATCTAGTCAAGCGATGCCCAAACAAACTTATTGAGAGGGCTGAAGTGACTTTCCCCTCCCCTAAATACCGGGCTGCATGTGGCAAAGTAACGACAAACTTTAATCCCACCAGATTTTGACAAAGTTTGCATTTTGAAGCGAATTTAGCCCTGCTTAGAGGATACAAAGATGGGCTGTGACATATTCAGTTTATGTGCAACCAATGTACAACCATATCTAAATATCAAGGTTTAATCTGATTCCCTCTTCGATTAGCAGCTTCTGGAAGACAACGCCACTGCTGTAATTATGGAGGTGATGTAAATATCAGTTAGGATGTTTGCTGGCGACTGGACGTCGAACTGTTTGCAAAGAGTTGCGCAACATGGCAAATTATATTACACTTTGTATTGCTTATGATGTTTAAAAAGCTTTTTACATTATGTAAGTATGTTGTTTATTTGGAGAGCAAAACAACTTAAAAATGGCCATAGTTTTTGTAATTTTGGCTTCTTTTAAAGTCAGGCTAGCCTTAACCGAAATACACTGTGTTTGGTGAAGTCGGAAAGGCATTTATCGATCGATCGATCCGCTTATATCCAAATAAATTAATTCAATTGTATTCATTCAAGATAAAAACTTTCTACAATTTTTAAAAGAATAAAAAACGCAAGTTATAAATATGAATCCCAAAACTAATCACATAGTGCTGCATTAATAATGTTTAACGTTTTTTATTGAATAAAACAATTTATAATTTAAATCCATCAATATAATGAATTCTCAGAGTTTATTTTGTTGTGAAATTACCAAATAGTGAGTGAATCAAGTTGACTCATTGAAATATGTAGAATGAAAGCGCTTGAAAGCTACCCAGCCAAAATACCATACTATATGCATTTGTAGTCGGTGGGCTAGTGTTCTTTTAAAAGGAAATTAGATAAACTACTCTCTTTACACTGATTCTATAGCTCGTAGTATGAAAAATTGACTCCTTACTTCCACTTCCTTCTGGATCTATATGTTTGTATATTTTGAGAAGTTTAGATTTAAGAAGAGTTTAATTATATTTCTTTTTCAGAAAACAACACAAAACTGCATTTATTGTAATGCTGATACCGCTGCCACAATTCGTGATCTTCTAAATGAGAGTGGGAAAAGCTTTTAGATCAAACGACGCGACGTCGAGCAGGCAGACAGGACACTGATTTAGAAGTATGTTCAGTACTATAATAGATATTTTACCAGAACTTGGAACTGGATTTGTACGATGATTTGGCCCGCTTTGACAATAGAAAGCAGGTTCATGCAGCAATATTTAATGAAAATCTGTTGCCCGATTTAGCAAAATATTAATAGAAGTGAAATACAAATTATGCCAAGAGACTGGCATATTCGATAGAGATCCCAAGTGTATGATTAAAAAGGGAAAATGATTTCCTGGTGTCCCACAAAATGCTGAACAATTATTGAAAAAAACGATGGTGATGCTGGGTATGATGCTATAGTTAACCCAGAGGTGCTAAACAAACGAAAGATTGCTGGTATTGAAGTAAATGAAGCTTCTAGGAACGAAGATGGTGATGATGACGACGAAGAAGATGACAACAGCAAACATACAAGTAGATCAACGTGACAAAGTAATACATGTAATGATTTCTGTGAGAATCCAGAGTATGTGCAGGCTCGTTATGCAGCACGTCAACAGGCCAAATGGGGTCATAAAGCAGTACAAGTTTCCGCACATGGTGTAGCCAATAAATCTTCAAGATCCAATCGTAATTGAAAGTCAGGAGCAACATTTAAATGTAATACAGGCATGTTAGCTTAAGAATTAATGTATTTTTTGTATGGAATTCAGTCAATGTGATTTTATTTTTAATAAAATTGTGTTCCAGAGATTTAAGATATGAAAGCTTTTATACTTAAAATTGTAATTCTAAATTACATAATTATATATATTATAAACTAATTACTTAATAGCAAAAACAAACTTGTGATTATTGTAAGTTATATTGTTCACTAAGCGCATGCATGATCTCTGAATGTTTTTTATGGCAAGTGGTGGTCATGATAGATCTATAATTCTTTTTTATGAATAGTGCAAACCCAGTCAATTCCTTTTTATCTTTAAATTTTTTCAATGTATCATTTGGATCCGATATAGTTTCTCCTATTTGTATAGGACCTTGACAATAGAAACAACGAAGATTGTCCTGTTTCTGTTTCATTTCAAAGCTGCCTTGCGATCTGCAAAGGAAATTAAGATTATTGAACATCATTTATCAATTCAATTCAATTTAATTGCAGTATTTACTTTGCTTCGCACAATAGACAACTATAAGTATATAAATGCGGCAGTCTGCCACAATCCACGATTTGTGGAATTTCCGGCAAAATTTGCCTTACATGCAGTAACCTATAAATAAAAAAGGAACATTAAATTTTATAACATAAATTCCTAAATTATTATCTATACTTACCAAGCCTTACAGACATCTCCATGACCAATCTCACCCGAATACAACCAAGCAGCAGCATGGCACATTTCATGAGCTAAAGCAACAATTAAACTATTGGCACTTATGATAAGAACATTGCTTAGTTCAATGACTGAATTGCGACCGTTGCGGGCTTTTGTTGTATTCAAACAATGACTTATTTTGGTAACCTTATTATTCCATAGAATGGTCACCTTCATGGCACAATTAAATACTTTATGATTAAGGATATCATAAATTACAATGGCCAAATGTTCCTTTCTTTCAACAAAATTGCCATGAAATTTTATGGCATCCGGATGACACATAAATTTTGGTGTTGATTCTATACAATAAGAAAGAAACAAAATGTGTGAATTATCAGTTATATTGTATATACAGTCTATATCACCAGCTCAGTTGATTCAAATTTCATTTTTAGTTTCATACATACTACATAGACGAAGGCAAGGAAAAACGTTTATTAATAGGAAAAAGTATTTATTTTCCAAGTTCCTGATTGTCACTAATCAATCCCGCGCACTTCTAACTGTTACGAGTATTAATTCCTTTTGTTATGTTAAAGTCGGTAGAAGTGCACGTGACTGATTGTGACAATCAGTAGCGGCATTAGGGTACACTAAAATAAATATTTTTCCCATTAATAAACGTTTTAATGATATGCATATTACACTGGCTACGTACGCCATTGGTCTCAAAAACAAACATATTTGTGAAAAGGTTTCTTGTTTTTTTAGATCGCGACCATACATAAAGTAACGATCAAAATTGAGTAAAAGTTGATCACTTCTGCACATTTCGGATTGTAGGATGCAAACGGGTCAATAGAAAACTATGAAAAAAATACCAGGTATTCCTTAGATCATAAGTAAAAGATTCCTTAAGTCACTTTAGCGAAAATGTTAATGGAAGAGATAATAAAAAATATAAAACTTTGGTGACTCTGACAGCTAAATCTGGGATTTACGCGCTGCTGTATGCTGTATGATTAGCTTCACAAAATCGTTTAAAAAATTCGTTTCTGGCCTTACTTTGTTATGGGACCCTATATTCTAACTAGGGGAACAACTTTATGGCGGGTAAAGCATCCTAACGCTAAAAAATCCGCCATTACATCTTGAATTGGAGAATCTAGGAAGAAAATTCCAGGTGTAATGGCGAATGTTTTACCGGAAGATGATTTAGTTTTTATTACCTCTTTCGATTTTCGCTAAAGTGAATTTGTTTGTTTCTTTCATGAAAGGTGCGTTCAAATGTTATTTTTTTCAAGTTATTGCACATCTCTGATACATAAGTATGTACATACACGCATAACTTACCATCAAGTGATTTAAGAAAACTGAATTTCAAGTCGTATTCATTGAAATACTTTATGACATATTTGTGTCGTCTGCATGCCAAATCATTTTGTGGCTCTATGACCAATGTGGATTGGATGGAATTCATCGTGAGTTCATTCATTTTGGCTGCCACTGAGCACGCATTTATAGCCAGTATATTTTTTTGCATTAAACTCAGGGCAACATTTGTCGAAAGAGACGCACACCTGGTTTGATCTGTTTCTGTTGGTGTTGGTGATGTTGATGGTAATGCTGATATATCTGGTAGTCTGGTATTTGTAACTACAGTTTCTATTTCGCTGGTATGTGCCACAGTTTTATCGCTCGTCGTCTCATTTTGGATTTGGTTTCCAATATCATCGTCATAGAAATTTGGAGTAAACAGTTTACGCTTCTTATTTGGCCTACCAAGAAATTTATCTAGACGTGATTTAAATGTTTCATCTATAGAAAATATATAGAATTAAGTTGCATGAATATTCATGTATATAAGAGTGTAATTTATATAAATAATAAGGTTGTTTGGTAATGAATTACACTAGGCATTTCATCTTTAACCTTATTCTATTAAAAACCGGCAAATCAATACCAAACAACCTTATTTACTTTATTTATGATAATAATTACCATTGTCCACCTGATTGCAAGTTGGTGTAGTGGCAAATTCTTTAACCACATCTTTAGATAAATCCAAGTAAACCAAACCAACCAATTTAGTAGTGCCACATTTCCTTTGGCGGTTATTCACTTTATCATTTTCTTTTGTATTTTCATTGATATCACAGTTCTCCTCAGCTTGAATGAGATAAAAATAGAGATGCTTCAACATGAGTTCATTTAAATGTTAGTCATAGACACTTAGATCACTGAGGCCTCAATTGGTTTATAGTACACTGACAAACATTCGCCCTGACCTAGGTTAGAAGCCTGCGAAACTCTTGCAACAATATCCACAGAGGTCTGATCATTTGGCGATGTAGAGGGTAGTAAGATATTATCACATGTCGGCAGTTTAGGGATCCTTATATCTGATGCAACACCACGGTGAACTAGTTTTCCGTTTAATATCGAAGTATCAATTGTTGTATCGTCTTGTTCTGAGATTGCTGCTAATGATTCTTTCAATTGAAGTTGCGTATTCAAAGCTATTAAAGAATGGGAGAAAAGGGGATTGTAATCATTATAATCATTCATTTCATATATTTTGTAAATAACATACAATCATCACTATCGCTTATTGATATAATTGATTCATCGGAGGATTCGTTTTCGTCTTCCGATTCCGAATCTCTTTCACATATTGTAAGATCATCACCAACATCTTTCAAGCAAGGAACTTCTTGTAGCCCACAAATATTATCAAGATTTTCTAACTCTTCTGTAGTCGCCTTTTTTGTTTCACTTATTGAAATAATTGATTCATCAACGGATGCGTTTTCGTAATCCGATTCCGAATCTGTTTCAGGTATTGTAATTGAAAGTGTATCACCATCATCTTCCAAGCAAGGAACTCCTTGTGAAGCACAAGAATCATTAAGATTTTCAGACTCTTCTGCGGTAATTTCTTTTGTTTCACACACAATTTCATTGGAAATTACAACGGATTGATTATTGTCATGGGTCAAGTCTTTATCACTTATTTGGCTATTATTCTGTTCAAATTTTTTGTCTATTTTGTTCTGGTCAATTTCTTCTTCTTTTTCGTCTATGTTTAATGAAAACAATTTTTTAGCTAAAATAAATTCAATTGTATCGCGGATTCTTTGTTCATTATCATTACTATGATTGCACTCAGCCCATGGCTCCATGTTTATAAACACAAGAAAAGAAAGGATTATTATTATTGTTTATATTCCAATTTAAAAACACAATTGAAATTCCCTCTGACAAACCAAACAAATTTGCGTTTTGATATTGTCAACACTAATTCATTAAGGTTTTGTAATTGTCAACACTGATACATTAGAGTTTTGATATTGTCTACACTGATAGGTTCCATACACGCAGTATAATTGTGTAAGAAATAAAGGTGGCGCCAATTTTTTACAGTTAAAGCTTGAGTTAGACAAACGTTGTTTTCTGTCATATCGGTTGTTCTGGCTTTCAAGGAGACGAAACAAAAAAGTTAAAATGTATGAAGGCAATTACATAAACTCGTCGGCAAAGCCAACACGTGAAAAGTTGCTCGACTTCAACATTATCAAAATACAGTATTGGTAAATGGGAAAAGAACTACTTTTTGAACTGTTTTATGAACCAAAAAGAGCTGTTTGATGTTGTAGTGAATTACAAATACATGTTTTGGTGAATGTCAAACAAAGTGTTGCTGTCTTTAGTGAATGACAAATATAGATAATTAATGATAATAATGAATAAAACTAATTAATTATTAACAATTATAATAATAAAATAAATGTAACTTTAATTATTATTATTAATCATTAATAATTTTATATTTAATAATTACTTTCCGTTGTTATTATTCAATTTTCGAATTTAACTGATACACCTGCTTAGCAAAAAGTAGCTGAAGTACCCCTAGTACCGAAACACAGCTTGACGATGACATTTGTTTGTCTAACTCAAGCTTACGGAACATAACTCAGGTCCTTTTTGATATGAACTTGGTTCATGTTATTCATGAATCTACTCATGGGGTATTTGACATTCACAGTGAAATCAAAAATTTACTCGAGTATCGCACATCTCTAACACCGAGCAAAACAGCTGATTACCTTACAAAAATATTCTTTGTTTGTTTACTTGCTTATTTTCATTTATGCGTATAAAATGCGTACAAGCCACAAAAAACATCGCCCATTCGACTTTAAGTTAATCGATTTAGTTGAACCAAATGATGTCCTATACAAACGTCAGACGGGACTCTCAAACTATGAATTGATGAAAGTCAAAAATGAAATTTGGCGTAAAATAGCCTCCGAGATGGACTCCGAAGGTAAGCAAACTCCAGTTAAAAATAATTCCAAGTGTGTGCGCACATATTTATACAGTTTATAATTTCCATTTAAAGTACGATTCTGCGTGATGCGATGGAATAACTTGCGATATCAATTTCGAAAGGAACTTCGCCGCGAGACAGAACTGTGTCCAAAACTGGGAATAATGCGGTCTTCAACATGGCCATATTTGGAACGTTTAATTTTCTTGAAAGATATAAATCCAATTAAACCAAAATCAGTACGTAAATTTGAAAATAAAACTGCCTCTGAGCAGAAAACAAGTTGGGATGACTACAGTGGTGATGAATGGGAATTGAAGAGTGAGATTATGAAAGAGCACGATACGGAAGAGCTGACGCAGCAAGAGCAAACAAATGATACCCAACTAATTAAAGATGAAATATCAAACCCGGATTACATTATAATCGAAGAAATCATTGAAACCAATTGTAATGGAGAAATAATTGAAGAGGAAATCATCTATGAAAACTCTGAGGAGGAGAGGGAAGAAGAAGGAGTAGAATGTAAACCAATGTACTCACCATCAAGGAATTCGACAATCACCGATGGTCACTTAAACGACTCATCAAGTACCACAAATATGCAACAGATGGATATTCTACTCCAGTGTATGCAAGGAACAGAACGAGAAGAAGCTGAAAAACGTATACTGACTTTTGCTCTAAAGTGTCAATTACGTGCCTTAATGAACCAAAATACCGATGATTTAATTATTTGAGACAATTAATAATCATTGAAATATGTATTTAACAAAATATTTATTCTACCTAAAAAGAGAAATCCCTCAGACAATTTGCGTCTTCTCTACATCTATCCACGGTACTTTTGGTTTAGTTATAAACTCATCGCGTGTCAAATTATCCAGCATAGCCGACTGTTTACGCACATAATACACAAGGCGCTCGATTTTTGTGTAATCTTCACAGTTCATTTCAAAAAAGCGTCGCCATAAAGCACCAGCAAGTACCCGATCATCAGACATAATACCTTCATCATATGCAATTAGTGCCGCTTGAAATTGTTCAGAAAGTGTTTCGATTTGTTGCCTTGTACGCGATGGATTATTAGCCTGTAAGAGATGCAAGCATATTAAAGTTAATAATAGATTATTTCTGTGCTTTTTTTATTTTAGAACTTACGCCTAATTTTTTTGCGCGAGTATTTACATCACCCCACATAGCTTCAACTATGCAATTACGCAAAAAACGACCATCTTCGCCCGATTCCGAACCCTCTGCCATTGAGCGCATCAAGAGCAACCAAACGTGTAGCTCTGTGACAAGAAACCACGAATTAAATGTATTGGGCAGATGAAAATCCCTGAAAAATGTCATATAATTGATTTTGTCTGCAACGCTCTCGTAGAGTATGTTGCCGCTGACTTTGAGCCGCTAAAACAATATTTAAATTATATTATGATCTTCGAATATCGTCCTGTTGGTTTGCTTACCGCTTTTGAGTTTGGCTTAAAACCAACTTTTGTCAGGACACGCTTTAGTATACCGTCTCCCTGTTTTTCGGGAGCCTTTTCTGTGCTATTTAAAACGCCGGTTGTGGTCGTGCCGGAGGCGCAATGGCGGCATTGGTCAAATGTAGTCAGTAGTGTCAAACGTGCTGCCACTAGCGCTGTTATCCCATTATGTCTGTAACTAATTGCAGGTAATTGATTTATCTAATATAATTGGAAAAAATTCATATTAGAGTTACGCACTATAATAACGTGTTTATGTAAGAGTTCTATGAATGAACTTTTTTATTTGATTTGTTCATTTCCTTGTCTCAGTTCTTGAACTTACCGCTGACAAAGTACATTTATTGCTAGCTAATTTTGCTAATGCCCGTGTGCATAACATAGTTATGCTTTTTGTTAAAAAAAAGGAATATAATAAACAATTTAAATAAATAATTCAATGGTTAAACACGTTGCTTCTTCTTCCTCTAGTGCAAGTCACCAATGCAACCAAGCAGCTGCACAAACAGTGCTGGCAAGTTGATTGTTGGCTTGTGGCATTATCAGCACTAAAATAAACAGCTGATACCAAACGAAAAAGGCGCAAACTGACACATTTGTGTTTCTTTAAAAGCATTTGGAACGTATATAATTAATAAAGATAAAGATGCCTATTTTAATCAAAACGTAAGTATATGGAATAATTACAATTAGTTAAAAATAGTGTTTTCAATAAGTAATAATTCGAATATTTGTAAGCTCGTCCATCTTACTAAAATAATATTTAGTGCTGTAAAACTCTTAAATGTGTGCCTTGTTCTCAGAAGGTGGAAGAAAGCAGCCTGCACCGGTTGCAATTTCTTAGTGTATTGTTTTGTGAAATTATTAAAAATCGTAATGGGTCCACCAAAACGTTCTAAAAAAGAAAAAGTTGGTAGTGATAAGTTTGGTGAGGTTTTTTACTATTTTCTTGCAATCAACACACAAGTTTGCTATAACTCCTACTTTTAGCCAAAAAGCGTCGAGCTGAAGATGAAGCATATACTCAGCTTGTCGACGATAATGATACCATGGATGTCAGTGAGTCGGATGGCGTGCCAGGGGCTGCTTCCAAAAACGCTGAGGCCAATGATGATGGCATTACGACAGACGAATATGGTGCCAAAGATTATCGTACACAAATGGATTTAAAACCGGATCATGTAAATCGGCCATTGTGGGTCGCGCCTAATGGACACGTATTTTTGGAATCCTTTTCGCCTGTATACAAGCATGCACATGACTTTCTCATTGCCATCTCTGAGCCTGTGTGCCGGCCAGAGCATATACATGAATACAAGCTTACTGCGTATAGTCTCTATGCCGCTGTCTCAGTGGGTTTGCAGACACATGACATTGTTGAGTATTTAAAGCGTCTGAGTAAGACAACCATTCCAGATGGTATTATTGAGTTTATAAAGCTCTGCACCCTATCGTATGGCAAGGTGAAATTGGTTTTGAAGCATAATAAGTACTTTATTGAATCGCCACATCCAGAAATTTTACAAAAATTACTCAAGGATCCTGTGATACAGCAGTGTCGACTTAAACGAGAAGAAGGCGAAGCATTCATACAAGGTACACTCGAAAGTAAAGCGATAACACAGTTTGGAACAAAACTACCCCCACCAGCAGTTGGGGGCGATAAAACGGATGGATCCGTCGCGACAACAGATACAGCAGCTAATGGTGGCGCTAGTACATCTGCTGCTGCTGCTGCTGCAGCTGGGGCAACAAATCCTGATGGTACAGTAGCTGTGCCAGAGGATATTACAAACTTCTATGAAAAAATTGATAACGAGGAGGAAGATGAAGATGAAGCAAACCTTAAAACGGTTTCGTTTGAAGTCTCTCAGGAGAAAATTGAAGTTATACAGAAACGTTGTATTGAAATAGAGCACCCGCTTTTGGCTGAATATGATTTTCGTAACGATACACACAATCCGGACATTAATATTGATCTGAAGCCAGCTGCAGTGCTACGTCCTTATCAGGAAAAAAGTCTGCGAAAAATGTTTGGAAATGGACGTGCGAGATCCGGCGTCATTGTGTTGCCTTGTGGTGCTGGTAAATCCTTAGTTGGTGTCACGGCCTGTTGTACAGTGCGCAAGCGGGCCTTGGTGCTGTGCAACAGTGGTGTATCTGTAGAACAGTGGAAGCAACAATTTAAAATGTGGTCTACCGCAGATGATAGCATGATTTGTCGATTTACTTCAGAAGCAAAAGATAAGCCTATGGGATGCGGCATACTAGTGACAACATATTCCATGATAACACACACACAAAAACGTTCCTGGGAAGCAGAGCAAACGATGCGCTGGTTGCAAGAGCAGGAATGGGGAATCATGGTGCTAGACGAAGTACACACGATACCTGCAAAAATGTTCCGGCGTGTCCTGACTATTGTCCAGTCTCATTGCAAATTGGGTCTAACCGCAACATTGTTGCGTGAGGACGATAAGATTGCTGATTTGAACTTCTTAATTGGGCCAAAGCTCTATGAAGCAAATTGGTTGGAACTACAAAAGAAAGGTTACATTGCGCGAGTTCAGTGCGCCGAAGTCTGGTGCCCCATGTCACCAGAGTTTTATCGTGAATACTTGACGGCTAAGACGTCGAAGAAGATGCTCCTCTATGTCATGAATCCGTCGAAGTTTCGCAGTTGTCAGTTCCTTATCAAATATCACGAGAAACGCGGCGATAAAACAATTGTCTTCTCGGATAATGTGTTTGCGCTCAAGCATTATGCCATCAAAATGAACAAGCCCTTCATCTATGGGCCTACTTCTCAAAACGAACGTATTCAGATTTTGCAGAACTTTAAGTTCAATGCCAAAGTAAGCAAAAATAATTCTTTTTTTTTTTAAGTTAAATGAAACTTTATTTTTCATATTACCAGGTTAATACAATATTCGTATCGAAAGTGGCTGATACAAGCTTCGATTTGCCAGAGGCTAATGTTCTTGTTCAAATCTCTTCGCATGGTGGTTCCCGTCGTCAGGAAGCACAACGTTTGGGTCGTATCTTGCGAGCCAAAAAAGGTGCCATTGCCGAAGAGTATAATGCTTTTTTCTACACGCTTGTTTCACAGGATACCATGGAAATGAGTTATTCGCGTAAGCGTCAGCGCTTCTTGGTCAACCAAGGTTATAGTTATAAAGTTATAACGCGACTGACTGGTATGGATACCGATACAGACTTGTTTTACAAAAACCGTGAGGAACAGTCTCAGTTGCTGCAACAAGTTTTATCCGCATCAGATTTGGATTGCGAAGATGAAAAGGTGCCAGGCGAACCAGGCTATCGTGCAGGTGGCAGTGGGGGCACTACACGACGTACTGGTACTCTTAGCTCCATGTCCGGTGGCGATGATGCCATCTACCTTGAGTATCGTCGCCGAACTGTAGGCAATGTTCACCCATTATTTAAGAAGTTTAGGGGTTAATTCATGGATAATATTTTTGTGGCATGGAATAAAGAAAACTCTTATAAAGAACAAAAAAATAAGTCTTTCATTTTAATTGTATAGTAGATGAATCCCAATAAGATTGCCATAAATAATTATTATTTTTGCTTTGTAGCCAGACAAGCTCTGCCAAGTCTGAATGGGCCATTATTGAGCTACAAGGTGATCTGGAGGTACGGAAAAATGAAATAATGCATGAACAATTCATTGGTGACCTTTACTACAATAAATATGGTCAACCGGTAAGTTTACCAGGCAACATTTAGTGATCTTATCTTATTTTACTCTTTATGACTTATAGATTCTGATCATTGGTCACCATATATTACAAGGACGTGAGCAAAAATTGGACAAACCCTTCGCTGTATTGGAAAAGTCGAAAACTAACGAAGGCCAGAAATTGCTCAATACCACCACATCAAACGTAGATGCGAGCCTACTGAATGCTACCGAGGAACGTACCTTGCTAGACAATACAGTAGCACTTGAGAACAAAAGCCGACAGCGCACAGAATACACCGTGCGAGCAGTTTGTACCAAGAAACTCATATTTAAATCAAGACCCAAGCCGATCATTGCGAATGTGGCAAAAACCGTTTAATTAGCGGAAATCAAATGAATAGTTATAGATCAAAAATGAACATAATGTAAATGAAAATACATGTGTATAAATAAATGTAAGATTCTTCTCAAATATGATTCGAAACTATTTCCATTTCTCTTTCAATGCCAACAAATTTAAGCTGCTCCGTTGGTCCATATCTATAGTCGAAGAAGAGTTCCTCACCCGGTTGTATAGCACGCTTGGCAAAGATGCCAATGCGATGATCCCCAGTGACCATCATGACTTTCGCATAACAGTTAGGATTGATAGAATGATTGGCGAAGCGTATCTTGTTGCCTTTGCGCGTGGCATCCACAACGAAATCATTGTTCAAGTTGAACAAAAATGAGCACATATACTTGTCGTACACCTTGCCACGACGATCGGCTTCATCCTGCGAAATTATCTCGCCACAGTACTCCGAAATGAATTCATTTTTTTGTGCACCCTCCTTCAAAAATATACCCCAACCGGCTATATCCGACGGTGCCATTAGAAGATGCTTATCTAAAGTATTGAAATGAAAATTTTTTATAGCAGCCAAGCAATCTGAATAAATAGAATACTTACGCAAACCACGCTGAACGCATACATTCTTACATGTAATCTTTGTGAGCTTAAATTGATCGGCACCACATGCCTGACACAAATCTGGATCGCATTCTCGCACAGCAAGATAGCATGGACATTGCTTCGTGTTACATTGCGCCTTGCAGCGGCACCCTGGGAATCGATTCTGACAATCACTGCTGCAGTTGCAAAACTTTTCACAAAAGTTTTGAGTTTGGAAACAAGAGCAATTCATGTCACAAGGTCCGGAATGATCACATGGCGTATAATTGAATACATGATTTGAAGTCGAATCCTTCTTCAGTTGTATCTTACGGCAATGCAGCGACCAAAGACGTTGCTTCTTTTTCTTCTTGCGCAACGGCGTATAATCTTGACGCAGATCTTCAATGCTAAACTCGGCCTCTTCCTTTTGAGCAAACTCATAGACTTGTTGGCAAGTCTTGGTCAACATGGTCTGAGCAATGGCGCAAAAGTTCTTTAAAAATACCTTGTAGAGTGTGCGAAAAAGTGATTGATCTGCACCAGTCCACACACACTGTTCATCTGTTGTATTCATCATTCTAGCTGCAGATTGGAATACAAATAATTAAGCAAAAACACAAAAACAGATTAGATGATTGCCATGACTTCTTACCCATAATGGAGTTAATCTCAGCGGAGGCAGCACTATTTACTGCTAAACTATTATCCTTGCCATTTTCTGCATTGAATTCTTTGTTGCTAAACTGGCTATTGCTATCATTGCTATCATCTGAGCTGGCCTCATTGCACGAGTCAATGGGTGGTGTTTTAATGTCAGCGGCCAGTTTCTCCTTCATCCCATCCTATGAGAAAAAAACAAAATTCGATCAATCATCATCATCAAATGTTTCGAACAATGATTTGTTTACTTACAATCAACATATAGCAAGCACCGCCACATGGTTCCGTAAATGGTTTCAATTCAGGAAAACGACGTTTCTGCAAATTGGGTCCAGCATGTCCCCCTTGTAGACCTGTTAATTATTGTACACATATTGTATAATTTTAGCAAGATTAGAGCACATTTAACATTTTACAACAATTCATGTACGATATACATTGGTATACTGAACAGAGATTGACATATGAATATGAAACGACTTGATAGATTGATTGACTGATTGATTGATTGATTGCTTGACTTATGTATATTACATGCTTTTATAGAATAGAAGTAGAAATGGGTGATTGTTGAAACGCGAAACACTTTAAGTGATCTTAACCCTTTCCACTGCAATGTCCACATATAGGCGACTGACAACATCCAAATCTAGAAAGCAACCTAATCCTATTTACCCGATTTACAATATTTCTGCTTCAATTTCTAGTCATTATTGACTGAAAAAAACAAACACAATTATTAATTAAGCAATTAGGCATTGCCAAAATTCGTCAATTGGAAATATTTTCTTATTCATCTAACATTGAACTAGAATCGTAGCTAGTATCTAGTGATGAATGTGACTTTATGATGACAATCAGTCACTACCAATTGACAATAAGATTTTTGGATATTTTAGATTGATTTCGTTATAAAAATTACGTTAAAATAAATGAAGTTTATACCGTTTTACGCTGTTTTTCATACACAAAGTTATGATTTCGATTTAGACTGTTTACTTGGAACACATTGACCGTATAAATCGGCGGATAGAACTCGAAGAAGTCTTGGTTGCTCATGGCGAAAATGCCTTATAGTTGTTGGCAGATCATATGAGGAGAATTCGCTCCGAGTGAAAAGGGTTAATTCGATTTTCGTGGCGATTTGGTTATGTTGAATTATTTTGATCTATGTATGAATTTGAATTATTGTATTGTAAGTGGATGGTGGGCAGTGAAAGCTCAAGTGAGGTGACAGCATTGTTATTCTCAACTTTATATGAAGGTAAGAGAAGAGAATTGAAAGAAAGAGCAAAATCGACATCAGATTTAGTATTGAACATGAGCTGAGCTGAAGGATGATGACAGATATCATTGTATTATTATTTAATGGCAACATTTAATGCATTTAGAAAACAACAACTACAACAACAACTCACCCTGTACTTGGTGACCTAAATTGCCGTAATATTTTTTTTGTTTTCAGTTTTATTTATGTAATTTTTTTTTTTTTTGTATTGCAATTTTTTGAATTTTTTTTCGAAAAAAGAAAAAACAAACAAAAAATATTATTATAAAAACTAATTTTAAATCAAGAGGATAATAGTATAGTAAGTATAACAACCCCAACACAAATGGGGACCAATAACAGTCCTCGTCCCTCCCCACAGGTACTTACGATGTATGAAGCAATCATATTTGAAACAACGCCGGCAGAATAGCGTGTGGAAGGAATGCATTGTGCGCTCCCGGGAAACACTTTCGGCCTTTTCGCCATCAATATTTGGCGTGCATTCTTGTGGACGCTCTGGGTCTTGATGTTCCGTTAATTCAATATATCTATACAATATTTATGGGAAATATTTTCAATTCAAATAAACAATTAGAGTAAGACAAACTCACTTCTCTCGCAATTCTTGCGCTGATCCTTTGTCTGGGAAATATGAGCTGACAGCTTGAAATATGATTGGTGCAGGAAATTGTAATTTTTCTTTAATTGGCGCTTTAACCTCAGGCTTAACATCCTTCTCGTTGAACACATCTTCTGATTGATCAGATTGTTTGGGTTCCTCCAATTCAACTCCAACACTTTTGTCCATCATATCTATGGAATTTTTGTCATCCGTCTCCATTTTCGATGTTAGGGTGCAGCCTACATCCGCCACATCATCATCATCATCAACAACATCTGGCTCTGCTTCAGCATTATTTTGAATTGATAATGCTGCAGCTGCTGCTGCAGCAGAAGTGCTGGCTACTACTGATGCGCCACCTTGTTCCTCAATCTCTTTAATGTGATTACGCATGAGTGCCTGCACCAATTCGACATACATTGCATCATCCATAAAGGATGAATCCTTATCGCCATGAACTTTACCATCATAGTTCTTTATTAACTCCTCAATGAATTTGCCATCCTTCTCCAGCACTTCGTCGCCCATATATGGTATATTGTGTAACACGGTTTCGTCCTCAACCATGAAATTCTGTTGTGTTGGAGCCCAAGTGTACATTGTCGGTATGGGTGTCACGGAATTGATAACACAAATGGGCACGCGTTGTGTTGCGTCTTCGCCCAACACACTTGTGATTTCCGCACGTTTCACACAGTCGACATGTGGCGGATCATAAGGCTTTGCCTTGGCTCGCCACATCTTTGAGTCACAATACAAATCTTGCACATTGCAATTATGTTCATCCCTGCAAACAGATAATAGACAAAATAAAATTATTCCCGCCAACGAGAATTTAATTGCACTAAACCTTACCAATTCTTGATCCAAGCTTCCTTGATTTCATCTGCACGTTTGTAGCATCTCTGTTGCCTTATTTTCATACACTCTGATTTCACGCGCCGCTTCCATTCCGCCGCCAACTTGGTGTTATTGCTGATATTCATTCTGGCGGCATTTGATGTAAAAAAATCTTTCTTCTTTATGTTTGTAAATTTTTCTTCTTCTTCCTTCTCGGCTCTTGGAATTTGAGACAAAATGAACAAGGTGACCATATTTCTTAAAGTGAAACAGGGTAGACAAATAAAAGTCTATAGTTTCCTGTGTTCAATAGATTCCCAACCGGACCAAAAAATGCTACTTCCGTTAAAACGAAATAATAATTTTAAATATTTATTTAAACTTTTAAGCCCCGAAATTCCGAAAAAGGGTTTGATAAACTACTACAAACTATGGAAACTAGAACTAGGCGGTCTTATAGATCTTCCTCAGAGAGTACTAACTGTTATATGACACAGTGGTCAATATAGTAAAATGTCTCATTCATTTAAGACAAAGTAATACGATTAATGTGGGGTTTCACATTGCCATGCTCCCAAGGATAATAGCAAAGACCATTAAAATATATGTTTTTATTCTCTTTGGTTCTATTCCCCGTCGATCGGTGTTAATCTCGTAGCGACCATCTTTTTGTCAAGCGAATCTTATTTTTACTCATGTAATGAATGAAACAATGAGAATGAAACGAATCCAACTAAATGCCTTGTTTTCTTACTGCATTGGGTCGCAAAGTTTATTAAGTCGTTCACACTCTACCTACAAAGGCCTGCTGCGAAAATTGTGTCACAATTTTTTGTTTATATTTACTGACATTTTTAAATTTCTACAGATTTATATCTAAAAACGATATAAGCTGGACTATTACAAACAAATTAACGAAGCTACAAGCATTGAGGATTTGGACGAGACTGTCATGGAGCCTTCGGCTTGTGAAGGTAAACGATTTTTATGCAATAAATGGAGGGAAACCAGAACGGTCCGCCCGTTGCCCGCCACGACACCGGCAAATTTTGCAAATAAATAATACAGTGATTTTTTAAATTTTTTTTTTTCATTATTCTATAGACCTTAAAGCCTTTGAACGCCGTATAACAGAGGTTGTCTCATCCTACAAACCGACAACGATTCGTTGGCGAAGTAAGTTTACCGGTTAAAAGCTAAAATAGCAAAATCTTAAACAAATTCTTTGCAGTTGTGCTGGCAGTCATATCGTTATGCACGGCCATCGGTGCATGGTATTGGTTGCGTGATCCTCGCACGACAGTGGTGCCACTGACTGAATCACTACTGGCGCATCCAGTTTTTACATTCGCCACCATCACTCTGAGTAAGTTGTTCTTCGCTTACATACATATATTCTTATTAGTAAAGTAAGCTATTATGTGTGTTCTTTCTCTTGCAGTCATCCTGTTCATTTTCGGCATTCAGAAGCTAGTGATTGCACCACAAATAATAACATCTCGGATGCGCGCAGTACTTAGTGATTTTAATATGAGTTGTGATGACACGGGGAAACTTATTTTGAAACCAAGACAAAATAACAATATCACTTAAAATAAGTAGCAAAATTACCTTATCGGTTTAGCAATAGGAAAACCAATAGACATACACAACACAACTTCACACACACACAGACACACACACTCATGCATATACAAATATATACAGTGAATGTATAATCATGAAAACAACAAAACAATAATAGAATAAATTTTTGTGTGCACGAATTGCCTGCCTTTGGAAGATATATAATGGTTGCTTTCTAAAGTCCTAATGAAAAATATTGCTAAAACCAAAACAAATACAATAATACAACACACACATCCAAACACTATAAGAATAAGTACTACAATACTTCCATTTGAAAAGCAATGCAAAATTACATCAAATTTTGATGCACAAACATAAAACAATCAATTGAAAATTGTTCTTAAAAAAATAATTATATATATAGTTTATTTTTATTTTGTATTTAATTTCTTATTATTTTTAATTTTTAATTTTGTATAATTGAATTTTTGTTCCTTTGTGAGGCGTAGTTAATGATGAAAATGTTCAATTGTCATCAACTAAATGAAATTTAGAATGAATGAACTCAATGAACATTCAAATTGTGTTAGTTATTTAAGTTTATGATTATCGTAAAGTTTGTTAAAATATGACAATTGCCAAAAATATTTTTTAATAAATGACGTTCCAATTCTTTCCATTTGGATAAATTGGATAAAATCATCATCAATTCTCTTAATATCTTTTTTAAATACATATTAATAGTAGAAAAATATAGTTATGTAGATATGATTCACATTTATATTACTGATTAAATACATTGTTATAAATCAAAATATACAAAGTAATTGACTTACCAGTGAAATCCAGTTCTTAGAATAGAAAAAGGTATACAGTAATTAACTGTAATACAATATAAATGAAGCTAAACTGTGAAGAGAATTGTTAATGGATCATGTTATCATTTAAAATAAAAAACTTTGCCTATACTTCGCGGTTATTCAAATTTTTAATTAATCGATCTAATTTATACACCGAACAATTACAAAGTGAGTTATATACCAAACCTTTGAATGATGGAGTAGTCAGATTACTTACTTAGTAAAAAACTACTAGCTTAGCAACCGTCTCACACTAAAATTGTAAAACTACGAGTCATATACTTAATACTCCTTTGTTTAAAGGTTAAGAAACTCAATATTCATCTTATAATTAATACTCATTTGATAAAGTTTGCAGATCTTAGACGTGTTGAGGATAATTGGGTAACCAATCTCTGTAGAAGATTTGATAGGAAACACACATAAAAAATAGAAAAAAAATGGAATGTGCCTTCTTATATGCTTCAAGAATAGAAAAGATCATGAAACAATAAATTGATTGAAATTTCACAAGTATTTACTAGCCATTTTAAGAAAAGCGATTGTAAAGTGGTAAATTGTAGTTCTTCACCTTTTGCTGATTTCTAATTGCGAATTTTCTCCTTAACTAACTTGAAAGAAAGAGGCGCTTGTAAAAATGTTTGTTCCACAAAATGTCTCTTAAAGCATGAGTAATCTTAAATAAATGAGATGAAACCAAAGGAAAGAAGGATAACGGTAAATTTTTGATAAACTCTACTGCTAATGCTGTCGATTGATAAATTGAGCGGAAGAAAAAAATGGACCGAATGCGAGACGAGAGAAAAAAAAGGAAACTCAAAACAAGATGATCACGAAAAGTGCTTCTATTTTTGTCACGTTCCAACCGCTCCTATTCTTGTACACCAATGATAGTACTAAGACAAATTCTCACTTTTTTATCACATTGAATCTGTACAATTGTCACATTCAACACCGTGGAAATGCCCATATGTTATCCGTCTAGAACAATATGAAGAGTATGTAAACAATTGCAGTTCGATATTTCAAAACTGGGGAAACAGGTAAACTGCTAATGAAGTTCATATTACACAGCTTAAATGTGTGTGCTTTTGGTTTAAATCAAAGCTACCTAGCGAGGATACGCGAGACTATTGTAAACAGCAAATGTGATGCAAACATAATAACAACACATGATGAGGATAGATGATTTATCAGATGTTTACTATATTGGTGTGTATCAACTGAAAAAAAAAAAAAATATTAAAAATAAATGCACTGAGAGAGAGGAAACGGCTATAGAACACAGTTACAAGTCTGATGACTACACTATACAATGGTCCCAGTACTACGAGGCAGATTGCTATTGGTGTATAGTGTTCGCCAAAAGTTTTTACAGCTTGAATGGGATATACTACTGTCACACTCAACATATTCTCCAGTTCTGGCATCAACTGATTATTACCTGTTCCGGTCTCTGCAACACTTTTTACACGAGGAAGTCAAAAATCACCTGGATCAGTTTTCTGGCAGCAAAGAACAATAATTTTATGAAACAAAGATGGTAAAGGTATTGGATCAGAATGGACAATCTATGATTTAATAAATATTTATTAACTATAAGAAAATCGTAAATAAAAATCATTAAAAAAACCAAGCGAAATTATTTTCCTCATATAGAAGGATTAATAAATGTTGCTGACTCTTTTTTGTTGATTAATAAATTTGTCTATTAATAAAACACACAATTTAGTATGTGTAGTTGTTCTTGTGTTTGCGTTTATTAAAATTACCATCTATCTTCTCTGTCTTTAGAAATTATTAATTATTCTTCTTTTTATAATTATAATTTTTTTTTATTTTTTGGTACAAATATTTATAAAATTTTAGATCGCTTTGTAAAAAATGTTCTATATATCTATTTGTCTGCATTAGAAATCTTAGTTAATAAATACATTATTTTTTATTTGCGCAGCATTGTTTCTTTGTTTTATACATATATAAAATTTGTAGTTCTGGAAATATGTTTTTTGTTTTGTTTTTTTGTTGTTTAGTAAATGCATTTTCCTGTTTTCATTTTTAATAATTTTCTTTTTCTTTAATCGGCTTTTAATTTAAAAATTGTAATAATTTCAATTGGTTATCTCAGTTTAGTAAAAATAAATTATGAAAAATTTAAGAGAAAAGAAGCATTTTTCTTTATTTTTTTTAGTTCTTTTAATTTTTATATATTCTTTTTTGTTGCGCTAATATCTTTTTTATTATTATTACTTTTTAATTGATTTGTTTGTTATAAAATACATTCAGTTGCTTGTTTTTTTTTTTTAGTAATTTCCATTCTTTATTAATTGTACTTAAAATTAAAACTATTTCTGTAAATTTATTGTATTTTTTTTGTTTTGTTTTTATTTTTAATTTATTAGAATTACATATTAACTAAATATTGTTATTGTTGTTGTTTTTCCATTTATTTATGGTGATATCTTTTTGTTGTTATATTGTATATAAGTATATTTTCAATCGTTCTTTATGCACAGAGGCGTCAAAATTTAAATTTATTAACTTAAACTAAACTTAAGAAATAAGGAAAAATGTGAATAAAATATGAAAAGAAAAAAGAAAAATTTACAAAAAACTAAACTCTGCCTCTATTATGCATGCACACCTTCTAAACGATGAATTCATTGCACTCTTGAACGCACAAAACAAAATTTGATTTGGGTTTAGTTTTATACAATAAACGAGAAAATACATAAAATAAAAGTAACTAATTTTCTCTAAAATATGGTACTCCTCGTACTTTTGACTCGCAAAAGTCTCCTATAAAAAAAAAAAAACATTTAAACTAAACGTACAAAACACAATTAGAATAAAATTAAATACATATTAGAAAATCTATTACAGCAACAGCAACAGCAGAAGGCAGGCAGACAGCACCAAGAGCAGTTCTTTGATCCGATCCAGCAGCAGCATATGTATGTATGTAGATAGTAGGTTGATAATAAAATTTAATTGATAGGTTTTGCTGCATTTGATGCATCATCAATTGATCTATTGATTGAGTTGGTGCAATGCCACATTCAACTGACCACATTCATCATTATGCTGCCAATAGATTTCTTATGTTCTTCGGCGTATTCTCCTCGTTGAGATGTTTTGTCGTGTAGCGTAGAGCATTCAGCAAGGGTTCCGCTTTGGCGGTTGGCTGAGCCTGCAGTAGTCTCACACAACCCTTAACATCGACATGTGCACCACGGGCAAAAGCTCCTACCGGATGCACATGATCATAGAGTATGACCAGACCGACCATGACACGTAACACAAGCAGATGCGTTTCCTCCCGTTCAATTTGTTGAAGTAATTTACTAGAAACACAAAAACCACATTAAACAAGATGGTATGTAGAAACAAATGCATTATAACTTACGGATTTTCTAACATTCTGAGGCACACTTTTGCCATCGTTCCGAGAGTTTCGGTTGTGTTCTCTACATCGTCTGTATTGTCCGTGACAAATTTAGAGGTCGCTTCGCTTAATACTTTCAGCATGGGTGTTGCATGCGCATAGAATAATGACATTCGATTGGCCAACTCTGTGCTCACAAGCATATTATGAGTAATATCAATACGTTGCCGACTCACAATGCGTCTGTAGTAGCTAAAATCATTCTGTATGGCGGGTGTTTTCATCTGAAATAAATATAATGAGTTCAAATTATATTCTAATTATAATTGTAATTTGCTAAGCCGCCACTATTCTAGAGAGAAAGAGAGAGAGTATTGAGTGTATTTCATCGTCATTAGTTGATGACTTCAAATAAGTTATTCAACATTCAATCTGCTTACCCTACTCACGAAACATATGGGCACATCATTTATATCAATTCAATTGGATACCATACATTCATAT
Organism: Amiota communis; assembly: GCA_037043315.1. NCBI lineage: Eukaryota > Metazoa > Arthropoda > Insecta > Diptera > Drosophilidae > Amiota > Amiota communis. The sequence continues at coordinate 1,843,740 of JBAMAV010001101.1, forward strand.
GAAGTGTATTCAAAATTTATTGTTGTCTGGGGTTTAAATAATGATATTAATCTTTAATTAAATGTGGTTAGATGATGATTCGGACGTGTTGATTACAATGATGAAAATGATGATGATGATGATGATGATGATGGCTATGGCGTAATTGTTTTTATGTAAACAGAACTCGAAATTCAAACAATAAAACAAATTGACTGAATTAAAAAAAAAAAAAACCAATTAAAGTGTCTAAATGGAAAATCGCTATAGCGAAAAACTCTGTGAGAATGCTCAAATCGAGCAAAGTTTTCAAAAACTTTACTGTGACAATTTGTTAAACGTGCGTCTTTCTTACAATATAAAATTTTCAAAACGCAAATGTTTTCAAGACGTTGAGCTTTTTTAAATTTTATTCACAGGTGACTTAATGATGTGTCGTCGTTGGAGTGCCGCCGCCACCGACACCGCCTTGAATTGAAGGCTTCAACGAGCATAATAATATTGTTTAGTTAGTTTGAATGATGTCGTTTGTAGTAAGTAAGTAGTATGAAGTATAAAGGAGAAGTAAGTTCATGTGTTGTTGTTGGCCATAAGCTTTATATAAATACGTTATTAACATAAACAGTTCTAGCAGTTTCATTTAAATACCCTAAAGATGAACTATCAAGTCGCGGTGAGTTGTCATTTCTGTTGAATATGTTGTATTGTAATTTTATTTTTATAACTTTTTTTAAAGTTTCTAGCACTTCTACTTGTAAATTTAATAAATCTACATACACTGAATGCTCAATATTCAATTGGCTATGGTTTGAATCCATATGCGCCTCAACTACCACCACCACAAAATAATCACATCGTCTACAACGTAGCCAACTCTGATGTTGCAAATGATGATAAACATTCGCCTTATAGCACACATCGGCCGATGACACTTTCGATTTGGTCTGGTACGCCAATTGTTGTCGGCGATGGCTATGGCAATGGAAACAGGCAGGCAAGTGGTAAACAACATCAAGAATACAGTGAACGCTCCAGTGATAGACTAACACCCGCATATCTCCCAACAAACATTTACAATTCATTACTTGACATACAAAGTCGTCAGGATAACATAGAACCACATCAACAACAGCAGCAACAACAGCAACAACAACCACTTCACGAGGAGGAAGAGGATGAAGGGAGTGTGGGTAGGCAACAACAAGTTGTTTATAGTACAACAAGAGCAACCAATCACAACTATGACAATGTTGCAAACAAACTTTATGATAATCACAACAATAATGAAGATGATAATGATTATTACAATCGACAACAACTAGGACGTGGCTCATCACGACGTGGTAGTGTACATGGCCAACCGGAAGTATTTGCTAGTGCTGTGTCAACAACATTGCCAAATGGCATAGTGATGACTTCCAGGCAATTTGGAAACAATTTTGGTCGCGTAGGAGCTGGAAGTTACTATGAACCACCATTGCCTTTACAACTACAAACTGAGCAGAGAGCAAATGACGCCAACTATGCCAAACATTTTGCCAACTATTTGCGCAAATATCCGCAACGTTTACAACCGATTTACAATTCGAATAATTATATAAAAAAGTGAATGTGGTTTATTACTATCAGATAAATAAACATAAATGCAATAGAATAGAATAGAATAGAATGGAGTGGAGTATCTAAAGTGGAAAGTTTCCAAATTGGTCAGAAACGGAATGGAATTTTACTTAATTAGACCATTTTATTTTATTTTATATTCTCTGTTTTAATTATTTTATTTAATGGAATTAAAATTATTAAAAAAAAAAAAAGAAAAATAAAATTTTTATTATTATTATTATTGTTGTTTTTCTTGGAAATTGAATATTCTGTAAAATTTCTCGCATGCTACTATTTTTCTGAGTGCAAATGGCTGCGATATTTTCATGCAATTTTTCTACACAGAATTAATTCCTATTAATTTGTTATTGCTTTAAATGTTTTATGTTGTTTTTCTGGCTTTCAACGCAATCACATTCGTTGGCATCGTTGCAATGCGTGTGTTCATTTATTATACACTGTACACTATTCAGAATGGGTATTATCACTTTGTCCTGATGTTTGTAAAATATAAGAGCACATGAACATCTGTGGTAAACTAGACAAGATTGTTTGGTACAGCGAATTCTTGTTGTATTGTTGTGTGAGTTTTTCCCGAACAGATATGTGATAAAAATGCATTTTTATGTTATTTTATATAAAATAGTTGTCATATACAGCTATGAAGAAACGATTTTAAAATTGTTGCACTTCTTTTGTAATCAATGTTTAGTTACGCTGCCATACAAACTACAATTTCTGCCTCTCTTTAGTGTGAAAGTCATGCAAGCTTCACTAAAACCGAAATTCAATTTGTATCTTATTTATCGTTGTTTTTTTCTTATGTAGAAGTTTTTGTCTTTGTTACTTTGTCGTGTTCTTGCAAAAATGGGAAATTCCTATTTCCAATTGTGATTGCATTTATTGGATTTTTTTTTTCATATTGCTGTTATTGTTCATTTTGCTACAATTGTTACTAGTTTATTGCATTCACTTTTCCAAGTGAAAATGATATGTGATTCTTGTCGTTGTACTTGTGTTTACACTAAATACCGAAGATAAACGATAAATTGATAAAGCTTTTCAGTAATTGCAATTAAAAATAACACTAAATTTTAATGTTGGTTTTAAACATTTCAAATTGACTAATCTGAATAATCTGCTTTAACTTTTAGCAATCCGATCGATATTGACAAGTATTGTGTGATTTAGTAATAGCCTATTACTAATAAGACATATAGCAATCAAATAAAACAACTTTTTTTCAGCACAATCAGGTTCTTAACAGATTGAGGAACTATTACGGAAATATTTACATACTAAACATGTATTATTGAGTCATGACAATATTATCTTCTTTTTCAATTTCATCTCTATGAATTCTGCTTATTATGCTGATTATTTTCTTATATTTATGTATATTGATGTTTCTAAAGTGTTCTTCAATGTTACAAATGTCTCAAGAATGTTATAATACATATTCATAGTATGTGTGAAAGGTATAAATAACTAATGAGGGTAAACTGAATTTAATTTTATTATTTCTGTTGATTTCAATTAAAGTACTCGTAATAGATTTATTAAATATGAAAATAGATAGATTTGGTTAAGAGAATCCAAATTTTTAAATAGATATTTTAAGTATTACAATTAGAAAGAGAGTACTATAGTTACTATAGTTCCATTCTGATTATTAAATATTCAAAATCTATAATTTGCCTCATGTTTCTGAGCTCATCACTTGAGTAATGCTAAACTGATTTTGATGAAACTCTAGCATAGTCTAGCTTTGTCTATATTAATAATTGATGCGTTTGATTTTTGAAAAGTATTTCAATTGCTGCGCAATGTACTATAAATAAAAGGAACAGCATCACACACTAACATCACATCGGGAGCGTAGCAAAGCATAGTCTCACCAAGTGCCAACCCGAGTTGTTACTTAGTCTCTTAATAAAAAAGGTTTCTGTATTCTTACTTTCCTTAGCCATATTTAAATTATTCTCTTACTATTATATTTCTGTAATATTAATAACGTAGCTGTTAAGTTATTTTTAACTATACTCTGTATAATTTATTCAATTCTGATTTACAAAATTAACATGTTACTTTGGAATAAGTCAAGAAAATACAATAAAATAAAAAATTAAAGGAAATCTATATTCACTAGTATGTACCTAATATGTAATGCAGTTTTTTTAACTTGATCTATTAGTTCCTGATATAGTAAGGGAAAACCCTCATAATTTTTATACTCTTCACAACTCACATCGTCTTACTTAATTGAAATCAAGTGTTTGATACAACATGAATCAAGTGTTAAGACGCAAGTTATCTTTTTTTTATTAAAATTTTTGTTTTATTCCCGTTTCTCATATTAACAATTTTCAGTTCAGTGTTCTATTTTGTAAAGATCTTAAAAAAGTGTCAAGCAATGTACATTGTGATATCCTGATTCCTTTGTTATACTAACAATAAAGTAATTGTATTCAATTTTATAAGTTCGTTATGTCTTAAGTTCTTTCACCTATAAGTACTTATGCCTAAGTGAATAAACTATTAATCGTTTATTCATAAGTATCTAACTCTTCTATTAGATAGTATAGTACACTACTGGATGTGGATGATGGTCCATTCAATAAACACAATGAAATTAAAAAGTGAATAGTTGATGATGATGATTTAATAAGGAAAAAGAGCAACACTTTAACCATTATGTTTGCCTCTAAATCGATTATTGCTCTACATTGATTGCACATGTTCATGTTAGTGTCATTCATGATGCCATCGTTCCTTCTGTCAATTCATTGTTCTTCTATTCTATGTACTATACTATTCAATCTTTACAACAATTCGTTCTCATACCAATGGGGAAAGATGTAACAATAGTTAAGCACTCACTTGCTTCCTGACATTTCTGTATGCTATTTCCGTAGATATATTGTCATAGTGTAGATCTTTTTAATGAAATCGATAGCTTTGAACTCGATTCAACGCCATTTCGGTCGGTCTCTAACACTAAACGTTGAGTCGTTGACACAATGATAGTGATAGTGATGAAGGAAAATGGTATTGCGCTATTCAAGAGTCATAGACACACACATTTCAATAGACTTAATAGACAAAATATACGATATACACGTGTTTTATATTTAACAAATACTTCCGTCGGCGCCAACATCCACGTCATCATCACCATCACCATCATCATTATCACTAAAGTCAGTAGCAAAAACATTTATTTGCTATAGACAATAATAGCAACAATGTGGCAAATTTATATACCATAAAGTTGAATAGAAGTACATAATCATTGTTGCAACTTGGTCAGTAGAGGAGTTTATAGAACAAAGTTCCATTTTACTATATTTATTTTGATTGTTTTTGCCATTGCATTTGAGTGTAATACAGAATATTTATTCACTTTAGAATGCAATCTAACAGTGTGGATATAGTAAATAACAAAAACAAGAACAATATCGGAAGCAAAAATCAATAGTAAATGAAAGGAATGGAATGTACACATGTTTGTTATAATGTTGATGGATGATATAAGAAAAAGTAATCAATTTTATCCTATTCCACAATAATTGAAAGCCACTTTTGTAAGTGCAACTTTTCGTCCTATATTTTTAAACAAAAGTATATTGTCTTTTGTTTCAAATTTCTACTCTTGAACAATATACACGATAGAAGGAGAGAAGTAAGATTCCACAAATCATAATTGCGATGAAACGAATGGACTAAGTTTATGTTCACCTTTCTGTTCTATAAATCAGGCGCTTTTTTTTTCAAAGCCTGAAAGCTTAGACAAATCAGCTTCAGTTGATCTTGGGAACAGTCAGTCTTTCTGTGATATCATATCTCATTTCATGGATAATTCAAGCAACATTTCATTGAGTAGACCCAATTGTTCTAATATTGATAAATTAAATAATTTGTATTGTTATTCAGATCAAACTATTCTTTTCATTTACACTTGGTGTCATTCACCCTCTAATGCAACGACACCTAGGGTAGAAAATGATATCCATTTATCCAACCATAGATGACCATATGCCACATATTTTCTTTCCCTAATTATCTCCCACACACAGGAATTCATTCATTCATTCATTCAAATATCACGAAACAAAACAATGATATGATGCGTAAACGAGTTGAAATTTACGCTCCACTGAGTGAGTGTGTTATGAATGTAGTTTACTTCGACTCAACTGTATACATTTAGAACAATAAATGTTAATGATGATGATGAGTTTGTTGGGTACTTTTCAATTTTTTGTTTTTACTTTAAATGACCGGGTAGTTTGCTTCGAACTTTTTATGCAGGCGGTTAAACGAACAATCAATAGTAAAAGTAGTAGATGTAACAATTCTTTTATAAATCGACTAAACAATAACAATATAAATATTGTTTTTAATGGGTCTTCACTGTAATAAGTTTAACATCATATGTATGAAGTACTTATAATGAATCATGGCAACAGCAACAAAGGCAACACCAGACACAGATTTGCGTGAGTTATTCAATTTGAACGATCTTGCGAGCACACGCTTGCATGGTATAAAATTGCAATTAAAAGTATATTCAACCACGCAAATAGTAGGTATGTAGCTTCGATTCATCGCTCAAATACCAAACCAACTGTCTTAAGCGGCCACTGAATAAACTGGTACATTAAGAGGCACACGCGTAACAAGTAAGCATGTAGGCGGATGATAATGATATTCGAATGACAATCAACAATGTGGGTTCTCATCATGTTGCCCACAAAAAATCGACCATATTTGGCCATTACATAGTGCAACACTCTCTCATCTAAATCAACTCAAATATATAAATACATCATACATAATTCATTCATTGTGATAATTAAAGAATAACCTCACTTACCTTGTATTCATCGAATTTCAGTACGAATTCTAATATCTCAGCCAATTGTTTGACCAGCGCCTGTTGTGTTTCCAAATGTTGTGTGGGATTCAATTTGCCACCAACCAATTGCCCCAGCAATTTAGGCACAGTCTTCTCTAGTTCCATTGAATGTTCATAGCAACGTTTCAGTTTTATGACCAAAGGCAGGACGGCAGACCAGGCTTTCTCTTGGCATTGTGGCGAGGGATCCGCAATTGCTTCACGTATCTCTTTGCCGGCACCCTAAAAGAAGAGAGAGAGAGAGTTGAAAATAAAATATTGATTAATTATAATTTCAAAATAATAAAGATAATTTTGGAAATTAGAGAAGCATTTAAGCAAAAGAAATTATATTTTCTTCAATATTTGCCGCCTTGGATCGCTGACAACATTTTGACGCCATTTTCTTCGAGAGAAATGTGCTTGAAACATGCAATAATGCAAAAAATAGCTTTATAAATGATTTTGATTTTACATCGTGTTTTTATCTCTATAACCGTTTTTCATATGGAAACATTAATTATTATGACCGCACTGCATGCAACGTGAAGAAGGCTTCGTACAAAAAAATGCAATCGCGTGGCACACTTGAGGTCGCCACAGTAATCATCAAACAATGACCGCTATATTAAACGCCTTACATTCTGGATTTGTGGCTACGTGGCAAAGTTTCTATAATTTTATTGCAATCAACTTACAGCATTTCATTTTGATGGAAATTAAATTTTGTTTATATTTTCCAATGGGCAACTTGGGCAAATATCCGGAACAAGGGACCCTAAAGTCAAAGCAAAGAGAGACCGGAACATAAACCAAAATCCTATTTGTACGTTTTCGCATTAAAGAAATTTGAAAATTGCTAATTCTAAAAAGAGAATATTCATAATGATGTTGAGAGGATAGCCGTTCTTTTTTTAGTTCATGACATTATGTTCTCTAGAGGGCACCATGACCAATTTAATGTGACGTCACATAACCTATAACCCGAGGACGATAAAAACACTTCAATCCATACTTCCTTTATCAAATTATGATAAGTAGTTTAGAAGTTATGAGGGAACAAATGAACAAACATACCCACATAACCCTTCTTTTTGCTTCGTCGTAATCAGGTAAAAAGATGGAGTTATGCTGCGAATCATTAAAATCATTTTGAAAAAAGCATTGAGTGTTTTTTACCTTAGTTAGCTACAATATTCAAATCAATGCTTAAAAATAAAGAAAAAGTTCTAGTTTCCGGTGCTTTCGACTTTAGGATGATCAGATACGGTGAAGTGGATTATTGGGAACAACAAAAATATACTTATTTTTATTGAATGTTTTAACAAAAGAAAATTCATTTAAAAGCTCCAATCGTTTCCTATTTAAAAAAAAAAAATAATAAGTTTAATTCTCCTCAAAATTTGGTCGACGGAGGGAGAACAAGGCTGTGTAGCAGCACCAGTGAGAAGGATACAATACAATATACATGTTTTATTCATTTAAACTTTAATTTCGCGAAGCACAGCTAAAAAGCTTCGTATGTTCATTGACTTTAATGAAAAACCAAATGTAAAACACAAGATTCACTCAACACCGTGATAAGGAAAAACAAATGTCATCAACAGATTGGAATTAAACAAGAATGGGGAAACACAGCAGTGCATTGCCAGTGACACAATGGAACACAACTTGGTCACAACGTGTAAAATGTGCATTGCTCACATGAATGAAGGAATGACAATGCTTGGAATGAGTAGATGAAAAAATTAAAAACTACTAACTGTTTGTTTATTAGCTAAAAAGAGAGAATAAAAAATTGTATCAACAGAGAATAAAATCGGTTAAAGACAAATGAAGAAATGGTATGCAGTAAACACGAATTCATAAATGCACAAATACATACGATAACAACAAAATCTGCCACAATGACACGACAGAAATATTCTACAGGCAACAACAGAAAACAGAAAAGAAAAACCCCAGGAGTGTTGTTTGTTTGTTGGTTGATTTTCTTGTTGGTTTTTAATGTGAATAGTTTGTTTTTGTGCTGTTTGTTTTTGTTGGCATTTTCAGCTTTTGTGGCAGTAACAACGCCAACACGAATGACAACAACAAGGATTGCAATTCAACACGCGCAACAATTTCATAATACAAAATACAACAATAATAATAATAACAACAACAGAAACTTACCGCAAGCAAGCAAGCGACATAATTTTAAACAGTTGGCGTGTTGACTTTGGTTGCTTGGCACCGCCGCCACCACTGCAGTGCCCCGTCTGTGCTACCTTTCAAACCCTAACCAAAACCCACCCACCAACCCACTACAGGTAAAGAAAATCAAACTCACCCACCTTCTAGCTACCTACCAACCTATTCACCCAGATCTCTCATTGGCATTGTGTTTGCCACTTCGCCATCGCCTTCTTCACTTTTGATCATTTTGTTAGGCACGCGATTTGTGGCATTTCATTTGTTGTACTGTACTAAGCAAACTGTTTTAACTTGTAGGTGTGCCGCAGGCAGGTTATAGATACTTGGGGTGAGGTGAATACATTGGATGGATTTGGTTTTAGTTGACTGCTTAAGTAGTTGGCAACAGTGAATGCGCTCACATAATCATTAAGTTGGAAACACGCATGCAGATTAAAATTGCCATGAGGCCGGGAAATGAAACAAAAGGACGACGACTGCACTCGTATTTATAATTAAATGAGTTTAAAGCTAAATGCAAGTTGATTCTTTGTTTTTTTTTAATCTCTTAGGGTCTTCATTATGTTGCTCTACATACAGTCGAACTTCCATTACTTGAACTTTTATAATTATGCGAATCAAATCTAGTAGCATGCAGTGGCATTAAAAGAGCAATTTCTATACAATTTTTCAACCATAATTGGAATATACTCATAATTCTAACAGATATGTATAATGGCTCAACCACAAATAACTGAATATTTTCACTTCCCGTACCACTTAGAGTATTTGATGTGGATTACATAAAATGGTTTTTAATTATTTAACTGTGCCCAGTTTTGATGAACAATTCTATGACTTGAAATAGGAGTTTGTTTAGAAAGTCGACTGTATTTATGTCTTCTTTGCTCCAAACAGTTTAATTGATTGTAGCAAAATTAATAGAGCAATGCTATCCATCTTACTATGTTAAATACAATAACAGCAGTTACAGTTCAAAGATTACATTGTTGGGTGGTAACCCATCATCAAAATCAACTCAATTGTAAAGATCAAACAAAATATTGTACATACTAAGAGCTAGAAAATTTCACACTTTAAAAGAAATAGATGAAAAAATGGAGAATTACATACACAAATCCATTCACACTAAAACCGCTTGAGACTTACTTATAATTAACTATTCATTGAGTCTGTGGAGTGGAGTCTATGAGCCTGTCTCTGTTAACAGAGTGCAAACACAAGTGAACAGTAGCAAAGAAAACAATAAAGAAGCTTCATAAAGCGGCCAGTAGACGTACAATATATTTGTGCAATTCTGTTCAGATTAAATAATGATTATGTCTAAAGTGTGCATAGATATTCAATATTTTTGTGAAATTAATTTAGCCAACAGTTCATTTTCTTAACACAATTGCAATAGTCCTTACTCTTTATGTCCTAGAGAGCAGGAAGTGTAAATGGAACACGTCGATGAATTCTCTTAAGACGAATTTTTCACCATAAAAATTATTCGCCATGGACAGAAACACGTGGTAATCACTTGGTGTCAGGTCCGGACTAAACGGTGGATGCATAAGAAGCTCACGATCAATCTCCCGGAGCTTCTGGCGAGTCACTATCGATGTGTATGGCCTTGGCTTCGTCCTGATGGCACACAATTCCTCTCCTATTGGCCAAAGCTGACCGCTTCTGGGTGATTGCTTCCTTCAGACGGTCCAATTGTTGATAATACAGGACCGAATTAAGAGTTTGGCCGTAAGAAAGCAGCACACCTTATTGACCGACAGTCCTGGCGCGGGCACCGTTTGCGCCGATTTACCGCGATTCGAACGCAACCGTTTTCGTAAGTGCCCACTTTTCATTACCAGTCACCTTCAGCTGGACAAATGAGTCGATAATGTTGCAATTCACCAGCGATTCGCAGATGGAAATTCAACACATGAGTTTTTTTTACGTTAACTCGTGTGGCACCCATATATTTTTGTATCCAATCTTAATCAAGTGGTTTCAAACGGTTTTTTGTGCAATGCTTAGCTCCAGAGCAATCGAAACAGAACTTACGTGACAATGGCGGTCGGACTTAACGATTTACATTATTTCATTGACTTTTCAGATCGCGGTGAATCTTTGACATCAAAATTACCGGAAGGGAATTGGCGAAACAGAAATTGAGGGTCATTGGCTGTAACAGTATCAGAACCACCTTCACATTTTCTGTCTGAGTAGTTTTTGAGCACAAAATCTTAACTTTGTAACTCCATCTACAGATTACTAAAGCCATCTATTGGAGAAATGATGGTTTTTTATTTCACTACACCGATTATTTCCCGCATTGTCCCATGAATTTAAATTTTTTTTTTTTTTTTAATATACAAAATGTTGTTTCAGGCAGAATATTCATATGCATTTTTTAAAGGATTTTTAAATTGTAGTACTCTATGAACTATATTTGACCAAACCTAATGATAACCGCATCAATTATAAGCTAATAATAAATAGAGAAATCTGTAATTTACTTCAGTATTATGTCTAAACGAAATGTGAAGGTAAGTGCTGTTGCTGCTAAGTTGAATTGACTGTATATTGTACAATCTTTCAATCTCCAATCTGTTGGCCAATAATATTCATAATAATAGTACGTCTATATACCGCTTGTGAGACTGCACTATGCCAAGGAGCCACTGAAGCAGGCAGTCACATTGTGTAGTGCATGAATAATTGAAATGGTTCTTGATTGCACATTTTTACGTTCATATGGCACAAATGTTGGTGTTGTTGTTGTTTTTGTTTGAGATTATTGCAGAAATTCTAGAAAAGGAAAAATCTAAGAAAAATGCATACTCAAACAAACATTTGACGAGTTAAAAGTTAATTAAAATGGCAAAAAGAAAGGAAACGAAACGAAAGCAAAGCAAAAGTAACCAATGAATGAATGGCTGAATGAGCAAATAAGAAAAAATGATAATAACAGTTAACTTTGAAATTATACTGAGTTCATTAAGGGGGGTGTATAGCTAAAGCAGCATAATAAAGCAAATGCAATTCTTCTGAAATCATAAAACGCCCTTATAGAGTATGTCATCTTGTTGACAACACTTTGAACACAATTTTTACATATTTTTTACCCGCCAATGTTAAAGATCTATTAGTGAATATAATAACTGACAAGAAGAATTAGCACAGGTAGAATTGTATACGTATGTTATATTTGAGTCCTTTCAGGGCACATTGACGTCAACATTGGATTTTTAATAACCCCACAAAAAAGAAAAATTAGTGCTGGTCAAATTGGAACAATCTTTTCAGAAGACCAATGTTAGTGGAGATCTTCCATCCTATAAGGACCATACATATTAGTGATGTTGCGTTCATTCACATCCGCATTCGAAAAAATTCATGCAAGTATACTAGTGACGCTACGAATATTTACATATTTTCCCGACATTCGCATCCGTATCAAAAAATTGATATTCGTTACATCACTAACACATAAACATGTGTATCTTTAATTCCATTTCATTTTCTTCCTACTGAGATATCAGAAAATATAAGGTCACACAACTGAGCACTGCTTTTTAAAAAAATATCTCATTATTATGTCGTTGCATTGGTCCAAAGTCAATAACACCGATCGAATGAGTTTTTAAACGCTTATAGTATGTATTTATTCAATTTAATTCATTTTTTTATTTCACCAAAGTTACTAACTAGCTAACAACTAAGAAATCAATTAATAAAATATGTATAATAATGTTCTTAAACAATATCAATATGCCTTTAACCAAAAAATTGGCCAATCCCTACATATAAAGTTTTAATCCTTATCCTCAACACTAGCCCCTGAACTAAAACTGGAAATATGTCAAATTTTTATGGGAAGATTTTCTTTTAAAAGTGTCAATAACTAGACTATGCACCCAGTACATACACATGTGTACAAGAACAAGACGATAAGGGAAAAGTATTTTCATACTTATTATACATACTATACATACATATGTATATGTATCTAAAGATCATGGTTTGGATTGCTGTTGCAGTTGTTATCGTTACTATGCTGCGACCACATTTTCTTAATGAATGCTGTAAATTATGAAATGATGATGATGATGTCGATGTTGATGATGATGACGCGATGTTAATGAATGCAAAAACAGGGAATGATGCATATTTTGAGTTATGTATGAATCAACGCGGGTTTCCTGTAACAAAACTTCACCCACGCTTTGATAAATGATGATTTTTCGTTATTTCTTTTGTATTTTTGTTTTTCATCTTGATGTGCACATGTCTCATTTTTCTTGTGCACAAAGTTTAAGACAATCAGTCGCCTTCTCTGTTCTAGTCTTTCCCTATCGAGAAGTAGATTTATAATGCTTGATTCATACTTCGTTTAAGAACTTAACTTATGTAGAGATGTCAGGTATCTTCAGATTCCTTAACTGTTTGGGATGATTCTCAAGGCAACAGAAGATATTGTGGCATCACAATGAGACAAATAAGGCCACCATCACCACCAAAACTATGGAAGTAAAAGTCTTCAAATAACACTCACAAAATTGAGTCTCTTGATTTTGGGAATTGTTTAAGTTCTTTAAATATCTTTCACAAGTGGAAAGGCAACTTAGAGTAAAATTGAGAGATTCAATTAATCAATTAATGTAAAAGTTCTGTCACATGATCTCAACAGGGTGACAAAGAAGTCTTTTTCATTTAAAGAATTTAGCAATTTTGTCTTGTTTTTTGTGTAGGGTATACAGAGAATAATGTCAAAGACTCACTCTCAAATTCTAAGAGCTTAAATGCACACAATAACAAAAGAAACTGAAAGGATACTATGTAAAAACCAAGTAACTCAACTGCAGCAGTTGCAATTGAAGTACTTCACTTGTCTATATTTCTGTGTTTCTGTCTTTTACATTTCTACTCTTTTCATATCATTAAAAAAGCACATATGAACATGCAAGGTAGTAAATGAATGTGTGCGTGTGTAGTTTGTTGAAGTTGGGCAGGAGAGGAGCATGTTGCAGAAACAAAAACGGAAGCTGTGTTCAAGTAGCACCAGACGACGACGATGACGACAACGACAAGAGTCCTTAGAGAGTCAGCAACATAAAGGAGACAATAAAAAGTATACGGATGCATGATATTTGTGAAATCAAGCCTAAACAACAAAGCAACAACACCACCATATAAAGAAGAACAACAACAAAGAGTGCCAAGGAAGAATTCAATGTAACGACAACAGCAAACCAAGTTAGATCGCCTTGGCCATGTTTATTTTGCTATTGTTTTCTTTATGCACGTATATTTATTTTTATATTTGTGTTTGCCTTGGTAATGACGATGATGATGATGGTGATGGTGATGATGATAATGGTGCAACCGACAGATAGCTTTTGTTTGAGTATGTAACGTGTATTTATTTATGTAAACATTTTACTTGAGATTTTTTAGTTGTTTTTTCTCTATTCTCTTTTTATTATATTCACTCTCAAGTACAAAGGAGCCAAGTGCAAGGACACGACTTAACTACAGATGGGCTGGCTGGCTGGCTGTCTATTTCTCTGTGCTGATAGGCACAGGTGTAAACTTCATGTGACATTAACACTCCTTCCAGACAAAGATATTTTTATTTATATTTGACTCAAAAAGAGAAGAGAAGGGAGCAGAAGAAGGCCATAAATTCTTTGGTTTGGATATCAATAGCATAGGGGTTTTTTAATCTTTTGAAGTGTAAATACAATATATGTTACATGCTAAACATATATAACATATAATAACAGTATGAAAGGTAGGTATAAAAAAGGATATTTATCACATTGATGTTGTTTTTGTATTATAAGCTAAAAATAATATTAGACACATAGCACGTGTCTTCATTAAAGGGAAAGCTAGCAGGTGAAAATAGGTGTGCTTTTTATTCTAAAAATAACCAAACAAACATCAACATACAAAGACTATACTTACGAGTACTTACAAATCTAATTTGTAATCCTTAATCATATGCAAATACAACTTAAAGACATTACATTAAGACCTAAAACTGAACATAGACTTGATTGCATGCAGCAAAGCTATTTCCATTTGGCAAATTTGGATAATGTATGCAATTTAACGATTATGTCGTATACTCGTATAAGTAAAGCCACAAATGGCCAATATTAATGGTAGTGTGCTGTGTGATAATATATGTCGTATGAGACATACATTCATATTAGGCATGTATGTATGTACTTGTACACCCACAAAATGGGTGGGCACATGCATTGAATTGTGGAATCGTAATAAGTTGAAATGACAATGGTCATGTTGTCAACAATGACAATTCCGACTATTAATTAACTGCACCCAACTCACAATGTCACAATGATGCACTCACATAGTGATAGTGATAGAAATTTACATACATAAGCATGTATATGATAAATAATATATGAAATTTAATGAAATATTTTTTTTAAAGGAAATCGATCAATAGATTCACAAGTTTATGTTAAGTTTTGGAGTTGTCCCTGGGTTGATAAAATCAATTATTATGGCATCCATTAGAATATGTGTAATTTGAGCCTTGTTATTAAATGAATACTTAATCATTAAGCATTTTTTCGTGACATTGGAAATTATTTTCAACTTCACCATCATATGTTCTTTCATTTCGAATGCGGAACAGTCACATCTTAACCTTTTTGTCAAAGAAACAATTATGTATTAGAAATCGATAGAAAAATAGTTCAAGAAGTTCAAAACAGGCAATTCAAACTTACCATACGAGGGGTTCTATTTATATTTCGGAAATAGCAAATAATAACAAGCATTTTTAAATGGTAACGGCTTTATTGTTTTTCAAAATATTCACCACCAATGCACTTTTGCATTCGTTCAACCCATTTGTCATAGCAGTTTTTCCATTCCTCTTGAGACACTTCTAAAACATGGTTTTTGAACGCTTCAACTGCTTCTTCAGCGCTCGTTGACCACGGGATAATCGGGAACAAGGGTGCCAAATCAGGACTGTACGGAGGATGAGTCATCAATTCGATGTTTTGACTGCTTCAAAATTCACCTGTTTGACGAGATGTGTGAGAGCTTGCATTGTCATGATGGAGAATGGTTCGTCTTTGGCGGTTGGTTTTGCGAATTTCTCTGAAGACTTCCGGCAAACAAATGGTCGTATACCACTCAGAATTGGCCGTCCTACGTTGCACAAGTGGAACAGTGGCCACTTGACCCATTCAACCGAAGAAACAGGCGACCATTTGCCTCGCAGTGCTTCGCGCGCGAACTCATTTTGTTGCATTTGGCTTGTCTTGAAACACCCACACGGTCGATTGCTGTTTAGTTTCCGGCTCATACGCATATATCCATGATTCGTCATCTGTCACGATTTTATACACATCTTTTGAAGCACCACGGTCGAACTTTATAAGCATATCCTTACACCAATCGACGCGAGCCTTTTTGTGAGCTATTGATAAATTATGGGGTATCCAACGACTGCAAATTTTTTTTACAACTAAGTGTTCATTCAATATCGAATGTATTGAAGTGGAACTAATCTCACGATATGTCACATGACAATCTTGCATTCATGCATTGCATCGATGTTTTGTGGCACAACAACCGATTTTGGACGACCTTCACAGAATTCGTCGGCGACCGAACTACGACCACGTTTGAATTCACAATACCAGCGATATACTGTGGTTTTTTATGAGATAATCCACGTCGAAAGTTGTGAAAAATTATCCAACGAAAACCTTCTCTTGAAATTTCCATTTTTTGGCCAAATTGATTTTCTTAACTCACTGTAAACGAAACAAATAGCACTTGTACATCAAAACGTTGTGAGCACGTTTATGCTTAAAAATGTCAAACTTTACTATGGTGTTGCCAGACGTTAGCTAGTATAGTATAGTATAGTTAGTACCCCTCGTATAAAAAAGAAACTGATTGACCGCCAAATATCGTCTATACCATGCACTTTTGCAGCCTTGGAAGAATCCAAAAAGTTCGCTTAAAACAACGTGTATCTTTCGACTACCGTTTGTCGCTAGGAAAATAAAGAAACTCAGCTGATTGGGGACCCAAGAACTCTTCGACAACAGAAATAATGACATTTACTATATTAAATTTCTCTTTGAAATATCTAAATATAGTTTAATGGAGATCAATCAAAATTTGACAACAATTATGTTTGTTTGTATCAAAATTTGAAGCCAATTTCCAGAAATGATTCCCTTAGTAATTCTGATATCGTGTGATATATAATCGCCTATTTATCTTTCACAGCATCACCCAGAAGTGATACAATAATTAGAAACTAGTTCTATTATTAATGTGTAAGACTCTTTATCTCATCTTACTTACTTTTAATTGAATCTGAGTTTAATCATATTTCTTCTCTCTCATATTTATTGTACAATAAGTATATGCACATTTACTTTCTCGAATAATTTTATTAAATGAATGTAACAAAAACGTCAATTAAACTCAAGTCACGTTTTCCATTTAAAAAAAAAAAAAAATGGAATAAAAACAAAGACAACAACAAATCATTAAACTTGAATGAAGAAAAACAGAAATAACAAAAACAAAAGTATACGAGTATTATAAAACACAAATCAATGCAAATTCATTCCAAGAATTTTTCTTATTTTTTTTTTTTTTTTACAATGATATATTTATTGACTGTGTCAGAGACCGCATAAGAGTGGAGGGCAGGCAAAGCTAGAAAAGATAATAATTTCTCATAATTTATTTTTAATAATATCGTAAGAAAAGCAAAATTAGAAACAAATTGAAAATGATGATGATGACGAGATATTTTTAACAGGAAAATTGTCGACCAAAGGAGACTAAATGCCGCCGCGTGTAGAGCATGAAAAGTGCAAAGAAACATACATCAGCTGATGATGATGATGATGATGAAAGAATTACTTCTCATAGAAAAACGAAAGCGAAAATAAGAACAAGAGATCAAGTTACAGTCACAAAGATAAAATGCTGAGTGAGAGAATTATTTTTATTTCTTTATTTATTAGCAATAGGTAGGAAGGTTGCGCTGAGAGAATCAATCTTGTACATACATATTTCATAATTTCAAGCTTCTCTTTATGTTAAGTTGCTCACTTCAACTAAGACAAGTTTCAGTTGTTGTTACAACTAATTTAAAAGCAACAGCTGAACTCTTGACAACTCAGCAACTTGATCTCTAGACTTCATCTAGCATTTAAATCTTTGATTGCTCTTTTTCTTATGGATTGTGAGTCAGACGTCTTTTTATTTGTTAGCACATGAGATTTGCAATTTGTGGCTTAGTCAAGCATTTACAAACACACATATTCTATCAGATCGCGTTAAAACGACATTTATGAAAATTATATTCTTATGAAAGGTTGATTTCTGTTTCGTAAATAAAATTTCCACAATATTCGTAATCACTTTAATAATTTACAATTTATAATTACATATGCAATGTAACAATTATTTCATTCAGAGATACAAGAAAATGTGAAATTAACTAATAGAATTAAGAATTACCTTATAGATTCCGAACAATAGTTGATACTTTCAGGAAAGATTAAACTAAGAATATACATTTTTATTATTAATTAAAAGTTCTCGAGATATTGAAATCTTGTTTTGCTTGAAATGTTAACAGCCTGTCAAAAGAACAATTCAATAGATGAATTAGAATATTTCATTTTCATAATAGAATATTCTTGAAGAGTACTTATGGTACATGTACAATCAACCAAAAAAGTTTAGGCACGGAAAACAAATTTAATCATTGGGGTAATGCATATCAAAATGGAATTATAAGCAAAGTATAAAATGTGCCACGAAAAGACGCCAAAAAAGGTTTAGACACACTTATACAAAATAGGAATTTTTAATAATTTTTTGAATAATTAATATTTAGTATGCCTTCTAATCTTGCCAGTCTTCAGTCTCCTAGCCATACTTTCCACTAGCCTCGAAGTCAACTCGGCTGTTATTCAATGCGTAGGGCATCTTTCAAGGAATCCTTCGATGTAATGGTGTTCCTTATCCTACCTTCAATTAGGTGCCATATATGATCGATAGGATTTTCGGTGATTGTGGAGGTGTTTTCAGTGGTTTACAGTGGCATATAAGCCACTCTTGAAAACATCAAAACAAAGCTTACAAAAATATGACATCTAAATAGTTTTATAATCTCCTATTAATCAGATAGTTGAGATGTAATCTTTTCAACCTATGGTAAGTTGTGTTGTGAGTTTGAGACCTTGCCGGGGATTGGGGTGCTTCATATAATTCTTAAAGTTCGTTAAAAGATACAATGAAAATTACATATCCTTAAAAAAATATTGCACATTGCACCGATTTTTTTTTTTGTCTCAATACATACTTTTGTTGATGAGATTCTTCAACCAGAAATTAAGTTTTAAGAACGGAGTAAAATGCCTGGGTTTGGTATGGAAGTACGTCGATTATATACACAAATTCGAGGAGCACAATAGTTGAACAACAAATAAGTCCAAAAAAGTGGTAATATATGTATGTACTGAACATACTAGAGACCATATGCCGTTTTGTATACATTAAAAATACGATTAATTTTCTACAATTGAATGCATTCGAAACGGCATATGAATAGATTCGTCCACTTCTCTAGTACATATGTGATGAAATGTATAACAAAATGTATAACGACATAAATTACAAATTTCAATAAATGAACAATACAAATTTATGTTGATATGCTTGAATGGAAACAAAAACAAAACAAAAAAACAAAAAGAAATAATTTTGTTCATGTTTAACCACCACACACAGATATAAACGCACACGATATAGAAAAATACACGCTCAGCTGATTTCTTCCGCATGAGATACAAAAAAAAAAGCGAAGAGAAGAAAGAAGCGAACCGAACCGAACACAACAAACTATGAATGATTCACGCATACAAATTACGCATTCACTTTGCATACTTAACCAAAACAACAACAATAACAATATAAAATTGTGGGAGGAAAGAGTGATAAAGCTTAAAAGAAAAAGATCAAAAAGAAAACAAAGGACCACCATCAAAAACAATCAGCACAGCAGAGCATCAGCAAAATCATCACAATGAAAATGAATTCTATTTATTTATTTATTAATTTAAATCTGTTAATACCATTAATTCCGACATTAGCACCACAAAAAAAAAAAAAAAAAACAAACCAAATGTTTTTAATAACAATTGACAAAAATGTATCTTACAGTTTGTCACATAAATGGTTGCAAAATGTAACATTAAAACTACACTTTAATAGTAAAAAAATCCTATCACAAAAGGAACTAAAAATCACACATTTAAGATCATATTTTATAATATTTCGATTGAAATTATATTGATAAAATGAGTCTTTCCAAGTTATAATACTAAATAAACTTTTTATAAGTAAACCCACAAAGTTTCTATTATTATTAATACAGAATTTAGATAAGATGCATCAAGGACAATACTGTAGTTATAGAGTTGTAATGTCATAACAAAATCTTTGGATTCGGACTTGGAAAATTTAAATCTTTGCATCAAAACTTTAAGGAACTGGTCAATAATTAATTTCTTAAAATTTCCATGTAAATGTCTTTTGTCCTAATATGTCTACTACACATCTATATCTACCATACGTATATATGTATACTATTTGGACGTGTGAGTTCCTGGATATCAGACTACACATCGCAGACGAATGGTCTTTGTGTGTGGCAGTAGCACCAAGTCTCCCATCGTGCACTATAGTGATTGTATGTCGATAGCTATAAGGGTGTTGAAGATATGAAGGTTGAAAGTAGTCGTCTTTTTTTCAAGAAAGTTCCAGTTTTTTATTTTAAATTTCTACAATTTCCTGGAACATTCTTAACTTCTCACAAAAGCACGTTTATTATTGTTACAAGACTAAAAAATCCCAGCGAAGCGGGAGCTTGCATATATTAAATTGGACATGTATGGTCCTTGATTTCAGTCTACATTCAAATCTACACATCGCAGAAGAATGGTCTTTGTTTGTGGCAGTAGCCCCAAGTCTCCAATTGTGCACTATAGTGATTATGTGCGTCGATGGCTGTAAGGGTTTGGAAGGGATGGGGGTTGAAAGTGGTCGACTTTTTTTCTAGGATTCTGGATTTTTTTTTGAATTCCTACAATGTCTTGGAACATTCTTAAATTCTCACAAATGCACGTTTATTATTGCTACGAGAAAAAAAAATTACAGCGAAGCGGGAGATTGCAGCTAGTGATTACATAAATATTTGCTATGAGAAAAATAGAACTACAATAAATCTTCACTAAAGTTATGTTCTTCTATTAATATCTAAAATATTTGGTAAAAAAACAAGAGTACTCATTGGAAGTATGCATAAAAAGAGAAAAGAAGAAATACGTAAGTCAGATTTTGCAAACATCCAGAAATGTAATAAAAAAAACCTTTAAGCATCGATAACAGCTTGAAGTCTCTTTTACACTGATCGAATGTATCGTATTCCTGAGGAATTTTCTATCATTCCTCACATATGTAAGTATAATTCTGATCAGGTCATCATTTCCCTTTCATGCCGGATTTCCTTCATTTTTTTTTTAAATGATGTCTCAAATTTTCAATTGGGTCAAATCAGGCCTTTCATGGAGTTGCAGACTTACTTTGTTGCAGCTATTAAAGCATATTAACTGTAACAAAGCCCACATTTTGCTATTAACTAATAGAAATTGAATAATGATAATGGTAAATGATGAACAGTAACAGGCCACGCAATATAACAAAAAGAATAAATTTGCATACAAAAAAACAAAACAGTAATTAGAAAGAAAATACAATAAAACAAAATAGAAATGCATAATCCAAAAGAACAACAACTGCATGTAATAATGTCAAATTGAAGATTAGATAAAACTTGTTGTCAATTATCGATGTCAATTATACAATTGATTGCATTTGATTATTGATCTTTTTTTTCTTTTCTTTGTCATGTGACAATAAACAAACAAAATCAGCACGTGCGAATGGCTAGCAACATTTTTCTTCTTTGTTTATTATTTATTTGTATTTATTGTATTTTATAAGTATATGTGTACTTGTATTATGTTGTATATCGTCAATGTACCGTAAAATGGGCAGAGAGAGCAGCCAACAGACATTAAACTCGTGCGTGTGTTGCCAACAACAACACTAACAACAATTACAAGATACCATAGAAATCCTCACAATTTGTAGTTGTTTCTATATGTGTCTGCTTGTCTGTCTTCTATTTGATTGTCCAATCAAGCAAAACAACTAATAACAAACTATTTTTCTGTTTGCTTAAATGTTCATTCGCCTGCCTGCAGTCTGTCCGTCTGTCTGTCTTTCTGTTTGTCCGTGTTTATCTATCTGTCATTCTGTTTTATTTAAAAAAAAAGTCAAAACATTTGCGACATTTATTTTTGTATCATTCATCTTTTATCCATTTAATTGTGGTATCTGTTGCTTGAAGCATTCCATGAACACATTTGTTTTCAATTAAATGGCTTAAAGAAATTACAATTGTATAAAACATTTCTTCACGTCTTTCTAAACTGTCTATTGAACCAACTCAATTTGGACTGCATACTACAATATTTTGCTTAAGAGATACAATTTAATGTGTAGCACATACAATTTAACGTAATAAGATACTTTTGCAAATATGTACTTACATACATATGTATGTACATAAGTGAAGAGCAACAACATCTTGGCACAATAGCAGAATTGCCAAAAATAGACGCATTAACTTTGTTTTTTTGTTGTGTTGCTGGAAGATAAAGAAATTGGGTTAAATATTTTCCTAGGCATGAATTTTAATTTGACGTTTGCTCCCCATATATATATAAAGGTAGTACATGCCACAACGACAGCAGAATTTTTATATTTACAGCATGACAACCGCGTATTGCAAAAATGTTTCTTTTGCCATTTAAAATATTTTGCAAAAAAAAAGAATTTAATTTTCCTTAAACATGGTGAAACACACAAAAAACCACGGATACGCCACCGTATTCACAAAAAAAAAATGCAAAATATTCTCAGCAGACAGTAAACGATGCCATTGGCGCGATAAATGAAAAGACACGACAGCATGAGGAGACCAAATTGAATTTAGTTTATTGTATTTAATTATACACTTCACCAGACTACATATAGTAATGTTGCAAGTGTATTATCCTTTTAATCTGATGTTTGCAATGCATAGAACCCCACAACATTAACATATAGTAAATACGTCTGTATCAGATACTTTGCAACGATAATATAAGATTTTTCTTAGTCTCCTTTCATTGAAATCATGTAATTACTATGTGAAGTGTATGCAACTTTTGGTTAGACCAAAGATAGTTTTATATTTAAAGGGCACAGCGCCAACAAAAATTGAAGCTAACGAGAGAAAAATTCCACCATAATCCATCAAAATGACCACAATATTGCAGTACATATACGCTTCATTGATTTAATTCCAATAGCCATTTTATAAAACTTTTTTACCCAGTATTCTTAATAATTTATATTTGGTCTGATTTGGGTTTAAAATAATCAGTATCATCTACGCTCTTGGAATTTTTTTTTGAATACTGAAAATAAATGGTAGTTGCCAACAACTCTCAAAATATGTATGTACGAGTACATACTGTTAACCAGTTTTTATAATAGAAAACGAAACGGCATTCGGCCATAGTATCATGTGCTCCCCTTAAGTTTATCTTAGTTTTGTAAGCTGCATAGTTAATGCATTATTTAATAAATAAATAGTAGAAAAGTAAAATTGCACAGAGTGTTCTTTTTTTGCATAATAGAAATCTCCATACTACCTAATTTCGTTCACTGTTTTTAAGTAATAACTTTCATATAACTGTTGGTAGATTAGTCCAAATTCATAGCAAAAAAGGTCAAAGTAATACTCTGAATAATTTGGAGTATGAAATGATACAGCTTTAATCATAATAGATGACTGTTTTATACTATCATTATATTATCAAGATTGACAAACGAGGGAAGACAGAACACAAACCATGCCCCTAACCAATTAGCCGCTGTTCATTCTCTCGAACATATTCGAAAGAATATTTTTGATGAGACTGCTCCCACTTCTGGACGATGGACGTATGATCCCTGATTACAAATTTTGATCCAGAAGGTTACATGGAACATCACAGAGTTGTTTATATATATACTTGTATTCGAATGCAAAAAATATTGCACAGCTGCCTTTCTTGATGTACATACATCAGGCGTTTAACAAAGTATGGTACCCAGCATTGTTATTTAAACTAAAGAAACTCCTCCCAGCACCGAAATATCTTACCTTGACAAGAGATCTTTCTACATGTGAGGGTACGTAGTCAGACATAAAACAAATCAGAGCTGGAGCCAATTCTTTATATGCTTTACACTTCTGACCTCCTGACTCTGAGTGATGTTAGAATAATGATAGCTATGATAGGCTGATGACACAGCCCTCCTGGCGTCTCACCCTGACCCAGCCACTACCTCATCAATTATGCAGAGCCAGTTAGAAATAATTGAGCCATGGCTTAAGAGATGGAACATTGGTATCAACTCAGACAAATCTTCACTTGTCACCTTCACTCTGAGACACACATCCTTTCCCTCGGTGCAGCTAAACGGGAACAACATAACCACCTACACTTCAGCCAAGTACCTTGGATTGACACTTGATGGGCGATTAATCTGGAGACACCACATAAAACACAAAAGGAAACAGCTGAACCTAAAACCAACCATAATGAGGCTCATGTGGCACAATTCAAAATTAATCTAAAAAAATACGCTACTTTTATTATTACACATAGTGAAAAGCTGAAAAAGATGAAAAAAATCACTGTTTCATTTAATGAATGCATCTATGGCATGTTTTTTAAACATTTTATTATCTCTATATTGATCTTAGTGTGTTTAAAATAACTTAATTTTAAACTTATTTTGTTGATGTTTTTCTTTTTTCTAAAATACACCTAAAAGTATCATCAATAATTTTCGTTCGGAAACAATGTTAATTGCATCTAATTACTAATTTTGTCGCAATTTAACGAATTAAATACACCCCAACTGATGAAACTTTGTATTTTTAAGGGAACCCTATTCGTGTTTGTACTACTAAGTAGCCTAAATGGGTAAATTATACAGAATTTAAAGTGCAAATTTTGATTTTATTACATATTTCTATGTGGACAAACTTTTCTTGTAATCGACAATAACAACGATTTTGTACAAATTTTCAGCTTTAAAACTAATAGAGTAATGTGCTTAGAAACCAACGGACGGATATGCGGACTTGGCCTATAGATTCTCCTATCTAACGCAATGATGAATGAATGTATGAATACACCTAGTAAAAACAACTATGTGTATGATGTTAATGACACTTAGCAGACTTAGCAATCTAAACATCGACCAGACAAACTATGGTAAGTCAAATACGTTAAGCTTTTCTAACATGTTTTGTTTCAAAGTGATTACATAAAGAAGAAAGGCAGAGTTAAAAGAAATGAAGTTTTCGCTTAGGTTCACCGACAAACTAAAAACGACATCGAAGTAAAGCAACGATAAATGTACTTGACACGTTTAACGCAGGTGGGTGGACATACCCAGACTTACTAAGTCTTGAACACAAATAAAGTTCAGTGGCAAAGAACAAGGAACGCACGTGTAAAATGAAAACGAAGACGAAGAAAGACATTAGTTAAAGAAAAATTGGATTAAGTGACAAAGAATCGTTTCGTTAACTCAATAACAAAGAAAATCGTTGAACTTGACGAACTTCAAGTGAAGACAAAAAACAAAGGTTTAAAATAAATGACAAAGAGTTTTTTGCACTTAAGTATTTTTTTTTACTTAACCCTTTATACTTGTTATTCATTATTCATTTTATAAGTGGAAACAGGCAGACAGAAAGATGTTTTTTTTTATTTTTTATTTTTTTTGTTTTGTTTTTTAAATAAATAAATAAAATTACATATAAACAATCTAATAGCAAAACAGATTTTATTGTTAATTTCTGTAAACAGTTGAAAAATGCGTTCATTGTCCATCATAAACGCGTTGTACTACAATATACATAAATGTAAAAAAATGGGAACGTTGTACGACGACGACGACTACGACGACGACTTGACTTTCATTGTCATTTTCATTTTGTTAATAATTTTTCAGAATATTTTTTTATTTTTTATTTTTTAATTTTAATTTTGATTGAGATTTATATTGGGTGCAGTTCGCACTCGTTTTCAAGGTGAAATTAATTGTGTTAAAATGAAGAATTGTGTAAATTTTTATGGAATGTTGTTGCGCCACTCGCAATAATCAAAACAGATTCTCCTAATCAAAATACAACTTTGCTTTATGCATCAGAGCTCATGTGGTTAATAATGCGAGCATCGAATTGCATGAGAACTAAATCTCATACGCATATAAATGGAATGTAAATTGTCACTATTTGAATAAGAGAACAATGTTTAGAATACAACAAAAAATTATGTATTATTATATTGTCCTTCTCTGAATACTTATGTATTTATGTGGGCACGACTATTTCGTAGGAAAATTAAGACTCTATGTACACGTAAATGCTGAATCACTAGCTAAAATACCAACTATTCTATTAAGAAATTTTAATTAGTGCTAGAGATTTGAGAGTATCAAACTACTACCTTTATCCAAACTAAAAATAAACTTGTAGAAACTGACGATTTAAAATACAATGTCAACATCTTCTCCCGATCACAGAAATGTTTAGACGACACAAAATACATATATACCCGTACTTGAATTGTAGATTTCTTGATTCATTTAATAACATAGAAAACATTTCCTTTTAAATGAAAGCCCTCAAATTAGTATGAGGGTCATTCACATTTCCAATCGGTTTTTCCTAATTTTTGAAGCCATCAAAAAAGTAGGATTTCTCGTTCATCCCAAAAACACCATGATCATCACCTTGCCGGCTTACTTCATTGTCATTGCCTTCAAAAAACCAATGTTTTGGCTGTTCCTTTGTTTCTGGATTATGGTAGAGTATCCATACTTTGTACGCAGGTATGTATCGGCAAAGAAAAACGTTAGGATTGCGATAAAAAAGCGACAAAACAGCTAAGAGTCTACCTACCACGCGATTGCATTTATTATCTATTAAGAGATTTTTTGGAGGCCACTTCCACTGTACGTTTAAATTCATTTGCCCAATTGTAAATACATAATTGCAAACGGAGGAGCAGATATGCCATGAACTTCATCCAACTCAGCTTTGATTTATTTCGATGTTAAACCTTGTCAATATATGTAAGTGTTTAAATGCCCAAAAGTTTGTTGCTTCAATAGAGAACAAAATTTAGTCTGAAAAGTATGCTGAAGTTAAACAAAGCGTTCCTTGGCTTCCTTCACTAATTTCAGCAATTTGCAATATCCCAGGAATTGAATGCAAATAGTGCAGCAATCTGGAGGTTAATTGCTGAAAAATACAGATTCCACTAGGTAAATTCCAAGTAAATACATACCTAAAAAATTGTGGACGATATTTTTGAGACTTCAACAGCGGTTTAGTGATGGACGATATTTACTAAAATAAAATCGTTTTCAATGCTACGGGCTCCATCTCTCGGATTTTCTAAGGACTTATTGAACAGTCCTCATAGTTCTTTTCAAGATTTCAGTTTCTTGAATTTTAAGACTTTAAGAAAATAGATTTTACGGTATCTATGTACACACATATGTCAAAAGTCTATCGTGGAAAGTGTCAGCCTATAATACTCGAATTACACTGAAAAGGTGTTTAAATTTTACCAAAACATAAGTCAGGGTAAGGAAATATCTACACATTACAAAGATCAGACAAAACTGATAATTCACAATAGTTTGGGTGTGAGTATTTATGGTATTTGAAAAGAAAACTTAAAATATTTCTACATTTCTAAATATGTAAATGAAAAGCTTTTGTAATTTTATTATAAACAAATTTAAAAGAGTACAAATATTTCATGATTTCCGCTCTTTCAATTGTAAAACTAATGAAAAATATCCCAACAATCAAACTAAAAGCAAAAGTTTAACCAAATTTAAATAATTGAAAACGCTTTCATTATTTTACTAAATAATTTATTTTCAATATTCTCTAAAGAAATCTAAATTGTTTGAATGTCATAATGCACCATATATGAAGTAGGTATATTTTCAAATATAATTTTGATTTTCATTGTGACGGAAATGAAATGAAATTGTTACACACCATTAAAAATAACAAAACAGAAAACAACAGAAAATCATTCAATACAATAAACTCTTTTTATATTTATGATAGGAGGAGACACGGATGGACAGACAAAAAGACAAAAATGGTGCTAAAATGTTACCATATTAAGCAACAAAATTACCGGGAATTCAAATAAACGCACAACCACACACGCACATAAAATCAGACAGATTGACACACAGACAGTGAAACGACAGTGGGACAGACACAGCAAATGCTTGACCGACAGGAAATCAACGACAACGCAGCGTGATTTTGCATTTTGCGTTCATCATTAAAATCATTTATCATTATTATTATTTATTTTTTAATTTTATTGTTTATTTACTTTATAAATACATATATTTTGAAAAGACAAAATATGATAAATTTTAACCATAAAAATTCTAAATATATTTATATATATAATATGGAACTATGTAAAAATAAACATTTCCAAAAGTGAAACATGAAAACTCACGTTTTGTTTTGTCTCCCCCAAGCTGGCACACACTTCCCATACATTATACATATTTGTTTTCATAAAAAATACTTTTATTGTAAATTGTAACACACATATCATACTCGAAAGGTAATGGACAAGGTCTTCTACAGGAGACATGTGGAGTGCTTTTACAGACTGGGCGCACTCAGAGTAATCAGCGCGATGCAGAACTTGTGCTCGCGGGGCTGGTACCAATTGATCTAATTGCCATGGAGACGGCAGAGCACAAAGAATCTAAACGAGATGCTCATCCATCAAGACGTGGCAGACCTGCTGGGACAGCTCCACAAAAGGACGCTGGACACACAGCTTGATCCCAAGCCCAGGAGAGTGGATCGGAAGGAGGCATGGCAAAGTGAATTTTTACCTCACACAGCTCCTGAGCGTTCATGGATGCTTCCCGAATCTAATTTTGAATACAATGAATATATTTCGACTCACTCAGTTGTTCGTATTGACCTAGTGAGTGGGTAATACAGAAATTTGGTATCTTTAAAACCAATTACATAATTCAATAATGTTCAAGTTCATAAACATGAAACATTTTGTTAAAATTCTACTTATTTGAAGTCACCCATTTTCTGCTTTTAAGATTATTAATTAGTATGTATATCTATCTGAGAGTTTTATTTTATGTATTTGGATTATGCTCTATAAACTCGCGCCTATACTCAAAATAATTTACTATGTATCTCTTGTAGAAATTTAAAGGATCTAACTGTGCTCCGGAGAATTCTTAATGCTCTGCAAAAAGTTAGGACATATTCAAAATGAATTGCTTCGCACTGAATTTTACAATTTGTCATCTGTAACTGAAGAATTGGAAGACACTCTGGTTTATACAAATTCAAGTTTCTTTTCACTATCCCAATTTGATTTGTGATAGATTAGGTCAACCCTCTCGCTGTTGATAATGACAATAACATACTTTTTTTTCTTTATGCAGTTACAAATATATCAGACTATAGTAATAGTATACTAGCATATAACTCATTCATACCAGTGCTGTGAAGTGAATAAAAATAAAACAAAAAGACACAATCATCAGTCAACAACTTCACTTGACATGACTATTTCTTTTCCTCACATCAACAGACATTTAGTTCATTTAGTTGTCTGCATAAATTGTTTCAAAGAGAAGAGTACAAAGACCATAAGAGTAGAACTTCGAGAGAATGATGATGAGTAAATAAATTAATGAGTCAATAAGTGTGTGATCTTTGTGAACCCGGCAAACAATGTATGAATGAATATGTAGCAACATATACTCGTAAAACAAACTCGTCTGCATTTATCTCATATTTAAAGATACACAAACTACAATACGATGTATCTTTATCGTTGTTTTATAAATTAATTAATATGTAATTGTATTAAGTTTAAATAAACTGAATTAAGGTTTAGTTTTACTTCTGCTTTGTTTACTTATGTGTGCAAACCTCATTTTGTGGTTTACTTAACTTAATATGCGATTGCTGATTTTACTTGTATTTCCTAATGTATTTATTTTATGATAATATCAAAAAACACATTACTTTAACATTCTTATTGTACAAGTGTTATGTTATGCACCTTATAACCTCAAACACTTGGGTTGTTTTGCACTACCTTGATAAATATTGGTACATTGCTTACCTGAAATACCATCACAAAAAATGACTATTGACTATTTTACATATCTTGATAATGATGATGATATGATAATGGATATATACACCCTAATACTCAGATTTATAGTAAATAACATTGATATTAAGTATTGATGATTACTAGAAGTGATCTTCTCCAATACACATCTCTATATGTCAATTAACCACTTTAAATCAAAAGAGATTCATTTCTCATATACTGAAAGTCACAAACTGAATACAAGTTCTAGGTAAAGAAAGACAAATCCCGGTAAACGATTCAATTCAATTGGCCTCAGCGTTGAACTTGACTTTGTTTTCATTCTGAACCAATTACAAACAATTCACTTGAAAATTATTGCAAAATGACAATAATTTTATTAGATTAGATTTATCTCGATTAAAAGCACTTGAATAGTTTGTCATTACAATCAAAATTACAGTCATTTCATAGAATTTTCAAACAAAACAAAAACATAACTGCGTATTTTGTATCTATAACTATTGTATGATTAGCTTAGCTTAATCACTGTAATCATTGTTGTTGATTATGAAAATAATAAAAACATTTTTATTAAGTTTCTTGTGCATTTTTATTTGCAAAGAGAATAAAGAAGAAAAAAACCATCAACAAACAATAACAAGATAACAATTTATTTACTATTTATATGCAGA
This sequence comes from Amiota communis, assembly GCA_037043315.1. NCBI lineage: Eukaryota > Metazoa > Arthropoda > Insecta > Diptera > Drosophilidae > Amiota > Amiota communis. The sequence continues at coordinate 1,874,492 of JBAMAV010001101.1, forward strand.
TACATTAGATAAGGGATTTTGATGTACCTACATATTAGTACAATACACAAAAAATACCTTAAATCTAATTATTTTTCTTCTTTTAAAAACAGATAAACTGTTGTCAAAAGTTGGTGGGAGATATTTTAATAGAAATAATAACAGAAATCTTATATTGTAACACAAGTAGTTTTAACCTAATATCGTTTTATTTCTATTTACTTTGTGGTATAACATAAACCTTTCAGTACCACAAAGCTAAAAAGAAAAACTATGAGGTAATAAAAAAATGATGCATTTAAAGAGCAGCAAAAATCCATCAAGAACTCTACTAACAACTATGAAAAAATTATGGGCAATGTCGGCCAGACAGGGAAGTGCTTTACTACTGTCTTTACGGATACAAATGCAGATACATTGTATAGTATATATATGTACATATTTGGATTTGGAATGTAAGTGAAACATAAAAGGGATAAGTTTTTGGCACACAGCCAAGTTGTAAAGTTTGTTGTAGTTCAAAATAAAAGTAAACCACTTTTGAATGTGGTTATATATATATATGTATAAAGTAATAAAGCTTTAATGAGGCACTACCACCAACCAATCTACCTTACCTAACAATAAAAAAAAAATTCAAGAAAATACATAGTAGTTTCGGTTCTAACAAAGATTAAATACCTTTCACATAAACAAATAAATTTGGTAAAGCTATATAAAAGCAAGCATATAATACTATAAGCCAAGAACATATGATCTTTAACTTACGACTGTCTTAATTCATCATCTGTTTGGCCCAGAGTTTTAATAAACTTTTTTAGATGAATTTATATAATTCAAAACAATTATTCTTTTACCGTAATATAATGTCATATGATCTATTAGTTCGGTTGATCTAAATTATCTTATCAAATACCTTCAAATAATCTTGCTCTTAATGAATTATTTAGGAATATTTCCTCATCAGATCCCACTCAAAACCTAACAATTCTGGGTATCGGTCACAAGTCCCTTCGGTACTGAACTCCTGGGGTTAGTAGACATTCAATACAAACTTATTACTACTTTGCGGCTACAGACTTAACTTCATCAGCCACATATACCATACTCAGCATGCACAATAAAGTTAAATTTAAGACTTAAGACAATTAAGATTAGCTCCATCTCATTACTAATATTATAAATTCAAATTACTAAAAAATAAAGCAAATGAGATTAAGTTAATCGGTTAATAGACTGTTAAATGTTTAAATGAGTTAAAAAAATTGGATTTTAGCTGATCGGAAGAAATAGAGTTAGATACCAGGTCGTAGTATAGATTGTATAATTGGTCATGCTGCAAATAAGTGGTCTTACAGGTCCCAACAAATACATGGGACAAATTCTTTGTAAGCCAAGAAAAATTAATAATTAAAATTAAAATTTATGCTACCAAGCAAAAATTGGGAAAAGATACTTCCAACAATTAGATTGTGCAAAAAAGTGACACCAAAAGTCGTTCTATGACACGCAGTTCAAAAAGCAAGATTTTTTTTTGAACAGATTGATGATGCTATACGCGATCTATTCGTTCGTTTGGTCTAAATTTTTTTTTAAAAGGGATATAAAGGTGTTAAAAATAAGCGTAGAATGGGAGAATAGAGAGATTTGTGTGCCTGTGCCTGTGCCTTTCTCTTCTGTTCTATTGCTGTACGCTCATTCGTTGTGTGTAGCCGTGTTATAGAGTTTTCACAAAGAACACTGTTTATAGAGAAGTTATTGTATTAGCACTTTAAAAAATAAATGCTTTTTCTAGAATGCGGTCGATTATGTCGGACGGAGGCTCCTCTAGATTAACATTAATATTTTAACCACAGACATCTCTTTTAGTAATCAAAGAACACCAACTAAAACATACGAAAGTATATGTAGAATATTTAGAAGGTTTTGTGCAGAACACCAGTGTGATATTGGTATTAAAAAATTGCTAATTCTTTCCTCACCAGATTATGATAACACAGCTGAACAAAATAATAAAGAACCCATTTTTTTTTTTTTGTTTTGTAAATCGAACGTGAAGTTCTTTGTCTTTGGGAGGTCTTACATTTCTACAATACATTTTGTACAAAATGAACAGACCGCTTAAATAATTTTCACAATATATTGCAGAGATTTTCCCTATTTTCGTAGCTGCAAAACCAATTTGAGCAGTGAAAGGTTCGACTATCTTATTCCATCATCACTAAAAAATAATGGGTTTTCTAAATTTTGGGTAAAATTTTGTTTATTTTGGTATATAAAGGTGTATTTTTCAAGATTATTCAAATTAAAGTTAATAAAATATTATAACAATATAATAGCATTCTTTCAATATGGGTGACTATATTAAAAGATATTAAAAATGCAGTGAATTATACTAAATCCAACGTTAATCAAGAGCCTTTTCATAGCTACGCACTGCCTTGTCCATTCACTATTTCTCTATCACTATCTACACCATCATCACTTTAGCATTGTTTTCGTTGCTAATTATGACGCAATTAGGTTAAAAATAGCACCTGAATACGTGAAAGTTTACATCCTGCCACCAGCTAGTGTCGTAATGGGTTAACTATGAACTGGGGGTATATTTTTGTGTTTCTGGGTCAGTTATTACGGCGCCGAAAGTGTAAAAACAACAGGAAGTTTTCCACTTCATTTGGCTTTCGAACATTTTATTTTATGTTTATTTTTATTGTAGTTTTTCTTTTCTCTCAAAAAGGGTTTCATAAAAAACGATAAGGAAAATTGCAAAATAGTCCTAAAGCACAAAACTTTTTAATAAATTAACCATAGAATGTCAGTTCTTGCCCTTTTCTACATTTTTATAAATATCTTAATTAATTTTTTTATATTTTTATATTTTTAACACTTTCGTTGTTGCTAATCGATTTCTGTTGAGTTACGCCCTTTTCTTCATTTATTACATGAAATCATATATCATTCGCTTATTATGATGATGATGATGATGATGGGTTTATGTTAGATCATCCTAGTTTATTTTCGGAAATGAAATTTATGTAATTAGATAACATGTTTATTCGTCAGAAATTGGCATTTGCAGGGCAGATACTCGTGTGTATTATGAAATTTTCATTAAATTTAGTTATAAATCACACCCAAAGATTTCTGGCATGTACCCGTAAGGGTGTTGAAAGCTATTTATTGACAGCTTTAGTAAAACATTCAAGAGAACTGCCAGCAATTCATTATATATTTAGGAAATTACATTATTACTTGTGGTTTTATGCGTTTAAGTATTATTCTTCATTGCGTTGAGTCCACGAGAGTGGAGGGTTCATTATGTACATATGCTGCCTTTTTTAATATGTCAACAATAGAATCGATAGCGGGATCACAATCGAAATCGGAGCTACAAATGTATGATTGTGCATCAATGCCAGATATTAACACTTTGTTCCAGAATCTTTGAATTAGCTGGATTTTGCTTAAGTTGGAACAACTCTACTACTACTGTCTACTTCTGATAATGGATAAGGATGATTATAAACCAGCAATTCGTATAATTTATATGTTAACTTTTTAAGAGTCGGAGAGCATGTTAACTACAATAGGATCTAGGAGTTCTGTCAAATTCATTAGGGTGAGTTGCTGCCAGCCCTGGATCTACGATTTTTTCGAACAGGGGCAGAAACTTGGTAGTGCCGCCCCTCTCTCCAGCGTTTAAGATAAATTACTTAAAAAAAAAAACTCAAAAATATATATAAACCATACAATGGTAATATCTTACAAGTCGAAGGTGAGCCAACCAGCTCTCCGTATGTGGAGCAAGTTTTTCATTTTCATTCATATTATATTATTATTTTGGCGCCCACATCTTAGACAAGTTGGATATTTGATGAAAAATCTATTAGACACACGTGTAATGTGGTATTTCCATTAAACTATTATCAAGTATCCATTAATTGATTTTACTTAACTTGTAGTATTATTTTTTTTTGTAATCTCTCATGTCTTTTCTTGGAAGATTAGAGAACAAAACTTGTGTTGCTTTAAACATTAATAAAAGATACAATAAATAACAAAAATGATGACTAATAACAACAAACAACAATGAAACTGAATTCTAACAAATAAAAAAAAAACCAAAAGCGAAACGATAGAAGCACAAGCAACAACAACACAAGTTTCATTAATAATTAAATTTTTCTAAAGTAATCATCGTCACATCCTCTCTCTCTCTCTCTCCCAGAACACACACATGCTTACACTAACCGTTTCTCTTACAAGTTCATTCAATTATTGAGAACTAAGAGAAGAAAAAGTGAAAATTTTGCAGACTATTTTTAATGAAATTCGAGTTTGTTTTTTAATTTTGTTGTGGTATTGCAAATTATAATAATAAAACAAAATAATAATGCACGTGACTCATTCATGTTTCATATAGTCATTTTGTCTAATAGATACGAGAGAACGATATAGATAACAATTGCAGAGTGGCAACAAGAGAGTGTGTTGATTGTAAGAATTATTAATATCATAAAGCAAAAAATGGTCAACTTGATAAATACAATTATAATGGCAATACTATGTGACTGAGAGCTGGCTTCTCTGGCGATACTACTTGAAGATTTTGAATACAGATTTCATTCTAATTGGAAGATCGGTAATTCCTCGGAAGAAAGATCTTTTTACCACACGAAGATTGTAGTTTTTTTGTAGTGGCCCATGATTTTTCTTATTTATTAGTCAAGATATACAAAATACTTTTGTTGTACGTCTCCAATCTTATGGACACATATTTATGATATTAAAGAAATGAAGATAAAAAAAAAATAAATTGGTAAAAGACGCATAAAATTACAATCTTAATATTATCATAATACAATATACTATGGTAAATTCTAAATCATAAGAAGAATGAGTGCGACACAGATACATCATGAAATTAGAAAGAAAACACCCAATAATATGATCTATTTACGACTAATAACTTGGTTAACTGACATACAAAACAATTTTATTCAATCAAATTTTTATCTAAAGAAATATTTACAATTTTATTTAAGTCACTACTAATACGTACTACATTTTCATGTCTATTGAAATAAAAAATACTCTGAAATTATCAGTTAAGTCAATTTAATATTTAAACGGTATTTGAACACAGTATGAATTAACAGTTAAGTCATATAAAAACTATCTTTAAGTAGAGCATGACATTTATAAAGTCAAATAAATAGGAACAAATATCATCAGACCAGATTTGATGACTTTTATATTGTAAATTGTGAAAAATTAAAGAATTGGGTCAAGTGAAATAGACTATTAATTGTGTACTTTAGTTTCATAAAGTATTCATTTGATAAAACATATTCTTTGGGTCAACTAAAAATGAATTTGTGAATAGATGGTTCTACTATTGATGCTGATTATAAGTAGGTACAATAAAGGATTATAATCGAATTAAATTTTTGAAAATTTTCTAGATGGACTTTGAAGTATCACATCATAAGTAATCAAACATCTATTCATCTCAATAGCCCCATTCGAGGCAGCAGTGACGAGGTGAATAGATATCCACCCCTTCTCCAGTGCTTTTGTTTTTTTTTTTTATAGTGTATGTCGCGATCCCGTGGGGGTATCACTCTGATAGTCAAGTGACTGCCTGTGATTGCCACGATTGATAACTGTGATTGGTCAATCGATTGACCACAGTGATTGGCTATTTCGATTGACATGGTGGAAACGTTAGGTTGTTTTTGACTGCCAATGTATCAAGTGTTGGCATTAATCGATTAATTTTTTAATCATGATTGATTGATCAAAAATTTGGATTAAGGATTAATTTATCATTAATCAGTTTTATTCCTTATGATTTTTAATCATTGATCTTTAATTAAATCATTATATTTGATTCATTTGATGATCAAAAAGATCAAGTTATAGAATTGTCACTATTATGATTTTAGATCATTAATCGTTAATCAGATTATCTTTTGGCCAACACTGATTGTCTCCATCTTGTCAGTTAAATGAGGATTGTCATGACTATCAAGTTGCTCATCGTTTAAATGCACCTTTGATTACGTATTTAACCGATATCGAACTATAAAATTAAATAAAAATTATTTAAATAAAGTTTTAATTTGAAATTTGTAATATTTTAAAATGTAAAAACACTACCCTAACCTAATCATTCATCCATTGATACATATTTCCTGTAGTTAATGAAAATATCCGAATTATGTACCTATATATAGAAGAATATTTGTAGACAACATATTTTTGCTGTACTAAGACTATTTAAAATTTTCCGAAGTAGTCATATAAAAGTCCATATAAACATAAATATCAAATTCTAGATACACCAGCTGATCCCAGATATTACAGATTGGTTTAAGCGTCGTTCTGGTGACGTGGGGTTCGAATTTAATCAATTCGCAATTGGCCATGGATGTTTACAGGCAGTATCTTCACAGGTTTGGGCACGCTGCGGATCCGTTCTGTTCGGATCTCTTTGCAGCTCACAGGAGATTGTAAGGCGCATGAAAGCATCTGTGGGCGACTGGGCATTCTTCTCTACAGAAATTACCAACATAATGAGGGGCGCTCGAATGTACGACCGAACAATGGAGTCAGCTTAATTAAGCTCCTCCTTACGAAGGAATGCTGTGGAGGTACCGTTTAATGTGATTTGAGGCGATAGGGGTGTTTTTTAGTCGATAGGCTAATGAATCCGACATAACTTGTGGCACGGGTCATAAGTATCTTTGGAAGAGTTTTCCCTCCTTGCTCGCATAACAAAAAAAAGTGTAGTATCTTTAAAACTAAGTTGAGAACAAGGCAATAATGAAACCATGTGGGTATTATCATATAGAACCGTGATTCCCAAATTTTTATAGACATTACCATTGCTTACTACAAATAACACTATGAGTTTTGAAAAATCAGAATAAATGCAAACATTTAGTGAACTGAAGTGAATGGTACTGATTTTGTTTGTGAAAATCTTATCAAATCAGGATTCATCAAAAATATTATTTATTTATGTAATTTACATAATGAAATATAATATAAGTATAATACATACTAAACTTAATACTGAAACGAGTGACTAGCTGCTGTGGCCATCGATAATAGTATTATGACTTATAAGGATAAGGATTTCTTTGTTAATATAATTTACTTATTATAATCAAATGCACGTTAATAAAACTCACCTTATAAACTTGTATCTCTTGGAGAACCACTTCTGATTCCTTAAGGACACGCTCAACTTCATCGTAGACTTCGCGTTCAGTTTCTGTGGGTGCAGCATTTTCGAAATCAAGGAACACATCATAGGATTTGGCAGCACAACAATTGGAATCATCTCGCGCCAACAAACTCAATAGTTTGCCCATTTTCTTTTGTAATTTTCTTTATAAATTTTATTTTTATTTCAATTTCAATTTATTATTTCTTCTAATTTTCACTCAAGCACTTTTTTTTTGCACTTTATGATTTTTGTTTTGTTTTGTTTTATTCTCAATTTTTACGCGCGCAAATAAAAGCTACAATAAAAAGGGAATTATATTTCTTTCTTAGTTGTTTTTTTTAATGAAATTTTTGAAACGCTAAGTGTGTGCGTGTGTGTGTGTAATAATGCACCTGTTGAAATACAATGCCATACTGAAATAATAAACACTGTCAATTATAATTATAACACAACTTGATGAATAAAAAAAAGTCCCATCAAGGACAATTCAGAAAAATTCCCTTGAACGTAGAGGCTTGTTTGTTTGACTAAAGTAAACAGATCGACAAAATTACGAGTTCACCTCAAGCAGATAAAAAACAAGAAGATGTGACGACAGGGTGACTGCAGGGTGAAGAAGTGGAAGTACCTAAAGTAGATACTTTTTTTTTTTAAAGAAGAACATAAAAATGGAGATGAAGATAAAGCCAAAAAAGGAAAAACGAAAAATTAAACACGCAGCAGGGTGGAAATGCTGTTTATAGAAAAGAAAAAAACAGAAACTAAATAAGGTTGAAACAATAATGCCGGCAAATGGAAAACATTCTTTACATACACTCACACAAACACACACACATGAATTTAAAAAAGGGAGGAAGAAGCACAGCAGCAGCAGCAGCAGCAGCAGCAGAGACTCCGATAATATCTAGGCAAAGGGCAATAAGAATAACAATTTCGTTCTTTCTTGTTTCTTGTGCATTTATTTAAGCAATTTGACTCTTGCAAAGAATATTTGTGTGGCGTTGCTTTGCGGGGGGTGGCAGGCAAACAACATTTAAGCGAATGAATGCATATACATATGTACATACATATGTACATATTGTAGTATATCATTCGATTATTGGCGTTGTTGACTGGGGTTTATTTAAAAAACAAAAAAATAATAAATTGTAAACAACAATCAACTTGCGTAAAAGCAAAGATGAAGAACAAATTTTCACACGCCAAGCACACGTATGTAAACACAAATGGCATGATGATGATGGCAGGCAGGCATTGGAATACTCATTTTCCGCAATTTCCATTAATAATTGCAAAACATAAAAATATCACATATGTGTGTATATAGTATACGAGTATTTCCTTTGCTAGATAGAGCTCTTTATCTGGAAATCCTTATCTTTTTGCATATGAATAGTTTTTTTTTCTGTTTTTTGCCGCTTATCACTAGTGTTTTTTTATTCTATAGTTCTCTCAATCTGACGGAGAAATGGGTAAAGTTTGGTTGATTGTGCTGCGGCGGAGAAAGGAATGTGAACAACATTCATTCGATGTTCGATTAACAACTTTTGCACTCTAAAGGAATTTTGCTGCTATTCACAAATACAAAAAACAAGCATAGCGTAGCTTTAAACCTTCCCGACTCTTCCTTTGCAAATTCACTTTATTTGGTTTCTCAATTGTTGATATTATATTGGTAAAATTTTATAAATCACAATTCCTTTCTATTTATTGTGGTATTCAAATAGTTATTGGTTTGAAAACGAAAAAAAATTAATAAAAAACACGTCGCTTCGCTTACTAGAAAATCTAAATCACTCACTCATCCGCTCCAGCTAAATACAGAACCACAGCGACCAAATATGTAGTCAAAATTGGCCTTCCTTTACTTCATATTACGCGTATTTTATATTTTAATGAAATAATAATTGAAACACAATTTACTTTAGTTTTGTATCATAATTATTGACATTTTGTTTGTTTTGTTATGTTTTTCCAATTAATTAATTAAAAACCACCGACAAATGGACTCGTAAAAAACTTTTAAATTTGATGAAATACTTTTAATAATATTTAATATACAAGTTATAACTAAATAGCCGCTCCGCTACCGACCGAATCTTATACAGTTTTGTTTTCTTTGTGAAATTTATGAAAAATCCAACAGAACATGTTATCATCAAACTGAGAGAATTGAAAAGAAACAACAGATTTGTTTGAGTTCGAAGCTGTTCGTACCCTGGTCCAAGTTGAAATTGAAATACAAATCAGTCTCTCACCAAAGAGTATGAATTATATTTCAATAGTCTTTGCTCTAACTCTCTTCGTGGTCTCTCAATTTTAGATTGTTTGAGTTGCATGTTCGACAGAGACCGACTCAAACACTCAAACAGCTGTCAAAATTGGTGTTGCAAAATGTAAGAGAAAAGAGTTGTCAACGATCATATTGTTTACAAAGATTTTCTTTTATTTTTTCTTGTCCCTTCGCCAGAGTGTATACTCTTATGTTACCTGTTATACTGCTCAAACATAAAGCAAATCAAGAGAAAACAACATATGAAGAAAAATAAAAATATGAGGGTATGCTTATTTTCAAGAACAATTTAAATAAAAAACAGAGCGAGAAGTGAAATTGTTGAATGCAATAATAATAATAAAATTAATTTAATTGATGTAAAATGGGAGATCTTCTAAGTGTAAGTACTTAAATAAAATCTTAATAATTTTTATGAAAATTGTTTTTTTTTTTTGTCACAGAATTCAGCCAAATCAGTGGATTTTTTACGTGACAATTTTCCCAAACTCTGCATTCCTGGAGGAGAATAACAGATGTAATTTATTATTATATTTACTGAACAAGGACTTTTGTATGGTGTTTTATTATATTTTTGTCTAGTCTCTTGCATTTCTTCATGTAATATTAATATGGATGGTAATGAATAGGAAAACAATACTGACCGCATTTACCCGGAAGCGCAACAGGAGTAAACGAGATGCTTCAATGCTTCAAATTGAAGACGATGAGACGCTTGAAATTCAAGATCATGAGATTATGTTATTTTCGGTTTGCTGGTTACCGTTTTTGTGTTCAGAACAGCTGTCATTGGCAGCGACATACAAATTTATTTGTGGCTTTGTAACCATCTATATGTAAGTACTAAATACACTACATTAAAACAATGATTTAATAAAGTTTTCTTTGTCTGCTTACAGTTTTTGCCATGTTTGGCATGTTATCGCCTTCACCACGGGGCGCACTTATGACTTCTACCATATTTATATATGATTTTATGGACCCAGAGATACTTTGAAATACGTCTGCGATCACACGATATGACAACCTGCGAAATGTGTCACTTTTTTCGTAATAATTTGTCCCAAACGTGATCATATCGTATGAACATCAAATTTCAGGCGGAATACATTTGGCGACATTGGTGCTAAACGTATTTGCACGAATATGTCACATCGTGTGAACATTCTTTTGAGATATTTGTGCAAAAGAGGACAGATTTGACATTTGGAAATTATTGAAATTTCCCCTGATAAATGGATCGCTACTCATTAAAAGAAAAATCTTCTGCAAACAAACAAATTGATGAGGATGGGATATTTTACGCCAGAAATAGCTGTTAAAGTATCAGGGAATCTTTCTCTGAACAACAGCAAGGAAATAGTAGTATGGTATACTCAATTGATTTACATGATGTTGGAAAGGATGAAACAAAAAAATGGATAACCAAAATGTATGCAAAGGGAAGAAGATAATTCGAAATTGGTTTGCAGATCTTTACATTCTCTTCAGTCAATCATCCAGAGCACATAATGATTGGATACCAAAAAACAAACATTCGCCTATATATTCTAATACCAATGCGCTGCAATAACTGCTTACATTTCAGACATGCAAAGTATTCGAGAACCGGAAGGCTTTATTGTGGCAAACCAGAACACAAACAAAATAAACTGCACTAATTGTGAAGTGAATTATTAGCCAAATAATAAATAAATTTAATAAAAATTGTGAAATTGTAGACTTTTAAAAGTAACTCATTGGATTCAAAATAAAATAACTGAAAGATAAGAAGCTTTATTGTGAGTAACATTTAACGTTTATTTAATCAAAATGGACCTACAGAATCAAAATTAAAAATTAAATTAAACCAAAGACTATTAAACACAACATTTCGGTTTTGAATAGAGAAAGCTAACGGTGGTACAATAATTTATAAATAAATATGTACGCACAAGAGTATTGCGCTCTTCCTTCTATATGTCTATATTCTCCAATATATGAGAGGTGATCTATATAGAATGCAGTACAATGTCTGCCTGGGTCAATTGATATAAATAATAAATCTGTAATTACTACTATTAATCTCAACTTTCTCTCATTTATGTTAAATTTCATGTAAATCGAACAACAATTGGTGTATCGTAGAAGGATTTGAAAATCATGTTGTGAAAACGAAACATCCGCCGAATGTGTTAACAAGATTTGCATGATTTTTTAAAACGATCGCTGTCCGCTTTGACTTTTCTGCTTGTGTGGGATCATTGTTTCTTTATCTCAGCTGAATAAATTGTGTGTATATAGTATTTTAATATATATTTATGTAAATACAATTTTAGTATACACAAATAATTGTTTTTTTTTGGTTTTACTGCATTCACTTATGATATGCATATAACGTAAATGATCTTTCAATCGATGAACAAATGATTAGATTCTATGGCAGACATAAGTAGCTGCAAAATGTTCATTTGTGAAAAGCCTATACGGTTTGGATGTCATGCTCTGCGGATGGTTACCTATTTCAATTTATTCCTTATGCCGGTCCATTATATGGTCTCAGTGAAAAAGTTGTTTTGGATCTTCTTAAGTCTTGCGAGGATCCGAGAATGCATGCTGTCGCCTTCGATAACTTTTTCACATCCTATACGCTAATGTGTAGGTTGTCAAGGCTTAACAACTTTGCAACTGGAACGATTCGAGAGATGCGTACTTCCAATGCACCTTTAATGGCTACTTGATCGATGCGAAAAGAAGGTCGTGGCCATAGCGACTGTGTTTACTATACAAAAAATAAAATCCTACTTGTCCGTTGGAATGACAATGCAATTTTCACTATTGCCACCAATCATGAGCTTCATATCCCGCCTCACCGTATGAAGCGTTATGATAGAAAAATCCAGAAGATCGAAACATTCAACATGCCGAAGACGTTGACAGCCTATAATCAAGGCGTTGACCTTTTTGTCAACGCAACAAACAATTACAGAATAAGAGTGCGTGGGAAAAGTGGTATTGGCCACTGATAACGAATGCCTTTGACGCTTGTATGGTCAAAGCTTCAGTGCCTGCTTAGTAAATATTCAAACGAAGAAAATAACGGTAGCAATGATCATATTATGCCTCAACTAGACTTTCGCACTTTCATAATTGAAAGTCTGATCAGATGCGACAATGCTAGATCAAAAACGCCATCTAATCCATCAACACCCATGACACGAAAACGCGATAGAATTGAAACACCAACATGTGGGGGAATCAAAATAGCGCGTCTACCTAGAGCCAAAGTGATTGACAGTGTTCACTATGACGGCGTGCTATAAGCAATAATCGCTACCGTTGTAGCTTTTGCGAAAATAATACAATCTTCTAATGCGAGAAATGCGATGAACACATGCACCCGAAGTGTTTTCAACAGTATCATACTAAAGTGTAAGTTTCAAAATGTTGGCTACGTATTTTTACTTTTTTCACCTTTTTTGCTTTTTCGTAATGTACTGATTACTTGCAAATTTTGTTAATGGATCCGGCGGTTGTTTCGTTTTCGCAACATATCCTAAAAAGGACACGGACGGATTTTTTTTCGAAATTCAACCGGAATTGTCAACTACGGACTAAAATAAGGTATCTCACAAATTTTCACCGAAAAATCTCCGGTAGATCAATACCAGCAAGAAATGGGTTAACAAAGTCGAAGGCCTTAGTAGCTAACTCTCCACCGCAATAAAAATAAATACAATAGCAATATACTCGTGTATTTTCTTGCAATGTGCATGGATTTTATTTATTTCTTTACTTCACGTCCTAGTAGCCTGTCACTCTGCCATTATTCTTAAGGACTACTTCGATTCTCTTGGGTATAGTTGCTATTAATTTACGACAAGTCTTTACATCGGTATTGTACCAGGCTTCTTGGATTTCTCTTTGTTTGGTGTTACCAATCAAACAGATAAACACACTACCTGGAAATACATCTACTTTTGGATCTCCCATTCCGTATCCTAGTCGAAAATAAGATAGGTGTGGTATTAAAAAATAAAAACCTGCATTTACTCTGCTATGTATATTTCGTTGTTTTCGGTTTGATCCAAAATCTCTTTTTTTTTTTATCAGTCCACATTCTCAGACATATTTTCTACCAGTATGGGCTCTTGGAATATTATTTATTCTGTCCAAAGTTTATCTTCCATAGTGGACAATCTAAACCATTTTTTTCTAACATCCAACTTTGGATTTTACCCATATTATGCTTTGGGTCAGATTTACAAGCAAGATGGTGGCCCGACTTCATTGACTACCTCTAAGTAGTACGTTATAGGACAATGACTCTACTTACAAATGCTTTCTGACTCTATTATCTTGCTTTTCTGGCCTTACTATTTGCCCGACGTTGTCAGCGTTTATTTTTGGACTTGGCTATCATAGCAAGCGCTCCTCTTCTCTTTTAGTCTTCAAATACCGCCAGACTCTGGTTATTTAACGTGTATAAAACATAGGTACATTAATTAACCTGAATCCTTGCATGGCGGGAACTTAGAGTGGTGACTTTGTTTTTTTAACTTTCCGATATCACGAAGCTTGGCTGCAAAAAGTTTCCTTTTTACCTCAATGTAGGATCTGAAAATTTTGAATCCAATCGAAGAATTATGGACTTAAAATTTGGTTCATTGAACAAGGAAATACTTTTGAAACTTTTTTGTTTGTTGTTTCTCTAAACAAATTACCTATTGTAGATGATATGTTAGCATATCAATAACAAACTCTAACATTATCTATTTTGGTCCATCACTTCTCACCAACTTTAGCTTTGAAATAATTTTGACAGTACAGGGTATACCATAGTCGGTCCCGACTTACTTGTTTTAGATTACTTTAATTCGTTTTTCGATGGATTTAATTTGTACGTATATTCTAGCGTGTAGTTAATATAAAAACAAAAAAAAAAAAAACAATCGGTACACGACTTAAGTATTAATGCAAAGATGAGAGCAACAGCAAGAGAGTATTGAAAAGATAGCATAATCTGGATTGGACGTTCTGTTAAGCTCTATTCTGAAAAGATTGCTTTGTAAGATATGTACATTCTATATGATGTACACACATATATACTTATGCATTTTGATTATCAAAATATTCGCATATGATATCCACACATAACTG